>OY725323.1:47681597-48321977 GCA_963242795.1 Inga leiocalycina
ATGACCTTCATTACTCAAGGGACCACTCAAGTAATATGTAAGAAATTGTTCTAGAAAGTTCTCTGTCAAGAATTAAGTGGGATCACTCAAGTAATCTATAGAGTTATTTGAAACATTACTCGAGTGACCACTCAAGTAATCTAAGCAGATACTATCCAGTAGCTCTCGACCAAGAAATGAATGACAATATTCAAAGGGATCACTTGAGTAATATGCAAATTTATTTGAAGCATTACTCGAGGGACCACTCGAGTAATCAAGTAAGCAAAGAAGAAATTACTCTTAGCCAAGAATTTGATGCCTTGACTCGAGGGACCGCTCAAGTATTAAGATAAGAATAGCAAGCATTACTCTGGGGATCACTTGAGTAATCAAGTCTGCCAGGTATTATCAAATGAATTACGCGATGACTTACTTGACTAATATGGTCAATAAACATTAACTTAACAATCTGCCAAGCTTTTTAAATGCTTACTCGAGTAGCCACTCAAGTAATAAAGTATGATTACTCGAGTAGTCGCTCGAGTAGTATAGTACAAAAAGCATGATTTTAATCCAACGTTCATTGTTTTGTTATCTATATGATTAATCTTTTATTATGTTAGTTTCCTAAGTATATTTATAGAGTAATAATGAAGAGATCATATAGTAAGAGAGAAGTCAAATATATTGTCTGCAACGTCCGAAATGCCTACATACTGCAAACGGCTAGTTTTCAAATTTGAAGAACGATCAAATGAAGTTGTATGACTCTAATAGACATGTTTGAAATGCTTCCAACGGACATCACAAATCATCTCTATATATATATGGAGCATTCAACGAAGAACATAACACAACAACTGAGAACAAGCAAACTCACATCGATCAATATATTGTTTGTGCTCTATTTTCTTATATTCATTATTTGTTCTTCAATGATTATACATTTTCTTTGTGAGAGAGTTGTTCATTACAAACTCAATATTTGTGATTGAGACAACTTAAGGTTGTGGAACTTTGATTTGGGGATTTGATTACAACGTATAAGGGGAAGTGAGTGTCTAGTGAAGGAACTTGCTGTGTAAGGAGGTGCCAAGAACCCACTGAATATTGGAAGATATAGTGAAACTCTTAGAGAAGCTCTGAGGATTGGACATAGGTCAAAGGGGTTATGGTTGAACCAGTATAACTCCTAGTGTACACAACGGTGATTTTTCTCGTAGCTCTTAATGCTTTAATTTCCAGTCAAATTTTATATACACAACGAAATTTCTGGTATCACCCAATTCACCCCTTCTTGGGTGAAATGTTTGCACTAACATTTGGTATCAGAGTGTAGGTCTTCTTGTTCTGGCATAACAACCTAAGAAGGATCCAATGGCAAGCATGGGTGAAGGAATTCTTCCTGATGGAGCTTCTATCACTAGACCATAAGGTTTTAGTGGCGAACACTTTTCTTTTTGGAAAGCTAAGTTTCGAGTATTCATAATGGCTATAGAATATCGACTATAGGATGTGATTGAGAGTGGAAACTATAAGCCTGAGAAAATTGTAGATTAACAGAGGGTTCCCAAGATACCGGTAGAATATGATGAGAATGACAAAACAGTCATCTCACTCAATAGCAAGGCAATTCTAATGATTCAAAGTGCCTTGAGTCAAAATGAGTAATTCATAATCTACACACTTTCAATGGCTAAAGAAATATGGGAAGCTCTAGAAATAGCTCATGAAGGAACTTCAGGAATAAAAGAAAAATAGATCAATAATCTAGTTATTGAATTTGATTTCCTTCGAATGAAATCAGGCAAGTCAATAGATGAATTCAAACTTAGATATATTCATCTTGTTAATCAACTTGCAATACTTGGGAAAGTCTATAATCAACAAACCCAAGTACGAAAGATTTTGAATATTCTTTCTAAAGACGGGAAGCCAAAATCACCATTATTGAGGAAGCAAAAGGTGAATCAATGCGATCAGTTGCTTCTCTATTCAAAATTCTATCTGAATATGAAAGTAAATTAAAGTTCAAACAAGATCTAGAAGATATTGGTGAAAAGAAGAAGAGAGGTTTAGCACTAAAAGGAAAAGAAGAAGATAAACATGAAGATGGAGGGTTTGAAGATGAAAAAATGGGCCTAATGATAAAATGATTCAGAAAGTTTTACATTAAAGGCCAAGGATTCAAAAACTTTCAGAAAGAAGGAACAAGCAATAACGAACATATCATCTGCTATGACTGTGGAAAGCCAGGACATATCAAATTAAAATGTCAAGAACTGGCTTAGAAGAATAAAGAAAAGAGAAAAGTCAAGTTCTACGACAAGAAGAAAGCCTTTATATCTGCCATATAGAGAGATAGTTCATTAGACAAAAATAGCGATGATGAGGAAATAGCCAATATCTGTCTAGTTACTCAAAAAGAAACTAAAGAAAAGGTAACTGATTCTGATTCCACCTATAATGAATTACTTTCCAAAATAATGCTTTACATTCTGAATTTATCAAAATAGTTAAAGAACTAGTTTGTTTTAAAAAGAAAAATAGAGTTCTTGAATTAGAACTTAAAGAGAATTTAGAAAATTGTTCCTCTTTGAAAAGGAAAAACACTGATCTCACAAAAACTCTTCAAAAATTTACTAAAGGAAGTGAGATGTTGAATATAATTTTAAAAGCTCAATGATTTGTAAATGACCGATTTGGTATTGGATATGATCCAAAATCATATAGAAGGAAAGGAAGAAAAAAAGTAGGAGGTAAGACATACTTAAGTTACTTTCAGCATTCTTTTCATACATAAAATCCTTTCACTTATTACAATTACTATAATAGAAATGGTAATTATACTTCATCATGTATTCATAAAATGAAAGGAAAAATAGGGACCTACAAATGGGTACCTAAAGGTTTACATATTCAGAAAATAATTTGTACTAATCCAAAAGGACCCAAAAAGATGTGGGTGCCTAAGACTGAATCGTATTTAATTGTAGATATGTCTTAAAGCATCTAAAACCAATAGGTGGTACATAGATAGTGGATGCTCCAGACATATGACTAATGATTTCGAAAGTTTTACCACAATACAACCTAAAGAAGGTGGAAAGGTACAATTTGGAGGAAATCAATTCGAAAAGATAGCAGGAATTAGTGAAATAAGAAATGATAAAGGCATACAAGTCAAAGACGTTTATTACGTTGAAGGCTTGTGTCATAACTTGCTGAGCTTGAGTCAAAGTGCAGATAAAGATAACTAGGTGATATTTGACTCAGAGGAATGTCTAATTGTAAACGAGAAAGACTTACAATTAGATAAGAAAAATCTCATAGCAAAGCTCAAGGTAAAAAGGGAAGGTAATTGCTATACTCTTGATATAAGCAGAAATATTCCTAAAAACGGTTTTCTAAGTAACGCCGATGAAAGTTGGCTATGGCATAAGAGACTAGCTCATGTCAATATACACCAACTAGGCAAGTTACTTAAAATGATTTAGTGATTGGATTACCCAAAGTAAATTTCAAAAATGATTTAATTTATGACGCATGTCAGAAGGGTAAACAAACTAAATCATCTTTCAAATTGAAAAATGAGATCACAACTAATAGACCACTTCAATTATTACATATGGATTTAGTTGGACCAGCAAGAGCTAAAAGTCTTGGTGTCAACTTATATTTATAGGTCATTGTTGATTATTTCTCTAGATTTACATGGATTATTTTTCTATCATTGAAGTATAAAACCTTCAGAGAATTTATTGTTTTTGCCAAGAAAGTGCAAAATAAGAAAGGTATGTCCATTGTAGGTATTAGGACATATCACGGTGGAGAATTTGAAAATCAAGCTTTTGAAGAATATTGTGATACTAATGGCATTGAGCACAATTTCTCCACTCCAAGGACACCTCAACAAAATAGAGTCATAAAATGAAAGAACAGAGTACTCATTGAAATGGCTAGAGCAATATTGAATGAAAGGAATGTGTCTCAAGTTTTTTAGGCCGATGCAATGAGCACAGCATGCTATATTTCAAATAGAGCCCATATTAGAACAAAACTTAGAAAGACACCACACAAACTATACAAAGGAAGGAAGCCAAACCTTACTTATCTGTACATCTTCGGTTGTAAGTGTTTCATTCATAATAATCGTAAAGATAACTTAGGAAGATTTGATTATAATACAGATGAAGGAATTTTCCTAGGCCATTCTAACCAAAGCAAAGCATACAGAGTTTTCAATAAACAAACAGGTGTTGTTGAAGAATCAATTCATGTTGTATTCGATGAATTTGAATCCTTTAACAAAAATATTGATGATGAGCAGGAAGTTGTTTAAAATCAAGAAAATGGTCAACCTAATTATAAATCTTCTATCCCAAAAGTTGACCAAACCAAAGAAGAAGATTAGTCACTAGGACAACCTAGAGCCTGAAAATACAATAAAAGTCATCCCCTAGAGCAAGTCATAGGAGATGTGAATGAAGGAGTTAAAACTAGCAATAAAATTTTCAATGAATTTAGTTTTTTTGTATTTATTATTGAGATTGAACCTTCTAACATTGACGAAGCCCTATAAGACAATGATTGGATAATAGCATTGCAAGAAGAACTAAACCAATTTGAAAGAAATCAAGTTTAGGATTTGGTACTCAGACCTAAGGATCATTCGATCATTCGCACTAAATGGGTATTTAAGAACAAACTTGATGAATCTGCTATCATTGTCAGAAACAAGGCAAGATTGGTGGCCAAAGGCTATAATCAGGAAGAAGGAATTGATTATGAGGAAACATATGCTCCAGTGGCTAGATTAGAAGCTATACGAGTACTCTTAGCCTTTGCATACATCAAAGGATTCAAACTCTATCAAATGGATATAAAAAGTGCATTTCTAAATGGCTACATCATGAAAGTAGTGTATGAAAGTCAACCTCCAAGTTTTGAATATGTAACCAAACCTGATCATGTTTTCAAACTAAGAAAGGCTTTATATGGTTTAAAACAAGCTCCTAGAGCATGGTATGAAAGGCTTAGTAAATTTCTCATTGATCAAGGTTTTATACGAGGAAAATTTGATACAACACTTTTTACAAAATGAAAACAAGATGATATCTTAATTGTACAAATATATATTGATGATATAGTTTTCGGTGCTACTAATGAAACATTGTGCAAGGAATTTTCTGAGATAATGCAGGGGGAGTTTGAGATGTCAATTATGGGAGAATTGAATTTCTTTCTCATTTTGAAAACCAAACAAAGAAAGAATGGAATTTTCATATCTCAAATGAAGTATTTGAAAGAGCTATTGAAGAAGTATGGAATGGATGAAGCAATTAGAATGGACACACCTATGAGCTCAACTATGTTGCTCTGAAGATATTTATCCTACCCTAGACTCAGCCAATTGTTTTCAGTTCTAAGGCCTAGAGAGATTGTAGGACCTCTCAATTTTAACCTAAGTGATATGTGTGATTTTCATCAAGTTCTATGGTATATCTATCAAGAGCCATAGTCAACAAATCCAACAACTTCACTCATTTCATAGAGAGGGACTTTAGAAAATTTGCCTCAATTCTCCTAAAAGAGAAGAAGGACTTGGAAGAATATATCTTTGCTGAAATAAAAAGATATAGATTTGAAGGAAAATCCACCACTCCAATGCCTATCCTCAGCTTATATCCCTGTTTCTAAAAAAGAATAACATTTGGTATTTGGAGAAGGGTGAATTGATTGAGGGGCTAACTCTAGTGGGGTGAAAGTGGATTAGGAAATTGCACATTGATATTCCCCTGAAACTCCTCTTGAATTTGGTCCCAAGAAGAAAAAGACTGAGGCTGAATCAAGTATGATACTCAGTCATCTGCTCCTGCTTATACTTCTACTCCATCATTTATTGTTTCAGCATTGTAGACATTCATGGAGAATATTCTTAAAGGTTTTCATGTCGATATTGCAAATACTAATGTTGAATTGATAACCTATATGAATTTCATGATGGGAGAGCTTGTGGTGAAAATGGATAAGAGGCATGAGGAAATGTTGGCAAAATAGTGGGCTTAGGGTTAGCTTTTGAGATCAATTCATGCCAGACTTGATACTTTAGCACCTGGTTCATCTACTCCTGATCCATTTATGCCTACATCATTTCCTGAGCCAGTATCACCTTCTAAGCCTCAACCTTTAGAGCCTTAAACTTCTTCTTTTCCTCTTCCTAATTTTCCTATCACTATTTCCAAAAACCTTTTATTCTCTATGCCTGACCCAAAAGCATTCGAGCCCATTCACATCACCATTAATGACTCGGTTCCTCAAGCCAATTTGTGATACTTCAACAAGCTATTTCCTCTTCCAAAAAGGGATACAATCATATGACATAAGAAGGGAAAAGAAAAAGATGTCCAAGGTCAACAAGGCAACTCTCTCAAGCTAAAAGCAATATGAGAGGAGGTGAAATATGATAAATTAAGAAGCTCTTTTTGCTCCTTCAAAAGCTAATATTTTGGTCAACAATTGTAGGACAAACAAAAGATAATGTCTTGAATTAAAGAGGGCGATATTTTTGTATGGTATGAAGGAGAAAAAGAAAAGAGGATGATATTAAGCAATTGACATATGTTGATATAATAAAATACTACTCCCTACTGTCCAATTTATAAGCCACTTTCCCCTTAATTGTGCAAAACGAACTGGTAGTTAAAAGTAATAATTGTGTCAAAAATATCATGTTTTTTCCATATATGCCCCTATTTATGAAAATAGTATAGGAGAGAGAATAGATAAAAAGTATGAGAGATAATGAGTATTTAATAAGGGTAAAATGGGAAAAAGAAGGTTACATTTTTAGAAAAAAGTGAAAGTTGCTTATAAAAGGGACTAACCCTATGTGAGAGAAAGTTGCTTATAAATAGGACCGGAGGGAGTATATATTAAAGGAGGTGGATGATGATATTTATTAAAGTTTTATCTCTTCTGTTATCCAACTTTTTGGTCAGCTCTTTAAGAGATAAGGGCAAAGAAATATGATCATTTAATCACTTTCTCTCTCTCTCTCACTCTCCAAGTCAGTTTGTAGCTACCATATGAAGAGCTTAAAGAATCAAGTTTAGGTGAGCTCTTTTATCTTGCTTTTCACCTCATTAACCTCATCTATGGCTCAAATGTCCTTCATAAACATTGTTCCTTTTGATGAGAGCTTCATTTCTATTGTTTTAGAATTTTAAGACGAGGTGTTTCGAGCCATCATTCAAGAAAAAAAGTTGAAAAACCAATTTGAGCTATTGGTTGTGTAGGTTGAATGAGTATTTTGACATATATAATTCTGCCCTGATTTTGTCCAAGTTAGATTTTGGAGAATTCATGGTGTTTTGATTATGTATTTGGTGTTTTATGATGATTAGAAACCATATGACACAAGTTTGATGCTCAAGTTGGGAGTTTGGTAATTTCTAGAATTTTGTTGATGTTTCTGCCAAAACAGGATATGGGGAATGAGTGAGAATTTGTTGATTTTGATGTTACCATTATGTTATACATGAAAAATTGTATGGATATAGCCTTAGGTTGTGAATTTTGGGTCATTGAAACTCAAAATGCAAAACTGGATTTTCTGCCAAACAGAATTCCAACGGTTACCCTGATTATGTGGTGTTTTTGGATAACCAAATGATCTCTTAAAATTATGAAAATTTCCAATTAAATAGTAGACATATTAATTTGTAGCATTTCGATTTGCACACTAGGAGTTATGAATTTCTGAAATTAGGTTATGAAAACTGGGTTGAATTCTGACTGTGGACAATAGATGAAACTTCTGGGAATCCTGTGTATCAAACTAGCTATGGGTGCTATTTTTCCTCAAAAATAGACTAAATAAGGGTCACATAGCCTTTGAAATCACTCCATTTCAATTTTTATAGATTTAGTTGTGATTTTTCAGAGTTGATGAAAAATTCTGGCAGATTTGGTCACTTATGCGAAAATTGAAGATGTTATGGATAATATAATATTATTGAACTCTAAGGTTAGAAATTGGTCTTTTAGGTTAATTGACCATTTTAGCTCCATATTTCACTTGATTAAATGACCATAGTGATAACCAACCCAAGTATTATAAGTTATTAAAGAATTGGAATAGGCAATAACTCTTCATCCTTGATTATGATTGATAGGATTTGACATTTGCTAAAATAAAGAATTATTTATGGCTAAAGCCACACATCACTATGTTGTAGCTGCTATTGTTGTTGGTGATTTACTTGCATGCTATGTGATTATATATTGTATGAGTGATTTGTTACTATTGGGATTCTCTCGAATCTCATTCTTTCCATTGACTAACCTAAAGCCAGGACAAATAGCTTGAAGGAAAAGCAGGCAACCAAGGGCGTATAGTTCTTATTTAGTTTGTGGCTGGTTGTCATATTTTGATTAGGATTAATGTAGATTTTGTAAATATAGTTTTGGATATGGTTATATAATCCCCTGAATGGGAAATTGTAAGGGGTGACTAAGCCCCGTAACCCTTTAGTTATTATATAAAAACCTAAGGGTTGCTGGGAATTTTAGTTTACACTCTGATATTTATTAATGCAACTTAATTGCACTGATTATTTACATTCGAAATGTGTGTTTGAGACCAAATCAAACAGGTTTTGAAAGAAATTTTGAGAACCCACTTAATTTCAGGGTGAGACCTTGTCTTGAAGCAGGAACTTAAACAGATTTTGTATTAATCATTGGTCTCTAATTTATCTTAATTATGCATTTTCAATTTATAATTATGGTTTATAAGGTAGGGGGTTACATCTACCCCCAAAACTGAGTAGGTTGCATGGCATCTTCTATGTATCTTAATTGAAGAAGTACCAACCAGACCCAGAGCATGTTATAGAGTATGAGGATATGGATATGCATGAAAATCTCACTTATAAGGTGGAGCCAGAACAAGTTATCGATAGATAGGAAAGACGACCTAGGCATAGAAGTATTCCATTTATAAAGGTAGTTTGGAAGGGACTCTCACCTAGAGAGGCAACTTAAGAGGCGGAGGAATATTTTGTAACATTTTAACACTATTAGCTATTTCAAAACACTGTACAATGTTGGTTCCCTGCACAGAATTTTTCTGAATTTCTATTTTTTGCACAAATGTTTCTAAAGGATCAAAATTCACAACCGATATTACTCCCAAACAATTTTCCACAAGGAATCTAATGGAAACATCAAAACACCCAAATTCAAATTACTTTCTCATGTTCTATTTTAACCACAAATTTAACACAAAACTCAATTTCACCAAACCTCATATTCAAGACTTCATACCAATTTCATTGTCTAAAGGACACAACAAGACATAATTTCCATCATAAAACACCATGCAACTCATAAAACCCTAATGTGCAAGAAAATCAGGGCAAATTCAACAAACCAAAGTAAACAACCAATGATCACAACATAGGTGTCAAAAGATAGCTTTTGCTAACCTTTTTTACTTATCCAAGCTTGTTCTTTGATTATTCAACCCCCAACTTTTCTTGAACTCACAAAACACCTCCTCTTAAAAATCTAAAACCATAGAAAGAAAGCTCTCATCAAGATGATCATGATTAAAGAAGACGTTTTTGGCATTCAAGGTCATTATCTAGGTTAAAAATGTAAGAGATTACCTTGATTTCACTTTCTCCTTCCTCCTCTTGCTATCACCAAAAATGAGAGCTGAAGTGAGAGAGTTTGAGATGATGAAAATCATCTTTCTCTCTCACCCCATGCCTTAGCCGTCTTTAAAGAAGGGAGAGGGAAGAAAAGAGTTAAAATTTTGACTTGATCCAATGATGTGTATGGTGCCAAGTGTCCACATCTTGTGACTTCTTCCATGAGGTTGTACCCATGTGATTATTCTCTCTTGTTCACTTGGCAATTAGTCACACCACTTAATCTTTAGGTTATTAGTGGATTCCCTCTTCGATTGCTGACTAATTGGCCGATAACTTTCTTTTTTCCTATTTTGCCTCGGACTATGGCAATTCCTTTTGGATTATCATTTAACACATTATTTGATCCCATTTCCTCATGCCATATGCCCTCCCCTCACTTTTAATTCATTTTAAGCCTTGGCAACACAATTAAGCTTAAATACAGGGTATGGCCACTTTCTACTACTAGTTCGGGTCATAACTCCCATTGTATTCTCCAAAAGAGTTTGTCTATCATTAATTACATTCACTTTTTGAGTCATTAACCCTTAGCCATTAATCAACTTTTGGGGCATTACAATTGTGCCCCCGTACAATAAAATTTGCCCTTAAAATTTGTTATACAACTTGAGCCATAAACTCTGGATAACGCCTCTGCATGTCAACTTCTGCTTCCCATGTGGCTTCCCTCTAAGACATTCCCTTCCAAACTACTTTCACAAACAGAATACTTCGGTGTCTGAGCCACCTTTCTTCTTGATCAATAAGTTGTTCTACTCTACCATATAGGTGAAGTTGTCTTGCAAGTGGACATCTTCATACTCAACAATATACGTAGAACCGGTTGGTACTACTTCAGTTAGGAAACATAAAACATGTCATGGAGCCTGCTCAAGTTCAAGTATAAGGCTACTGAATATGCTACAGGTTCTATTCTTATAAGAATCTCAAATAGACCGATATATCGCAGGCTCAGCTTCTTTCACTTAATTGCTCTTCTGATACCATTGACCGGAGACACCCTCAAGAACATATGATCACCAACTTTAAACTCAAGAGGCCTTCTCCTCTTAACAGCATAGCTTTTCTATCGACTCTGTGCAGTAAGGAGCCTCTTTCTAACAATTCTAATTTGTTTAGTGATCTGATTAACAAGATCTGGCCCGTACAATCATCTCTTAGACATCTCTGTCCAGCATAAAGGTAATTGGCACTTCCTTCCTTAAAGTGCTTCAAACGGAGCCATCTAAATACTCACATGATAGCTATTGTTGTAGGCAAACTCGGTAAGTAGAAGAAAGTAGTCCTAATTCCCTTTAAAGTCTAGGACACACACCCTTAACATATCTTCCAGTGTTTAAATGGTTCTTTCTGACTGTCCATCTATCTAGGGATGATAGGCTGTGCTAAATCTCAACTTCGTACCTAGAGCTTCATGTAAAGCCCTCCAGAATCTCAAAGTGAAACAAGGATCTCTGTTAGAAATGATGCTCTTTAGTGTGCCATGTGTAATACCCAGAATTTTGAGACTTGAGCTTAAAGAATAAGCTTGAGATTAGTGGACTGCTAAGCCCTGGTTTACTAGGATCCCAAATTAGATTAAGAAATATGAAAATGAGTTTGATGGTGATTCCAAGGGAATTACCATAATCAAGGGCAAAATGGTAAAGTTACTGACCAATTGATCGGTTACCGAGGAGGAAACTCATTGGTAACTTCAAGATTAATGGCTAGGATTGATTTTTGTAATAGATCAAGGGGTGGAATCCCATGTGCATGTGTGTGTGTGAGCTCATGAAGGTGAAGCAAGATCATGACACTTGGCACTTTGTGAACTATGGGATCTTGGTCAATATTTCAACTCATTCCTCTTTCCTCTCTTCCTCCTAAGTCAGCCATGAGGGCCTTTTCATGAAAAAATCTGATCTCTCTCTGTCCTCCAAGCCTCCATTATCGTGCAGCACCAAGGAAGAGACAGAAAAGAAAAAGGTGAGTTTTGATGTGGTAAATGATCTTTTTAGCTCAAATACCTTTCTTTAATGTCGTTCATAGTAATGAGAGCTTCATTGCTATGGTTTTAGATTTAGGAAAGAAGGTGTTTTGGGAGCTTGAGGAATCTTGGAAGATGAAGAATCAAGGATTAGCTTTGATAAAGAGGAAGAGGTGAGTGATGTCTCCCTTTTGATCTATATATTATGTTGTTTGGTTAGTTTTGTGATTTTGGTTTTTTCCTAGTTTGGTATAATTATGGAATGGTGGTGTATTGTGGTTAAAATGATGCCATAGTGTGTTTTGGTGTCATTGGAATTGATTTAGAACATTGGGAGTAAAAGTTATGGAATTTGGGTATTGTGTGTCATAAATGTGATCAATGGGGAAAATGTCATTGTGATATGATTTTGGTTGTTTTGAGGTTTCCAGCGGGTTCCTTGAGTGAAATTATGTAGGAATAGCCTTGTGTAAGAATTTTAAGACCATTGGAGACATATTGGTTGAGTGGGGAGAATTTTAGTATCTGCTGCGTTCTGGGTTCTGATAGAGCCTCACTCGAGTGATGGGGGTCTCACTCAAGTGATGTAGCATATTTTCTCTTTTCCCTTCTGTTTTGGTCGCATATGTATGTGGAAGTTGTGAGAGTGCATTGGTTCACCCGTGAGTAATGAGGGTTATCACCCAACTGCACCTTGTGTCACTCGAGTGAGCATGCATTTTGGCACTTGGATCTATATCTTGGGTTAACAATCACGGGCAATTTGGCAAGAGTGTGAATATTCACTCACAAGTGTTGTGACATCACTCAAGTACTGAGGGTAGTGCTCAAGTGAGCTTGCCATTTTAAGGGTTCAGTGGCTCTCGGGTGGTCAATCCTAGTACTTCACTCGATAAGACTCAGGTGCTTGAGGAGGCATCACTCGAGTGTTGACGTTATCACTCGAGTGAAAGGCATCTATCACTTCAGTGAGGTCATCTTCACTCGAGTACTATAGTCAAAAAGGGGATTTTAAGGATTCAAAAGATGGTCTTTCGTCAAGTATTTCCCAACCCTTTAGGCTTGTATTTAGGCTTTGAGTAGGCACCTAAAGGTTGTAAATGATAACCAACTTAAGTGTCTAAAAGTTAAGTAATTGGAAAAGGGATTAACTCTATGTCCTTGTTTAGTTATAGGGTTTGATGATCGCCCTAATCATGATTAGCCAGAGCAGGAGCTTACGTGGAAAGAGTGTAGGGAACTTACCTCTTTTGCATTCTTTGATATTTGTGTTTGTGTATTGGTGCATGTATTGCTTTTCTTGATTACGTGAAACATATATGGATAATTGTAGCTCTGTTTCTAGTTATGCTATGGCCATGAGTATGTTGTTGAAACATTGAGCACGCAGATGTGTCATTATGTGAGCATGTGTTATTGTAATGCAAGCATGTCATCATTAAACACTTATCTCACATGCATATTAGTACATGTTTCCCTACTGAGATTCTCTAGAATCTCACCCTCCCTATCAACATTTTAGACAGGGTAGGTAGAATCGAGGATGGAGCAAGCAAGGGCGATAGGACTCCTTTGGGTTGTCACTCTAATAGTTGGTTATCATAGTTGGGATGTATATTTGGATGTGTATATGTGGATGAGGATTTGATTATGTATTTTGATGAGATTTGTGTAATCCCTATTTGAGGAATTTTAAAGGGCGTATGTACCCTATGAATTCTATGTAAAGGTATGAACCCAGGAGTTGCCGGGATGATATTGTTGTACACTCTGATATTTGTATAAATGTGATATTCAGCGTGATGTAATTGTATTCGAAATTGAATATAAGACCAGGTTAATTAGATTTGTGAAAACCCTATCGTGAAGATGAGACTTTAAATAAGTTTTGTTTCTTATTGGTCTCTATTTCATTTTAATTGCATATTACGGATATAATTACGGATGGGGGTTACACCATGAAGTCTCACTATCTCCTGAATATAGATTTTTGCCAATCTGTCTGGAGAGTAGCTGGCATTGGTTGGTATAAAATGTGCCAACTTCATGAATTGGTCCACGATCATCCAAATTGCATCATAGTTTCTAATCCTAGGCAAACCCACAACAATATCTATGGTTACACTTTCCCAATTCCATTCTGGAATCCCAAGACTCTGCAGTAATCCTGACGGTCTCTAGTGTTCAATCTTTACTTCTAACAAGTAAGGCAACTCGGCTTATACTTGGTCACATTGCTCTTCAATCCCAACCACTAATACATAGACTTCAAACCGTGATACATTTTGGTCATTCCAGGGTAAAGAGTAAACCAACTCTTGTGTGCCTTATTCAGGATTCTCTGCCTCAAGTCAGCCTTTAGTGGAACACAGATTCTCTTTTTGTATCAAACTAATCCACTAGGTGATAAATCATAGTCGAGGGTTTCTCCTCATTCAATCATAGTATAAATGGACTACACCTGATTATCTTGCCTCTGAGCCTCTTCAATTTCAGCCCTTAGATCACTTTCCCCTTGGGAAACAAGGTAATTAGTACTTAAGATCTTGTATGAGAAATTCAAATCCTAAAAGTCTTTTATCAATTTTCCCTCTTGTATCATTATTGCTACCGCTAGCACCGCCTTTAGACTAAGCACATCTGTGATGACATTAGCTTTACTTGGATGATATTTGATTTCCAGGTTGTAATCTCTCAGTAACTCCATCCACTAATGCTATCTCATATTCAAATCCTTTTGATCATACAAATACTTGAGACTCTTGTGGTCGTAGTACATTTCTACCATCACACCATACAGATAATGTCACCATATTTTCATTGCAAACACAATCGTTGCGAGCTCTATATCATGAGTGGGATAATTTATTTCATGAGGGTTCAGAGGCGTAGGTCACCACTCAGCCCTGCTACATAAGGACACACCCCAACCCCTACTTGCATCATTATACACAACATAAGTCACGCTGGGATCGAGTCTAATCAATACCAATCCCGTGGTCAACCTCTCCTTTAGCTCAACAAAACTATTTTCACAACATTCATCCCACTTAAATGGTTAATCCTTTCACGTGAACTTAGTCATCGGCAAGGCGATACGGGAGAAATTCTGAATGAGACTCTAATAGTAACTAGTAAGGCCTAAAAAACTGCATATCTTAGCAACAGTTTATGGCCTCTTCCAGTCCAGCATTGCTTCAACTTTACTGTGATCCTCAGAGACCCCTTCCTGGAGATAACATGGCTTAAGAACTTTACTTCTAAAAGCCCAAACTTGTACTTCCTCAATTTGGCATAGAGTTTCTCTTCATGTAATATCTTTATCACTATCTCAAATGATGCTCGTGCTCCTTATTGTTCTTAGAGTATATTAGAATGTTGTTGATAAACACTGCCACAAATTGATCTAGATACTGTCGAAAGACATAATTCATGTAATCCATGAATACAGCAGGTGTATTGGTTAGCCCAAAGGGCATTACCAGAAACTCATACTGCCCATACCTTATCCTAAAAGCAGTCTTCGATACATCTACTTTCACACGCAGCTGATGATAACCCAACCTTAAATCAATCTTAAAAAATACACAGGAACCAGACAATTGATCTAGAAGGTCATCGATTCTTAGGAAAGGATATTTGTTTTTTACGGTTATCTTGTTTAATTCTCTATAATCCACACACAATCTCAGACTCCTATCTTTTTAACAAACAATACTGGAGCTCCCTATAGTGATACATTACGTTGAATGAACCCTTTTTCAAGCAACTCTTCAATTTGCTTCTTTAGCTCTAACATTTCATTTAGGGCCATTTAGTATGGGGCCTTCGATATAGAACCAGCTACAGGCACAATTTCAATTGGAAATTCTACTTCCCTTTCTAGAGGCAATCTGTTAAGATCATCCGGAGACACCTCAAGGAACTCTTTTTACCACGAGTATACTATTCAGAGTTTCTTTTATCTCTCCTTTCTTGGAAAAGCATACCATATACCCCTGGTACCCTTTCTCCAAATATTTCTCAACTTTGGCCGTTAAGAGGAACATCAAACTAGAAATTACATTATCATCATTATGTGAAATAGGATACACTATTATAGATTACTTGCCCCAAACACATTCTACTAGAATATGACCTACCACAATGAGTACATGTACATACCACTGGGTATTTCTAGGGTTCACAGTCTTTAGGTTGATAGGGCTTCTTACCATTGGCCCTGACAAGGATCCCTGGCTCTTTAGCTTTTGAGGAATACTTCCTTTATTGGGTTCACTACAGATGCTTCTACCCTTGGATGGGTACAAATCCCTTAGGTTGTTTTCTGTTATTTTGTACTCCTCCACCGCTTTGTTGAAACTAGTAAATTGGTGGGTGGCTAACCTTTTCCTTAGCTCATGCCTCAACACTTGAATCAGCATGTCAAAGCTTCATTCCTCATCATCTATATGTCATAGATAAGAGGAGTATCTGGCCAGTCAGATGAATCAAGACAAGTAGTCATGAAAGGTGTTTGTATCACCTTGTTTAAGAGACAGGAACTTGGATTCCTTCTCAAGCCTTACTAACTTGGTAAAGTATTTATCATTAAATTTTTCTTGAAACAGCTCCCAGGTCAAAGGCACATTATAGTTCCACAAAATCATGGCAATATTTCGCCACCATCGGTCGGTATCTCCATTCAACTTGTAAACGGCTAATCGTGTCTTCACTTGGGTTGGGCAGTCTAATACTTCAAAGATCTTCTCTAGGAGGTTCATCCAATCTTCAGCTGCTTGGGGATCAAACCTTCCCCTGAACACTGGAGGTAGATGTTTGCATACTTTGGAGACCTAGTACTGTAGATCTCTCTCATCTCAGACTAGTACCTTAGGTGACTCCTGATTCAGTGCAGTATGAGGCGAGGACTCCTGAGATCGAATTGACCCTTCTATTATTTCTTCATGATGTGTCTCCTCTTGAGTCTCTTCCTGGGTCGATTGAACTCTATCAGCATTACATTTTTCTTTCTCCTCTAGAGCTCTTCATTTAGCTCATTTATCATATCTCGTTGCTCTATTTTCATGCCCATCATAAGTTGAATGGGACCAGGTGGGTTGTCATATATCTCTTCCACCTCTGGTTTTACACATCGCACTTTTGGTTGAACCATTGTTCCTTTTTACTCAACACATGATTCACCACGTCAATATCACAGTAAATGTATATTCATTAAAACTCATATACTAGCAACAACAGGAACATTCATGTGTATACCACAAACATTCATGGGTTATCTACCATGACTAAGCTAAGGAACTATGACAATTATCCTAGCAAAACCTACCCATGCCAGGAGCTATAGCTGTAATACAAAAAATGTAACCCCTACCTTAAAACCATAATTTTAGTTTAAAAATGCATCATTATGATAAATTAGAGACCAATATTTCAAAACTTATTAAAAGTCCCAACTTCAACACAGGGTTTGGTCCTGTGACAAAGTGGGTCTTCAAAAATTTTTTCCAAAACCTATTCAATACGGTCTCACATTCACATTTTGAATATATTTGGCCTGTTCAGTTCAGTTTCATTCATACATATCAGAGTGTAAGCAAAATTCTAGACAATACTCAGGTTTCATCTATTCACTAAAGGGTTTACAGGGCTTACTTATCTATTTCAATTTCCATACTGGGGATTACATAACACCTTCCAACACTACAACATTTAAAATATGTACAATAATCCCAAAAATATGATAACAAACTAACAAAGTACAAATCTCCTAGTTGGGAAATCTAGCCACCCTTAGTCACTTATTTCTCCTTCGATCCGCTAGCCTTGGCTGTAGGTTAGTCATTGGAAAGAGTAAGATTCAAAAGAATCCTAGTAGCAACAATTCATCATATGACATATAATAACATAGCATGTAAGCAAATCACAAATCAGTAATAGCAGCAACAATTAGATGATGTGTGACTTTCATCACAAACGACTGCCTTCATGGCTATATCCACATGATGCGTGACTTATGTCATAAATGATAGCTCTCATAGCTATATCCACATGATGCATGACTTGCATCACAAATGACATCACTTACGGATGTATATGCTTTCATAGCAACATACACCATAACATTTGCAATCAACACAATTCAATGATAAGATATACATACAAGGCATTACACATATCTAAGAGAAAGAGCCACTACCTTATTCTTTCCACCCGTGTTCTGGCACCGGTTTATCACGTGTAGGGAAAATACCAAATCCTATAAATCATAACCAAGGACAACGAGTTATTCCTTATTTCAATTCTTAATTCCAAAACACTTAGGGTTGGTTATCATTTAAGACCGTTAGGTGGCTACTAAAAGCCTAAACAAATATCTAAAGGGTTGGGAGAAACTGGACCAAAGATCATTTTTCAAAGGTTCTCAATGTAGTTTTTGAGGGGTTGGCTGCAGCTAAGCCACTCTCTGGCTGCGGCCAAGAGAGGGTCAGAAAGATTTTGGCTACAGCCAAGATCAGGTTAGAAACTTTTGGGCCATAGCTAAGAATAAGTTAAAAGGTTTTGGGCCACGGCCAAGACCCTTTTGGCCGTGGCCAAAAACTGGTTAGATGCATTCTGGCTATGGCCAAAACTCCTGGTCGCGGCCAACAACTGGCCTATTTCCTGGCTGTTTTCAAACGACCATAACTTTTTGCATACATATCAAAATGACACAAACTTTATATCATTGGAAAGCTTCAAATGTCTACTACCAAACTGGAAAATTTCATAACATTTTAACACCACTTGCTATTTCAAAACACTACACAAATTTGGTCCCCTGCACAGAATTTTAACTTGACAGAATTTTCTTGAATTTCCAGTTTTTGAACAAATGTTTCCAAAGATTCGAAATTCACAACCAACACTACTCCCACGCAATTTTCCATAACGAATCCAATGCAAACATCAAAACGCCCAAATTTGCATTACTTTCTCATGTTCTATTTTGACCACAAATTCAAGACTCTAAACCAATTTCATTGTCCAAAGGACTCAACAAGACACCATTTACATCACAAAACACCACTTTCATTTATATTTGCTTCCCTCATTTCATCCACATTCATTTCCAGTAAAGAACAAAGATTTGACAATCTATCAACAAATGAATGTTATGAAAAATCCATTTTCTTAATTTTTTTTCAAAAGATTAACAAAAACAAGAAAAAAATTCACAAAACTTAAGTTTAAACTACTAATGCTCCATCAATTCCAACCAAATAGTGTGAACACACAAGTCCTCAGATCCAACACCAAAAACTCAATAGGGGCAAAATATAAAGCCTAACACACCATAAGTTCATGGGATGTATCAAGTAATACAGAGTGATTAAGATATCGTTCCCATAAGGACTTGGTACCAACAATGCAGTTGAGTAATGGCTTTACACTTTTGCTTAAGTTGAGTCAACACAAATTGAATTATGAATAAAATTTAAACTGGAGAAAATAAGAAAACAAATCTAACTATTGTGAAAGCTAAACATGAATTATTGCATTTAAGCAACGACTTGAATTATTGTAGCCTTGATTACTTCTTAGGGTCTAATTTCTCCACTAATTGCATTTAAAGTTACATTTGCTAGTATAGGACTCTTATTTACCTAAACATGTCTTCCGATCCACTAAAAGGCATTCTAATTATGTTAATCTATAATTCCTTTAGTGATTAGTGCTTAATTTGATTAATTTAAGTACAAACCTAATGAGACTATGTAGGGCCGATAGGTATATGTCTATCCTAAAAGCAAATTAAGTCTGAAAACCTAATCCTACATGATTCAATTAAAGGTCTATTCTAAATTCCCTATATCTAGGCTCCTTTAGAATACCAAAATAATCTCCTAATCAAATGCCTATTGTTTCAAGATAATCAAGCTCACAATTAAATCAACAAATAGAATATTAAAAAAATTAATGATAAAATTATCACCCACTAATTCATAAACAAATTAAATAATCCAAAACCAAGGTTATCTATGTAAACTGAACATTCTCATCAAATAATGGCTAACCAAAGAAAATATAAAAAGACAAAAAAAGAAGAGAAAAGATGGGAAAAGAGAAACAAAAACTCAATGCCAAATTTTCATTCGTGCTGTCACTCTTTTGTATCTCCTTCCATTGAAGCTCTTGCCTTGTCATCACCAACTAGAAAAATAGAACACACCTCCCTCTTGCTATGCCTAGCATATATTTAGGTATATATTACCTCTTTGCGTGCATCTCTATCACAATATCTTGATTTATCTCTTATTTTTATAGATTTTCATATAATATACATATATTATGTTGATATTTTGTTCTCACTTAAATCATATACTATCCCCTACAAAATAAATTAAGATATGAGTAGATTTTATATCGAAATATCTTTTATCGTATAATTAATTAAAAGATAGAAATATATATAAAAGATAATTAAATAAGTATAAGATATTAATAAATTTAATTAAATATTTCTCAAAATCTACACTTATTTAATTATAAAATATATACTTATCATATTGTTGGATCAATTATCTACAAACAATACTCAAGGCAATGATAGGAGGACTACCCAAACCATGCCAACTACAAAGGAAGACTCTTCCTAAAAAATTGCAACTATCTTATATGAATTGAATAAGTGCTTTGATGTCTTATAATCTAATATATGATAATTAATGCAAGGTATGCATTCTATTCATGCCACCCCAATTTTGTGTGATCAATGCAATGATGTCCACATACCTAACCATTGTCTCCTTTACATGGCTACTGAATCTGTCAAGTATATGGGCAAGCTCCAATATCGTCAAGGTAACCCCTATTAACAAACCTACAATCATGCTTAGAGAGCTCATCCAAATATTTATTGGAGTTAAGTTACAGTTTAAATCAATCATTTGAATCTACAAATGGTATTAAGCTTATTCCTCTTCCTAGTTTTCAAATAGAATCAAGGCAAATTCCTATTGAGGAAGAGGAATCTAAAATGGACAATAAGTAAAGATGAGGAAATATGTAGAGGAGAATCTTGATAATGTAGTGAAAAGCAAGCCGGTTGTACTTGAAAGTAAAGATGAGAAGAAGACAAAGACACTACCTCTAATGTTATGATAACTCTACTTCCATTCCCTTAGAGGTTCAAGAAGAAGGAAGAGGATACTCTGTTCAAGAAGTTTATGGATATGTTCAAACAACTTCATGTTAACATTTCTTTTACTAAAGCATTGGAGAGCAATCCCAAATATACTAAGTTCCTTAAAGAAATCTTATCTAAAAAGAAAAGATTTAGTAAGTATGAGAATATAGCCTTAACTGAAGAATGTAGTATGGTTAACTAAAGAAAGTTGCCACCTAAGCTTAAGGATTTGAGAAGCTTCTACATCTTTTGTAATATTATGACTAATTTTAGTGGAAAAGCTCTTTGTGACTTAGGTGCAAGTGTGAACTTGATGCCCCTTGCTGTTTTCAATGAATTAGGGTTGGGAGGCACAAACCCACTACTATTAAACCTCTCTTTAAGGATTTGAGTACTTCATAACCGAGAGGGATTTTTGAAGATGTTTTGGTTAAAGTGGGCAAATTCAGATTTCATTGTCATATATTGTGAAGTTTATTGGAACATTCCCCTCATCTTTGGGCAACCATTTTTTGCAACTCCTAAAACCTTGATCAATCTTGAAAAGAGGGAAATTCTATGCGAGTTAAAGAATATCATGTAACTTTTAATATGAACAAGCTAATAAAGTTTTCTAATGAAACTAAACAATGCTTCTTAGTTGACATGGTTGGGCAAGTGGAGCAAAAGGAATTCAATAAGCCAATTCATAATGAGCTTGTTGAATCCTTGTCATTAGAGATTCAAATAGAAGGTCCAGAGGTGGAAGAAGGCATGAGTGTCTAGAAGGCAAACTGACTAATCTTGAGAGTCGGGTACCAGTAGAATTGTTAAATTTATCTTCTATTGATAGACCATATTTGAAGTCATTTATTAAAGAGGCATAGTATCCTAATTTGAAAAAGGGAACTTTTAACTTTCAACATGACTATTTGGGAGCAACAATCTACCACTGGATATAGCTTCACAATCAACCATTCAATAAGAAGAACAACTTTTAGAAATTATAAAAGTATGTAAAAGAGCTATTGAATAGGCTATTGAGGTGGTAAAGATACAAGCATATACCTCTAGTGTAGTTGGGTTAAGAAATGAAGACAGGTAAGGGATTTCAAGCTAGTGGCCATGGATTAAAACACAACTACGATGGAGAGGTAAACTATCAAGTTTTCACCTTACCTATAATGATGTAACTTAAGGAGATGAAGAGTTAAGCAGTGGACTATAAACTAAGCGCTTATTGGGAGGCAACCCAAGTTCTTTACTTAATATATTTGTTTTCTATTGATTTTGGTGTGTCTTCAATGGATTTATGTTTGGTCTTTTGCCTTTTGTAGGTGAAAGAGGTACCCCAAAGGAGTAAAAGGAAGAAGTAAGCTTGGTACAAAAGAAGGTTCAAGAACTTTGATGCTTAATGGGTATTTTAAGGGAAGCAACTTATTGACTGTCTTTTTTCTACTATTTAAATGTTCATGGCATCATCTTGATTAATGAAGTTTTTTTTGTTACCTACTGAATTAAACCTTATTTGTCTCGCTTATATTGATATGAGATGAATGAGAATTTGACTTGTTCCTTAACTTGGTTTTTAACTATGATTTTTATTAATGAATGTTGTAGTGTTGAGAGTAGGAATTTTCACTGATAACACAAATTTGATCATGTAAGGAAGTTCTCAAATGTATGATCAAGTGATTCCTTATGAATGGATATGATTGAACATGAAATATTAGTGAGATGGACTAATTTGTGGTGATTAGATGTTGTGTTTCTAGGTGAGAAAGCATGAAAAATCCTTCTTTTTGTGATAAGCTTTTGGTGTTGATAACTGAAGTGGTTCAGAAAATTTTGGGCTGCTACTAATAAATGTCTGCTTCAACCAAGGCTGGAGACCAAGAGTTCTTGGCCACAGTCAAACTAAGATTGGGCTGCAACCAAAAATGTGGCCGAACGTTTTGGGCTATAGCCAAGAATAAGTCCAGAAAGTAGTTTAAAGCAACTAAATTTTTTTTAGTGTTACTAATTAAGTTTAAATTGAAGGAATGTTTTGGCCCTACAGATGTGAGTTTTGTGAGCAGAATTATGAATAGTTTCTTGAATTACTTGAGTTGAACATTTGTAGTATGACATTGGATTGATTTATGACTGAGTTTATGCCAAGATAAATTAAGGGTTAAATGGTGTTTAAGTTTTAGGGGGTCTTTTCTACTTTACTTTTCTTTAGGAATTTCATAGTTTAGGTTCTAGATTTATTCTCTCTTTTGGGCTTCTTTTGTTTATGATGGATGCACATGTTACTTATGAGTTGACAATCTTGTTTCACAACCATATCTTGCACTTTTCTTGATAATGGATTGGAATTTATCTAGTTGTAATGAACTATATTGTGGATGGTTAACTCCTTTTGTATATGATACAACTATTGTCATTTTGTTACTTGTGTATATGGTTGTTACTTCCTTTATTTATAGGTGATTTTTGTGCCTTTCATGGGTGTAACCATTTTTTTATTTTTGGATATATTCTTGCATGAGAGAAGGCCCTCAATTTTCTCCTGTTACAGTTAAGATGTAATATCCCAATTTTTGATTAAGGGCAAATCATGATTATTGTGGATAATTATGAATTTAATTTGAATTATCATGTGTTTTATGGCAATATTAATTAATATGTCATAATTATTGAAAAAATTGAAAGAATGGAGTTATTGGGCAATTAGTTGGTGATTAAGGGGAAAATTAATTACTAAATATGAGAGAATAATGAGATATGTAATTAAAATGGCTAATAGAGGGATTAAGGTTATTAATTGGTTGATTTCCTTATGAGAGCCAACGAAATTCTGACACATGGCATATTGGTTGGGTGAGAAAGGATGTAAGAAAAGTCAAATAAGGCATTATTAAATCATTTCTTCTCTCTCCTTCCCTCTCATTTTTGCTGACATAGAAGGCATGGGGATGAGGAGTGATCATTTCATCTTCAACCTTCCCTCTCTCTCTCATTTCTTCTCTCGCTTTCGTGCCACCATTGCTGAAGGAAAGAAGAAGAAGTTCTTGGTAAAAGGTAAGTCATTTGACCCTCTTAATGGCCTCTAATGAAAAAATGCTCTTCTACAAACTTGTTCCTTGTCTTGAGAGCTTCAATTTCATGGTTTTAGATTTTTAATTTGGTGTTGTTTGAGCTCTCAAGAAATCTTGAAGTTGGGAGAATCAAGAAACTCCCTTGGAAAAGTTATGAAGGTGAGTAAGACAAACCTTTCTATATAGGTTTTGTAGCCATTGGTTAAGTTTGAATTTTCTGGAATTTTGGGCCCATTTTTGAAAATGAGGGCCATTGGGAGTTTAGTATGTGTTTGGTATGGAATTGGTATGTTTGGAATGCATTTTGGATAGATAGAATTGATTGGGTTGGAAAGTGTTAAGTTTGGAGAATTTGAGATTTTAGTGTTTAATGTTACCCAAAACCAAAGCATGATAATGGAGTAGGATTTTGGTGATTTTGACATCTCCATTGGATTTCTTGAGTGATTTTGTGTGGGGATAGCTTTGGTTGGGGTTTTAGGTTCATTTGGATCACTTGGGAAAAGTTGGAAATCTGTATGGTTTGAGCTCTGTTTTGCACAGTCAGTTTGGACTAGCGTTTTGAATGACCAAATGGTGTTGGAAAATTATGAAACTTTCTAGTCTTAAAGTCACATCCCAAGCTTCAAAATGGACACATATTTTGTGTCATTTCGTTTAGTATTCTGTGAGATATGGTTGTCCAAAGTTTGGGATTGAAACAGAACTCTGTTTTGGAGTAGTGTTTGGTTTTTGGTGATTCTGTATTTGTGTAGTGATTTCCAATAATGAGCCATATTTTTCCTAGGAAGAGGACTTAAATACCTTTCTTTTGGCTTTGGAATCACCTCATTTCGATTTTTCTAGGATTAGTTATGAATTTTGGAAGTTCAGCCAAGAATCAGGGAATTTCTTGGCCGCAGCCCAAAGTGGCTGGCCGTGGCCCAAACCTTTCTGGCCTGATTCTGGCCATGGCCCATGGGTGGCCGGCCGCGGCCAGTGACCTTCTAACCATATTTTGGCTGTGGCCCAAGGAAGGGCCGGCCGCGGCCAACCCCTATGTTCTAGCACTTTGAGTTTTCGAAAGGAGACCTCTAACCTATTGTTTCCCAACCTTTTAGGGCTTTTATTAGAGGCATTTGTGGCCTCTTAAGGGTCAATTATGATAACCAAATTTAAGTATTTCAAGTTAATTAAGTCTTGGAATAGAACATAACTCTTTGTCCCTAATCATGATTCTAGGATACGACATTTGCCCTAGGCGGGAGAGACCGGTGCCAGAGTACGCCCGAAGGATCAAGGTAGTGACTCTTCTCTCATGTTGTGCATGATGTTTTGGTATGCATAACTTATCATTGAACTGTGAACTGCATGTACCATAGTCCGTTACAGCGTGAGCAGTGTAGAGATTGACGCTGGTCATCTCTAGGTCGGCTTTTGAACTGCCGTTGTAATCGACATGGAACTTTGTGAATCTGACCCATAGAGCGACGTTTGTTAATCCAGCCGTGGTCTGTGAGTTTTGAATCTTGCCTGTATGGCTTGTGTGATGAAATGCTTTATATGAATCCCAGCTGTGGTGAAATATATTGTGTGGATTGTTGTGATGCAATGCAGCGTGAGCAATTCAGCGTGAGCAATCGTAAGGGATGACATGTGTCATACTAACCATTGCCGTTGTAACTGCCATTGTAGTTGCTTGTGTGGATAATGATTTGATTTCATGCCTTCTTGTTGTACATGCTATGATTGATTTGACACTACGGGGATTCCTTAGAATCTCACTCTCCCAAAAACCATGTTTTAGACAGGGCAGAAGGATCAAAGGGAAAGCGAGCAACGAAGAGCGGATAGAGTTCCGATTTAGAAGTATATTTTGGATTATTGGTTATCATGTATATCATTTGGATGTTTTTGGGAAACAATTGTATATAATGGGATTGGTAGTATAGTTTTGTGTAATCCCCAAGTTAAGGGTAATGAATTGCGGGCTTTGTACCTTTGTAAAACCCTTATTAATGAATGGAACCCGAGTGTGTCGGGAATTTGCTTTATACTCTGATATTTGTAAATGAAATTAACTTGTACAGGCCATTTAGTTTTGAAATGTGAATATGAGACCATCATGAACATGTTTTGTAAAAGTTTTTGTAAGCCATGATTTTGGGAAGTTTGGTTTTGTTTAAGTCCCAAAATCATTTAAGGTCTCTAATTCTACATCAATTACGTGTTTATGAACTAAATCTTGGCCTTAATTGTGAAGGGGGTTACATAAGACACTGGCCGTTTAAGTTGGGGGTTATTTTTGACTTTTTTTGCATATTTGACAAGGATTTCAAGTTTGAAATTTTTGAGTATTTATCGTCACTTGGCTTGAAAGCTGAGCTAGATTGATTAATTATCTTTTGTAGTAAATGTATGATCCAATGATGGAAATGATGTTTATATGTTTTTTAGGAAATTGTGGTTAATATTTTCGAATGCTCGATTTACATTTTAAAGCTTGTTTCCTGACAATTTTTTAAAATAAAGTATTGCACTCAAGAGTTGGGAATGATTTGAATGCGTTTGTAAAGAGATTTTGTAGTAGTTTGGTGTGTATGTTCCTTCTCTATTGAAGGACTTTAGAACCTACATTTGGATCTCTTAAAATGATTTAATGAATTCACACATTTTTTGAAAAATGATTTGGGCATTCTTTTAAATGTGTTTGTGGCTTTTAAGCCTACCTATGACAATCCCTCCATTTGCACCCCCATTTGAACTCTATGAAGAAAAACCATGAGAATCTCTTTTTTGAAACCTACATTAAAACATAATCTATATAGCTAGCTTGAAAGACAATGAACTACCCTAATCTTGAGATAAATGATGATTATAAGGAATGTAATGCATGTTCTTCAGCAGCTTGAACTCTAAGTCAATTCTAGCTTGTTGTTGCTTTGCAAAAAAATTCAAAAAAAAAACAAAATAAAAAAAAAGAAGAGAAAAGAAAAAGAAAAGTGTTCAATCCAATAAGACTTGGAGTGCAAAGAAATCAATTTGAGATAAGTTTAGGGGAGTGTTTGGCATCTTCAAAGAAAATTTTGTGTAGTGCAAAGAGAGGAATTATGTATTGTCATTTATCTCAAGAGATTTGAATCCTCCTTGTTTCCCTATTCTTTCAATGAGCTTAACCATTGACCTTATTATAAGCTTATAAAGTCCTACTGACTTTGAAATTGTGTAAAATGATCTGTGAGTGGATAGAGAGGAGAATCTTGGCATATGAAGGCTTGATATTGAGGTTGCTTTACATATGTTGAAGTGTTGCATTTGATCTTGATAACTACAAGAAAATTGTTATCCAACTCTCCTCACACACATACATATTTTGGAAATTGTTAGGAAATTAAACCTATTTTAAATTGTGAATCTTGCATTCTTCTGTATTACATTGTTTTCCTATTAAGTATATCATCTTGAGTAGCCAATGGGGAAATCATCATATATGTATGCCAAGTAGATGATTGATTAATATAGCTCTTTCACCACTTGACTTGTTTTACTCGAGGACAAGTGAAAGTTCAAGTTTGGGGGTGTTCTTCATGAAATTCATGTCATTTTGCCATATTTGCCTTTAATTTCTAACATTTTTTTGTGAATTCATACATATTTAGGAATGCATATGCAATAGAAATGTGCATAGTTGATATTTAGAATAAAGGGATAGAATTCTTGGGTTGAGTGTGAATATTTTGCCATATTTCATCAACATTGGCCTTTATAGATTTTCTTGTGTTGATAAGTTATCATTTGATCCACATATGGAGCCATTTAAAGCATAAATCAATACTAAGAGGTTGGAAAGGAGCTTAGAAAGTCAATACACCATGGCAAAATAAGAAAAGATGAGATTTTAGCTTCAGCCAGAAACAAGACAAAAAGTTTTGGGCCTCAGTTAGAAACAAGATAGATAGTTTTGGGCCTCAGCCAAAAACAAGACAAAAAGTGTTTGGCCATAGCCAAGGCCTCTCTTGGCTACAACTAACGATAGCAAATAAACTATGCATTTTAAGGTCATAACTAATTCTAGGGCTTTAAATACTAAAATTCATGAATAGCAGCATCATTCTTGACTTCTAGGTGATTTGGAAGCTTTTTTTTGCTAGGGTTTGGTGTTCTTAAAGGCCTCTATATGCTACAACTAACAACAATAAGTGAAGATTTTGAGGTCAAAACTAATTCTAGAGCTTTAAATACTAAAATTCATGAATAGCAGCATCATTCTTGACTTCTAGGGCGATTTAGGGATGATTTGGAAGCTTCTCTTTACTAGGGTTTTGTGTTCTTGAAGTAGATTCCAGTGGAGATTGAAGATTTGAAGATATTCAAGCTCATTTCCCTTGGTTTTACTAATTCATTTCCCTTAGAGTATTTATGTCTATTTGTTGAACAAGAATAGCTGAACTTTTCATTTTTGGATTATTTTGAACCTTTGTATGGATTAAGCCTTGAATATTCCTCTCTTTTAGTAATTAATGATATATATGAGTTAATTTTATCCTTTGCATAATACTTCTAAGTGTTTGGCCACCATTTAGACTAATTTATTTACTTGGGTTCGACTTGAGAGAGGTAATCTAGGTGTAGAACTTGATTAAAATCATACTTGGCTTGATGTTTACTTAGTAAATAGATAGTTTGTTTGTAAAATAGAGATATACTTACCAACCTTGCATTGTCGCATTGAGGTTGTTGCTTAAAGTTGATTTTCATTAATTGTAACAAGAGACTGCGCATTTTAATGAAAAGAGAAACTTGATTTTGACTTGAGGGAGCTTTGTTAAATGCTTTTAGACCTTAGACTAACACATATCTTATTGTAATACTATTGGAGAGGAAATTAATCAAGTTTTATGTAGTACAACTGGGAGGAATAATCTTAAGCTCTATTTAATCCTTGAAGTTAAAAATCATTTGCTTTTATTAATTACTAGTTTTAGAAATAGTTTTGAAAATTCTCATTTCACATCAAAACTTTATTTTAGCTTAACTTAATTGAATTCACTAAGCCTCTTACTTAATCAATTTGTTTATTCAAATCTCCATGGAACAATCTTTACTTATTACTTTATTACTTGGCGCAAATCGTACACTTGTGGTGTGAACACTTCCACCTAAGCATCTTTGAGATTCTTATAAAAACCATACTCACCCAATGTCGCATTCAAAGTAACTATCTTCTTCTGATCTCGAACAATATGAATGTCCCTCAAGCCGCCCAACCAATAGTGTTCAGTCAAGCTCATACAAAAAAACATGAATAGATTTCTGACTTAAAATATTGGGTACAACATTAGCCTTACTAGGGTGATACTTTATTTCAAAATCATAATCCTTACAGAGCTCCATCCATCTGCGCTATATTTTATTCAGTTCTTTCTGGTCAACTAAGTACTTCAAGCTCTTATGATCACTTAAAACTCAAATTGAGCTCCATATATAGAATGTCTCCAAATCTTCAATGCAAATATTATAGCAGCAAGTTCCAAGTTATAAGTTGGATAATTCTCTTCATGAGGTCTCAGTTGTCTCAAAGCATATACACAACCTTGCCTTCTTGCATCAACAAGAAGGGAACGTATAAGGGCCGTTGTTAACGTTGCCTTCAGTTCTTGAAAAGTAGTTTAACACTTATCAGTCCATATGAACAGCTGCTCTATCTTGGTCTACATAGTTAAAGGCATAGCAATATGAGAGAAACCTTTACTGAATCTCCAACAATAGCTAACCAATCTTATGAACTTCTCACTTTACTCACTAATTTCAGGGATTCCCATTTCAAAACGACATTCACTTTGTTAGGATCAGTGACCACCCCACAGGAGACACTACATGGCCTAGGAAATTTATTTATCTAAGTCAAATCTCACACTAACTCAACTTAACATACAACTGGTGATCCCTCAAGATAAGTAATGCAATATATAGATGCTCTCGGTGCTATCCATCATTCTTAGATTAAATGAGAATGTCATTAATGAAGACAACAATAAATAGATCCGAAAAATGCCTAAAAATTTGTTCATATAGTCTATGAAGAGGTTGGAGCATTCTTCAACCAAAAAGGCATAACCAGAAACCATAACGAGTCTGAAAAGCAATTTTTGAGATATCCTTAGCTCCCATGAGTTGATCTAACAAATCTCCAATCCTAGGTAATAGATATTTATTCTTAATGGTGACATTATTCAACTGTTTGTAGTCAATGCACAATAGCATACTTCGACCCTTCTTCTTGAAACAAAAGACTGGAGAGACGCTCTATCAAATGAATCCTTTCTCAAGCAACTCTTCTAGTTGTTTCCTTAACTCTACCAACTTTGGTGGCACTACTTGATAAAGGGCCTTAGAAATTGGGGTTGTACCTGGTACCAACTTAATGGAAAATTCAACCTCTTGCTCCAGAGGCAACCATGATATCTCCTTTAGAAGCACCTCTACAAAATCGTTTACCACCTTAATCTAATCGATCTTGACTTCTTTGTCGGCATTGATATAAAATAAGACCATATAGGCTTCACAACCCCATTGAACACACTTTTTGACTTGGGTTGCAGACAATAATAAGGGACTAAAGGCTACCTCAACGGATGCAAGACAAGAAGGAAAAATTCACTCTCTTCCCCTTACAATCAAGGTAAGCTTTATTTGTAGACAACTAATCCATGCTAATGATCACATCAAAACCCTTAAGAGGTAAGCAAATCAAATCTACCTTTAAATCACAAATATCATGCTTAAGAGCAAGGTTTAAACAAGCATGACCAATCACAACAAAGCTCCAGCAAGAGTGGACACTTGCAAATCATAAGGCAATACACAAACATACAATTTCAATCTTTGAGCACAGTCAACAATAATAAAGGAATGTGTATCACTAGACTCAAACAACACATGTACATAATGCCCCTGAAGAGAAATACTACCTCAAATCACATTAAGAGACACTCCTGTGTAACACCATATTTTACTAAACATTTAGATGAGCTTTAAGACTAGTGGTTTATGCCATGTGAGTAGTTAAGGTGTTTACACTAGCCTTTAGTGCTCAACTTTACCCTTGGAGTTCATACTTATTACCATTTACCCTAGGTATCTTAAATTCACATGATAGCCACAAACTGCCACAATTTTCACTTAACTTTAAAAATTCATATACTTCTTTAGGAACCTCCAATTGAGGTGGTTCAAAGTCCTATGGGGCACTCTTTAAGTCTATTTTAGGGGAAAAATACCCCTTAATGCCAATTACATGCACATAGTTCCAGAAACTCCAATCAATCCTCACTACCATAAATGTCATTCTAGATTTAAGGTCTAATTTTAACAGGTCATATCTCCCATTGTACTAAACCAAATATCACATATTATATATCAAACTAAAACTTATCATGTCCACTATTATTTTGAAAATTTTCATGGCCATTAGATATCATTTGATCAATTAAAAAAAAGTCACAACCAGCCTGCCACGAATCTAGCAGCATTTAACCGTAATAACCTAAAATTCCAATTTTACAATTGCCTATCCAACTTATTAAAAACTTATAACCAGGGGCAATTTCACCCATTTTTTCATGTAGAACCCATTGGTGAGATCAAATTCATCAAAATCACATCCTACTTTATGCACTATTCTGGTCAAACCCATTGCCCTAAACCAACAATCAACATGTTTGCATATTTCTCCAATAACTAGTCTAGTAACCTCATTAAACATCATATATCATCATGATCATGCTTAAAACAACATCAAAGCCAAAACTTCCCATAGTAACCAAAACAAGGGAAGCCAAAAAAATCCATAATACTTAACCAATTCATGTAACACCTTATTTCCACAATCAATTCGATGAGTTTTACAGAGCGAATTCGAACCACTAAGTGATATTTCTTTGTAAAGCTCTTTCAATTCCCAACCTCAAGACAAGATTCAAACCTATAGTTGAGTAGGTTTTTTGAATAGTTTAAATATTTTTTATAAACCTTCATAAAGTGGTTTGTAACTTCTTATTGACTCATCATTTCTTAATTCTTTTTATAATTACAAGAGTGAAGTCTCTACTCATAACTACAGATAGTGCATTAATTACTAAGCCCTCATCGTGCGGTTGCCTATTCCTAGTCGATTACCATGCTAGGGAAATTACCCATTCAGATACATTTTGGTTATACAAGTATTCATATAGCATGAAAATTAATACATAACAAATTATTACATAATAATCTACAATTCTTCGTTACACTTCTTTATGCATTTATCTTCACTGGTCATTGCACCTACATGGTTGGCTGAGGGAGATTGAGATTTGAGAGAATCTTAATAGCAAACATTGCTAACTATGAACACAAGATATAAACTTAATGCATAACATGCTTGCTTATGTAAATTCATGCTAGCATAATGACATACTTGTATGCTTAATGCTTTCATTCATTTATATATGCTTTACACCATTCATCAAGCAATTAAACACATCAATTACATAAGCATACTTATCAAGTTAATGCAAGTTAGGAAAGTTTTACTACCTTTTGCCTTTGAGAGCTTCTCTTGTTCCCTTTTCTTCCAACCGTAGTAGCTTCTTGTAAAACTTTCCATATCTTCTTCCTTGGCATCTCATGGCCCTAGATATATATCCACATCATTAGAGCCATCAAAAATGAATATCCTATATGGCTACATTAGCCTTTAGGACATTACTCTACCCTTAGAAGTCACTATTATTTCAATTTACTCCAAGTATCTCAAGTTCGCATGATAATCCTATGCTGCTAGAATTTTCACCTAACTTTGAACAATCATAACTTACTTTACAAATCTCCAATTGAGTTGGTTCAAAGTCCTATGTGTCACTCTTTAAGTCTATTTTAAAGGAAAAATAGATCCTACTGCCAATTACAAGCACATAGTTCCAAAAAGCTCAATCAATCCTCACTACCATAGAAATCATTCCAAATCAATGCCTAACTTTAAGAAATCATATCTCCTAGTGTACTGACCCAGATCAATTATGTATACTATCATTCTAGAAAATATCATGACTATTGGATAACATTTAATTAGTCAAAAACAAGCCACAATCAACCTTCCTCGAATTTGGCAGCATTTAACTCTAGCAACCTTAAGTTCCAAAATTAGGGTTTTGCTATCCAATCTCACCAAAATTATAACCACACCATAATCCCACAGAATTTTGTATGGAGAATCCATTGGTGACCTTAAATTCACCAAAATCATGCTCCTCCTTCATGCCCTGCATCTGGCCAAAACTAGCTTCCCAACCGACAATTACAAGTTTGCAAATTTCACCACTAAACTAGTCTAGGAACCTGTTTAAACATCATATATCATCATAATTATGCTTTTAACAACATTAAACCCTAATTTCATGCTTTGACTGAAATTAAGGTAGCACCAATAAAATCATAAAACTCAACCAAACAATATAATATTCAGTTCAAATTAAAGCTAAGCTTACCTCTTTCACTTTCTAGGGCTTGTTGTTTTCTCCAACTTTGGCACTTCTTTAGCAACTCAAAAAACCTTTACTTGAGAAATAAAAACCATATAAATGTAGCTCTTAGTGAGAGAACAACATTTGTGAAGGCCTCAAGAGCTAGAGAGGTGATCTTAAAAGTGAAATCAAGTAAGAATACTTACCTTCTTCTTGTTTCTTCAAGTTCTTCTTTCTCTGTCCCTTTTCTTTTCTTTTCTTTTTCTCTATTTTTGGCCATCCAAATAAGTGTAAATGAGAGAGTGATATGTTAATTCATTAATCCTCACCTCTCTTAAACACTTGGATGAAAATTAAGAGAGTTGGGAGTGTGTGGTGAGGTGTCACAAAGTTGTGGTGTCTTGAAAATGTGCTTTGGTTAATTTAACTATGGATGGGTTTAGTTTAATTAACTCTCTATCTTTCCTAGTCTTTTCTTATCTTGACTAAATTTCTATTCAGAAAGGGGCAAATATGTTGACCAATTTCTCTCTTACACTCTTGCTTTTTGGTCAACTCTTAAAATTGGACAAGGTTGACTTTTCTTCTTTTCTTTTTAGCTATGTTAATGGATAGAGTTGCTTCAATTATTATTCTCTTTCTTTGCCTTAGTCTTGATTGAAGTGCTTCAACAAAGAGGGAAGGATAATTTTGACTAAAGGCTTATATATGTATGTGCCCAAGTTTGACCAAGTATTCTTAAAAAGTGTTAGAACCGGCTGACACCCAAGAGGGGTGAATTAGGTGTAAGATAAGAACTTAAGAACTTTGAAAATCTTTTCACATCTTAGTGGAAGCAATAAATATGAAAGTAATGAATCATAAATCACAGTTAGATATTTCAATAATATATAATAGAAATATAAGAGGTTAGGTAAGAGATTGTATAAACTATGATTTATCCTGGTTTAGCCCAATCCACGATGACCTATGTCCAGTCCCCAGGCTCCTCCTGAGATTTTCAATCTACTATCTTCCTCAAGTTTAACCAGGTACTTGAGAACCACTACAATATCACAAGTTTAATCCAAGAACTTGTGAGGCCTTTACAATTCTTGTACTGAGACAAGGACTCCCCCTTATACATGTAAGGATACAATATGTTTCCCACTCAAGATTCCCCAATCTTGAGTCACTCTCACACAAATAGAATGATTACAATGAAGGCATACTTTTCTCTATATGAAGTAGATAATGATTAACATTGAAGTACAAACATAGGAGTGTGAATATAGAGTATTGTTTAGTTGAGATTCAAATATTTTGACGTTGGAGGCATCAGCTCTATGTTGTTATTGCTCTGCTTGAATACTTTTGTATTTGTGGTTGAGTTTGTAAGATATGACCAAAGCGGTTTCTAACATTATTTATACTTGCTTTTGGGACATTTAGCCCTTGAATACATTTTGGGATATTACATCCTATTAGATATGATTAGTTTTGATGATGTCAAATATAAATATTAAATATTAAGAATAAAAAGTTTACATAATATATTTATCTCCTACATTGACTAACTACTATGTTTAATGTGAAATATCTTATAGATTAGGCAAGCAAAGAAAGAAGATATCAAGTTGGGTTGAAAAGATTCATGTGATTTAATAATGTGGATTATTCTAATAGTCAAATAGTTATTTTAATAGTAAAACTTGTTTTCAATTAAGATATATTTGAATAACTCTCAGTTATCTAAATAAGAAAAGTATTATTCGAATAATGAATATGCTATTCGGATAGAGAAGAAATGTTAAAGTTGAAAGTATTCGGATAAGCACATTAGTATTCGAATAGTATGCCTAGCAAATGTTTCTAAAAATAATTCCAGTGAAAAAGTATTCGAATAGTCAAGGCACTATCTAAGTAGTCATTGTGATTTCAAACTCAATTTATAAATATGTTATCCGGATAGTAGGATAACTATTCGAATAGTAAGGGGACTATTTGAATAGTGTGATGATTATCCGAACAAGTTTTGATGAATTTCAGCATCCAACATCACAAGACTATCAGGATAGTTAGGTTACTATCAGAATAGTAAGATTACTATCAGGATTGTAAGGAGACTATCATAATAGTATTTGACGTATTTCAAAAATGACTATCAGAATAGTAATGAAACTATCAGAATAGTCTCAGTGTAAAATAATCAAATACTATTCAAATAGTCAAGTGACTATTCAAATATCACAAGACTATCAGGCTAGTAAAGTGACTATTAAGATAGTAAGGTTACTAGCAGGATAGTAATGGAACTATCATAATAGTCTCAGTACAAAATAATCAAATACTATTCGAATAGTGAAGTAACTATTCGAATAGTCTATAACTGAAAAAGGGTGATTCTATTCGAATAGAAGCAATGCTATTCGAATAACAGCAGCATTCTCTGTTTCTTTTAGCATGGGTGATGTTCAGTAATTTGGTTATATCTCCAAAACCATAACTCGAATTGAGGTAAAACTAGTGGCATATGAAACTAGACTCCTAATGCATCATTTTAACACCAAAATCAAGTTAAAAGAAGCTGAGATGAAAGAGATATAAATTTTGGAAGATGACATTCAAATCACAGTCATATTTCAGAATAGGTTTAGTATTTTGGACATAACTCTAAAACTACACATCATATTCAAATGAAACTAGTGCTATATGAAACTATATTTAAAGATCATTCCATGGATAGGTGATAGGGCATATTTAGAGTTATATTCAAAGAGATATGCCTTCTGGAAGTTGGTGATCGAAATTAAGCTCTGTTATGTTGTTATTCTCTGGAAATTCTTGTATTTCATCACATTTTTCTTATATATTTGGGGTTTTAAAATAAAATTGTGCATAAACTTTATACATATGAAGGAAAATGTGATGTGATGAAAATACTTTGAAAAGTGCAAATTTTAAGCTAAATGTATAGGGTTTTAGATTAAATTGAAGAAAATTAGAAAGCTTATAAAATCCTTCTATTTATAGGAGGATGAGAACAAGAAATGGAAGCTTACATGGATCCTTGGAGGTGGAGAAAAGAAGAACAAAAGCCAAAAAGGAAGATCAAAGTAGCTTGAAGGTGCCCCCGGTCGCTTTTGCTATGCCACAGCGAAGCAAAAGCGAAAACATAAAAAATAGGCCCTTCTAACCACGTACGCTATGGGTTCACTATAGCAAACCAAAAGCGAAAACACATAAAAAATAGGCCCTTCTGACTGCATACGCTGTGAGTTCGCTGTAGCAAAGTGAAAGCAAAGTTGTGATACTGCAATTGTGCATTTTTTATGTGATCCATAGTTATGCCTTCAAATTCAAGTAATCCTTTGTAAATACCAAGTAGACCAATCACAAGAGCAAGAGCCAAACAAATTAAGGAAGCATTAAATGGGCTAGTGCAGGATACTTGGACAAAGCAAGTAGCAATTGGATCAAAGTTGGACCAAAATGTTGAAAACGTCACTAACTTCATATAGGCTACAAATGGAGATATTGATCTAGTTTTGGGCTTGCAGACTTGAAACTGAAGAGCTTGGGCCTAGTACTACACATGGGAAGACTTATTTAGGCCTAAATAAGCATATTTGGAGTCTAAGCTGACTATATATTCTTGAATTTGGTTGTGCGAAAGTCAAAAAGTAGTTGGCAGATTTTACTTTTGGTTTCTTTAAGCATGTTGTATTTGATTTTTCAACTTTCTTCTAGATTTTATTAGACTTTTGTGTTCATTGTATTAGACTTTTAGGTTTCCTAGCATATGGTTTTACAATTTTTATTGGTTGTTTTCAAAATTGCAATTATTGCAATTAGGTCATATTTTCCTATAAATAATTGGTGCTTCTTCATTTGTAAGACACAATTCAGATTTGAATGATAAATGAAAGTTGCACTTCTGCACTATGTTTCTTGAGAGTGGATTCTCTCTAAGGTACATTTTAGAGCTAACAAACTTATCAAGGCTTGATCAACCTTGTGGAGTTTTCCAACACTTTGGGACCTTGTTCTTTCGTGTTCAAGGATTCAAGTGGATCATCGATCTGTGTTCAGCTTTCTTGGGGTGTGTATATTTCAGATTGGTTATGGGTTCGTGGGATCTTCCCTTGTGGGTTCGTACCATCTTGGTATCAAAGCTTCAGATCTAAATTCAGGTCATATCTATCTGGTTTTTGTTTCCATTTTCATTTCAAGTTTGTGCTTTGTTCTTGTGTCTTTCTATGTTCAAATTTGTTACTTCTGTTTGTCAAGTTTTTCTTTGTGCTTTCCAATATTTAGTGTCTTAAATTCATAGTTCAGAATCTCTTCTTTCATCTAATTTTAGAATCATTTCAATCCAATTTTTCATTTGTGAATTCTATCTATTTTAATCTAGTTGTGTTTTTTGGAAAATTTTGGGCTTGTTCATCTTCGTTTTTTCTAGAATGTCCTGAAATATTCTATCCTTGTTTGACCTCTTTTCCTTTGTGTTTTATATCATTCAATATGTCATTTTCATAGTTTAGAATCTCATCTTTCTGTTTGTTTTGGTGTCATCTCAATCCAAAATTTCCACTGTGAGTTATAGTCTTTCCAAAAAAGACGCTTTTCTGGAATTTCTGGGTTCATATTGCATGAGTTTTGTTGTTTATGATAGATTCTGCTTTCTCTTTAAATTTCAGTAGGGGAGAAAATGGAAAAAAACAAGAGCATCAGAAAAAGAAAAAGAAAAAATATTTAATAAAAAAAATACTGAAAAAAAGGGAATTGTTGTGGAAGTGTTTTGAGCAATATGTATTGTCATACCCAGATTTTATGAAGTCTGTGTCATTTAAACTCTTGATTTCCCTAAATTTCCTTTTCCAATACTCATTTTGATATTCCATATTTCTAAGTGTTGTGTTGATTCTACAAATTGTGATTGCTTGATTATGAATTGCTTAGTTCTTTAAAGCGTCTTAAAAGGAATCTAAGAGTGGAAAAAGGCAAGAGTGAAATACATCAATTTAAAAGCCAAATTTGAGTGAAACATGAGTGTAGAGTGACATCCTTGAGGGAAACACGTGAGGAACTTGTGAGAAAAATTATTTCTCTAACATCTTTTTTTAGATAACATGTCAAATGCAGAAGAAACATCCAGTGGTAACCCAAAGAATCCAGAAGACTACCTCAATGCAATGTAGCAACTATTTACATGTATGGATGTTGTTTTTGGAGAAATAAGGGATAGGATGGATAGACAAGATGAAAGAATTGCAAACCTGTAAATAGTTAGACCAAATCCTAGAAGGAACAATAGGCGGGATACTTCTATGGATGAAATTGAATCTGAGCATGATGAGGTTAGTGGTGCTAGTGAAGAAGATTTTGAATTTGAATATGAAGTGGGAAGTAATAGCCATAGAGAAGATAGGAGGTATAGGAGAGGACATGGATGAAATATTCCTAGGGAAAGAAATAGAGTAGATGGTAACCTAGGGAGTATCAAAATGAAAATACCACCTTTTCAAGGTAAGAGTGATCCTGAAGCATATTTAGAGTGGGGGAAGAAGATAGAAATGATTTTTGATTGCCACAATTATTCTGAGGCTAAAAAGGTGAAGTTGGCAGCATAAGAATTCACTGATTATGCCATTGTTTGGTGGGATAAATTAGGCATCAATATAAGGAATAATGGTGAGAGGCCCGTAGCAATATGGAGGGAAATGAAAATTCTAATGAGAAGGAGATTTATTCCTAACTATTACTATAGGGAGCTTTATTAAAAGTTGCAGACCCTTACACAAGGCTCTAGGAGTGTAGAGGAATATTATAAAGAGATGGAGTTAGCTTTGATAAGAGCTAATATGAAAGAAGATGGAGAGGCTATAATGGCTCATTTTCTGAATGGGCTTCACAAAGAAATTGCTGACACTGTGGAATTGCAACATTATGTGGAGCTAGAGGATATGGTGCATATGGCAATTAAGGTGGAGGAGCAACTCAAGCTTAAAGGTGCTTCAAAATTCCATTATAGATCAAGTTCTTCACAAAAACAGATTTGGAAGAAAGGAGAAAGAGCTTTCTAAAAGGAGACAACTAAAAGTAAAGAAGAAGCTACATCAAAGAGCAAAGGTAATTCTGATTCCCAAACAAGAGAGTTTCTAGAAATAGATATATATAGAGTTTCAAGTGTTTGGGTACAGGTTATATAGCTTCTCAATGCCCTAACAAGAGAGTCATTATTCTTAAAAATAGTGAAGTTATGACTGAAAGTGAAAGTGATCATGATTCCATTGAAGATGCTAGTGATGATGGCGTTAAATGCCATAGAAGGAGAATGCCTTATGGTTAGAAGAGCTTTGAATTGCCAAGTAAAGGAAGATGAGACAAATGAGCAAAGGGAAAACATTTTCCATCCTCGCTGCCTCATTAGTAACAAGGTTTGTAGTATGATCATTGATGGTGGGAGTGTAACAAATGTTGCAAGCACTACATTGGTTGAGAAATTGAATTTGCTTACCATTAGACACCCTAGACCATACAAGCTGCAATGGTTGAATGAATGTGGGGAGATTAGAGTTGATAAGCAAGTTCTTGTTTCTTTTTCAATTGGCAAATATTGTGATGAAATATTGTGTGATGTTGTTCCTATGCATGCTGCACATATACTTTTAGGAAGACCATGGGAGTTTGATAGAAAAGTCAAGAGGGATGGGTTTACAAATATATATTCTTTTGTAATGAATAGCAGACCTATGACTCTTGTTCCATTGACTCCAAAACAAGTGTATAAGGATCAACTCAAGATGAAAAGAGAGAAAAATCAGAGAGAGAAAAGAAAAGAGAGTGAAAAAGAGAGAAAATCTAACAGTTCAAAAAAAGAAATCTAGAGAAAGGAAATGAGTGAAGAGAGAAAAGAAAAGAAGAAAATGAGTTTTTATGCAAAAGAAAGTGAAGTGAGAAGTGCTTTTCTGGCTAAAACATACTTGCTACTCCTTGTTTACAAGAAATCCTTTTTGAACACTAATGACATTAACTCTTCCTTTCCTAGTGTTGTTGGTTCTTTGTTGCAGGAATTTGATGATGTGTTCCCTGAAGAAACTCTACCAGGTTTACCACCTATTAGAGGAATTAAACACCAAATTGATTTCATTCCTGGAGCAACAATTCCTATTAGGCCAGCATATAAGAGCAATCCTGAAGAAACAAAAGAGCTTTAAAAGCAAGTGGGATAACTCATGGCAAAGGGGTATGTTAGAGAAAGTTTAAGCCCTTGTGCAGTTCCAGTGCTTTTAGTTCCAAAGAAATATGGAACTTGGAGGATGTGCATTGATTGTAGAGTCGTCAACAATATCACTATAAGGTATCGCCATCCCATTCCTAGATTAGATGATATGCTTGATGAATTGCATGGTTCTATTGTCTTTTCTAACATTGATTTGAAATCTGGGTACCATCAAATTAGAATGAGAGAAGGGGATGAGTGGAAAACTGCTTTCAAAACCAAACATGGATTATATGAATGGTTAGTTATGCCCTTTGGGTTAACTAATGCACCTAGCACTTTCATGAGATTAATGAACCATGTTTTGCATACTTTCACTGGGAAATTTGTTGTGGTTTATTTTGATGATATTCTGATTTATAGCAAGAATTTGGATGAGTACTTGAAATATTTGCAATGTGTGCTTGATGTTTTTAGGAAAGAAAAACTGTTTGTAAATATGAAAAAGTGTGATTTTTGCATGGATAAACTTGTTTTTCTTGGTTTTGTGGTGAGTGTTAAAGGAATAGAAGTTTATAAGGAAAAAGATATGAGCCATAAAAGAATGGCCAACACCTAAAAGCATAACTAAGTTGAGAAGGTTTCATGGTTTGCCTAGTTTTTATAGGTGATTTATGAAGGATTTTAGCACTCTTGCTGCACCACTCATTGAGGTCATTAAAAAATCTATTGGTTTTAAATGGGATAAAGCACAAGAAGATGCATTTATTGGCCTTAAGGAAAAATTGTGTTCTACACCTGTGTTAGTATTGCCTGACTTTAGCAAAACTTTTGAGATTAAATGTGATGTATCTGGAGTTTGGATAGGAGCTGCTTTAATGCAGGAAGGAAAGCCAATTGCCTATTTTAGTGAAAAGCTAAATGGAGCAGCCTTGAAGTATCCAACTTATGACAAAGAGCTCTATGCACTTAAAAGAGCATTGGAGAATTGGCAGCACTACCTTTGGCCAAAACAGTTTATGATTCACACTGATCATCAATCCTTGAAGCATATTAAAGGTCAAGGTAAGCTGAACAAGAGACATGCAAGGTGGCTAGAATTTATTGAGACATTTCCATATGTCATCAAATACAAGAAAGGTAATGAGAATGTGGTTGCTGATGCATTGTCTAGAAGGTATACTCTTCTTTCAACTCTTAATACTAAGTTGCTTGGCTTTGAATATATCAAGGAGTTGTATACAAATGATGCTGATTTTGTTGAATTGTTCATTGATTGTGAAAAGAAAGCATTTGCTAAATTTTATATAGTTGATAGGTACTTGTTTAAAGAAAATAGACTGTGTGTGCCTCAATGTTCATTGCGTGAATTGCTTGTTAGAGAAGCACATGGGGGAGGTTTAATGGGTCACTTTGGTGTGAAAATGACTTTGGATGTTTTGCATGAGCATATCTTTTGGCCTAAAATGAAACGTGATGAGGAAAGAATTTGTGCTAAATGCATAACATGTAAAAAGGCTAAATCTAGAGTCTTGCCGCATGGTTTGTATACTCCTTTACCTGTACCTAGTGAACATTGGATTAACATATCAATGGATTTTGTTTTGGGTTTGCCTAAGTCAAAAAGAGGAATGGATTCCATATTTGTGGTTGTTGATAGATTCTCTAAAATGGCACATTTCATTGCATGCCATAAAACTAATGATGCCACATATATTGTTGATCAGTTCTTTAAAGAAATTGTGAGGCTTCATGGTGTCCCTAAAAGTATTGTTTCTGATAGGGATACCAAATTCTTGAGTCATTTTTGGAGAGTTTTGTCGGGAAAGCTTGGTACTAAACTGTTATTTTCTACTGCTTGTCATCTATAAACTGATGGACAAACTAAACTTGTTAACAGAACCTTATCACAATTACTCAGAATTATGATTCAAAAGAACTTGAAAAATTGGGAAGATTGTTTGCCATTCGTTGAATTTACATATAACAGAAGTGTGCATTCATCTACTAATTATTCTCCTTTTGAAATAGTATATGGTTTTAATCCACTAACTCCTTTGGATTTATTACCATTACCTATTTATGAGAGAGAAAGTCTTGATGGGAAAAAGAAAGCTGAAATAGTGTAGCAACTTCATCAGCGTGTGAAACAACAAATTGAAAAGAAAATTGAACATTATGCATCCAAGGCCAATAAAGGAACAAGGCGTGTTCTTTTTGAACCTAAAGATTGGGTGTGGGTGAATATGAGAAAAGAAAGATTTCCAGCTCAAAGAAAATCAAAATTAGCTCTAAGAGGAGATAGTCCATTTCAAGTTCTTGAAAGAACAAATGATAATGCTTACAAGATTGATTTGCCTGGTGAGTATTCTGTTAGTGCTACTTTTAATGTAGCTTATTTATCTCCTTTTGATGTAGGTAAAGATTCGAGGATGAATCCTTTTCAGGAGAGAGGTACTGATGTGATCCAGCAAGTTGTGCCTTCAAATTCAAGTGATCCTTTATAAATACCAAGTAGACCAATCACAAGAGCAAGAGCCAAACAAATTAAGGAAGCATTAAATGGGCTAGTGCAAGATACTTGGACAAAGCAAGTAGCAATTGGATCAAAGCTGGACCAAAATGCTGAAAACGTCACTAACTTCATATAGGCTACAAATGGAGATATTGATCTAGTTTTGGGCTTGCAGAATTGAAACTGAAGAGCTTGGGCCTAGTACTACACATGGGAAGACTCATTTAGGCCTAAATAAGCATATTTGGAGTCTTAATTACTAACTACATATTCTTGAATTTGGTTGTGCGAAAATCAAAGAGTAGTTGGCAGATTTTACTTTTGGTTTCTTTGAGCATGTTGTATTTGATTTTTCAACTTTCTTATAGATTGTATTAGACTTTTGTGTTCATTGTATTAGACTTTTAGGTTTCCTAGCATATGATTTTACAAATTTTATTGGTTGTTTTCAAAATTGCAATTATTGCAATTAGGTCATATTTTCCTATAAATACTTGGTATTTCTTCATTTAAAAGACACAATTCAGATTTGAATGATAAATGAAAGTTGCACTTCTGCACTTTGTTTCTTGAGAGTGGATTCTCTCTAAGGTTCTTTTTAGAACTAACAAACTTCTCAAGGCTTGATCAACATTATGGCCTTTTCCAACACTTCGAGTCCTTATTCTTTCATGTTCAACGGTTCAAGTGGATCGTTGATCTGTGTTTAGCTTGCTTAGGGTATGTATATTTCAGATTGGTTGTGGGTTCGTAGGATCTTCCCTTATGGGTTCACACCAGTTTTGAAAAACTGAAGCTGCAGCTTGCTTTTTAACCTAATGGGGGTGCCGAAATGGATACATTCTGCACAGGGAAGAGCTCAAGAACCATAAGGAGGCTTCTTGGAGAGCTTGAGGAGGATTTTGGTGATTCTTGGAGGAGATTCTTGGAGAAATTGAAGATTTTCTTCTCTTTTTCTAGTTTTTCCCCTCTTCTCTTCCCATTTACTGATATGGTTATGAGTTTTGTGTTGAGTTGTTGGTTTGTATTGATTATGAGTGGCTAAAACTCTCATTTAGGATTACTTCTACTCATTGTATGGATTAAAACTACTATGTTTTCTTGCTTTTGCTAGTTGTTGAGAATATATGCTCATTTTTCTCCATGCTTAATTACTATCTTGTGCTTGATCACCATATGATTAGTTTGGTTCAATTGAATGATGCTTGAGAGAGCTATTTTGGTTGTAGAACTTGAGAAAAATCATGCTAGACTTGAAGTTTAAGGATTAAATGGATGGTTTATTGTTAGAATAGAGATATATCTAACAACCTAGCATAGTCTAATGAACAATTGCTTTGGGAAAGATGATTTTCATTAATGATAGACAAGAGATTGAATATTGTTAATGAAGATTAAAAATCAATCTTGACTTGAGAGAGCTTGATTGATGATCTTAGAATCTTTGACTAGCATATGGACTCAAACAATTAGCATAAGTGAATCAATTGCATAGTTTCATGAGATACAATGAGGAAGAAGTAATCATAAGCCTTTAAACCTTGAAGTAGAATCAATTTTACAATCACCTTTGTTTTACCTTATTATTTTTAGCAAATTTCCTTAATTAACATACTCAATTTCAAATGATTTCATTCAACCTAGTTAAGAACATAGTTACAATAATTAACTCACTTTCGTCATAGTCCTTATGGTTCAACACTCATTTACTCACTAAATTATTACTTGCGACCAGTACGCTTGCGGAAGCTAAATGGCGAACAAGTTTTTAGCGCCGTTGCCGGGGACTATTGACTAAAGTCTCTTGAGTTAATTAGTGAAATTATGTGCTTGATTACACTTGAATCCTTTTCCGCTTCTTGTTTCATTTTCTTAATTGGCTTTGTTTTTAAGTATAGTTATAGCTATAGTTCTTTTTCTTGTGTTTCTTAGTATAGTTCTATTAGTTGATAAGTTCGATACTCATTTTGGGAATTTTTGAATTGTAGGTACTCTTGCTCCGTATGCAAACTGATTTGGAGATCGTTCATGACGGTGTTATTGAAGAATATTTTTCTGAAGACTTTGAAACTGAACCGAAGACTCTACCTCAAGTGCAACCTATCCAAGGACCTAAACCTTTACCGGCACCAGAGCAATAGAGACCACTGCCTCATCCTTATCCATATTACAATATGGCCAGTCCTAATGATAATGACTTGGAGCACACCTTAGATAAGTACATAGAGCAAGAAAACTCCACCTATCAATTTAGCATCCAGTTTCTTGCTATTGAAGCTCGGAAGTTTGAGTTAAAGGCAATCATACTTCAAATGCTCCAAATGATTAGCTTGTTTTTGGGAACTCAAAATGAAGATCCTACTGACCATTTGACACACTTTGTACAAGTGTGTGAGAACTTCAAGTTTTATGGAGTAACTTCGGATGCACTTAGATTGCGACTCTTCCTTCTATCACTTGACAAGAAGGCAAGAGCTTGGCTTACCGCTCTACCTCTTAACTCAATCACTACTTGGGATGAAATGGCATCCAAGTTTAAAGCAAGGTTCATTCCAAGGGGTGGACGGGCAGTTCAAAGAGCTGAACTCTTGGGTTTTCAACAACAACCCGGTGAACGTTTTTATAAAGTATGGGAGAGATTCAAGGAGTTGTGGTGTACTTGTCCCAACCATGAACAGAAGACCTATGTTTTGCTTGAAGCCTTTGCAGCTGGATTGGATATGCCTACTTTTAATATGCTCAACAATGCATCTAATAGTGGAATTGGCAAGATGAGAGTTTGTGATATATCATAGTTGTATGAGGACATTACCTCTAGTTCCTTGCAACAATCTGAAAAATCACGTTCTAGCTATAGAACATATAAGGAACCAAGTCCTTCAAGTAGTTCAAATGTGTCTAAGGAAATCATAGCTCAACTTGAAGCAATGGCGAAGAGATTTGATCAACTTGAATTGAAGATAGAAAGAAATTAATCCAAGAATGTGAATGCTATCCAAGCTCCAAGTCCTTCTTGTGAAATATGTGGAGAAGCCCACTTCTATGAAGAATGTTATCATACTATGGAGTCAGTGAGTTATTTGAACAATAATCAAAGGTATTCACGTGGCAACCCTTACTTTAATACCTATAACAAGGGTATGAGGGATCATCCCAACTTCTCTTGGAGGAATGGACATAGTGAGAATCCAATGAATCACTATGCTTTTACTAGTAAGCCAATGCGTCTACCAGGCTTTGAGCAATGACAAAAGCCATAAGAGGCTGATTCTAAGACAAATAAACTCTTGAGGCAAATTCTCAAAGGTCAAGAAAGCTTAGTTGGCACAGTTTCTCTTCATGACACGGCAATCAAGAATATTGAGATACAAGTGGGACAAATTGCTTCACACTTAAGTGCTCAACCAAGAAATGGTCTTCCAAGTGATACTATTCCTAATCCTAAGCAAGAAGTTATAGCAGAGTGTAAGGCACTTACTTTAAGAAGTGGAAAAAAGTTTACGGAAGTGCCAAGTTCAAGCAAGGTTAGTGAAGAGTTGACAAACCATGCTGTTATTGGGATTGATAACAATGAAGTTCTTGATTAAGAAATTGAAGTTGAAGAAGATAAGATAAAAAGGAAAATCTAGCTAAGGAAAACCATGATAACATGGTGAGAGGAAAACATGTTCTACCTAAAAATATGGATGAGAAGAAGAAGAAGACACACACTTCTCCTCCAAAATATGTTCCACCACCTCCTTCCCCTCGAAGGCTTAAGAAGCATCAAGACGATGGTCAATTCAAGAAATTCATTAAAATTTTCAAGCAACTTGACATTAATATACCCTTTGCTGAAGCTTTGGAGAAGATGCCTAAATATGCCAAATTTATGAAGGATGTCCTTTCTAAGAAAAGAAGGTTTAATGAGTTTGAGATAGTCGCTATGACCAAAAGCTTTACTGATGTTATCAAGAAGATTCCTCATAAGTTGAAGGATCCTAGAAGTTTCTCTATCCCTTGCCACATTAGGGATAAATTATTAGGAAGAGGATTGTGTGATCTTGGCTCAAGTGTGAACCTCATGCCTCTATCTGTTTTTAACAAGTTAGGATTAGGTGAAGCTCAATCGACTACCATTACTTTACAACTTGCTGATAGGAGTATTTCTTACCCTTAGAGGGATCATTGAAGATGTGCTTATGAAAGTAGACAAGTTCATTTTTCTAGTGAACTTCATTGTTATTGATTGTGAGGAGGACCAAGATACTCCTATTCTCTTTGGAAAACCTTTCTTAGCAACTGCTAGAACCCTGATCGATGTTGAAAAGGGTGAAATTACCATGCGAGTTGAAGATGAGCATGTCACCTTTAATATGCATAGCTAATGAAGACTCCCAATGAGGCTAACCAATGCTTCCTAGTTGACATGGTTGAGCAAGTGGAGCATGAGGAATTCAAGAAGCCAATTCATAATGGATTTGTTGACGCCTTGTCATTAAAAGTTCAAACAGAGGGTAAAAAGGTGGAAGAAGGCATGAGTATTTTAAGGGCAATACCAACTGATCCTAAGAGTTGGATACCATTGGAATCGATAGATTTGTCTTCCCTTGCTAGATCATCAATGAAGTCATCTATTAAAGAGTCATGCTCTTTTGATTTGAAGGCTCTACCTTCTAACTTTCAGTATGATTATTTGGGAGCCAAGAATTTGCAATTGGGTATAGCTTCACAATTAGCCATTCAACCTAAATAACAACTTTTAGAAATTCTAAAAGCATGTAAAAGATCTACTGAATGGGCTATTAAGGGTTTGAAGATACAAGCATATACCTCTAGTGGAGGTGTGTTAAGAGATGAAGATTGTAAGGGGTTTCAAGCTAGTGGCCATATATTAAATCACAACTGTGGTGGATAGGTGAACTGTCAAGTATTGACCTTACCTATACCAATGTAACTTGACAAAGTGAAGAGTCGGGTTGAAGACTATAAATCAAGCACTTCTTGGGAGGCAACCCAAGTTCTCAACACTGTATCTTTTCATTTTCCTTTGATTTTTTTGTGTTTTAGTGGATTTATGTTTGGTTTTACCTTTTTGTAGGTAAGAAAGGTTTTCCCAAGGCTGAATGAATTACAGTGCATTGAATTGGAGTTACAATGGGCATTTTGATACAGAGAGTTTTAACTACAAAAGGGAGTAGAACTTTGCACTTCACACTCATTACATAAGTAGTACTATTGGTACTTTACTACTTATATGCTAGATGAATGTAAATTGGGATGTAATTTGCATGTTGTGACTCGAGCTTTGAATTTGGTTCTATCGCAGTGACTACTATGTTTTCTTGCTTTTGCTAGTTGTTGAGAATATATGCTCATTTTTCTCCATGCTTAATTACTATCTTGTGCTTGATCACCACATGATTAGTTTGGTTCAATTGAATGATGATTGAGAGAGCTATTTTGGTTGTAGAACTTGAGAAAAATCATGCTAGACTTGAAGTTTAAGGATTAAATAGATGGTTTGTTATTAGAATAGAGATATATCTAACAACCTAGCATAGTTTAATGAAGAATTGCTTTGGCAAAGATGATTTTTATTAATGATAGACAAGAGATTGAATATTATTAATGAAGATTAAAAAGCAATCTTGACTTGAGAGAGCTTGATTGATGATCTTAGAATCTTTGATTAGCATATGGACTCACACAATTAGCATAAGTGAATCAATTGCATAGTTTCATGAAATACAATGAGGAAGAAGTAATCCTAAGCCTTTAAACCTTGAAGTAGAATCAATTTTACAATCACCTTTGTTTTACCTTATTTTTTTAGCAAATTTCCTTAATTGACATACTCAATTTCAAATGATTTCATTCAACCTAGTTAAGAACATAGTTACAATAATTAACTTACTTTCGTCATAGTCCTTGTGGATCGACACTCAATTACTCACTAAATTATTTTTTGCGACCCATGCACTTGCGAAAGCTAAACGGCAAAGATCTGTTCCAGACCAATCGATACACATTGAATCATAACTTTTGAAGTACAAAGTATTTGTGGTTGATTCTAGTTGCTGTGCAAAGAAGACTTAAAGAGCTTTATAGGGATTGTTCATTTGCCATGGATTTATATCCAAAGAGTTACACCCTCAAAAGTTTATTCAAATATAGAGGTCGCAGTATTCATTTGTGAAGATTCATTATCAAATGTGCACTATTCGAATAGAGCAAGTACTATTTGAATAATAACATATTTTGGGTGAGAAGCTATTCGAATAAGGGACTGATTATTCTGATATACTTCAAGTTCTAAAGGTTTATTCGAATAGATGATAAAGTATTCGAAAAAGGGTTACTCATTATCAAAGGATGCTATTCGAATACAAGTTGTTCTATTCAAATAAAAATCAATGTTTTACAAAGGGAGTTATTCAAATATAGAAAAGACTATTTAAATAAAGGACAAGCTATTCAAATACAAAGGAAAGTGTATTCAAATATACTTCAACAGGATCTGAGTTCTTCTATTCAAATACAAAAGAGGTTATCCGAATAATTGATATTCCAGAAAACAAAGTATCACCTTGAAACTTCTGAAAATCATTGAAATTTTTTGTGATTTGTTCTTATTGATTTTAATCACTCTAACACTTTATTATATTAGTGATTAATCATTTTCCAGGTGATCAATCAAGGATTAACACACAAAACAGAGAAAGCACTTTTATGTCAGAAGCTTCCAACGACAAGTTCAATAGTGATATTTTAAGCCTCAACGGGAAGAAGAAAAGCTCAAATGGTCAAATGCTCTTCATCAACTATAAAAGGAGAGTCATTCAAAATGAACAGAGACGAGATCCCATGCCTATAATGTTGATATGTTGTTACTCTGAATATAACCTGATCGAAGCTCTATAATGATACTCCTACTATGTACTTCAGTGTTAATCATTATCTACTTCATATAGAGAGAAGTAATCACTCATTTTAATCATTCTATATTTGTGAGAGTCACTCAAGATTGGGGAATCTTGAGCGAGAAATAGATTGTATCCTTACAGTGTGTAAGGGAGAGTCCTTGTCTCAGTATGAGAATTGTAAATTGCTTCACAAGTGCTTGGATTAAACTTGTAGGATTGTAGTGGTTCTCAAGTACCCGGTTAAACTTGAGGGAGATAGTGGATTGAAATCTCAGAAGGAGCCTAAGGATTGGATATGGGTCATCATGGATTGGACCGAACAAGGGTAAATCACAGTTTGCATTTTCTCTTCCCTAAACTCTTATATTTCTAGCATATATGATTTCAATAACTGATTATGGTTTTATATTTCATTACTTACATACTTATTGATTTCATAAGATGAGAAAATTATTTCAAATTTGTTAAGTTTTTATAATACACCCAATTCAACCCCCTCTTAGATGTCAGCTGGTTCTAACACATCCTACCTCCTCTTTGGTCAACGCAAATACATAGCCAGGGACAGTTTAGTGACTACTTTATCGGCCTTGCTAAACCTCAGGACAAAAGTAAACAATGTGCTCTAATTTGTGGCATTAATAGCACTCCCAACACTTCCTAAAATACATAGTCCCACAACTTTGACATGGACTACTTATGCTCAAAGTAGACATAATAGAACCTTAATGAGAAACCTAAATCCTACTATGATAACTCCTCTCTAAGCTTGGAATCTCTGTGGTGGGGTCTTCTTTCTAACATCTCATTACCTCACTCTCAAAATTATCTGCTTCAGGGTCTATCTCCCCTTCAAGGTTTTAAAATCTGTCGAGAAGGGGAGGTATCTAAACCCTTATAAGGAATCTTTTATTTCCCTTCCCAACTGATGTGGCATGTCAAAATCCACCTCCTTGGGCCCAACATCCTCACTGGCATATTGACTCAAGCCTGGCTCTGCTACCAATTTTAACATCCCAACTCTTCGCTCTTAATATTGTTTGCTTTAGGTCTATCACCCCTCAAGCTTTAAAATGCGTCAAGAAGGAGAGATATCCAGACTCTTATAAGGCATCTTTAATTCCCTTCCCCTGTCAATATAGGACATAACGGTCCACTCACTTTTAGGCCTAACATCCTTACTAGCACATCAACCCAAGCATGGCTGTGATACCATTGTAACATCTTAGCTCCTCAGTCTTTGATAGAACCCTCTAATCATCCCTGAGTTCCTTAAGCTCCTTGTGCTAAAGCCCGATTTCTTCATCACACTACTAATAGGCTTTGGAAAGTTAGAGAACCTGTCAGAACTTTAACAGCACTTGGAATCTTCCACTTTTCAAACTGTAGTTACAGCCGCTCGTAGCTTAGTACATGCATCCTCAAAATTTTGATAGTGGCAAATATCATATATGACTTCAATTCTGGCTTAGCCTTATCAATTAGCTATCTAATCTTCTACTCAAGGTTCTCATGCTCCTTCAGATATGTGATATATTTCCTTAGGCAAATGAAAGTAGAGATATACTCATCCTCATGCATATCACCCTGATGAAAGGTGTAAAATTCTAACTCTTTCTCTTGCTGCAACTCCTCTAGAAAGTAGGGTGCATAAAACATGTCTCTCAACTCTTCCCACTTCAAAATTTCCACCATTCATTTGCCTCACCATTAAGAAAAATGGCAATTGCTTGTACCATATACTCACTAGTACAATCAACAACCTTAAATAATGTCTCTATCCGTTATATCCAACCCTCAACCTAAACAAGATCCAAATTACCATAATCTCTTTTATTTGGCTCAAAAGAGCCTTACCAATCTAATCATATGGCTATTCAAGCTTAGGCAGAGATCAGTTATTGAAAGGATTAACCCTTCTTTACCATACCCCTCTCCCCACCTAAGGATGGAACCCATCATTAAAAGTAAGTAGTCAAACAAAACACAAGAAACAACTAAATAGGGAATGTATGTGTGAATATTATATATTGCTAGTATATGCAGTGCTTGTAACATAGTTTGCAAAATCGATGAATTTGATACCAATTTGTAAAACCCTTTCCTTAAAATAATAATTAACTAAGGGTTTGATTAAGCCATTCATCTAAACTTTATCATGCACACAGTTGGACTTTGGACTTCACAAGGCCCAAAATAAATATTCACCGCCAAGCCCAAACTCTTTAATTGAATAATACTTCATCACATCAAAATATCTAAATCAAACCAAGTTATGGATCCTCTAGTTTAAAACATAATCATAAGGCCTCTAGGCCTCCCAAAATCATCAAAAGTACTCTAGTCATAGAGGAATAAAAAAATATATAGTTAATGCAACAAATCTTCAAAACAAATCAAAGTATTCAAGATGAACTCTAACATGGCAATATACAATAATCCACCATATACCAAAAAGATGGACGCACAACTCTTAGCAGAAATAGCTTAAGATTTTGGAGTCTTCCTTGTTGGATTTGCATGAGAACTATCACTTAGAAAAATGTCAAATCAACCGGGTGAGACAAAAGCCTCAGCAACCAATAATCCATCTTATTAGGCATACAAATAAGTGCCCTTGAGGTGTCAAGTGGGACAATTATAAATTGATAGCATTATTAAAAATGTCACATGGTTACATGTATATCAATTTACGTACAATATCATAATCTCATTCTCATATTTATCATATACCTGCACAAAAATTAGTACACAAGGATTTATTCGCTAACCTCCCTTATTTCATCTAATTGTACCTATGGGCTAGTACTCACCCATGTAGCTAGTAGTTCAACTCAACAAACTCACCGATCAAGTGATATGGACCGGCCAAAAGCCACATAGCACAAGACCAAACAATGGTTTCCCCCTCTAATACATTAATAGGGTGTCAAAGCCCTACTCAACACAAATGGGCCAAAGAACTAACCAGTGTATACTTGGAAGCCCACCACCTTAGTTCCTCTTTTTGTACAAGAATTCACCCCCTTATTTCCTCTATGAATAATCCCCCATCAAATCAACATCCACCATCCCCTCTCATATCAATACACAAGAGATATAATTACAATAGGTTATAACATGTCAATATCAATGCACAAATTGACAACACAAATTTTCCAATCTCATAAATCAATATCAACTTATATATATCATGTCACTAACCATTTCTCAAAGAAAATAAGTCCCATAAGACAATTTTATTGACAACATAGTTTCATAGTTCATGTCACAAACCAATAGCAAATTTATAGTTCCATATAGTTAAAAAGCATTCATAAACATTATACAAGCATGCACAACAAGAGGAAAGTAGTTACCTCTCACCAAAGCAAAGTATTACCATAATATTCCTAATCCAAGAGCTCAATCACGATCCATAATCAATCTACAAGAATCAATTTACTACACATTAAAAACTCTTTAGGTTATTGGAACAATTAAATTAATTAACTCAATTCTATAAATTTAAAGTTTTGAATTAATTACTCAAAAATTTCAATTTCACACTAAAATCCCAATTATTTATTTGGACATAAATTCAAATATTTTTCTTAACCCAAACAACTCATTGGAGTCATTTATTATCATCAATTTCATTTAATTGTACAAAATCCCCAATTTAAAGTTTAGGGTTTTAAGTATAAAGTTGTCAAATTATAAATCTTTACTTTATTCATCATTCTAAATTGATTAAAACTTTAGGAATACCTCTAACAATTGAAATAAACCATTTAACTCAAATTTAATCGCTAAGAATATCATATATCACATATATCTTAAACTTTTTAAATAGGAAAATAATTTTTAATATTCACAACAACTAAATGACAAAACTGAATTGATTAAAATTAACTATTAATCATCATCTACATTCTTATAGTCATATAGTAAAGAACTCAAAACTTGACTATAACCCTAACCCCAAAATATTCTCTAATCAGCAGAAAAATACCATCATAAGAAAGAAAAAATTATTTAGAACAATTTTTATGAAGAGAGTTTTGTGATTAGAAGTGATTTGACCTGTGAAAATGATCTGAGAAGGATAAATTCAGACTGGAAAAATAGTTGAAAAAACTATTGGAAAAGCAGAAGCACCGCCCCTCTCTCTCTCTCAAAATGAAATGACCCCGTTGGGGCTTGGGATATTTAACAAATGATCTAGGAGAAAAATTACATTTATAGACCCCATGTTTTTAAATTTCCAAGCACTTTCTGATTTTATTTTTTCTTTTAAAGTTTTATTATTTTAATCCATTCTTTTTATATAAATATATTTTTATTTTATTATTATTCTTTTAAATTTCTAGTTTTTATGCTTATAATCATATTTATTTAAACAATTACAAGAAAAATTCATTTATCATTATTAATTCATTCTTAATTGTAATTAAGTCCTAGTATAAAAATTTGGTGTTACATCATCATTGTCTAGTTGTGGAATTCCAGCTCTGAAACAAAAATATGAGATGAGGAGGGGTAAAAGCAAAGAGTGTTTATGGAGGCTCTTGGATGTTCAGATGGCTTCACATATGATATCTTCCAGTTTGACTGGTTTGTTAGCCATGAGCAGATATACCGAGAGGGCAAGTTCTTTAGGAATTTCAGTAGTATGGCAAGCAAGACAAATGTTGTGCTTGACTAAGGGCAACTAGCAACGGGCTTCAGGATTCAAGTCAGCCCGGTTCAAGTACTTCTGGTCGTTCTTTGGGCGAAATCATGTATTTTCGCTATAAATAATCATTGTCTTTGATATATATTTCATCAATACAAAAATCCTTCTCACGATCCTTCAATTGCTGGTACATGTAGTTCTTTGCTTCAACAGTAGGAAATTTATATAGCTCTAAAATTTAATCACGAGTGATTATGACTTCATGGTCTCTAAATGTTGCAGAAACCACATGAGAACAACATATCGTGGTGTAATATATGCGAACAAAGGTGGCATTTCCCTAAGATCTTTTCTTCAAGAGATTAGAGACCATGAAAAATTAGCCCAATTAATTCCCTTTCTACTTCAAAGGTGGCATTTCTTTTCTAGGATATCTTCTCCCCTCTATAATGTATGAGCCCAATTAATTCCCCTTAATTAGCTTTAATGAAAAATTTGGTGTTTGTCTAAGATTCACAAGTATTGGAAAAGCTTTCTCAAGTCACATCCAACATCTATTTTCCAAGAACTCATTCAATCTCTTAGAACAAGTTAGTAAAAATAATCATTAAGACCCAATCTTATAATAACAATACTAGGTTAGTAGGTATATCTCTTTCCTACTAACAAACAATCCATTCATATAAGAATTTAAAGACTAGTATGATTTTATCTGAGTTCTTAAAACAATATAATCTCTCTCAAGCTTCATATCATTCAACAAATCAATCCAAGTAGTAATCAAGCGCTTACAGGCATTAAACGAAGAATAAAATATAATACTTCATTAGATACTAGAAAAGAGAGAATCACTACTACAAAATATACATTCTACTATCCCAAAAGATGTCCATTTTTTAAAAAAGGGAAGCAAAAAATGAAACCAGTAGCATTTTTGTAATTTTAAGTGGGAGGTTGGCTTCATTAGGCGTCCCAACTATGAATTGGGATACCAAAAGTCCATTTTAGGCGTCCCGTTAAAGTTTGGGATGCCTTTTGGGACACCCAAGGATCCAAAAGCTGATTATTTTTGGTGCCTCGTTTTGGCACTGGTTGAATTTGGTCCAATGTAACAAAAAAAATAAAAAAAAATTGGTCTACTTTTAGGCGTCCCTAGTTAAAGTGCACACTTTAGGCATCCCCAGATAAAACGGGGATGCCTAAAGTGGGCTTTAGGTGTCCTCAATATGACTGGGGACACCTAAGTGGCCGCCTTTAGATGTCCCCAGCTAGTCTGGGGACGTCTAAACCCATGTAACTATCAATTTAATTTTGGAAAAAATTATCAAAAAACCAACAGTAAATAATTTTTATCTTTTTAATTATTGCACATGAAGAAGAAGCTAAGTATATAGGTCTGGCCTCTTTTGGTTGAGAAGCAGTACTAATTTCAAAGAAATGGGGACTCATATTCTCCTCCTCACATGCTCTGAGCAGCCAGCAGTAATATTGCATTTATTATTTATTAGGTTTTCTGTCTTCTTTGTCAAATAAAATTATCAAAGAATTGTTTAAATTTTGATGTAACAAAATCGATCTTATTTCGCATAATAATAATAATTATTATTATTATGGTATTCTGTGTGTATAAATATATATTAATTATTAAAAAAACATATTGTCCTATTTCTAAATTGTTCGTTGCAGGCGATTTTTTTTTCCTGCAACAAAGGCATTCTTGGTTTTCTTGTCTATACGATAAACCCACACTTGTGTTTTGTTGTAGAAAAACCAATCACCTGTTATAAGTGCTTCATGAATTGGTACAACAACCTAGTAACTAAATTAAATCTCCATACCAATATCATCTAAATTACACAAGCTGTTATGACAAGTAGACATATATACTAATAAGAAGCAAACTGGAGGCTTTATGCATCTCTAGTCAGACTGGGGACGTCTAAACCCTTGTTAGAGCTCCATCCCATCATCCATTATTCAGCCATCTCCCTATCTTCCTCTTTCCCCTTTCCCCTTTCCCGTGCTTCCTTCCCTATCTTCCTCTTCTTTTTCAATCCTCTTCATTGTGTTCCCATGCTTCCTTCCATCCATCTCCATTTTTCCTTCTCTCTTCTTTCTCCGTGTTTCCCTCTATTCCAAAGACAAATACGTCTTCTTGTTTGTCCGGTAGAGCTATAGGCAAACAAGGAAGGGACAAGTGCGCCGTCATTTCTCTCTCCCACTCACAACCGTCGTCTTCCCCGTTGGTGCCACTGTGAGTCGTCTCCATCTCCATCGTCCACAAGTTTGTCTCTCACTCCCACAACTTTGCACAAAAATGCTTGAAAAAATGCTTTTAATATGCTTTTAATTTGCTTGATATGGAAAAGGACTGTTAAAATTAAATCTGATTATGAAACTAGAAAAATAGAGTAACTTGTATATGCATCAACAACCATGGCTCTAAAAAGGATCCATATGTGTGAAGGAATTTACATAATCAATATCTCTTATATCTTACGAAAAAATGCAATTAGTGAGTTATTAGAGTAAGGAATAATCAACTGGAATGAATTTACATAATCCCTATCTCCTCTTGTTTGATTAACTTTTAATATTGTAATGATGACATAAAATAATAATTATGATGGAGATGCAGATGGTGATTGCCTCCTTGGAAGCAATCAATCAAGAAATGTTAGGATAGATTAAGGTTTTCAGTTTTGTACGCTAATCCCCTGTTGTTTCTGTTATTTGTTTACCTTAAAATATAAAGTTCATATTTTCATACTGTGGACACTTACTGTAATTTTTTCTTAACAATGTAATATTTTCATAATGAGGACTCCTGCTATTAAAAATTCTAGCAATTGTAGTTTTTTCTTAACAATGTAATATACAAAATATTTTTGTAAATTAAAGTTGTAGTTATTAACTATGCATGCATAGCCATTGTAATTTTTTCAATGACTTGATAAATTGAAGTTGTTATTTGTTTAATTATTATTGTTTCATGTTTTCCTTTTTATTTCAAATGAAAAGCATGTATTTAATTTGACTTCAAAGTTTCATTCCTTTTATCAAATTGTTGGATTTGAATTGCTGATATTGTTCTAAATTGCTTTAATTAGTTAGCTTTATTTAAATTTAGCTATAATGATTTGTTATTTTATTTTTTGGGATGTCTCACTTTTAAGGGGAAATGCTGTCAAAATTTTTTTAAAAAATTAGTAAAAGGCAATCACATTATTGACAAGTAGTCTACACTTGAGTGTTATTGGGAATGTCTTAGGTGGTAATAAAATGGATCAGAGTTGGATGAATGCTTTCAGAACTAGTGAAGAACATGTGAATGAGGTTAGAGTTTATTGAATTTGCTAAAGTCCAGACTTTAGACTTCCACACTTAAAATTAGGGGCATCTATAGTCTGATACTCAGGCCTTAGACGTCTCCAGTTTAGAATTGGGAAGTCTAGAGTCTGGACTTGTCTTCCACATTTCAAACTGGGGACGTTTAAAGTTTGACACTCATACCTTAGACGTCCCTAGTTTAGAATAGGGAAATTTCAAATTGGCGATGTCTAAAGTGTGACTTTCACACTTTAGATGTCCCTTTTTATAATGGGGACACCTAAAGTCTAGACTTTAGACGTCCTTTATTTTATGGACATTATTGTCATTTTTTACTACGTCACTTTTATAGATGTCACTCTTTTTTCAAACGTTAAAAGGCTTAAAAAAGGGACATTAAAAGCGTTTTTTGAAGTAGTAAATAACAAGGTTTTAATCTATATATTCAAATTAATTTTAGAAGAAAGATTTAGCTACTCATGCCCAAATATAAAGAAAATCCATACAAAACAATTGAATACATGATAAGCTAAGTAGAAAATGGGAAAAAGTGACAAAAAAAAGGTAAAACTCCCAAAATCTCTCTTAGGATGATCACTCAAGCCTTCAAACTCTTCAAGAACCCTCTCCCAAGGTGAGAACTTTCATGGTCCAACTTCTGCAAGTGCAGAATGAGCTCTTCCGGCAGCGTGTTTTCCTAGTTTTTATGACATTTTGATGCCTCAATTTTAAAAACACACAACTGTATTTTTTCTGTGTTCGCCTCAGTGACCATGGTAGTCACGGAAACTAACATAGTAGCTCTATTTTTTTTCCTAGTCGCCTTGTCAACCATGTTAATTAGTTGCTAAGGCATGTCTCACAAAAGCTATGATTTTCCTCAGTTGCCTCAGCAACCATGTTAGATGCTGAGCCAAATGCCACATAAACTCTAACTTCCTTTAGGTTCCTTGTTTGGCTTGGCACATGTTAGTTATCAAGGCAAGTGCCACAAAAACTTTGATTCTCAGCTCGTTCACCTCAGCAACCATGTTAGTTGTGAAGGCATCCTACACAATGGTTCTCTTTCCAATTTTGCTAGTTCTTGTCATCTCCTTGACTTCAATGGCTCCTTTCTAGCTCAAGTACTATCTCTACACCCTCCTACAAGAGAAAGAGAATTTATAAGTTCTTCATTTCTTTTGATGAGGCACAAATTATATGATTTATATGCAATAATTTCTTTAACTTTGGCTTGATACTTTGAATTGCACATTTTCTTATATAAACTCTTTCTATGCACAATATGGATCCAAAAATGGCTAAAAAGATAAGAAAATGTGTTGGAATATTTTCAATTTCTAAGAGTTAAAATATATACCTTAATATATTTGTCACAAATTATAATTTTCGTTGAATTACATGAAGCTTCTAAAACATTTTTTCCATGGATTACTGAATTCAATTATTAAAGAAAACATTAAGATTACATTATAAGGTCAATAAGAATACATGTTTCTGGCAAAAAACATTAGAAATGCATATACAGTTTCATAAAACCTTTGATCATTTTGATGAAACTTTCGCAAACCCTCTATTACTTTTGTTGCCTTGTGTCTCGAAACCTTCAAACAAGTATGACAAGACTTTACTGAAATTTGGCCGCATTTTTGACACGTCTAAGATCTACCTGACTATATGATCAAGCAAACTTCACTAAGCCATTTTCACAAAATGCAACAAATTGATAAGGCTTTGAAGAAAGCTTGAGTAAATTTTGATCACAATTTGAAGAAATTTAGATTCACTTGGACAAAAATGTTCATTCACATAAACACGTCTAAGATCTTTATACTCTCCTTATTCTTAATATAATACATATTTACCTAATTTGATTAAATTAAAAATGTTCATTTACCTAACATGATAGCCAAATGCTCACTCGAGTTCTAGGAAGTGAAGCACAGAAAATGAGAACCTGAGAGCACATGAACTCCCGGCGAAAAGGAGCACTCGAGTGATAGCTTAACACTCGCAAGTGTTAATGCGCACATTTGAATATTGGATGCGAGTGACAACTCGAGAGGCAAGTTTTGGGTGTCAAATACACCAGCACTTGAGTGAGAAGAAGCTCACTCGAGTGAGACCCCACCATACTCGCAAGTGAGGCGACACTCTTGCCTCAACACACGGAAGTGCAACATGAAACTGGAAGCAGAAAGGGAAATACACTACAACACTTGAGTGGAACCCATCCTCACCCAAGTGATGTTCATCCCATGCTCGAGTAGACCCCAGATCACTCGAGTGATGCCATCAAAAACCAGAAAATGTAGAAAACTGATAGCACTTCTAGATTTTTACCCAAATGTTTCCAGTGGTCATAAACTCTCAACCAAGGCTACTCCTACATAAAAACACCCAAGGAATCCACTAGAACCATCAGAATTATCAAATTCCTATTCCATTATCATGCTTTGGTCATAGGCTACAATCAACACCAAAATTCCAAAATCTCCAAACATACTATTTCATTCTTAAACCAAACTATCTATCCAAAACACCCATTTCATTACCAACAACATGCCAAACTACCAATCACCCATATTTTCAAAAATAGGGCAATAAATCCAGAAATTCCAACCTAAATCATTTGGCACAAAACTTAGATAGAAGTGTTTCTCTTACTCACCTCTATAACTTTGCCAAAGAGGTTTCTTGATTCTCCAAACTTCACAATTCCTTGAGAGCTCAAATCAACACCAGTGAAAGATCTATAACCATTAAAATGGAGCCCTCAATCTAAGGGACAACATTAAAGAAGTTAGTTTTGGCATTAGAGGACATTTACTCACCTTAAATCAAGCTTTTCTTCTCCTTTTTTTCTCCAACAATGGCGTAAGAGAGAGAGAGAGGAATGAGAGAGATGAGTGATGAAGGAGATGGAATGATGATGCTTGCCTATGCCTCCTTGCTTCAGCCAAAATAGAGGGAAGAAGAGAGAGAAAGAATCATATTAAAATGCCATTTGACTTTTCCATGCTCTCTCTCTCTTCATGCTAACTTGCCACTTGTCACCATCTCATTGGCTCTGATCTCCTCAAATAAGTAACTAATTAGTTACTCTAACCACTTCATTAGCCATTTAGTTACACATCTTATTTTCTCTTAGTTAGTAATTAATTTCCTCATTAATCACTGACTAATTACCCAACAATTTTCCTAATTTTGGCATATTAATTAAAACTGCCCCAAAACACATAAAAAACCTAATTTCAATTCACAAATCATTCTCAATAATTGTTATTAGCCCTTGATCAAAATTTGGGGCATTACAGCTAGAGATTTCTCTTTGGTGTAGAGTTAGTTTTACTCTTCATTTGCTTTCGTATATGGTATTTTCTGAAGGGGATCAATATGATTCTACCATCTTATAGTAAAGAGAAACTAGAGTTCTGTGAAAAGCACTACTACATTCATTTGTTTTTTATGGCTTATGATCATTGAAGTTTTAAGAGCATTGTACTAGCAGAATCAAAGTCTGGCTTTCTTTTTGTCTCAGGTCTAGCGACATGGTGCAGTTAACTTTTCTTGTGGAGGATGCACGCTATCTTTGGCAATATGGTGACTTGGGGCATTCTCAAATTATTTGTTGCCCTTGTTTATGTAACACGTATTTTACCACTCCCATTCTTATCAATACACATGCCTTCATATGCCCCTATTCTGCATAGGGAGAGGAATGTCTTCATGTACTTTCATCTCAACTTCCTCTTCATTTATTATGTCTAGCCTTAGATAACATCCAATAATTGAAATTTAAAATTTTATAACAATATATTATAACATTAAATAACAAAAAATCTAAAGGGTTGAAATATTCCAATATAATCTTAACAATTTTAATTTATAATTTTAAATTTCAGAATGGGAACTATCATATTTGAAAAGGTTGTGGGTTTTATAATTTGGGCATCATCACAGGACATTTCTCATATGGATATGGAACAGCTCCCAACACTTCATACAAATTAAGGCTCCTGATCTCTTAAAGGTCTGTTTAGTATGAGGGGGAAGGGGGATGGGAAATATTTAGCCTTGTGTTGACATATTTACCTATACATATTTATAATATTCCTCAACTACCCTGTGGTGTGTTCTTCTTAATGCTCGACATTGCTCTCAACTTCCTCACACTCTACATGCCAAGCTCACCGTTGTCGTGATCACCATTGATATGACTCGTATTAATATGGTCCCTTTTTCCACTTTCAGATTTCATATTCAAATTCTTGGTAAAGTTTTACATTTTTTTTGTTGCCATTTATTACAAACTTCAATTATAAAACAATCACCATTAATGATGATCATTTTTCAAAATTCAATTGCCATCAATGTCATTGGCTTATTAATTTAGATCTGTAAGGATCAAATAGGGTTTCTTCTTTTTTCATGTTTTTTATTTTTAATTATTATTTAGTAGGGCTCAAGCAAAATAGGGTGTTCATATCGTTATAAATGCTATTGGGTTTAATAAAACAACCATCATATTATTGTATACATATATAACAATTTTTATGCAATAACCGTTAATTTTTTGGCAATTTTTTTTAAAAAAATGGGGATTCTCCTTTTGATAACCCCTGTATACATACAGAACGAAATTGTAAGCAAATTTGTATATAACAGAAGCTCAGACAAAGAGTATAGCCATATTTAATTTGCAATGGATCAAGACATTTCCAGTTTTGTGGCTAGGCTCAATAGAACTCTCCACCAGAAAGGGCTCAAGGGGTATGCAGCCTCAAGCAAGAGTTGATAGAGAAGGAAGGGTTAGATCTTGCTATAGAGTGCCATCTACTCAATATATATGGCATTCTATAGAAAGATCTAATCCCTCCCTTCTTATCTACTCTTGCTTGAGGTTGCCTGTCGAGCAAGACTTGATAATGGAAGAGGGATCAAGTCTCACTATAGTATGCCATCTCTTCCTTCTTGTTTTGCAGCATATATGGCATTCTATAGTAAGATCTAATCCTCCTTCTATTGAGTCTTACTCAAGGTTGCATATCCTTTGAGCCCTTTACCATAGGGAGTTCCATTGAGCCTAGCCATAAAGCCGAGAATGTCTTCATCCATACCAAATTGCAAGACTATACTCAATGAGTGAGCTTCTGTTCTATTATACAATCAAATCCAACAAGCAAAGCAAAAGTAAAAACTTTATCTAATACATATAATGTTAGAAATTGCCCCTTAAGGGCCAATCATTATACTTTGAACATATTATTTAATGAATTTCTCCTTTGTTATCATAATATTTGCATGTTAACTGTGATAATTGTATCCTTAAATAAATCATAAAGATTGTCCTAAATATCCCTGGTCGATCATCTATGCGGGAGCAAAGATGAAATAAGACCAGTATGACTTTGATAAGATATAGTGATACGAATCAAAGTCTTAGGCACTTATAGGAGAACAAGTTGCTGGACTGACCAGCTATGAGAAAGCTACATGGATGAAGTCATAAGCTTATCTCATGTATAACCACGTCACAATGCCCTTTGACCTGAGGTCATCATGAATTCCTACATGAGAGTTGCTAAGCTTTGAACTAGTCAAAAGTCACCTTTGACTGGGTGATGATAAAAGCTACAATCGAGCTTGGTGGTTTTTCATGCGGAGGAATATGAATGGTCAAGATGGAATTTGTCCCTCACACTAGTACAAAGATATTACTGTTCCCCTCGATAAGTGAGTCTAAGAAATAAATAGCCATACTGCGATGGGAAGGAGTTTCCATTTCTATTATTAGACTACTCAGGAATCAAGAAAGTAATGGTCAGGAACAGGAGGATGACATTATCCATGCCTCATCCTTGATCGAAATATCGTGTAACAAAAGGGACGTGACATGGTTATATGACAGGTTGCGTCGTGTTAATGATGTTCATATGAATTGGGTAGAAGTAATGTCTTGCAAGAGGCTGTTTCAACTTATGGGTTATTACAGTTAATGGCCCATGCCAACTTCGTATAGGCCTATAGGGTTGCACACAAGAATGGCCCAACACGAGACAATATTTAATCTAGAGTGGACGAATTTTATATTTATATATATAATATAAAATTCATGAAAATAAAATTAATAATATTATGTATATGTATTTTTGAAATACATATTTGTGTGTGTGTATATATGTATATATGATAATATTATTATATTAGTTTTAAATTTAGTTTTATTAAGATAAATTAAATTTAATAACTAATATGATAGAGATATAGAATCTCATATTTAATTTATGAAGATAAATTAAATATGTTGGATCTTTATTCGGATTAAATAAATAGGTTTAATTATAACTATTGGAATGATTTAATTAAACTGAATTTATTTAATTCTCTCATCAAGATAATTAAGGGTTAATTAATTTCAAAATTAAGCAAGATTAATTTTGAAATTCAAATATAGCCCTCATGGGTTATAAAATTGATAGAGCAGAAAAACTCATACATAGATGAGAATTCAAAGCTATAAGAAAAACCCTAGGACACATTGGAGGTGCTAACACGTAGTTTGTGTTAGAGCTGCATTTGTGTAGATACCTATAGAGGGAGCGAATATGAGGTATTGGCTCCTAGAGATCGAAAACCCTAAATTTGAAAAGGTATGATTCTTTCCAACTAGGTTTAAACGTCATTAATAGATCCACAATTGAGATTGGTAAAATTTTAAATTCTTCTGTTGCGCCAACCAACTCCAACATATGTATTATAAGACAATGGTATGCCTTTTTTGTCTTAGATGGTATGACAATAAGGTAGTCAGGCTAAGCAACAAAGCCAACCACAGTTCCTTCAACTAACATCTATAGTGGCTACTAGAAGAGCATACTTGGGATTGATGGTAGCCTTTAGCTCTCTAGGCTAACATGATTCTCAAGGAGGAGAGAGTTGTGAATCGTGTTCTCCCTATATGTTATACTTGTTACCTGTAGCAACTATATGCTGCTTGGGCATATCTACCAAACACTCAATATGGTGAAAACAGGAGCACAAGTACAGCAAATGCTAGAGGAACAGACCAATTGATTTTTCCTATAACAGGAGAGGAACCATCAATCAAAGCAATTGATTTTCCCCCAAACAAAATAAGCACAATTGAGGTCAAACTTGGCTAGAAAACACGAAGTGAATAATAATGGAGAATACATAATGGAGAAAGGAAATTATACCTCTATATGATTAGAAAGTACCATGCAAAGAAATATGACTTGGTAAAGGCTGAAGAATGAAAATGCGAGTTAGGGCAAGTAAAACAACTCATGTAGTTGTTGCTAACAAGTATGGTGAACACCTTGGATTGTGTGGCTCCACTAAAAATGATTGATGAATGCTGAAAGTCATTGTGGATGGTTACAATAAACTCTAAGACAAGTGTAGTAATGAATGAAAACACATGTTAGGGCTTGCATAACAACTTGCGCAACTGTTGCTAAGAAGCACGAAGAAGGCTTTATAGATGGTGTGATCTGACTGAAAATGATGGTTGACGACCGAAGTAGTGGGTTCTAAGGTTGGTGGGTTTAGGGTTTTCATTTGACCAAAATAAGTACTAATGAATGAAATAGAGAAGTGGATAGATGTTTATATAGAGTTGAAAGTTTAACTTTATAACAGTTTAAATACAACACCTGTAATGCATTACTCTGTTGTTACATATATTATGGTTATGCATGATGGTTGGCTTTCTATTATCCTACTAGTTCAAGGAGGGACTATCCCACTAGTTCAATAAGGGACTACCCTATTGGTTCAACAAGGGGTTACGACACTCCACTAGTTCAATGAGGGGAAAAGACACATGGTATGGGCATGTGCTTTGTGGATTTTAGCTAGTCATCATCATATAACTAGTGAGCTTTTGAGTAGCCAGTAACATGGATAGTAGTAACTTAGCCCATGGGTCTAGTTGGCGGAAATAAGGCAATTTGATTGGATTGATAGGAGACAACTTAGGAATTATACTATGGAATTGTAATATGGAATTGTGATATAGAATTTGTGACATGGAAATTGTGATACAGAATTTGTGATATGAAACTTGTGATACAAAATTTTTTATATGGAAATTGTGATATGAAATTTGTGATACCAAAATTGTGATATAGAATTTGTGATACGGAATTTGTACTATGAAATTGTGATATGGAATTTATGATTTGGAAGTTTGTGAATTATATTTCTAATACTTTATTATATAAATTGTTCCACTTGCCATCTCACAAGCACATATTAGTATGCATAATCAGTTGGATAGCTAATTACTGAGGCTTTTGTCTCATCCTATTGATTTAACATTTTTCAGGTAATAGTTATTGTGCTCGCTAGTAAGTTGGGGAAGACTTTAGAGGCTTGATTATTGTGATAATCTCTGTAAAGCCTCCTATTTATTTATGTAATGAATAGTTGTGTATTGCCACTGTAGGGCTCATTTTGCATACTCTAATATGATATTATATGTTGAATTCCATTGCTTTCTATAATGGATCAGTAACAAAAGTGAATATTTGGGAAAATTGTTGTTTAAGTATTTTGATTACTGAGTTTGATATTGGACTCGTGGCCGAATCGTTATATTCTAGACTTCGAGAAGTCCAAAACCCAAGTATGTTGATTAATTATGGTTTAGTTTACAAAGCAATGAGAAGAGCTTCATTATCCATGATAGAGTTTTAGATGTTTGATTGATGGATCATTGACTTTTGACATTTTATAATGTTTGAGAAAGACTATTATTCTAAAAGGAGTTTATCTCTGGGGTTATGGTTGATTATTATACTCTGAGCTTCAAGAAGCTTAAGGCCTATTGATATTTGAGATGTTGATGAAGTTCTTGTTTCCTTTTAACCATGATAGGTGTTTTGGAAGTTTACTTTTACCCTTTTCTATCTGGTTAATTTACCATAGTGATAAATGTTCTTTTATAATGATGGTAGTGTTTTTATTGATGTAGTCAAGTTCTTTTTACTATGGTTAACATTTTGAATCATATACTGGAAACTTTTCTACTATGGTAGCTTTTTTATTAAATAGTTTTCCTTTACAACTGTAATAGATGGTTAAGTGGTTTGAAATAGTTACGTATGTCATTAATAGTTCTATAAGGAGAGGGTTTTACATGTCATATACATTTCTAATAGCTTAACATTCAAATTCTTCAACTTATAAACTTATGTCATGTAATATTCTGAATTTTGAGCCTATAAGCTTGGGAATAAGCCTAAGTCAAGAAGACTACTAAGCCCAGTTTGGTAAGAGTCGCAACGATAGAATGAGTTTTATGGGGCTATATGATTCGGCCCTTGGGTTGAGAATGAGCCTTAAAATTATATAAGGCTCCATGCGTATAAGTAGTCGGATAAAAGATGCCAATGTATGGGTACTTTGGCACACTTAGAGCCATTTTGGTGACATTAAGAGGTATATGTGACACCATCTGGGTCCCACATCTATAAAATAGCTTTTAAGGTGGCAATGAGAAGTTGCATTATCCATCGGTAGTTAGACGAAAGTTGTTGGTGTCTATGTACACTTGGTGTGCCATAAGACACGCAAGCTCACATGTGGCAATTTTTGAGGTATGTGGCGCTATCTTATGCCACACAGGCACATATGTGGTGAATTCTTAAAGATAGAGACATATGTAACTAATTAGTTGGATAAAATATGCCGGCATGGTTGCGCACGTGGCATTGTCAGGGCAAGTGCATGTATCCTGCGTTTTTGAAGAGACACTAGATTGGTGTCAGATGTTTGGGATGTAACATCCCAAATTTTAGTGACCAAAATTCCTTTTCACCTTTGTGGTATTAAAGGGAATAAAATGGTGAATATGGGCACACTTGAATTAGCCAAACAATGCAATTAGTGGCCAAATAAATTTTTGGCCAACATAAGACATAAAGTCCAATTTTTGTCTTCTTAAAGCCCATTTTTGTAGCCCAAAATGGGATAATGGAAGAAAACAATTTTTGAGCCCAATTAATAGTGCTTTTTTGCCAAACACAAAGGGAGAGAAGAAAGCCCAATTTAATTACAAAAATATAAGGGCAAAATGGTCATTTGACCAATAAAGCAAGATAGCTTTTATTTTTCCCTTTTCTTTGTGATATTTTCAACCAACAAAAAGAAATATGAGGGAAATATTTATTTTGGCCATAATAGGTGACATGTGGAGGCGTTATTAGTCAAGTAGGAAAAGATAAAGACTAAAGTCAATTTTATCATGCTAATTGATAATTTAATATTATTATTTGAGGAGGCAAAATTAGGATATTTCAAGAAGCCCTTTTAGCTCTTCTAAGGGCTATATTTTGGTCAAAATTTTTATGCCCAAGTAAAAGATGATGTCTTGAATTAATTTGGCGTGCGATTATAGCAATTAAATAATATATTTCAAGGAGGTGGATGATGATATTTGTTTTAAAGCTCTTTTTCTTTCCTTTGGCCATATTTCAGCCTAACAATAGAAAAGAGAAAGAAAGAGAGAGTCATACAAACACAAGGAGCAAGGGAGAGTTCAAATGATCAACAATCAAGATCAAGGTGAGTTGTACAATTAATATAGATACAGAAGAAGAACCCTTGTTGTACAATTAATATCGTTGAATCAAACTTAAGCAAATATACATTAATGAACAGAATCATTCACGTATGATTCACAAGTCTTACAAACAACCAAAAACCACACAGTTAAATAACACAAAGTTCATCAGAAAGTTCACTGATAGTTAGGGGTGAGCATTTCTCATGATTCTATATCTCAAATTCAGATAGCAAAACAAAGAAGAAGAAGGGGGAAAAGGGAGAACAATGCCTTTGAGTAATTTATCAACGAAAAAAGCCCAATGCATCTCATAATTACATGGAGTATAAGCTTGAGTAAGACATAGAGGTGAGGCAAGAAACAGTGACTAGTACAATAATGCAATCCACCATCCCTCTACATTTACCGGTGACATTGGTTAAGGACAAAGGAGCGACATAGGAAGGAGAAGCGGTCAGGGCGTGAAGGAGGAGTTTAGAAGAAGAGGAGTCCAAGCTTGAGGAAGACACCGAGGGGACGCAAGAAACGGCGACTAGTACAGTAATGCAATCCACCGTCACTTTGAGTGTACCGGTGGCATTGGTTAAGGAAGAAGGAGCGACGTGGGAAGGAGGATCAGCCGGGGTGTAACTAAGAAGTTTAGAAGAAGAAGACAGAGTTTTAGATTCTGAAATTAGGTGCAAGGATTAGAGATTCTAAATATTTTCAAGCAGGTCTTTTAGATCGGTTTTGTTCAATAGCCGGTCTTAAAAAGTCATCTTTTAGACCAGTTATCTGAAACAACCCGTCTTAAAAGCAAGGAATATTTTAATTTTTTATTCCACATCTTTTTAGACCGGTTCCTAAAAACAAAAGATCTAAAAGGTTTAATCTTTTAGACCCGTTGTTTGGACAACCAGTCTAAAAAGTAATAAACATATTATTTTTTTTAATTGCTTTTAATTTAGAAAATATATTAGACCTGTTGTAGGGATAACCGTTCTAGAAAACATAATACACATACATATATTTTTTAATTATTGTGATCTTTTTAGACCGGTTCTATGTAAAACTAGTATAAATAATATATTTTAGACCTGATATTAAGAGAACTGGTCTCAAAAGTGTTCTATAATTACAAAATTGCCACTAGTCATACCTTTTGAACCTTATCCACTATAATTAGCCTAAATACCAGTCTAAAATGCCTTTTTGTACTAGTGTGCTTTCCTCCGAGGGTTACCTTGGGTTTACATAATTGAAAAATATTGAGTTGTCCTTTTGAAATCCTTATCATATGTTAGTATCAGAGCTGACATTTTTTAGGGATGTCCCAATTTTATGTGTTGGGTTTGGATGCTGCGAGTACACTGGGATGTGTAGCGATTTGAGTAAAGGAGACACATATATCAACTTTTTATACTGTATGACAAATAAGATGGAATATATATGATGTGGTATGGGTTTGATGTCTTTTCCTAGGCTACTTGTCCATTCGGCATTTCTTTTCTTGCTCCTATGGCAACCTGCTAGACGTGACAGGTGGATATGAATTGAAGCAGCATATCAATTTTTTTCATATACAAATTTTAAGATTTGAAATGTTGATGTGAAGGGGAGTTATTATCCAAATTGCAAGCTTGTTGACTATTAGGTTTCATTATTGGGCTTATTGGGATAGTGTTTCAGTTTTGTAGCAAATCTTTCACTAAATGAAGGTCATGATCTTGTGTTGAAGATCTTTTTCTTCCCCAAAAGATCATAACGGCCAGACGACTACCAACTAATGTTGTCAAGTCAAGTTTTAATTAAAAGGAAGAAATTTTAAATAAAATAGTATGTCTAAAATAAAGAGGTTGTCACCTTATATGTTTGTGGTTTAGTGCCTGTTTGTTTTAGCTTTTTAGAAGTGATTTTACGATTTATGAGATAAATATGTAAGAAGAGTTTTGGTTCGACTTGCGGAAAAGTTCTTAAAAAAGAAAATTGTAGCAATAGGTCCATTATCCTAACTATTTTCCACTATTCTAATCCTATTCATGCGCCTCACATAGGGATGAGCAAAAAACCCAATGGTCCAGGTAGCTCGGTCTGACCCAACCCAGTCTAATGAAGAAAAAATTGGCTTGGAGGAATATTGGACAGATCATACCAGACTGGTCTTGTCAAGCTAGACTAGACTACAGACCGAGGCCTCAGATCCCCGGCCTTCCAAAACATAGTCGTTTATTGAGATAGACCTACGTATACATCATACAATATGCCTTACTCACTTGGTCGCTCACTTGACAAGAAGAAAACCCTAGCAGAGCAGTCTGACACTCCCCCCATCCACCCCTATCAATGTCATTCTCAACCTTGATGATCGACCCTATTACCGCCTTTCCTCCTCTCCTCATCGGTCAAGTCTCAATTCGTTGGCAGCCACCATGAGTTTCAATGTTGAGGTAAGTTTTCTTGCTTTTCCTATTTTTGGCTAATTACTTTAATGGACCATATTTATGCTTTGTGAGAAAATTTTTAGATATTTGGGGTAGGTATTTGCATGAATCTTTGGCCTGTCCTTTCAATGATTAAAAAAAAGTGTGTATCACAAATAAATTTTTGGCCTTTCCTCTCGGTGATTAAAAAATAGTGTTTGTCGCAAAATAATTTTCATAGTACACTAACTAACCGGCTTCAAGCTTAGAGTGGATTTTGGTTAAAGCTTTTTGCCTGACGCTAATTGGATTTGGAGATTTTCTTTTCAAAGATTTTGGTTATTCTCTTTTCAATGATTTTGGTTATTCTCATAGTACACTGACTAACCAAATTAATTTTTATATGACCCAACTAACCAAATAGGATTTTGATTATTCTCATAGTACACCTTCACGTTTACATATTTCATTATTACTAATTTCTTTACACATACAATTTGTTTTTCAAATGGATTGGGTATCATTGAAGGTGGAGGAGACAAATGAATGAAGATGGATGCTCAAGAAAAAGAAATTAGATCTCAATCATTTGTTATGGATTATATTAAAGTAACTTCAATGTTGTTGCTTTTTATTGTTGTTGAATGTTGTTGGAGATTATTATAGATTTATTAATGAGTTTTAATGTTTTGTACCAAGTTTTATGTAACACCCCAAATTTTAGTCCCTAATATCTTTTTTAATTATTGGAAATAGTCAATCAAATAAAATGGTGAATTTTGGAGAATGTGAATAGTGCTGTCAGTGAGATTTCCTGTGAGGCAGTAAGTTTGTCATATAGTTTTAGATAACCAAATTAGGAGAAAAAATTATAAAATTTTATAGGGTGAAAGTAGACATCCTAAGCTTTAATTTGATAGGTCATGGGTAATTTTTGAAGATGTATGTAAAAAGTTATGAATTTTTGAATTTTACCCAGTGAAACTGAAAAGTTTCTGGAATTGTGTCCAAAGAATTTAATTTTTTCAATTGTGAGCTTTGAATTGACTAAGGGCTATATTTTTCCTCAAAACTAGACTCGATAAGGGTTATATATCCTTTGGAATCACTCCAATACAATATCTAAAAATTTAGTTATGATTTTTCAAACTTTAGGCAGAAAATTTGCAGAATTTGCTTAAATTTGAAATTTGGAAATTAATTAAATAATGGGATATATTATAAACCATTTTTCATCATCTTCCTCCTCCCATTTCTATCAATTTAGCATAGTCAAGAGAGAGAGAAGAGCTTGTTGAGTTCTAGAGAGAGAAGGAGGAAAATCTCACAAGGTAAATCGATTTCTTCGGTCAATTCATACCTAATGTGTATAATCCTTCTCCTAAGCTTCTCTTCTATGTTATTAAAGGTGTTTGAAGCAAGAATTTTAGTGTTTTAATGGTAGGGTTTCGGCCATAGTAAGGAAGATCAAGAAGGAGCTTAAGGTAACTTCTAAAACTTTGAATATTAATTGTTCTGACTGCTGTGAGTAATTTAATCGGTGGAATTCTGCTAGATTTGGTCAATTTATAAATTTGTTAAAGTTTTGTTCTAAATGTTATGCTACCTAAATTGAGTCTAAATGATGGTTTTAATGTAATTAAATAGTTAATGAAGTGGTTAGGAGTATAAAGGAGCAAGTCTGCGGAGTCAAAATTGGAAAACCCCAATTTTCCCCAAAAAATTGTAGATTTCGGCAAGGATTGATTGCAGGGTTAGAGTTAGATATTTTATGTTCTGATTATTCCATTAAGTTCAGAAGGGAAATTAGGTGGGGTTACAATTGAATACTTTTTCAGAAAAGCCCAAAAAAGCATAATTACGAAAATGCCCCTAAAACCTTGAAATAGGGGCTGCCAAGGGTATTCTAGTCTTTTGGCATTGAATTTGGTAATTCTGAATCCAAAAATTGATTCCTTAGGAGAAAATATGTTAGGAGAGTCGAGGTCAAAATTTTGGGAAAAGTACAGTCAAATGGGGTACGGTAGGGTCGGGTCGGGTCCCTAGGGGCATTTTGGTAAATTTTCACAATAGGCATATATAACCAGTATAAATGCTATGGAATTGCCTAAAATAGTACATGAATGGGTTTTAACCTAATTCTTGTACATTTGACATTTCAGGACCGAGTAGAGAGCCTGAGTTTGACACGCTTTACGAGGCACACATTTTGAGGCAAAAAAAGGTTAAGGTAGTAATTATAATCTCTTATACACTATATGATTGTTGATATGTTGTATGTTACTGTATTCTATGATATGAACACAATGCCTGAGGTACGTTACCTAGCTGGGGTTAGATACCCAGTTAAGGTACACCTAGGGTACATTACCTCGCTATGGTTAGATACCCAGCTGAGCTACACACATGTATAGTTATGAATATTTAATTCTCAGCAGGAGCTAGCAGCTCTAAAGGTAAGGTAGTAAATATAGGGAACTGATAAGCACGTCTCCCGAGGTCAAGATAGTGGTTATTTGTAGTCCATTTTGAATACTTTGGGCAAAGTTGCAAATCTTGTCAACCGCTGTACAGTGGATTCCTATATGTAAATGAATACTTTTATCAGTATATTTGTACTTTTCTGTATGCATGTTGAACTGTGCCTTTATTACTTTGCGAATATTGAAATGGACACGGGTGTTGACATTTTATATGATTATAGGTATTGTTATGGCCTTAATAGGTTCAAATTAAATCTTGCCTCTCAAGGAAGGCAAAAATAGAAAAATAAAAACCCACTAAATAGGTCATGGACGGGTGATGCAAGCTTATGTTGCTAAAGCAATCAATTAAACTAGGACCAACTACTAATGCAATATAGTGGCAATCTAGGTCATTGTCCCAATGACCAATTTATGGGCATTTCTATAGGATTGAATTTAGGTGGTGAAAGATGTAGTAGAATGGACCTAAACTAAAATACAAGACTCTACTGCCTAAATGAAATTAAACTAACTAAATGCAAGATGCAAATGACTCTAAAACCTATATGAGAAAAAAACAAACCTGAATGCATGCAAAAGCAATTTTTTAGTGGTTTTTCTTATAAAAAGGGAAATTAAAATCCTAAGTAAAAGATTGATTAAGAGCAAGACAAACAACAGAGGTTTAATTCAGTTATAATGATAAAGGGAACAACCTAGGATTCACATGGATTTAGCTTTCTTAGCCCAAATTAATTAATTAGACAAAAGGGAGATTGATAAAAGAGAGGAATTAATAAATTTAATCATCTAATTGAAGCATATGAAACCCTCAAGCTCAATAACACTTACTCCACTAGAAAACTCATAATGAAATAAGAGCTAGTTAATTAAACCCATTAAAACCAATCCCAATTAATTTCAAATAAATTCTGGAAATCGTGTCACAATTATCTAATTAAACAACTAGACAATCAACCGACCCAATTAAACAATCAAGAGAAAAAACTAAATTGAAAATTAAATTAATAATGAAAACTCAATTAATAATTCAATTGGCAATCTAAAGGTTTGTAAAAAAAATTCCAGCAATGTCTCAAGCACAAAACATTCCAAATATCAATCCAATTCAAAAGAGACATGTCTACAATCTAAAACTAGATTGTTCTTAAGCAATACAACTTAAAGTTATATAAACTAAATAATCTCAAGTCTTGAATTAAAAAGATAAAAGGAAAGACACTCCCTTGTAGTCTTTAAGTGAAGCTCCTAGGCTCTAGCTTCCTCCATGCCCCTCCCAAGTTGCCTCTCAACTTCCTCAAGCTTCCATTGAAATTGTCCTCTCTCCAAACTTCTGTTAGAGCAAGCGTTTCACCCAAGAGGGGGGGTGAATTCGGTGATACTAAAAATTTCGTTGCAAATATGAAAACTTGACGATGAATATAATGCAGTAAAGAGTAAGGAGAAATATCACCGAAGTGTACACCAGGAGTTATACTGGTTCGGCCACAACCACTTTAACCTACGTCCAGTCCTCAGAATATCTCTGAGAGTTTCACTATAACTTCCAAGATTCAGTGGGTTCTTGGCACCTCAGTACAAGCAAGTTCCTTCTCCTGAACACTCGCTCCCCCTTACAAGTTGTAATCCAATCCCAACTCAAGGTTCCACAACCTTAAGTTACCTCAATAACAAATATTGAATTTGAATGAAATATCTCTCTCGCAGAGTGAATAAGAATCACTGAAGTGCAGAATTACAAGTATATGTAAAACAGAGTATTGAACGTGAACTTGATAATGTGTTCATGTGTGTGTTCTTGTTATACTTTTCTGTTTGGATGTTCCTATATATATAGATGTGTTGATAATGACCATTGGAACATCTTCTTCTTGCCTGTTAGAGTATGCGCAGCCACTATTGACTTTTCCAGTATTTGAAAAATATCCGTTTGTGGTAGGTGGCGGTAGGTAACATTTGAACGTTGCATTTGACTTTACTTATTTGGTAAGATCTCTTCATTGTTTATCTACGGATATGCTAAGAATACTAATACAATGAAGGGTTAATCACATAGGAAACAAATCAAGGAACGTTGGAATGATTTCTAAATTTCTGGACTTGCATACTCGAGTAGTTCCTCGAGTATTCATTAAGTTTACTCAAGTACTTACTCGAGTATCATCGTGAGAGTAATGATAGCAAGTTAATATATGAACATCACATAACTCGAGTAGTGCATGAAGTAAACAAATTTACAAACCTTGGAAATACCTGTTTACTCGGGTACTTACTCGAGTATGGTACAATTTTCTTCATAGGTTACTTGAGTAGCTACTCGAATAATCTCTCAAATAAACTTCTGGTTACTCGATGCTTTACTCCAGTAATGTTGGCAGGATTACAAGGCCGAGAGCACTTCAAGTTTGCTTACCTGGTTACTCGAGTACTTACTCGAGTAAACATCAATTTTCTGCATAGCTTACTCGGGTAGATACTTCAAGTGCTTTGTAAATAACTTTGTAGATTACTCGATTACAAACTCGAGTAATCTAGTTCAAATATTTAAGAAAGGATAATTGAATACCTGCATACTTGAGTAGTGCCTCGAGTGAAGTGATAATAGCATTTCAAGTTATTCGAGTATTGCCTTCTAGTTTTGCTTACCATAGTGAGTTACTAGAGTAGCTCCTCGAGTAATATTGGCAGGATTGAAAATGCCGAGAGCAACATATTTCTTGAAGCAGGGGACTCGAGTATAGACTCGAGTAACGTTGGCAGGCCGAGAGCAACTGGAAGTGATTTCCCTGATTACTCAAGTACTCACCAGAGTAACATTGGCAGGCCGAGAGCAACTGGAAGTCTTTTACCTGGTTACTCAAGTACTTACTCGAGTAACGTTGGCAGGTTACTTGAAGGTTGACTCTGATTACTTTAAGTTTTTGTCTTATTACTAGAGTTCTTACTCGAGTAACCCTTTAGAAATTTTGCTAGTGATAAAGTTTCTCAGCTTTTTCTCTTGGCCTTTCTTCATTACTCCAGTGCTTACTTCAAGTGATGATTTGCTCTGTTATTACTTTATTCAAACTTATTTGTTTATCAAATCTTTTTCATACCATTCTTTGTTATCATCAAAACATGTGAGATCTAACAACTTCGAGCTGCAGATCATGGCCATTGGAAAAGAACTTTTGAAGGAATGATGAATTAATTGACGTGGGCTTTTGTGCGATGTTTGGAGAAAAGGAACAAAATAGAGTAATATCATGGAATTGATGTAGCCCCGATTTAGCAAGATCCCAAATTGTGATTAAGGGTTAATGAGTCCAAAAGTGGATGTGGTTAGTGATAAATAACCCTTTTGGAGAATATGATGTGATTTGGCACTCGAATATGATTCGTGTGTGTTGTGAGCAGTGCTGAAACCCTGTATTTGAGTTCAATTATGGATTAACATCCAAATTGACTTAGAATAGAGGGAAGAATTGAATGGGGTATTGTGTTGGAAATGGTGTCATAGTGTGTTATGATGTCATTGAAATTGGTTTGGAACTTTGGAATGGAAATGTTGCAATGTTAGGTTTTGAAATGTGAATTGTGTTGACATGTTGAGATTGTTGTGAAAACATGTCAATGAGATGTGAATTTGATTGATTTGGTGTTTCCAATGGATTCCTTGTGAAAATTTATGTGGGAATGATGTTTGGTATGAAAATGGAACCATTTGAAGCAAAGATGCAAAATCTGAGATTCTGTCAAGTGAAACTCTATTCTGGGCAGTCTTCTCGTGTGGATGTTTTGACTAGACAAATGATGTCAAAAAATTATGAAACTTTCCAGCCTTAAATTTCACATCCCAAGCTTAAAAATGGATATATAATTTGTGCCATTTCGTTTTAGGAACTGGGAGATATGACTATCCAAAGTTTCAGGTCGAAAATGGACTCTGATTTGGGGCAGTGATGAAATTTGTGTAATTCTGGAATTTTTTGGTGATTTCTGGTAATGGATCATATTTTTCCAATGCAGAGGACTTAAATATCTTTCATTTGACTTTGGAATCACCTCATTTTGATTTTTCTAGAATTAGTTATAATTTTTCAAAGTTTGGGCAGAAAATCTGCCAGAAAATCTGAAAATGTCAATTTTGGAATTATGACATCATCATAAGGGAATAATGACATAAGCATAATATAACATATCATCTTCTTCCTCCAAGCTTCAAAACCGTTAGTTTATTCAGCTGAACAAGAGGAAAAACGTTTGAGATTTCTAGAGAGAGAAAGGAGAAGAGAACTCGCAAGGTAAGCCGATTTCTCCGATGATCTAGCTCTTAACGCGTATAACTCCGATCCTAAGCTACTCCTTTATGTTCTTTAAGGTTTGGAAGCTCTTCCTTTGGTGTTAAAATAGCTAGGGTTTCAGACAAGACAAGAAAAAGCTAGTGGGAGCTTGAGGTGACTTCCAAACTCTTGTGTATTGACTATTCTGGCTGCTGTGGACAATTTAATCGGTGAAATTTCGCCGGATTGTCATTGGTTTCAAAAATGGAAAATGGGTGTGTGGGGCTGTTATGCTGCCCAAATTGGTACTAAATGGTAGTTGTAACCTAATGGAATAGTCAATAAAGTGGTTAGGAGTAGAAAGGAACGCGTTTACGAAGCCGAAACCGAAAAACCCCAATTTTTCCCGGAGTACATGTATATTTCGGCCAAGGCTATAAATGGGTCTTAGAGTTGGATTTTCAATGATTTGATGATTCCACTGAGTTCAGGAGCAAAAATTAGGTGGGGTTACAGTTGGGCACTTTTTCAGAAAAGGCCGAAAAAGCATAATTACGAAAACGCCCCTAAAACCCTTAAAGTAGGGCTATCAAGGGTAATTTTGTAATTGACATTGAATTTGATAATTTCAAGTTCGGAAATGGATTCCTTGGGTGAAAATATGTCAGAATAGCCCATGTCAAAATTTCAGAAAAAGTATAGTCGGACCGGGTACTTGGGGCCGAGTCAGGCCGGGTCCCCGGGGGTATTTTAGTAAATTTTCAATATAGCCTCATATAACCCCCAGAAACACTATAGAAGTGTCTAAATAGTACATTTAACATTGTAGGATCGAATGTGAAGCCCCGAGTTGCTGGCACGCAAATCGAGGAGAAAAGACTGGAGGTTGGGGACTTACCTTACTTGCATGTATTCGATATCTTTGCTTGTGTAGTGATGTATGTGATTTCTTTACTTGATTGTGTAGAGCATATTTGAATAAATGAAGCTCTGTTTCTATTCTAGCTGTGGCCATAGTCTTGTTGTATGAAACATTGAGCATGCAGAAATATCATTATGAGGTATGCATCTAGATAAAGCTAACATGTCATACACCTAGCATCTATCATGCATGCATTATGGTATCTGTTTCCTACTGAGATTCTCTCGAATCTCACTCTCCCCTACCAACAATTTAGACAGGGCAAGTGGCTCGTGGAGGGAGCGGCTAGGACTCCTTCGAGATGAGATTGTGTAATCCCCATTTGAAGAACTGTAATGGGCAATTATACCCTGTGTATCTTTAGCGAAGGTATGTACCCGAGATTGCCGGGATGATTAAGTTGTGCACTCTGATATTTATATGAATGTGATTTATCTTCGCGTAGTAATTGTATTCGAAATGTGAATATGAGACCAAGTTTATAAATGATTTCAAAAAGTATTCGTGAAAACCCTGTCATATGATGGGTTAGTAAATGTTATTTGATTATTATTGGTCTCTATTTCATTTTAATCGCGTATTTCGGATATAATTACAGAGGGGGTTACAGAATATGTTTGGTTAATGATTTTGGAGTCATAGGACACTTTGGTAGAAAAGTTTGAAAATGATGTCAATGTGAACTCTGTCTGGGCAGTTTATTTGTGTGGACGTTTTGGATGACCAAATGATTTCAGAAAATTGTGAAACTTTCCAGTCTTAAATTTCACATCCCTAGCTTCAAAATGGACATATATTTTGTGTCATTTCGTTTAGTATTCTGGGAGATATGGTTGTCCAAAGTTTGGGGATGGAAACAGAACTTTGTTCTGGAGTAGTGTTGAGTTTTGGGTGATTCTGTATTTTTGTGATGATTTGAAGTTATGAGCCATATTTTTCCTTGAAAGAGGACATATATACCTTTCATTTGGCTTTAGAATCACTCCGTTTCGATTTTTCTACAAATAGATATGATTTTTCAAAGTTCAGCCAAGAATCAGGAAATTTCTTGGCCGCAGCCCAAACCTTTCTGCCTTGATTCTAGCCGCGGCCCATAGGTGGCTGGCTGTGGCCAGTGACCTTCTGACCATATTTTGGCCGGAGCCCAAGGAAGGGCTGGCCACGGCCAACCCCTGTGTTCCAGCACTTTAAGTTTTTGAAAAGAGATCTTTAACCTATTGTTTCCCAACCTTTTAGGGGTTTTATTAGAGGCATTTGTGGCTTCTTAAGGGTCATTATTGATAACCAAATCTAAGTGTTGAAGAGTCAATTGAGTATTGGAATAGAGAATAATTCTTCATCCTTAATTATGACTTTAGGATTTGATATTTTCCCGGAGCGTAGAAGGCCTGTGCCTGCTCAAGAACGGAAAGACCAAGGTAGTGACACTTTATCCTATATCATGTATATTGCATTACTTGTTTGCATTAGTTATTAATTACAGTGAAAGTGAAGGGGACATGGCGAAAGCCCAGACTCGATTACAGTGAAAGTGAAGGGGACGTGGCGAAAGCCCAAACTCGATTACAGTGAAAGTGAAGGGGACGTGGCGGAAGTCCAACCTCGTATATAGTGAAGGGAATGTGGCGAAAGCCCGGTCTCGAATATTGATTGCTGCATTGTGATATATGTGACTTGCTTTGTATATATGCATCATATAAATAAACTGTTGCACTGGGATTCTCTAGAATCTCATTCTTTCCAAATAACATTTTTAGACAGGGCAAGTGGATCGAAAAGTAAGCAAGTGGCAAAGGACGATTAGGACTGCCAGCGGTAGTCTTAGCTATATATTTTGGTTTTATATTGAACTGGTTATCATTTTGGATAAATGTATACATATTGAATAGAATTGTAGTGGTATAGTTTTGTGTAATCCCTGGTATGGATACTGAGATAGGCAATGATGCCCTGTATAAACCTTTGGATTAATGTTATTATCCTGGGTGAACGTCAATATATGTAACAGACCAAACAGGCCATTTGTTTTAATGAATGAAATGAATAGAGATCCATTTGTACAGGTGTTTTAAAAAGTTTTTAATTGTTCCAGATTTCTCATTCGATTATTAAAGGCCTTTAAACACTAATCTCGGCCTGATTATCGAAGGGGGTTACAGAAAAGATCAGCCGTTTGTGTGGGATGAGAAATGTGAAAATTGTTTTATGGAGCTGAAGGAGAGGTTGACTATAGCACCTGTGTTGATTTTGCCCGATCCCAATTTGATATATGTTGTGTATTCTGATGCCAGTGGGCAGGGATTACGGTGTGTCTTTATGGAGCAGGGACGTGTGGTGGCCTATGCCTCTCGACAGCTCAGACCTCATGAATTGAACTATCCCACTCATGATCTGGAGCTTGCGGCTATTGTGTTTGCCTTGAAGATTTGGAGGCATTATTTGTATGGTGTAACTGTGGAACTGTACTTCGACCACAAGAGTCTCAAGTATCTGTATGATTAGAAAGAATTGAACATGAGACAACGACGCTGGATGGAGTTACTTAAGGACTACAACCTAGAAATAAAATATCATCCGGGTAAAGCAAATGTTGTCGCTGATGCTCTTAGTCGAAAGACTGTACTTGTGGCAGCTATGATGATACAAGAGGGGAAGTTGATTGCTGATTTTTGAGATATGAATTTATCAAACCAGATAATCTATGCCAACTATACTGTTTCCTAAGGGGAAAGTAACTTGAGAGCTAAAATTAAAGAGGCTCGGAGGCAAGATGACTGGATACAGCGTAATCTAGCTAGAATAGAGCGGGGAGAAGCTTAGGGCTATGATGTGTCACCTAGTGGACTAATTCGTTATCAGAAGAGAATTTGTGTTCCACTTAAAGCGGATTTGAGACAAACGATTTTGGATGAGGCGCATAAGAGCCGGTATACTCTTCATCCTGGTATGACCAAAATGTACCACAATTTGAAATCTTTGTATTCGTGGCCAGGAATGAAGAGTGATGTGACAAAATATATGGCAAGATGTCTCACATGTCAGAGGGTAAAGATCGAGCACCAAAGACCGCCGGGTATACTGCAAAGTCCTGAAATTTTGGAATGGAAATGGGAAAGTGTGACCAAGGATCTTGTTGTGGGATTGCCCAGGATCAGGAACTATGATGCGATCTGGGTAATTGTGGATCGGTTAACGAAGTTGGCACACTTTATACCGATCAATGCTAGTTATTCTCCAAACAAACTAGCAAATATATACATCCGAGAGATTGTGAAGCTTCATGGCACACCGAAGAATATCATTTCCGACCGAGATCCTCGATTCACTTCTAGATTTTGGAGGGCATTGCATGAGGCGTTGGGTACTCAGTTGAGATTCAGTACAGCCTATCATCCTCAAACAGACGGACAGTCAGAGAGGACTATTCAGACATTAGAGGATATGTTGCGGGCATGTGTTCTCGACTTTAAAGGGAGTTGGGATCGTTTTCTTCCACTTGCTGAGTTTACCTACAATAATAGCTATCATGCGAGCATTCAGATGGCACCGTATGAAGCATTGTATGGAAGAAAATGGCAATCGCCGTATGAAGGATTGGGCCTATTGCTTCTCGGATAGCCCTACCCCCGAACTTAAGTAGACTCCATGATGTGTTTCACATTTCCTAACTAAAGAAGTACCAACAGGATCCATCTCACATCATTGAGTATGAGGAGGTGGAGTTTCAAGATAACTTCAAGTATGCAATGGAGCCAGAGCAAATCATTGACCGAGAAGAACGACGGCTCAGACACCGAAGCATTCCTTATGTGAAAGTGATCTGGAAGGGAATGACTCAGAGAGAAGCGACTTGGGAAGCAGAAGAAGATATGCGAAGGTGATATCTGGAGTTTATGGCTCAAGTGGTGTAGCTATTTTGAGGGCGAAATTTATTTTTCGGGGGAAGAATTGTAATATCCCAATTTGTGATTAAGGGCTAATGACAATGGTATTGATTGTAATTTGTGTAATTAAATGTTTTTGGAGAAATGAGATGTGACTTTAGTATAAATGTGTGTGGTGTTTAAGATCAAGGGTTGAGATGTTGACATGTGGCAATGTTATGGACCATGGATGAGGCATAAGAGACAAAAACCACCTTTTTCTCTCTCTTCTCTCTCCTATGCATTTTTGAGCATAGGCAAGGGGGAAAAGTGGTACATCATCATAATCCTTTCTTCATCCCTTCCATCTCTCATTTTCTCTCTCTTCCTTCCCCATTTTCGCTGAACCCAAGCTTGGAAAGAGAAAGGGAAAGCTTTGATTTTGGGTGAGTAATGGTCCTCCTTTGCTCAAATCCTTTTCTCTAATGTTGTGCCTCTCATTGAGAGCTTCATTATGGTGATTTCAGAATTTGGAAAGGTGGTGGTTTGTGTGTTGGAGCGAAATGAAAAGTTGAGAATCAAGAACTAGTCTTGAAAAGAGGAAGAGGTAAGAATTTGGAACCTTTTGACATATTTATTGTGGTCATTGGTTTAGCTTTGAGGATTTTGGATTTTTGCCCAGATTTTGGCTTAATTTTGAAATATGTGAATTGGTTAGTATTTAGTGTGAAAGTGGTGTCATAGTGTGTCTTTGAGTATTTGAAATTGATTTGGAATGTTGGTTTGGATTGGTTTGCAATATGGTGGTTTGATTGAGTTCTTGGTAAGACATGTGGTGATCATTCTGTAACATGTCAATGGAGGTTAAATTGGGTTGTTTTGATGATTTCAATGGATTCCTTGTGCAAATTTATGTGGGAATGGTATTTGATATGAATTTGGGAACCATTGGAAGCATTGGTGCAAAATTGAAATGTTGTCCAATGAAAGTCTATTCTGGGCAGTCAGGTTGTGTGAACGTTTTGACTGGGCAAATGATGTCAGAAAATTATGAAACTTTCTCGTCTTAAAGTTCACATTCCAAGCTTCAAAATTGACAAATAATTTGTGCCAATTCGTTTTGGGAACTGGGAGATATGACTGTCCAAATTTTGAGGTCGAAAATGGACTCTGTTTTGGGGTAGTGATGAGATTTATGTGATTCTGTATTTTTGTGGTGATTTCCAGTAATGGCCAATATTTTTCCTAGGAATAGAACTTCAATATATTTCATTTGGCTTTGGGATCACCTCATTTCGATTTTTCAAGAATTAGTTATGATTTTTCAAAGTTGTCTTGGCTGCAGCAGAAAAATCTGGGCTGCAACGCAAAAGTTTCTGTGTTCGTTTTGGCCACAGCCAGAAATTCTTGCCTGCAGTCAAAAACCTTCTGTGCGCGTTTTGGCTACAGCCAGAGGATCCTTGGCTATAGCCAACCCCCCTATTTTCAGCATTTTGTGATTTTGCAAAGTAATTTCCAACCTAATACTTACCAATCCTTTTAGGTTCTCTTTGAGCTTGTTATAACCATTTAAGGGACTCATATGGAACCTATTTTAAGTGTTTGGAAGTAATCCTACATTCTTGATTTTTTGTTTATAGGCTTTGACATTTGTCGTACCCGCGAGCCCACTGTGCCAAAGGACGTCAGGAAAGAACAAGGTAGTGACTCCTTCCTTATACCTTATGTGATACATTGTATGTGTGCTAAATCATTGATTTGTGATGGATTCGTATGCTGCAAGATTTGTGAAATTGTGAATGCACCGCTATACCAATAGTCCCTGAGTCGCTAACAACGGTTCGGGTAAGGGCTGTGTGCCTTCCCGGAGGTAAAAGGGGATGAGGTTAGTGTGTGATATTTGTGAATTTATGGGCCAAAAGGCTATTTGTAGGCCGAAAGGCAATATGTGAACTGTAAGGCTATTCGTATGTACTGCCATACCAACAGTCCCTGAGTCGCTAACAACGGTTCAGGTTAGGACGGTGTGCCTTCCCGATGGTAAAAGGGGATAAGGGTGGAGTGTGATTTATGTTGTTGTTGATTATGTGGTGATTTGTTTACATGTTATGTGATTACGTGTGGTATGAACTATTTGTTGTTAGATCTCATGTTTTGATGATAACAAAAGAATGGATTGAAAAGGAAATTATTAATAAACAAGTTTGAACAAAGGAATAACAGGGATAAGCATCACTTGAAGTAAGCATTGGAGTAATGAAGAAAGGCCAAGAGAAAATGCTGAGAAACTTGATCAGAAGCAAGTTTTCTAAAGCATTACTCGAGGAGCTACTCGAGTAATGAGACAAAACTTGAAGTAACCAAAGGCACCTTCCAGTAACCTGCCAACGTTACTCGAGTAAGGTCTCGAGTAATAGTGTAAGTTTTTCAAGTTGCTCTCGGCCTGCCAATGTTACTCGAGGAGCTACTCGAGTAACCATGTAGAGATTTTCAAGTTCCTTTCAGCCTGCCAATGTTACTCGAGGAGCTACTCGAGTAACTCTGTTTCTGAAATTGTGAAGCTCTCGGCACTTTGTACTACTGCCAATGTTACACGAGGAGCTACTCGAGTAATGCACTGAAGAAAGCAAAAACTTGAAGTTAGTACTCGATAAACTTGATTTCCTTTACACCTTATTTTCCTCTAGTCTTTACTCTAGTATGCAATTATTTAATGTTTCATTTTAAGTGAATTACTCGAGTAGGTACCCGAGTATGCAGAGTTATTTTGAAGGTAAACCTCAAGTCTTTACCCAGGTAAGTCATGCACAAAAAGTACATTACTCGAGGTGGTACCCGAATAACCTATGCAGAAATGAGTGCATTACTCGAGTAAGTACCCGAGTAACAAGGTAGGTGCTCTCGGCCTTGAAATCCTGCCAACATTACTGGAGTAAAGCATCGAGTAACCAAAAGTTTATTTGAAGGCTTACTCGAGTTGGTACCCGAGTAACGCATAAAGTTGTGAGTGTATTACTCGATTAGGTACCCGAGTAAACATACATTTCCAAAGGTTTGAAAATTGGTTATTCCATGCACTACCCGAGTAATCTTATTTGTGTTTGTTGACTTGCAGTTGATCAAAGATTTCCCGATGATACTCGAGTAAGTACTCGAGTAAACTTCAAGGAATACTCGAGTAGCTACTCGAGTAAGCAAACCCAGAAATTCAGAAATCATTCCAACGTTCATTATTTTGTTTCCTATATGATTAACCTTTCATTGTATTAGTATTCTTAGCTTATTTACAGATGAACAATGAAGGGATTATACCAAATATGGAAAGTCAAAAGCAACGTTCAAATATCACCCACCGCCACCTACCACAAACGGATGTTTTTCAAAAACTGGAAAAGTCAATAATGGCTGCGCACGCTCTAACGGAAATGAAGAAAAACGTTCCAACAATCATTACCAATGTACCTATAAATGTGGGAACATCCAAACAGAGAATGTGACAACAAGAACATACACAAACGTATCATCAAGTTCATTGCTCTGTTTTCATGTTGTAATTATATTTATATGCTTCAGTGATTCTCATTTACTCTGTAAGAGAGATATTTCATTCAAACACAATATTTGTTATTGAGATAACTTGAGGTTGTGGAACCTTGAGTTGGGATTGGATTACAACTTGTAAGGGGGAGCGAGTGTCCAGGCGAAGGAACTTGCTTGTACTGAGGTGCCAAGAACCCACTGAATCTTGGAAGTTATAGTGAAACTCTTAGAGAAGCTCTGAGGACTGGATGTAGGTCAAAGTGGTTGTGACCGAACCAGTATAACTCTCGGTGTACACTTCGGTGATATTTCTCCTTACTCCTTACTGTTTTAATTTCATTGTCAATTTTTATATTTCTGAAGAAATTTAGTATCACCCAATTCACCCCCCCTCTTGGGTGAAACGCTTGCTCTAACATTTGGTATTAGAGAGTAGGTCTTCTTGTTAAGGTTTAACAGCCTAAGAAGGATCCAATGGCATGCATGGGTGAAGTAATTCTTCCCGACGGAGCATCCATCGCTAGACCTCCAGGTTTCAGTGGCGAACACTTTTCTTTCTGGAAAGCAAAGTTCAGAGTATTTGTGATGGCTACTGAATATGGGCTATGGGATGTGATTGAGAGTGGAAACTATCAAACTACAAAGATTGTAGATTCTCAGAAAATTCCCAAGACGCCAGCGGAATATGATGAGAATGACAAGAAACTTATCACTCTCAACAGCAAGGCAATTCTGATGTTACAAAGTGCTTTGAGTCAGAGTGAATATTTCAGAATTTGCATACTCCCAACAGCTAAAGAAATGTGGGAAGCTCTGGAAATCGCCCAAGAAGGAACTTCGGGAATAAAGGAGAATCAAATCAACACCTTGATCACTGAATTCGATCTACTTCGAATGAAATCAGGTGAGTCAATTTCTGAATTCGAACTTAGATATACTCATCTTGTTAATCAACTTGCAGCACTTGGTAAAGTCTATGATCAAAATACCCAAGTACGAAAGATTTTGAATATTCTTTCTAAAGAGTGGGAGGCCAAAGTCACTGCGATAGAAGAAGCAAAAGGAGAATCAATGAGATCAGTTGCTTCTCTATTTGGAAGTCTTTCTGAATATAAAAGCAAATTAAAGTTCAAACGGGAACTAGATGACATCGGTGACAAAAGAAAGAAAGGTCTAGCACTAAAAGCGAAAGAAGAAAATCAAGATGAGGATGAGGAGTTTGATGATGATGAAATGGGCTTAATCATAAAACGATTCAGAAAGTTCTACAAGAAAGGTCAAGGCTTCAAACATTTTCAAAAAGGTGGAACTAGCAACAAAGATCATATCATTTGCTACGAATGTGGAAAACCAGGACATATCAAATCAGAATGTCCAGAACTAAATCAAAAGAGCAAAGAAAAGAGAAAAGGCAAATTCATTAACAAAAAGAAGGCCTTTGTATCTGCTATATGGGGAGATAGTTCCTCTGACGAAGAAAGTGATGAAGAAGAAGTAGCCAATATATGTCTTGTTGCTCAAGAAGAAACAGAAGAAGAGGTAAATGATTCTGACCCTACCTATGATGAATTACTCTCTGAATATAATGCTTTACATTCTGAATTCATCAAAGTAGTTAAAGAATTGACTGTTTTCAAAAAGAAAAACAAAGCTCTTGAAATCGAACTTAAAGAAAGTTCAGAAAAGAATTGTGAAAATTGTTCTTCGTTGAAAAAGAAAAACATTGATCTCACAAAAACTCTTGAAAAGTTTACCAAAGGAAGTGAGATGCTAAGTGTAATTTTAAAAGAACAACGATGTGTAAATGATCGATCTGGTATTGGATATGATCCAAAATCAGATAGAAGGAAAGGTAAAAAGAAAGTAGGAGGTAAGCTATATTTGAATTATTTCCAGCATTCTGTGCATATATCAAATTCTTTTGCATTATGTAATTACTGTAATAGAAAAGGTTATTATACCTCTTCATGCATTCATAAGAAGAAAGGAAATATAGGAACCTACAAATGGGTACCTAAAGGTTCATATATTCAGAAAATCATTTATACTAACCCAAAAGGACCCAAAAAGATGTGGGTACCTAAGATTTAGTCCTTCAATTGCAGATATGTCTCAAAGCATCCAAAAACAACAAGTGGTACATATACAGTGGATGCTCTAGACATATGACCGGGGATTTCGAAAGTTTTACCACATTGTAACCTAAGGAAGGTGGCAAGGTAAAATTTGGAGGAAATCAATCCGGAAAGATTGCAGGAATTGGTGAAATAAAAAATGACAAAGGAATACAAGTCAAAGATGTATATTACGTTGAAGGCTTGTGTCATAATTTGTTGAGTGTAAGTCAAAGTTCAGATAAAGACAACTGGATAATATTTGATTCAGAGGAATGTCTGATTGTCAACAAGGAAGACTTACAACTTGATAAGAAAAATATCAAGGCAAAACTCAGAGCTAAAAGGGAAGGTAACTGTTATACTCTAGACATTAGTAGAAATGAATCTGAAAATTGTTTTCTGAGTAATGCCGATGAAAGTTGGCTATGGCATAAGAGATTGGCTCATGTCAATATGCATCAACTAGGCAAACTACTCAAAAAGGATTTAGTTCTTGGATTACCCAAAGTAAATTTCAAAAATGACTTGATTTGTGATGCATGTCAAAAGGGTAAACAAACTAAATCATCTTTCAAATTGAAAAATGAGATTTCAACAAATAGACCACTACAATTATTACATATGGATTTAGTTGGTCCAGCAAGAGTAAAAAGTCTTGGTGGTAACTTATATTCATTGGTCATTGTTGATAACTTCTCTAGATTTACATGGGTTATTTTTCTATCATCAAAGGATGAGACCTTTGAAGAATTTATTGTATTTGCCAAGAAAGTGCAAAATGAGAAAGGTATGTCCATTGCAGGTATTAGGACCGATCATGGTGGAGAATTTGAAAATCAAGCCTTTGAAGAATATTGTGATACTAATGGTATTGATCACAATTTCTCTGCTCCAAGGACACCTCAACAAAATGGAGTCGTGGAACGAAAGAATAGAATGTTCACTGAAATGGCTAGAGCAATGTTAAATGAAAAGAATGTGTCTCAAGTATTTTGGGCTGATGCTATGAGTACAGCATGCTACATTTCAAATAGAGCATATATCAGAACAAAACTTGGAAAGACACCATACGAGCTATACAAAGGAAGAAAGCCAAACATTGCTCATCTACACATCTTCGGTTGTAAGTGTTTCATTCATAATAATGGTAAAGATAACTTAGGAAAGTTTGATTCTAAAACTGATGAAGGAATTTTCCTAGGATATTCTAACCGAAGTAAAGCATATAGAGTTTTTAATAAAAGAACATGTGTTATTGAAGAATCAATTCATATTGTATTTGATGAATTTGAATCCTCTGACAAAACCATTGATGAAGAACAGGAAGTTGTTTTAAATCAAGAAAATGGTCAATCTATTTCTAAGTCTCTTATTCTAGAAGTTGATGAAACTAAGGAAGAAGAGCAACCACTAGGTCAACCTAAAGCCTGGAAATACAATAGAAGTCATCCCTTAGATCAAGTCATAGGAGATGTGAATGAAGGGATCAAAACTAGAAATAGAATTTCCAATGAAGTAAGTTTTTCTGCATTCATTTCTAAGGTTGAACCTTCTAACATTGATGAAGCCCTGTCAGACAATGATTGGGTTATAGCAATGCAAGAAGAACTAAATCAATTTAAGAGAAATCAAGTTTGGGATTTGGTACCCCGACCAAGGATCATCCGATCATTGGAACTAAATGGGTATTCAAGAACAAACTCGATGAATCTACAGTTATTGTTAGAAACAAGGCAAGGTTGGTGGCTAAAGGCTATAATCAGGAAAAAGGGATTGATTATGAGGAAACGTATGCTCCAGTGGCTAGATTGGAAGCTATACGTGTACTCTTAGCCTTTGCATGCATCAAAGGATTCAAACTCTATCAAATGGATGTAAAGAGTGCATTTCTAAATGGTTACATCATGGAAGAGGTGTATGTAGAACAACCTCCAGGTTTTAAGGATGTTACTAAACCAGACCATGTTTTCAAACTCAAAAAGGCTTTATATGGTTTAAAACAAGCTCCTAGAGCCTGGTATGAAAGCTCAATAAGTTTCTTATTGATTAAGGTTTTGTACGGGGAAAGGTTGATACAACACTCTTTATAAAACAAAAACACAATGATATTTTAATTGTTCAAATATATGTTGATGACATTGCTTTCGGTGCTACTAATGAATCTCTGTGTAAGGAATTTTCTGAGATAATGCAGGGAGAATTCGAGATGTCAATGATGGGAGAATTGAATTTCTTTCTTGGTTTGCAAATCAAACAAAGAAAGAATGGAATCTTCATATCTCAAACAAAGTATTTAAAAGAGCTATTGAAGAAGTATGGAATGGATGAAGCAAATGGCACGGACACACCTATGAGCTCAATTCGTTACTTGATACTGATGTCAAAGGGAAAGACTACAACATCACAAAATATAGAGGAATGATTGGATCATTATTCTATCTCACGGCAAGTAGACCAGACATCCAATTTAGTGTTGGCATATGTGCAAGATATCAATCAACACCAAAGGAATCACATGCTGAAACGGTCAAACGAATCTTTAGATACCTTGCTGAAACACCCGAATTGGGTCTATGGTATCCCAAAAGAAGAAGTGAATATCTTCTTGCATACTCAGATTCATATCATGGAGGATACAAGACAGATAGAAAGAGCACCAGCGGACAAGGACAATTTCTTGGAGGATCTCTTGTATCATAGTTTAGCAAGAAACAAAACACGGTATCTCTTTCATCAACGGAAGCCGAATATGTAGCTGTCTCAAGTTGTTATGCACAAGTAATATGGTTAAAACAACAACTACAAGATCTTGGTATTTATCTCAAAGAAATGCCAATCTATTGTGACAATACTAGCACGATAAGCTTGGCAAAGAATCCAGTTCAACACTCTAGAACCAAGCATATCGATGTCAGACATCACTTCATCAGAGATCATGTTCAAAAGAAAGATGTGAAAGTGATATTCATTCCTACTCATCTTCAACTAGCAGATATCTTCACAAAACCTCTTGCAAAAGATCAATTTCTATACATTAGAAGAGAATTGGGAATGGTAAATCCCAATGAGTTATAAGTTATTTCAGCTTTTCATAATATTAGATGAAGTCACCTGATAATGTTTTGATGATCATTAACTTAAGCATCGGAGTATATAGAAACTTGTTTTGCAGGGAGTTTGAAACTCTGTTTTGAGAAACAAAAACAGAGATTATCAGAGGACACCATTACTAGAGTACCAACTTGAAGTAATGACGAACGGAGAAGCAATACCCGAGGACCAACTTGAAGTAAAGTAACACTTTACTCGAGTATGTACTCGAGTAATGGCCCCCAAAACTAGAAGTAATGGATCAAGTTACTTGAAATTTAAATCTAACGGTTCAGTTTCAAAGAAATGAAGAGTCAGAAGTTGAAAAGCAGGTTACCCGAGGTGGGCCTCGAGTAAACTTGAAGATTACTCGAGGAAGGCCTCGAGTAATGTCGGAGTCCAGATTCTCAAATTGATGAAGAATGACTCAAATCTGATCAGAATGGGTTATAAATGATCGAGGGAACATCCATGGATAATTACTATATTATTCATGCCAAGTATGCAATCTAAATGAATTATTTTAGAATTTTTCTGTATGAACACCCGAGGAAGGCCTCGAGTAAACTTGAACATTACTCGAGTAAGGCCTCGAGTAACGTTGGGTTCTAGGTCTTTATCTGTAGCAAACTCGGTCATTTCCACAAAATCTCCTCGAGTAAATCACTATTCTCTCTCACAAAAACTTTTCACAAGTGATTCCTTGCTTCATTTCTGTCAAAACCCAAGAGATTTCAGTTCCAAAAACCTCCTATTTTGCCCAGATTCTCAGTGCCCTAACCTGCGACTGTCTCTTTTCTTTTTCTGAGAATTTCAGTTTTCAATCCTTCAGAAAGATGAGAACCAAAAACCTTACTCCCATAGATTCCTCTGACTCTCAACAAAACCTTGATCCTCTTTCTTCTCCTCCTAAAAAGAGAAGAAAATTAACTCCGAGATCAAAAGCCAAAATTCATACTCAACCTCAATATCAACCTAAACCCAAAGGAGTTGTGATTAAAGAGCCATTGCTACAAGGGCTCAATCTAAAAAGAGTATTTCAACTGGGAAAGGCAAGAGTACCATAACCTCCACACCTACTCCCTCTGATTCCTTTACCCCCTCTTTCACACCAAAGCCTACCAAAAAGCTAAAGTATGACAAGAATGTGGCTAAAGCTATGGCTAGAATCTTAGATCAAATGGAGAAGGGTCAAACTTCCAAGAAATCCAAATTGCCAGAAGAGGAGATTACTAACCCTCCAAAAGGGTTCAACGTCAACAAATTAGTGGAATCCTTAAAGTACCTATCTCAATTCTCAAGGAGGAAAGTGTGCAAGACACACTATGTGGATCTTAAGCTACTTTAAGAGGTAGTGAAGCATGACCTAAGTCCTTATTTAGATCCCTTTATGCATTGCCTTTCAATTAGATTACCATTTTGTACTAAAGTGATTACACACTTTTATTGTAATCTAGAGATTATAAATGAGCCTAACAGAACCTCAGTTGAGGAAGAAATGACCACCACAGTGAGAGGCCAAAAGATTCTAATTTCACCATCTAGAATTAACTTGTGGTTAGGAATAGAGAACCCCCTAGATGACATCTATTCTCAACATGAGCTAAACCAGATCTTCACTATCCTTAAACCCAGAGAGCTAGTTGGCCCCCTAAATTTTAAACCGAGTGATATGTGTGATCATCACAGGGTCCTATGGTACATCTACTCTAGGTCCCTAGTGAACAAAGCCAACAATTACACCCATTTCTCTGATAGGGACTTTAGGTGGTTTGCTTCACTGCTCTTGAAAGAACAAAAAGATCTAGGGGAGTATATCTTCTATGAGATGAAGAGGTATAAGGTGGATGGAAAGGCTACAACACCAATGCCATATCCTCAGATTGTGTCACTGATCTTGAAAGAGAATAAGATATGGTATTTGGATAGCAAGGAGCCCATTGAGAGGTTGACTCCGGTTGGGAGAAACCGGATAGGGAAATTGAACATTGACATCCCTCTCAAAGGCCCTCTGGAGTCTGGGTCAAAGAAGAAGAGGAAGACCACAGAGGCAGAAACCAGCAAGATAGATGACACTCAGTCATCGGCTCCAGCAGCTACTACATTATCGCCATCCTTCCTCAATGCCACTCTCCAGCATTTTATGGAAAATATGCTGAGAGGTTTTCATGTGGATATCGCCAACACGAATACCGAACTAATAACCCACATGAATACCAAGATGGGAGAGTTGGTTGAGAGAATGGACAAGAGGCATGAGGAGTTGCTAGCATAGCAACGTGCCCAAGGTGAGACTTTGAGATTGATTCTGGCACGACTGGACTCTTTAGGTCTCGGACCTTCTACCGGTCCATCTTTTTCTGCACCACCACCACCACCTCCAGTGAATCCTCCTTCTGACACTCCTATCACTGAGGATGAACCATTTACCCCTCTGGTATCCAGTCCACCTGAGCTTCAAGCCAAAGACATCCTTTACTCAGTAGATAACCCAGAAACCAACGAGACCATACACATCACCATTGATGATTCCCCTCTAAAACCTCAGCCAGAAATCACTCCTAATCCGATTCCATCACCTACCCAAACTGAGGAAATATCTCCCTCTTCCTCCTCTGAACATCTCACTCTTGTGATAGATACCCTTCCAGAGGCTGAGACCACTATGGTTGTCTTCCAACCTTCTCCTATTCCTCCTAAAGATGACATCCTTATCCCTCCAGTCAATCTCCCTGAACCTGAATCTTCCAGCTCTTTTGACTCTTCCAGTTCAGATGATGGCTTAGTCCTTCCTGTAAAACCCATTTCCATGGTCAGGCCTCCTAGCCCTCCACTTGATTGATGAAGACAAAAAGGGGGAGAAGAGCTTCGGTGATTTTGTGGAAGTTTCAGAGTTTCTTTGGGTATTTGGGTGTATATGGGTTTTTGGGAGTCTTTGTTTAAGTTATTATCTTGTAATATGCAAATTTTAAGTTTAATGCAAGTGTGTTTAAGTTATGATTTCATTTTAAGTTCATTTAAGCTTTGAATTATGATACATTGTTGGACTAATGAAGTTGTTATGTATGCAAGGTATATGCCATGAACCTAAACATAATAAAATATATTTAATTGAGAATCCAATTTGAAAAACCATGTTGAAAATCACTAAGTTTTGTCATCATCAAAAAGGGGGAGAATGTTAGATCTCATGTTTTGATGATAACAAAAGAATGGTTTGAAAAGGAAATTATTAATAAACAAGTTTGAACAAAGGAATAATAGGGATAAGCATCACTTGAAGTAAGCATTGGAGTAATGAAGAAAGGCCAAGAGAAAATGCTGAGAAACTTGATCAGAAGCAAGTTTTCTAAAGCATTACTCGAGGAGCTACTCGAGTAATGAGACAAAACTTGAAGTAACCAAAGGCACCTTCCAGTAACCTGCCAACGTTACTCGAGTAAGGTCTCGAGTAATAGTGTAAGTTTTTCAAGTTGCTCTCGGCCTGCCAATGTTACTCGAGGAGCTACTCGAGTAACCATGTAGAGATTTTCAAGTTCCTTTCGGCCTGCCAATGTTACTCGAGGAGCTACTCGAGTAACTCTGTTTCTGAAATTGTGAAGCTCTCGGCACTTTGTACTACTGCCAATGTTACACGAGGAGCTACTCGAGTAATGCACTGAAGAAAGCAAAAACTTGAAGTTAGTACTCGATAAACTTGATTTCCTTTACACCTTATTTTCCTCTAGTCTTTACTCTAGTATGCAATTATTTAATGTTTCATTTTAAGTGAATTACTCGAGTAGGTACCCGAGTATGCAGAGTTATTTTAAAGGTAAACCTCAAGTCATTACCCGGGTAAGTCATGCACAAAAAGTACATTTACTCGAGGTGGTACCCGAATAACCTATGCAGAAATGAGTGCATTACTCGAGTAAGTACCCGAGTAACAAGGTAGGTGCTCTCGGCCTTGAAATCCTGCCAACATTACTGGAGTAAAGCATCGAGTAACCAAAAGTTTATTTGAAGGCTTACTCGAGTTGGTACCCGAGTAACGCATAAAGTTGTGAGTGTATTACTCGATTAGGTACCCGAGTAAACATACATTTCCAAAGGTTTGAAAATTGGTTATTCCATGCACTACCCGAGTAATCTTATTTGTGTTTGTTGACTTGCAGTTGATCAAAGATTTCCCGATGATACTCGAGTAAGTACTCGAGTAAACTTCAAGGAATACTCGAGTAGCTACTCGAGTAAGCAAACCCAGAAATTCAGAAATCATTCCAACGTTCATTATTTTGTTTCCTATATGATTAACCTTTCATTGTATTAGTATTCTTAGCTTATTTACAGATGAACAATGAAGGGATTATACCAAATATGGAAAGTCAAAAGCAACGTTCAAATATCACCCACCGCCACCTACCACAAACGGATGTTTTTCAAAAACTGGAAAAGTCAATAATGGCTGCGCACGCTCTAACGGAAATGAAGAAAAACGTTCCAACAATCATTACCAATGTACCTATAAATGTGGGAACATCCAAACAGAGAATGTGACAACAAGAACATACACAAACGTATCATCAAGTTCATTGCTCTGCTTTCATGTTGTAATTATATTTATATGCTTCAGTGATTCTCATTTACTCTGTAAGAGAGATATTTCATTCAAACTCAATATTTGTTATTGAGATAACTTGAGGTTGTGGAACCTTGAGTTGGGATTGGATTACAACTTGTAAGGGGGAGCGAGTGTCCAGGTGAAGGAACTTGCTTGTACTGAGGTGCCAAGAACCCACTGAATCTTGGAAGTTATAGTGAAACTCTCAGAGAAGCTCTGAGGACTGGACGTAGGTCAAAGTGGTTGTGACTGAACCAGTATAACTCTCGGTGTACATTTCGGTGATATTTCTCCTTACTCCTTACTATTTTAATTTTATTGTCAAGTTTTATATTTCTGAAGAAATTTAGTATCACCCAATTCACCCCCCTCTTGGGTGAAACGCTTGCTCTAACATTTGTTACTACTGAGATTCTTTAGAATCTCTCTCTTTCCAAATGACTAACATTTCAGACAGGGCGAGTGGCTCCAAGGATAAGCGGCCAACCAGGAGCAGTTAGGGCTTATAGGGACATTTATTTTGGTCTATGTTAGTGATCTGTTTTGGTTGGGATTACTGTATGTATATAGTGAATTCTTGTGGACATGTAATCCCCATTTGGCAAACATTAAACCCATTTTATATATATGAACCCCAGGGTTGCCGGGATTTTATTTATGTACTCTGATATTTGTGAATGTAATATATCTGCACAGGTAATTGTATTCAAAAGTGGATGTGAGTCCAGATGAAATTGTGTTTCTGAACTATTTTTTTGGACACCCTATCTTGAAGATAAGGGATTTTAAATGTTGTTTTGTCTTATTGGTCTCTATTTCACTTAAATTTTGTAATCCGGATATAATTACCGTGAGGGGGTTACAAAATGCTACTAGGATTACCACCCATACGAGACATTCAACATGCTATAGATTTCATTCCAGGAGCAGTAATTCCTAACTGGCCAGCTTACTGAATGAGTCCTCGAGAAAATGCTGAAGTTCAAATCCAAATTGAAGAATTACTGAAAAGGGGATTAATTTGAGAAAGTGTCAGCCCTTGTGCCGTACCTGTACTCCAAGTCCCCAAGAAAGATGGAAGTTGGAGAATGTGCATGGATTGCCATGCAGTTAACAAGATTACAATTAAGTATCGGTTTCTGATACCCAGACTTGATAACATGCTCAACCAGTTATATGCCTCTACTACTTTCTCTAAGATTGACCTTCGTAGCAAATACCATCAAATCCGAATTCGCCCTGGAGATTAATGGAAGACAGCTTTTAAAACTAGAGATGGGTTGTACGAATGGAATGTGATGCCATTTGGGTTGACAAATGCTCTAGTACATTTATGCACCTGATGAATCAGGTCCATCGCCCTTTCATTGGCAATTTTGTTGTTGTTTACTTTGACGACATTCTTATCTACAGTAAAAGCCTAACGAACCATTTGGAGCATTCACACAAGTGTTGCAAGTTCTTTAAGAGCAGAAACTTTATGCTAATTTGAAGAAGTGTACTTTCTTGACAAATGAAGTCATTTTTCAGGGTTATATTATCACTGCAGAGGGTGTATGGGTTTATCCAAGCAAAATTGAAGCCATTAACAATTGGACAACACCGTAATCCATCCAAGAAGTCAGAAGTTTCCATGGATTAGCTTCCTTCTATAGGCAATTCATTCAAAACTTCAGTTCCATTGTCGCACGCCTCACGGATTGTATCAAGGGAGACAAGTTCCAATGGACAGAGAAAGCTCAAAAAAGTTTTAAAGAACTAAAGAAACGTTTGACAGAAACTCCTATGCTAGCCCTTCCTAATTTTGACCAAGTGTTTAAGGTTAGTTGTGACACCTCTAACACTGGAATTGGTGTCATCCTGAGTCAAGAAGGCCATCCAATTGCTTTATTCAGTGAGAAGCTTAATTATGCTAAGCTCAAATATTCTACCTATGATAAGGAATTTTATGCCATTGTTCGTGCTCTACAACATTGGAGTTATTATCTCCTAAATAAAGAGTTCATACTCTTTTCTGATCATGAAGCCCTCAAGTATCTAAACTCTCAGCAAAAGATCAGTCGTAAGTATGCGCGTTGGAGTGAAATCTTATAGTCTTATCCGTTTCTGATAAAACATAAGGCTGGAATTTTACGTTGTTTACATGGTATCTGATAAAACATAAACCCATATGTAACAAGAGATAAAAGAATAAGATTTACATTGTTTACATGGTATCTAGGAAAGTATGCTATCTCAGGAAGTCACTATATGGTCTAAAGCAAAGTCCTTAAGCCTGGTTTGATAAATTCTGTAATGTGGTCAAGAAGTTTGGATTACATCAAAGCAAGTGTGATCACTCTGTGTTCTACCAACAATCTGATGCAGGCATGATTCTTTTAGTAGTCTATGTAAACGATATTATGATTACAGGAAGTAACTATTCTGAAATCTCAAAACTTAAAATCTTCCTGAATTCTCACTTCCAGACAAAAGATTTAGGATCATTAAAGTACTTTCTTGGTATTGAGGTTTTGAGAAGTAATAAAGGAATTCTTTTAACTCAAAGAAAGTATGTTCTCGATCTCTTAAAAGAGACTGGAAAACTTGGAGCTACACCAAGTAGCATTCCCATGATTCAAAATCCCTTTTTGGATCTTGATGCTAGTATGTTTGATGAACTTCCTGATGATTTGAAAAAGAGGATTAATCCAGAGAAATTAAAACTGTTTCCATTTCCTGAGAGATATAGAAGACTCATTGGGAAGCTAAATTATATAACAGTGACTCGTCCTGATATAACCTTCTCAGTTAGTAGGCTCAGCCAATCCATGGCATCACCAACAGTGGCACAATGGGAAGCTTTAGAACATATCTTGCATTATTTGAAAGGCTCTCCAGGTCTTGGCATTCTTTATAAAGATTATAGGCACACTAAAGTCGAATGCTTTTGTGATGCGGATCATGCAGGGTCAAAGGCCACAAGATGATCTACTACGGGTTACTGTGTGTTTGTTGGCGGAAACTTGATATCTTGGAGAAGTAAGAAGCAAGCGGTCGTGTCAAAGTCAAGTGCAGAAGCGGAATACAGAGCCATGTCACAATTTGTACAAGAAATTGTATGGGTATTCTAGCTTTTGAAGGAAATTGGCATCATCACAACATTACCTGCAAACCTGTGGTGTGACAATAAAGCAGCTCTTCATATAGCATCGAACTCTATGTTCCATGAACGTACCAAACATATTGAAATTGATTGTCATTTTATTCATGACAAGATCAGAGAAAATATTGTATCTACAGGGAACATATGGTCCGACGACCAACTGGCAGATCTTCTGACAAAAGCATTAAATGGGATATGGGTTGAATATCTTTGTAACAAGTTGGTCATGATAAATATATGTGCTCCAACTTGAGGGGGAGTGTTAAGAATAAAAGTCAGAAATGATAATGTCAAAAGTCAGAAGGTTAGGAAGAGTTAGGAAACGCTCGTTGATTTCTTATTATGTAATTATGTGTATATAAACCCATATGTAACAAGAGATAAGAGAATAATATTTATGTTGTTTACACTAACCATTTTCATAGCCACGGCTCTCTGCTTGTAAATTCCGCGATAAATCCGACTGTGAGAGACGGAAGCGAACCTGTTTCCGATGAAAAGCTGAGAAAGATCAGCGGCCCATTCTTCGTGATGATCCTCCTTTAAAGCCTCCCATGTCTCCAAATTCTCAGACTCCAATATGATGGACCATGATTCCAAGCTATCGAATCTCTTCCCTTCCAAATTCTCCCCATCGCAATTCAACTACCTCTCCGACGGTAACGAAGAAGACGAAGCCGCCGCCGTTAATAACGCTTTCCTCTTCCAATTTGGTAATCGAAGTGGATGAAAACACGAGGCCGCCATCAAAGCTTTATCTGAACTATTATGAAACGTTACAGTGATATTTACTGTCAAAACATACCGTCAAAGGGGATTTGAACTTGAATTTGAATTTCCTTTGGAATGTAGAAAGTGATTCTGAAACATGACGGTTTTCTTTCATCAAATATCAAAATTGATCTATTCAAACATCATAGAGTGGAAAGTAACCAGAAGCACAAACCGAAAGACCAATATTGCAATAGATCAGATGAAAAAAAGAGTAACAAAGGAATTCGATTTCAAGAAGAAGAGGGAGATTCAAGCATCGATCATAGGATGAAGGAGGAGGATTAGGTTAATTAGGACCATAAAGATGAATTGAAAGGACGAAGAAGAAGAAGGAGTTGTTTGAGGTTCAGGGGAGTCTCATGATGAGTGATAGGTTCAAAAGTCGAGGGGGCACATTACTGGGGTGAGCCAAATGCCCGCAACCTGTCCAGCTATCCGTGACTTGTATATAGGAAAGATTTTTTGAATATAGCGAAGATCTTTTTTTTTTTTTAATAAACCTAGATACAATGCAAAACAGCTAAACAAAAGGAATGCAAAAACTATCCTACTCTTCTTTCATCATCCTCCACCTCTTGTTGGGGAGGTGGTGGATGATCAAAGATCTTTTAAATATTAGGGGAGATCACATGAAAAGATATATGAATACATGGAAGATTATTTACACAATAAAAATAAAAAAAAAATCTTTACACACAGAAAAAATTATTTGCACATAAGATCCTATTTAATAAATAAATTTTTAATTAGGTATGTATAAACAATTATCCTTTTTTTTTTAATAAGGATACGATTCAGTACCATTTTTTACTTTCAAAGGTTACAAAGCACCGTATATAAATATATAATACATTCGAAAAGAGAGAGATGAACTGGACGTTGGCCAAAGAGAATGGGATTTTATCTCTTAAGGCTTAAGCAATATATTCGCTCCCATTTCTAAGTAATCGTACATGTTATGTTAATGTTAATAAAAGCAGCTGATTGGAAAGAAAATAAAAGCAGCTGAAATCATTACATTTATTAAAAAAAGTTAAATAAATTTTAATGCCATTGTTATTAAGTACGCCAAATTATTACATATAATTAAATTTTACCTTCTCTTACTGCCCTAGGGGCTTATATGGAAGAAAAATTTAATATACCTTAAAACTATTAAATACATTATCAAATGCAAAACATGTGTTCTATTTTTTGGATTAATTCACTGGCATTTTGCACTACTAGCAACTAACTAGTTTGGGTCATCGGGAATGTAAGCCCACTATAGAGGCACCTTACTATCTCTAGTAATTATTTGAATTTTTACTTATGCAAAAGTATCATTCTATCATTCTACGAGAAGTAATTTTGTTCAAGGTAGATTAGCATGTTGTAAGATACTAACCTCCTTTAATAAACTCACCCTCTAGTAGTACCTTGATATTTGAATTTGAATTAATTAGTAGTATATAAAATATTATGTGCTTCAATTATAAATGTAAGTGAGTTAGGGGTTTACCTTGGTTTTGAATAATGTAACACTTCAATTCGATTTGTCTATAAAAATTATAATTTTTTCTCTTAATTATTCATATTACTTGCGCATATTATATATGCGGTTTTTACCAAGAAGTAGTTTTGACTCAAATCACTATTAAAAAAAAATTAATACACTCTTTTAACAAGTAACTAACTTGATATCTATAAACTAGTTATACTACCTTTAAGTACAGGAAAGAATAAATAGTAATATATCAAGAGAAAAAAATAAGCAGGTAAAATCATTACATTTTTTAAAAAAATTAAATAAATTTTAATGCTAATGTTATCAAGTACACTAAATTATTACATATAATTAATTTTTACCTTCTCTTACTACCCTTGGGGGCTTATATGGAAGAAAAAATTAATATCCCTTAAAACTATTAAATACATTATCAAATGCAAAACATGTGTTTCATGTTTTGAATTAATCCACTAGTATTCAGCACTACTAACAACCGACTAGTCTGGTTCGCAGGAATATATATGTGCCCACTATGAAGCATCTCACTACCTCCAAATAATTATTTGAATTTTTACTTATATAAAGGTATCTTTCTATCATTCTACTAGAAGTAACCTTGTTCAAGGAATAATAACATTAGTACCTCAAAATTAGTGTATTGTAAGATACTAACCTCTTTTAATAAACTCAACCTCTAGTAGTAACTTGATATTTGAATTTGAATTAATTAGTAGTATATAAAATATTACGTGCTCCAATTATAAATATAAACCAGTTATGAGTTTACTTTGGTTTTGAATGTAATACTCAATTCAATTTGTTTGTCAAAATTATTATTTTTTCTCTTAATTATCCATATTGCTTGCCCCCGCATATATATATATATATATATGAGGTTTCTACCAAGAAGTAGTTTTGACTCAAATTACTATAAAAAAAAATTAATACACTTTTTTTAACAACTAACTTGATATCCATAAACTAGTTATACTACCTTAAGTACAGGAAAGAGTAAATAGTTATATATCAAGAAGAAAAATATAGAGAGATTTATAAGAGTAAGGCTATGAGTTGGAAAATATGCGTGATAAAAAAGAAATTATACTTGAATACCGCTTTGAATTTGAGTTGGATAATCTTCCAATTTAAATGATGGAGTAATCAATCAATGAAATAAGTGGGTCCAGTGCATGAGACTGTTGACGCAATTTGCATTCTCTGGCGCACATCCTTCAGCACATACCCCTTGCCATCCTCTTTTTGACTCTAAGACCACATTGGTGGGAGTGGGACCCAAATGAAGTCCTGAGATATAAGCGTAGGCCCATTGACATACACCAAGTGACAACCACAAAGCAAAATTGTCCTTTTAACCCTGTTTATCTCTTACTACTCTGTTTTTATTTATAAATATTTTTTAATTAAAAATTTTGATCCTATTTATAAATTTATTTTCAGAGTATTAAATACATTTTATATTTTTTTACCCCTATTAATTGCAATAAATAAAAAGAATTTATTTATATTAACTTTTGGAACCAATCATACATAAGGGTGAAATTGAGAATTTAGCCTATAGTTAATGAGTTAACTAACTCTCCTTGGTATATGAGAATTAATTAAAAGGGATTTATAAATAGGATCAGAGTAGTATGTGTGTTATAGTTGGGAATTAGGGTCGATCTTTGACGAGTTAGGGTCTAAAAGAATCTGTCCTTTTAAATTCGGGGTAAGAAAAATTACTATTTTTCAAAGCCCAGCTTGAAAGCATACTGGTTAGGACCGGCCCGTGGGGCCTGAAGTCTTTTTTGCAAGATTTAAAAATTTTTACTTTTTTTTCTGTTTTTTTTAAAATTATAACAATGAAATTCATATTTTAACACATAAATGTTGTCAAAATTAGAGTATAAATGATATACATTATACAACAAATAAACACAGTCATTAAGTCATAATCAAATGTAAACTATTGTCTACATACCATAATTATAAATAATTAATGAGAAGACTTAACCAAATTAAAAATATTTCTTATAAATATGTCTTAAAAAGCACAAGTAGTCAACAAAATAAACAATAAAATATATAAATAAAATAATCACTAGAAAATAAGTCAAAAAATAAAAAATTGATAGCAATACTTATGAAATAAGAAATATCTTTTATAAGTTTTTAATTTTTAGGATTATTAATATAAGATATTCTTATGAAATTTAATTCCAAAAAAGATAATAACAACTAAATATTTGTAACATCATTAACAAAATATAAAAAATCAATAATAATATTATTATATAAATAATTTTAAAAAATAAAAAATTATATACGGGCCTTAAATGGCCGGCCCTTTTTAGCCCGCTTTCACTTTTGAGGCAAAAATCTTAGATCCAGCCCTTATAAATTTAGGGCCTAAATGGGCTAAGCCCATCATTTTCCCGGCTCTATGTTTGTATGGCGATTTGATTATATCATATTTAAACATGATCAGATCCAATCAGGATAACCTTTTTAAAGGTGTTTTTTTGCATTTATTCATACTCGAACTCAAGACCTCATGCCTAAAGAAGCAAAGCATCTTTCACTAGGATCAACGATTATTGGTAACCCTATTTATCTCTAATCTAATAACAATTATAGTAGCTTTTCTTTTTAATTAAAAAAACAGGGAGATCTTTTTATATTACGTACTGAAGAGACAAAAATTAAAAATCATGAGTGATAAAATATAATTTTTTTATTGATGAAAATAAAAAAAAAACAAAATTAAAAAGATTGCACATAGCCTAGCTAGCCTAATTCAAATAGTTAACCCGCTTGTGAATAAATAGCGTGACTATTGATATTGATTATTATAAAACAACTTATTAGAAATGTTTTATGGAATTATTATCTATAATTATTATGCTGTGAGAAGAAAAAACGAGATTCCAAGTAAAAGGTAGAGAATCATTTTATTAAAGTGATTTGTGTGTGTATTTTATAATCCAAAACTTATTTGTACATTTTATTATTCAGAAAATTAAAGTGGAACAACTATCAACTATGTGCCTATTAGGTACCATATGATGGTACAAAAGGTACAGTACCTTTTTACTGTGGCTTATGTTGTACTGTAAACTAAATTGCGAGGTAATGGCTTTATATTCTCTTTGAAAACATGAAAGAAACGAGATTTAGTGCCATGCACCTTTATTCCATATCTATCTACTCGCAGTAATATATAAATTAAAAATATAAAGATATATTTAAAGGAAAACATGATATTGAAGGCAATGTTCCCGAATCGATGTCAATGGGAATGAGCTTTCATTATTCAACCCGTTAGACCAATAATTAAATTAATAATAATAATAATTATTATTATTAAATGAAAATTTAATAAAAATAATTACATGCACATAATATATATATATATAAAGAAAGGAAGTCATTATATATATATATGTGTGTGTGTGTCTAATTGTCAACATAATAACACCACAATATATAAAGTTTTTTCAATGAACCAATATTATATTGATTACCAATGGTTTGAAAATATATATATATATATATATGTATATGTATATGTATATATATTTGGCCTTTTGAGAGCGTCAAATTCTTTTTGTATTTTTAGATTTTTAAAGGGAAAATTCTAAAACAAGACGTTGGAAAATGGGAAAGAATAAATCAGTACTCCAAAATTGTAAAATCCCATGTCAGATTGTTAGCGCTGTGTCAGTACAGAGGAGGAATATAAGATTTTGAAAACTCAGCGAAACAATAAAAATTCTCTTTAGCTGTCCTTCTCTCTCAACTCAGAAAAACAACATCGGCTTCTTTATTAAAAACACCGCATTCTACATTAACAACTCCACTTTCCTCTTTCATAATTACAGCACCGGTCTCTACATTAACAATACCGCATTCTACATTAACAACTCTGCTTTATTCTTTCAAATCTTCGTATCTCAAATATGGTGTTATTAAAGTAAAATATGATATTGTTAAGAAAGAGATGAGTGTTGTTATTTGCCATAAAACTTAAATTATGAAGTTGTGGAATAAGAAAGTGGAGTTGTTAATATAGAATATGGTGTTGTTGATATAAAGACTGGTGTTGTTATTATGAAACAAGAAAATGGAGTTGTTAATGTCAAATACGGTATTGTTAATAAAGATATAGGTGTTGTTATTGGCTCTGAAACTTAAATTACGAAGTTGTGAAATAAGAAATTGGAGTTGTTAATTTAGAATACGTTATTATTAATATAGAGACCGGTCTTGTTATTGTGAAACAAGAAAGTTGAGTTATTAATGTAGAATCCAATGTTGTTAATAAAGAGACCAGTACTGTTATTGTGAAAGAGAAAAACAAAGTTGTTAATATAGAATGCGGTGTTATTAATAAAGATGCCAATGTTGTTATTCTGAGTTCAAAGAGAGGGACAACTGAAAGGCAATTTCGCCTTTTCGCCGAGATTTCAAAATCTCATATTCCTCCTCCGTACTAATACAATATTGACTTGAGATTTCAGAATTTTAGAGCACTAATTTATCCTTTCCCATTTTCTAAAGTCTTTTGCTGGAATTTCCCCATTTTTAAATGTTTTCAATATTTTTTCCATCAGGCCCAAATCTCGTCTGACTTTCAAAAAATGGTTGACGACTTAAGTGTTTAACTATGAATAGTTGAATACAGTTTTCTGCTCTATACAGAATCACTAATGAGTCTAATAATCAACACTTTGATTGGTTAAACCATCCCATCAGGATCTTTAATCATTGGTCGAAGCATTTTTTATGTTAGATATGTTTTTTCTTATCAAATCTTTATTTACCTTCCTCCACATATTTACGGGTTTTGAATTAGAAAATATATTACCATAACATACCTTAGTTCCTTTTGTAACAAGTTCCAGTTCAGTTGTTTTATATGCACGTGGTGATCTTAAAATTACTCACTTTAATTAAGATTTTCGGAATCAGGTAAATAATATTTACGGGTTTTGAATTAATAATCTCCTGACTTCTTTATACATATTTTTTTCTAAAGTCACCATCAACCTTATCTTTATTTGTATAATCTCTAATTTTAATTTCGAAATTTGAAATATAATTTCCAGTCAATCAATCACTATTGGACTTTGTTAAATGTTCAACCCATAAAAAAACAGCTAAAAATCCAACAAATATTAATTAGCCTAAATATTAGTGTGAACCATGATAAATTTGTTCTGAATTTTTTATACAAGCCTGATTAATTGTTAGTGAGCTTAAAAATTAATTTAATTAGTTGCACGGTTTAGTTGCTACACTTGAGTTGAAAATATTGGAGTAAATTAGAAAAACAAAAGCATATTGTATATTATTTGATAATATCCACATAGTTAGGAATAAGAGAAATACTTACATATTCCATGAGCGCCACCTCATTTGTACTCTGATTAATTAAAATATAATATATCATCTTATTTTAATTCCACATGGTTGATGAACCATATAGATAAATTCAAATTTTATGATTTTGAAAAATATAAACCTCATAATTTAGAAAAATAAGAAACTCAATTCCCTCACTTGAGTTGTTATTTTTTAAAATTATAAAATTTTAATTTCTTCAGATGACTCATTAGCCATGTAGAATTAAATTAAAATGAGATGAGTTGTTTTATTTTAATTAGTTAAAATATAGTTGAGTTGGCTCTCCTGGAGTATATGAGTATTCCTCAAGGAATCAAAGGCTCAAAAAGGAAAAGAAAATAGTAACTGCGGATTCAGACTAAAGGCTAATGAGCTGATTGATGAGAACATAAGTTTCTTTTTCCCAAACCCTTCATACTTCACCGTCCAAAGCTTCTTTTGAATCTATCATTGAATGTGATCCCTCCGGCTTATGATGACACATTTAAATTCAGTTTCAACTGTATAAATTTTTTAAATGATAAATTTAGTTGCTTAAAAAATAGGGAAAATCTTATATAAATACGGTTAAATTACTCAAATTCTAATTTATGTCATTGAATTTAAAAAATTATATATAAGATTATGTGTCATAATTAGGGTTTAAAATTTGGATAAAAAGACATCTATATCCCTTAGTTATTAAAGAGGAAAAATTGAAAACATAATTCTATTATTTACTTTATCAATTATAATTTAGTATCACTAATGTTAGTTTCATCATAATCTCTAGACGCCATTTTGTTATAATCTTGACATGAGCAATCAAGATGTCAAAGCTGCTTAAGAATTATTGCAGAAATTAGAAGAGATTGGAAAAAATCTTAGTTTTTTTGGCAATTAGCATGAAAACAACAAAATGCATCATATATACATACGATACACGAGACAAAGGTGAGTAAATTGCCAACCATGATGCTTAGAGGAGCAGTAAAATGATCCATTATAGCACATGAATCGAATGGGAGATTAAATCAATTAATCAACTTACAACTGCATCTTTTGCCGTGCGAAGAAAAATAATTTTGCAAATCAAAATTTGCTAATTTTTCTGTCTCTGTAAAGTCCACTCTGTTTCTCCTTGAGCCATTGCTTTAGGAGTAGCCTATGCATTAGGGTTTCTGCAATTTGGTAAAGTGGGTGTAGATGCTTCCATTCCAAGATCGAAGATCTTCTGCTCTGGGGATTGGACTCAGCCATTCAGAGAGAAAAGTGAGAGACGTAGAGGAACTGAGTAGTTTGTTAGTGAATCGAACAAGAACAATAAATTCACTCTATTTCTTGTTGATAATAATCCGACATCCCATAATCCAATATAACCGAAATCTTTTGTGAATAATATATGCACACACAACCTAGAAAATCAATTTGTTCTCTAGGATTTTGTAGATGAACGTGAAGGGATTAAAGGAGAAAGATTGAACTACACTACAATAAATGGAAATTCTGGAATTCTGTGAGTCCAGTTGACTAAAGAAAATATTTTTTCTTAAACAAAACTTAATAAGAGTCACATAGTCCTTAGAACCATTGTAATTGGATATCTATAAATAAAAATATGAATTTTCAAAGTTTGATGAAAATTCTATCAGTTTGTGCGAAAATCACAAAAAATGTATGGGACCAATAGTCATTTAGTTAAGTAAAATTAAAAGCCCATATTTTCTCTTATTATTATGGTTGGGAGTCTAAAAAGGGAAGGAAATTGAAAAATAAGATGCTTGGCTTCAATTAAATTAAGAGGGAATAATTGGTAGCCAAGTCAAACTCAAATTTGAAAAGTCAAAAGTAAAAATGACAATTAATTGATTTCTTGATGAGAGAGGATCATGATAATTCATGAAACAAGCTCATTTCCCTTTTCTCATGGTAATTTCGGTCAAGAGAGAAAATAGTGGAGGAAAATAATTACTTGGATAAATATGATGCCATATGTCTTGAATTGGAGCCAAGTAATTAAATATGAAGTTATAAAAACAAGGGCACATGGGAAATTGGCATAAAATATATTATTGCAAGAGAGATAGAGGATATTTCAAGAGCTCATCTTTTCCCATTTAAGACTTCATGATGGCAAGAAATTAGAAGAAGGAAAGAGAAATAATAAGGGCCAAGTACAAAGAAAAGGATGATGGAAAATTAAAGGCCATGTAATAATTTTATTAAAAAAAGAGATTACAATTAGAGATGACCTCTTATCTCTTTCCTTAAGTTCATTTTGGGTCATCAAGACAAATCAAGAGAGAGAGAAGAGAGCATCAAGAACTTCAAGAACACAAGAAGTCTAGGGTTACAAGAAGCAAGGATTCAAGGTAAGAGCTTGAAATCCAAGTGTTTATGCCTTCCAAACTCCTTAGAACTTCCTCTAACCTCTTTTTCACCTTGGAAATCATGTTTAACAAGCAAAATCTCAAGAGAAGAAAGAGTAAACAGTGATGTCCTAGAGAGAGAAAGCCAAGAAATCAAGAGGTAATATCAAAAACATTAATCCTGTTGGTTAGTAGGTTGTTGTGGTGGTGGTTGTTGTTGATATTGGCTTGGTTGCTGTTAATTTTGTGAAATTGGGAAGATGAACCCCTAAGATGTTATGCTACCAAAATTTCCATGAATAATGTTAATTTAGTGTTTAAGTAGTTAATGTTGTGATTATAAGTGAAAAGGAAGTGGTTAATCAAGAGAAATCATGAAAACACACTTTCCCTCCTAAGAACTCAAGTTTCGTTTAGGTGCAGAACATAGGGGAGAAGCTGGAATTTTGAAATTTTGATGATTCTATTGGATTTATAAGGGAAAATTGTGTAGGAATATATATGGTCATGATTTTTGGACGTTTGAATGAAAATCTGGAAATTATTGAAATTGAAAGGAAATGTTGTTTGATTTGCTTCACTAAAGGCAGTCTGATTGTAAAATGAATTTCGTTTGTCAGACATAGTCCAAATATTATGAAATTTGGCAGGATAAAAGTAGAGATGTAGAGCTTTAATTTGATTAATTTGATAGGTGGTGCCTAATTTTTGGACTTGTATACAAAAAGATATGGATTTTTGAAGTTGTCGCTGTTTCTAGAATGTAATCTAGAATAGGGGAAGTTTTGCAAAATATTTGTGAAAAATGTGATAAGGGTAACTAGCTTTGGATATTTTCCCATGAAAATAAACTTAAGAAGCTTCAAATAAGCTTTGGAATAAGTCAATTTGGCATTTTCTAGAATTAATTATGATTTTTCAAAGTTGATTAAAAATCTGCCAGTTTCTTGGAAACTGCACTGTGCAGAATTGCACTGTGCATAAACTATTATAACTATATTAGATAACTAGCAGAATTTGACTTAAAGGTAGTAATAGTACAAATAATAATCAGTTACTTGTAACCCTAATTCTTATAGGAACTGGAAAATTCCCAAGTAGGAACCAAAGTTTAGGACATACCGAGGAATCGAAAAAGGAGTTAGGTAGTAACACTTTCTTTCACACACTTTATGATTATTGCATGTTGTGTATGACATCTTCTGTAACATGAGTATAGTGTCTAGGATATGCATAGTTGCTTAGTTGTGGTCTAGGACCTAATGACGGCGTAAAGTTCATATTAGCTTAGTTGTGGTCTGGGACCTAATGGAGGCGTAGAGTTCATATTAGCTTAGTGTGATCTGGGACCCAGCAAAGGAGTAGGGTTAAGCCAAGGTTGCAAATAGTCGTTTGGCCTTACATAGTGTGTACACAACATTTTATCATATTGCATGACATGGTGTATTGCATATTTATTTTCACATTTTATATGTCTGAAAAGCATATTGCTACTGATATTCGCTCGAATCTCATCCATTTTCAACAATGCAAACATTATAGCTGAAGCTAGTAGCTTGAAAGGCAACGCAACGGCTGTAACCCCCCTATCATAATTATATCCAAAATATGTAATTAGAATGAAATAAAGACCAATAATTAGCAAAACTCAATTTCAAACCCATATACTAGACGAGGTTTTCACAAATACATTTTGAAATACAATTACCCTGGTCTCACATTCACATTTTGAATATAATTACCACATAAAGACAAATCACATTTATATATACATATCAGAGTGCACAACATAATTCTCGTCCAATTCTGGCTTCCATTCATTAATCAAAGGTATATAGGGAACGTTCACCCATTACAATTCCTCAAACGGGGATTACACAATCCACTTCGAGTACATAATCAAATATACATTCATAACGAATACAATTATCCCAACTATAATGATAGCCAACTACCAAACTCAAATAACCCAAAAGGAAGTCCTTGTCGCCCTTAGTTGCTTGCCCCTCCTCGAGCCTCTTGCCCTGTCTACATGGTTAGTATGGGAGGGTGATATTCGAGAGAATCTCAGTAGGTAAACATTACCAATATGCATGCAAGATATATGTTTAATGCATGAGATGCTTGCATAACTCATGCTCACACACAATGACAAATATGCAAGCTCAATGCTTCAATCAACATATCTATGGCCATAGCATACAAAGAAACATAGCTTCAAACATTCATATATGTTACACATAAACATGCAAAGCAATAACATACATCAAAACACCAACACAAATATCAAATACATGTAGGAGAGGTAAGTTCCCTATACTTGTTCTTTCCACGTATGCTCCAGCATAGCCTTCTCACGATTAGGGCGAACATTGAACCCTATAAGCAAAGCAAGAATATAGGGTTAATCCCTTTTCCAATTCCTTAACTTTCAAACACTTAAGTTGGTTATCATTTAAGACCCTTAGGTGTCTACTCAAAGCCTAAACACATGATTAAAGGATTGGGAGAAACTTGACCGAAGACCACCTCCGAAACCTCAAAATCCCATTTTTGGCTGCATCACTCGAGTGATGGATGATGCACTCGAGTGATGGATGACTCATACCCAAGTGAGGACGGCTCACTCATGCGAGTGCTTGGCCGAAGGCACAGAAAGAAACCAGAAATACTCATTGCACTTGAGCACCAAGATCAACACTTGAGTGATACCCCCATACTCACCCGAGTCCTACAAAGTGTGGCACAGAAAGTGACCACTCAAGAGCAACAGAAAACCCAGAGCCAGAAGTGCACTCGAGCACTAGCTCTGTCACTCGAATGAGGGCATAAAACTCATGAGTGGTAAATCACACTCCTGACAAACTGACTGCGAGTGTTATCCCGAGAAGCGGGCTCATAGTGGAAAAACATATAATCACTCGAGTGGGACCAACTACACTCGAGTGATAACCCACATCACTGGCAGGCACAAAATGCATCCTTGCTCCTTTCACTTGCAAGTGCAGCCAAAACTGAAGGGGAAAGGGAAAATATAATGTTGTACTTGAGTGAGACCCCTGTTCACTGGAGTGAGGCTCAATCAGAAACCAAAACACAACAGATATCAGAATTTTCCCTAACTTCCAACCTATATTTCCAATGGTCCTAAAACTCTAATCCAAATATACTTCCACATAATTTTACACAAGGAACCCATTGAAAACCTCAAAACACCCAAAATCACATCAAAATAACATTTTCCCTACTTTGGCCATACTCATTACATATATTACCCAATTTTACCACTTTTACTTTTAATGTTCCCAAACAAACCCAATGACCATATTACACATCTAAACACCATTCTCCACAGAAAACAACATGCAATTCAAGCAATTACATGTCACATCAAAATTAGGGCAAAATCCACAATTCACATAACTTAACCAAAAATCAAAAAACTTAGATCAAAAGGGTATAAATACTCACCTATCCCTATTTTCCAAGCTAGTTTCTTGATTCTTCATCTTTCAAATTTCCACAAGCTCTAAAACACCTTCTTTCACAAATCTAAAACCATAGCAATGAAGCTCTCATCACTAGGAATGACATTAAAGAAGAGTGTTTAAGCTAAAGAGGACAAGAGCAAAGTTAAAACATCACCTTCCCATTTCTCCTTCCACCTTCAAGCTCAACGAAAATGGAGGATGAAGGGAGAGAATGAGATGATGATGAGGGCACAACTTTTTGGCCAAAGAAGGGCCCTTGACCGACCAAGAAAAGAAGAGAGGAGAGAGGAAAGAGTTTGAAATCTTGACCAAATCCAAAGGTTCACATTTTGCCACTTGTCACAATCTCACCACATCTCCCATAAGTTAACATACACACATATGCATGAGATTCCACCCTTTTGATCTCTCAACAATCAATCCTAACCATTGATGTTGAAGTTACCAATGTGTTTTCTCTGTGTAATTGACCAATTGGTCTGTAAATTTACCATTTTGCCCCTAATTATGGTAATTGCTTTAAAATCACCATCAAACACATTTATCATTCTTTTAGCCACAATATGCACCCTCCCTATATTTTAAGTCAATTTAGATGTTAATCCACAATTGAACTTAAATACAGGGTTTCGACACTACTTACAACACATTCAAATCTCATCATAATCTCTAAAAGGTTATTTGTCACTAATCAAATCCACTTTTGTAGTCATTTGGGATCCTGCTAAATTGGGCTCAGCAATCTACTTATTTCAGGCTTATTCTCTAGCCTCAAATCTCAAAATTCAGGGTATTATAGTGGCTATCAGTGAATAGAGCCCCTGTGCATATCGAAGTTACCGTAGTTTTTTATGTTTGTACTTTTATTTCTTTTGAATACTCTGTACATTTGTATATATCTTTTAAACCCTACGAGGATTTTCCTATATTGTAAACAAGTACTTAATGTCAGTATGTTTCTACTATTTCTGTACGCCTTACAGAACTATGCGCTTAATACTCTATAAATGTCAAAATGTTAAGGGGTTTGGCACTATTGGTATCAGAGCTAAAAGTTGTTCTGACATGATCAGAATAGTACACTAATATGGTCTTGTTTATAGATTGTCGGGATTGATGCGTAAAGTAGCAGTCTGTGGAGACAAGGACACCCAGGAGGTAGATCTGAGTCAGACCAGTATTTGGGCCATAGCCGAGACTCAAGCTAGTACCCAGAGAGGTGGTGGGAGATTTTAAGCTGCTACTCTCTAATGAGTTAGAGTATGAGTTCTGTGTTGCTACTATCTCCAGAGCCAGACTAATACATGTGAGATATGACTTGAGGCTAGATTAAAGGTTCTGGGAGTATGCCAGGCATAGATATTTATGGGCTTTTGAGAAGTATAGCATGCCTATAGACTAGTACCTCACATATTTAGATTATATGGATTTACTTTTTTGGAAGTAAGTTCCACTGAGATTGGACTATCCAGATGAGGTGTAGATTTACACGATGATGTATTTCTTTCCAAACACATCATTTTGGGCTAGGAAGAAGAATGATATAGTGGAACAGGGCCCGAATGATCATTTTATCAAGTTCATGGATCACATGACACCGTATATGGCGCAGTATATGTACGATAGCGTGTAGAAGGTCTATACCTAGTATTTTGGTGACTGCAGGTAGTCGTCATGACTGTTGAGATGAGGGCAGTCATAGGGTACCGGTAGATAGAAGAGGATAGGGGCTGTATCTTCATTTTAGCACTGGTATACAAAAGTTAAACTTGCTCAACCTAGGAAATCTAGGATAGGTGACCCCTTAGGAAGTCATATGTATAATTATGTCATAGTGTATAAAAGAGGGTAAGACATATTGTACAGTAGTTATACGTTGTATGATGTTAAGAGCTTTCCATAACTGCTGTAAATATCAAATGTATGATGTACATGACATACTTGTGTACCCGACATTTTGAGAAATGACAAAAATGCCTTTGTGTACATATGAGGTTATTTCTTCTTTATTTTCACATAGTGAAGTACAATGATGGTACGACCACGTGGTAGACCATGAGTGGGGCATAATAATCACATACTAGACCCTCAACCTGATCCAATATAGTAACATATATTAGGTATGTTAACACAACAACAGGCCATAATGAATGATATTAGGGAAGAGCTGCATGCGGTACAAAAGAGACAAGAGAGGTTAGAATACCCTGTAAGGTCAGAAGGAGAGCATAATCCACCAGAGCAACCTTATCTGGGGCTGCCACTGCTATTTGTTTATGAGATAAATATTTTTCAAACATGGCTGAAACGGTTTAGTAGACAACAACCTTTTACTTTCCGAGCGAGATTTGATCCTCTATAAGTAGAAGACTGGTTATCTAGATTGGATAAAATTTTCTCAATGCTGATGTGCCCTGATGACATCAAGATTTAGCTAGCCATCTATAAACTAGAAGGAGATATAGATAGATGGTAGAAGAACACAGAGTTTATTCTATGGGTAGGGAATATTTTGGTAACATGGGAAGTATTCCAAGAAAAAATTAATGAAAGATATTTCCCTCAATCGGATAGACTAGAGAAAGAAAAAAAATTCCTCAACATATGTCAGGATGACAAAGGGAGTTTTGATGAATACCTGGTATGGTATATCCAATTGTCTCAATATTCCTTATACCTAAGACATCAAGATGACAAGGAGTGAAGTTTTGATATGGTGCAAGGGTTGCAGCCAGAGCTAAAGGAGAATCTGGTTTCAAAGCAATTTATAGAGTTCAACAAGCAATTAAAGAGTGCCGAATCACTGAGAATAACTTGTTGAGCTTGCATTCTGATAGAGGCAACAATAATAAGGGTGCAAATATTAGTGGGAGTTCATCTGAGAAATGCAAAGAACTAAGTGTACTACCCAGAGGCGAAAAGAAGAAGCTGAGTCAGATTGGGGGTCATGGTAATCAGAGACCCTCAAAGGGCAGAACATGCTGGCATTGTTGCAAGTCATTCCATCCTAGTAAAGCATGTAATAATGCACCAACCATACAGGCTCTAGCTACACAGAAAATCTATTATCAATATTAGGAACCAAGGCATTTTCCTAAGGATTGCCTATAGCAACAACAACCAGTAAAGCTTACACCAAGAGCTCAAGGCAAGGCTTACACGATAACTCAAGAGGAGGCCAGAAAATCCCCTGAACTGATTCAAGGTACGGATTCTTTTACTAGCAATTCAATATAAGTAATGTATGATTTGAGTGATAGTCATTCATGCATTACATAATAACTATGCAAGATGGCTAGGCCCGAGTGTACAAAAATTTTCATATGACTTGGTTGTGTCTACACCCACGGGTGTTAGAGTATCATAACCAATTTCCATTTAAGTTGCATAATAAATGCTGAGGGATGTGAATCAACCATGAAATTGATCTATCTACTGTTTCATGGCTTGGAAGTGGTTTTTGAAATTGACTGGTTGATAGAAAATAATATGTTGCTAAATTGTGAAAACAAAAGAGTCATTTATCCTAATCCACAACTACAAGTCAATACAAAAATCAACCTTAACTTTCTTTCAGCAGTCTAGGCTGAGAGATAGTTGCATGAAAGTTGTCAGGGGTACATGGTATTCTTTTTCATGAAATCATAAATTGGAATCACATTTGAAAGTTATTAGTATTCTTTTCCATGAAAGTTATTCTTTTCCCTGTGGTAAATGAGATTTTTGAGGTGTTTCTAGAAGATATTAATGGAATACCTCTAGATAAGAAAGTTGAATTTGTTGTTGACTTTAGGCCTATAGCAGATGTAACCCCCTCAGTAATTATATCTGAAATACACGATTAAAATGAAATAGAGACCAATAATAATCAAATAACATTTACTAACCCATCACATGATGGGGTTTTCAAAAATACCTTTCGAAATCATTTATAAACTTGGTCTCATATTCACATTTCGAATACAATTACTACGTGAAAATAAATCACATTCATATAAATATCAGAGTGCACAACATAATCATCCCGGCAATCTCGGGTACATACCTTCGCTAAAGATATACAGGGCACAATTGCCCATTACAATTTTTCAAATGGGGATTACATAATCTCATCTCGAATGAGTCCTGCCGCTCCCTCCACGAGCCACTTGCCCTGTCTAAATTGTTGGTAAGGGAGGGTGAGATTCGAGAGAATCTCAGTAGGGAAACATTATCAATATGCAGGCAAGATAAGTGTTTAATGCATCACATAACTCATGCACACATACAATGACAAATCTATAAGCTCAATGCTTCGAACGATACACATATGGCCATAGCATATATTGAAACATAGCTTCAAATCATTCATACATGTTCCACATAATCAAGCAAAGCAATAACATGCATCAACACATTAATACAGTTATCAAAGCATGCAGGAGAGATAAGTTCCCTACCTCCAGTCTTTTCTCCTCGATTTGCGTGCCAGCAACTCGAGGCTTCACATTCAATCCTACAATGTCAAATGTACTATTTAGATACTTCCATAGTGTTTCTGAGGGTCATATGAAGCTATATTGAAAATTTGCTAAAATGCCCCCGGGGACCCGGTCCGGCCCCACCGTACCCAGTCTGGCTGTACTTTTCCCAAAATTTTGACATGGGCTATTCTAACATATTTTCGCCCAAGGAATCCATTTTCGGACTCAGAATTATCAAATTCAATTTCAATTTACAAATTTACCCTTGGCAGCCCCACTTTAAGGGTTTCAAGGGCGTTTTCGTAATTATGCTTTTTCGGCCTTTTCCGAAAAAGTGCCCAACTGTAACCCCACCTATTTTCGCCCACTGAATCCAATGGAATCATCAAATCATTGAAAATCCAACTCTAAGACCCATTTACAATGCTGGCCGAAATATATAGGTTTTAAGGGGAAAATTGGGGTTTTTCGGTTTCGGCTCCGTAAACGCGTTCCTTTCTACTCCTAACCGCTTTATTGACTATTCCATTAGGTTACAACTACCATTTAGTATCAATTTGGGCAGCATAACCCCTAGGGAAACCCATTTTCCATTTTTACAACCAATGGCAATCCGGCGAAATTTCACCGATTAAATTGCCCACAGCAGCCAGAATAGTCAATATACAAGAGTTTGGAAGTTACCTCAAGCTCCCAATAGCTTTTCCTTGACTTGAATGAAAACCCTAGGTGTTTTAACACCAAAAGAGGAGCTTCCAAACCTTAAAGAACATAAAGGAGTAGCTTGGGATCGGAGTTATACACGTTAGGAGCTAGATCGTCGGAGAAATCGGCTTACCTAGCGAGTTCTCTTCTCCTTTTCTCCTAAAACCCTCTCAACTCCTTTTCTTTACTTTGGTTGCAGAATGGCGTCGGAATGCTGAAGGAGAAAGATGAATAAAAAGTGTTTTAACATTAGGATGATGTCATGTTTTATTATGCTGATGTCATAAATCCCATTTTCGGATTTTATGACAGTTTTTCTGCCCAAACTTTGAAAAATCATAACTAATTCTAGAAAATTCGAAATGAGGTGATTCCAAAGCCAAATGAAAGCTATTTAAGTCCTCTTTATAGGAAAAATATTTACCAATACTAGAAATCACCACACAATTCCAGAATTACACAAATTTCATCACTGCCCCAAAACAGAGTCCATTTTCGACCTCAAACTTTGGACAGTCATATCTCTCAGTTCCCAACATGAAATGGCACAAATTATATGTCCATTTTGAAGCTTGAGATATGAACTATAAGAATGGAAAGTTTCATAATTTTTAGATACCATTTGGTCATTCAAAACGTTCACACAAACTGACAGCCCAGAATAGAGTTTCACTGGACAGTATTTCCAGTTTTGCAACCAATGTGTCCAATCCAATTTAAAACAATTCCAATGATTAAATACCACAACATGACACCATTTCCATCACAATACACCATTCAATTCTTCCCTCTATTCTAAGTCAATTTGGATGTTAATCCACAATTGAACTCGAATACAGGGTTTTGGCGTTGCTCATAACACAAGCGACTACAATCCACTTTATATTCTCTAAAAAGGTTCATTAATCACTAACCGCGTCCACTTTTGTATCCATTAACTCCTAATCACAATTTGGGATCTTGCTAAACCGGGGCTTAGCAATCCACTAATCTCAGGCTTATTCTCTAGCCTCGAGTCTCAAAATTCGGGGTATTACAGCAGAACCAATATCTAAAGTCCATACAGAATGACCCCACATGAGATGGTAGAATTGAAAGAGTAGATTGGAGAATTGCTAGAAATTGGTTCATTAGATTTAGTGTTTCACCAAGGGGAGCTCCAATGCTATTTGTTAGAAAGAAAGACAGAAGCCTACGACTCTGTATTGATTACAGGGAGATGAACAAGGTGACCGTTAATAATAGAAGATGCACCAAAAACTACTTTGAGGACCAGATATGACTATTACGAATTCCTTGTAATGCCATTTGGGCTGACCAATGCACCTGTCGTATTCATGGACTATATGAATTGAATTTTCTGTTCGTATTTGGACAAATTTATGGTAATCTTACTTGATGATATTCTGCTATACTCACATAATATATTAGAACATAAACAACAATTGAGAACATGAGACAAGTATGGATAGGTTGATGCTTACTCTGGAACATTTATATGACAAGTAAGGATATAATGTTATGATAAGTAGGGATAAAGCAATCATTTTTGTCCAAAACAAAATCATCACTTTGATCCTGAATAGTGCACAGCATATGGGCAGTAGGGGCTAAATAGTTAGTTGATCCTAAACCCTGAATAGGTAGACATAGTTTCAACAGACATATTTGCAGATAGACAAAGTGGCAGTAAGTCCTGGTGTACATGTTTGTAAAAGGCAATAAGACCTGAGGTGCATGTTTGCATGGGGCAGTATCCCTAGGCAGTAAGACCTGACAAGTGCTTTGTGCCATATAGAATAGTGTTGAACACATTAAGGGATACACAACTCCATGCCAAGCTGAGCAGGTGTGAGTTTTGGCTTTTGGAAGTTAAATTTCTGGGTCATGTTGTCTCACAACAAGTGGTCTCAGTAGATCCAAACATGCTGAAAGCAGTACTGAATTGGAAAAGGCTAGAAACTGTTTTGAGATACATAATTTTCTGGGTCTTGCTGGGTATTATCGACAGTTTATATAGAATTTCTCCAGAATAACTTTGCCGTTGACAAAGTTAACACAAGAAAACTCAACATTTTGTGTGGGACAATAGTTGTGAGAGGAACTTCACAGAGCTGAAACATAAATTAGCAACAACATGAGTATTAACAATCCCAAATCTGTAGTTGACCCTCGTGGTCTACACAAATGACAGTAGGCATAGATTGGGAAGTTTTTAATGCAACATGGCCATGTAGTAGCTTATGCATATAGACAATTAAAGCATTCAGAAAAGAATTATTCCACACATGATCTTGAGTTAGCAGCAATTGTGTTGCACTAAAAATCTGGAATCATTATCTCTATAGTGTGACCGTAGAGCTGTATCTATATGATAAAAAAGAACTAAATATGAGAAATCACATATGGATGGAGCTGCTTTAAGATTACAACATGGAGATGAAGTACCATTTAGGAAAGGCCAATGTCGTTATTGACGCATTAAGTCATAAAACAGAGCAGGTGGCGACCATGATGATTTGTGAGTATAACTAATCGAGGATTTTAGAGATTTCAATATGGTTAATCAAATTGTGATTTATGGCAATAAAGTCAGTCAGGAAGGAACATGTGATTGAATATGAAAATGTGGATTTGTGGGATAGTTTGACTTGTAAAGTCACACCTGACTGAGTTATTGATCGGCAGGAGAAATAGCTTGACCACGGTAGCATCCCCCGCTCATCAAAGTCTTTTTTGGAAAGAGTTAGTTCTTAAAGAAGCAACATGGGAAGTGGAAGGAGATATGCGGAAATGTTACCCAGAACCTATGGCTATGTACATATAGCAAATTTTGGCAACAAAATTTATTTAATGGGGGAGAGTTGTAACACCCCATTTCTATTCACCAATATGCCTTGTAAATCTTTATGGCATTCAATGAAATAAAATGGTGAATTTTGGTGAACTGGAATGTGCTGCCAACGTGATTTATTGTGAGGCAGTGAGATTGTCGTGTGTTTTCAGATAACCAAATGATGTCAAATAAATGTGACATTTTCCAGAATAAAAGTAGACATGTCAAGCTTTAATTTGATAGTTCATATAAGTCATTTGAACCTGTACACTAAGAGTTATGTACTTTTGAAATCAGCTAGGTAAAACTGGCAAGTTTATGTGATAGTGTCCAATAAGTGGAAATTTTGGAATTCTGTGAGTCCAGTTGGCTAAAGAAAATATTTTTTCTTAAAAAAAAATTAATAAGAGTCACATAGTCCTTAGAACCATTGTAATTGAACATCTATAAATAAAAATATGAATTTTCAAAGTTTGATGAAAATTCTATCAGCTTGTGCGAAAATCACAAAAAATGTATGGGACCAATAGTCATTTAGTTAAATAAAATTAAAAGCCCATGTTTTCTCTTATTATTATGGTTAGGACGTCTAAAAAGGGAAGGAAATTGAAAAATAAGATGCTTGGCTTCAATTAAATTAAGAGGGAATAATTGGTAGCCAAGTCAAACTCAAAGTTGAAAAGTCTAAAGTAGAAATGACAATTAATTGATTTCTTGAAGAGAGAGGATCATGATAATTCATGAAAGAAGCTCATTTCCCTTTTCTCATGGTAATTTCGGTCAAGAGAGAAAATAGTGGAAGAAAATAATTACTTGGGTAAATATGATGCCATATGTCTTGAATTTGAGCCAAGTAATTAAATATGAAGTCATAAAAACAAGGGCACATGGGAAATTGGCATAAAATATATTATTGCAAGAGAGATAAAGAGGATATTTCAAGAGCTCATCTTTTCCCATTTAAGACTTCATGATGGCAAGAAATTAGAAGAAGGAAAGAGAAATAATACGGGCCAAGTACAAAGAAAAGGATGATGGAAAATTAAAGGCCATGTAATAATTTTATTAAAAAAAGAGATTACAATAAGATATGACCTCTTATCTCTTTCCTTAAGTTCATTTTCGGTCATCAAGACAAATCAAGAGAGAGAGAAGAGAACTTCAAGAACACAAGAAGTCTAGGGTTACAAGAAGCAAGGATTTAAGGTAAGAGCTTGAAATCCAAGTGTTTATGCCTTCCAAACTCCTTAGAACTTCCACTAACTTCTTCTTCATCTTGAAAATCATGTTTAACAAGCAAAATCTCAAGAGAAGAAAGAATGAATAGTGATGTCCTAGAGAGAGAAAGCCAAGAAATCAAGAGGTAATCTTATGAACATTAATCCTATTGGTTAGTAGGTTGTTGTTGATATTGGCTTGGTTATGTTGATTTTGTGAAATTGAGAAGATAATGCCCTAAGATGTTATGCTGCTAAAATTTCCATGAATAATGTTTGTTTAGTGTTTAAGCAGTTAATGTTGTGATTATTAGTGAAAAGGAAGTGGGTAATCAAGAGAAATCATGAAAACATACTTTCCCTCCTAAGAACCTAAGTTTTGTTTAGATGGGAAAATTATGTGGGAATATATGTGTTCATGATTTTTGAATGTTTGTATGCAAATTTGGAAATTAATGAAATTGAAAGGAAATGCTGTTTGATTTGCTTTACAGGAGGTAGTCTGATTGTTAAGCGAACTTTGTTAGCAAACTTAGTCCAAATATTATGAAATTTTGTAAGATTAAAGTAGAGATGTAGAACTTTAATTTGATAGGTGGTTTATAATTTTTGGACTTGTATACTAAAAAATATGGATTTTTGAAGTTGTGTTCTGTTTTTGGAATGTAATATGGAACAGGGGAAGTATTACTAATTCCTGGGAAAAATGTGATAACAGTAACTAGCTTTGGGTATTTTTCCATATAGACTTAAAGAGCTTCACACAGGCTTTGGAATCAGTCAATTTGGAATTTCCTAAAATTAATTATGATTTTTCAAAGTTGACTGAATATCTTCCAATTTCAGGCAACAGTGAAACTGCACTATATAGAATTGTACTGTGCAAAAACTGTTATAACTACAATAGGTAACTAGTAGAATTTGACTTAAAGGCAGTATTAGAACAAGTAATAATTAGTTACTTGTAACTCTCATTTTTGTAGGAATTAGAAATTTCCCAAGCTAGAACCAAAGTTTAGGATAGACCGAGGAATCGAAAAAGGAGCCAGGTAGTAACACTTTCTTTCACATGCCTTGTGATTATTGTATGTTGTGTATGCCATCTTCTGTAACATGAGCATAGTGTTTGGCACACGCATATTAGCTTAGTTGTGGTCTGGGACCAAACGAAGGCATATAATTTATATTAGCTTAGTTGTGGTCTGGGACCCATCGGAGGTGCAGAGTTCATGTTAGCTTAGTTATGGTCTGGGACCCAATGGAGGTGCAGGGTTAAGCTAGGGTTGCAAACAGTTATTTGGCCTTAGACAGTATGCACACATCATTCTATTATCTTGCATGACATGGTGTATTGCATATCTATTTTCATATTTTATATGTCTGAAAAGCATGTTGCTACTAAGATTCACTCAAATCTTGCCCTTTTTCAACAATACAAACATTACAACTAAAGCTAGCGACTTGAAAGGCAAGGCAGCGGCTACTGGTAAATAGAGTCCCAATGCATGCCGAAGCTGTAACTCCCTGCCGTAATTATATCCGAAATACGCAATTAAGATGAAATAGAGACCAATAAGAAATAAATAACAATTTACAAACCCATCTACCAGACGGGGTTTTCACAATTACCTTTCGAAATCATTTATAAACTTGGTCTCATAATCACTTTTCGAATACAATTACTACGCAGAATATCACATTCATAACAAATCAGAGTACACAAAAATAATCCCGGCAACCCCGGGTTCCATACATTAACTCAAAGCCTTATAGGGCATATTCGCCCCTATAAGCCCTCATATGGGGATTACACAAAGTCTTCTCATACATAACAAATCCTTATCAACATACTTATATACACATCCAAATCTATCTACTCCCAACTATGATAACCAACTACCAAAACGACTACCGAAAGAAGACCTCATCGCCCTTGGCTGCATGCTCCATCCTTGATCTACTACCCTGTCTGAAAGGTTAGTAGGGGAGGGTGAGATTCTAGAGAATCTCAGCAGGTAAACATATCAATATGCATGTATGATAGATGTTTAATGCATGACATGCTTGCATCACACAACTCATGATAACAAAATGACAATTTGCAAGCTCAATGCTTCGAACAATATACCTATGGCCATAGCATAAATTGAAACATAGCTTCAAATTACACATAATTATGCAAAGCTAAGACTTGCACCAACACACCAACACATATATCAAATACAAGCAGAAGAGATATGTTCCCTACCTCTTTCCACATATGCTCCAGCTTCGCTTATTCGTGATCAGAATGAATACCGAACCATGATCAGGGCGGACATCAACCCTATAATCATAGCAAGGACATAGGGTTATTCTCTATTCCAAAACCTTACTTCCATATCACTTAATGTTGGTTATCATTTAACACCTTTAGGTGGCTAATCAAAGCCTAAACATATGCCTAAAGGCTTGGGAAACACTTGACCAAAGATCACCTTTAGAAGTGTAAAATACTAATTTTTGGGGGTGGGCCGCGGGCCAAAATCCATGGGCTGCGGCCCAGAATCCAAGGGGCCGCGGCCCAGAAAACCCAGTTTCTTGGCTGAACTTCCAAAAATCATAACTAATTCCACAAAAATCGAAATGAGGTGATCCCAAAGCCAAACTAAAGCTATTCAAGTCCTCTACACAGGAAAAATATTGGCCTATACTTGAAATCACAAAAGTCCAGATTTACCAAAAACCTAACATTGTACCAAAACAGGGTCCAGTTTTAATGCCAAACTTTGGACAGCTATAACTCCCAGATCAGAAAGCGAAATGACACAAAATTTATGTCCATTTTGAAGCATGGGATGTAAAATTTAAGACTGGAAAGTTTCATAATTTTCTGACTTCATTTGCCTAGTCAAAACGTCCACACAACAAGACTGCCCAGTACAGACTTCCATTTGACAGCATTTCAGTTTTGCACAATTAGCTTCCAATGGTCCTATTTTCACATTAAACACCATTCCCACACAAATTTTCACAAGGAAACCATTGGAAACACCAAATTAACCAAATTCAAATCATATTGACATGTTACCACAACATGTCACACAAATCATAATTCAAACCACAACATCACAACTCTTCCAATTCAAGTTCCCAAATCAATTCCAATGACCATATACCACAACATGGCATCATTTCCAACATAAAACACAACCCAATTCATTCAATCCAAACCACATGAAATTCATCACAAAATCAGGGCAAATTCTACAAATCACAATACTCAACCATAATTCACAAAACTTAGACCAAAAGGCTTCAAACACTCACCTCTTCCTCTTTCCCAAACCAATTTCTTGATTCTCCTTCTTTCCACTTTTGCTCAAGCTATCAAACACCTCCAATCAAGAATCTAAAACCATAGAGATGAAGCTCTCATCACTATGAACAACTTTATAAAAGGACATTAGAGCATTAGAGGTCACCAAACAAGCTAAAATCTCACCTTAAGCTTTCTCTTTCTTCCTCCAAGCTTGCACGTCCATGGAGACATAAGAGAGAGAGAGAGATGAGCGGATGATGAAGATGAATAAAGTGATCAATTTTTAGGCAATTAGGCCCCCAAAAACGTCCAAATAGAGAGGAGAGGAGAGAGGGAAAAGGGTTGAACATTTGACCCAAGATCCATGGCTCACAACTTGCCATGTGTCATGATCTTGATCCATCTTCATGAGTTCACATGAGCATCACCACATGGGATTCCACCCTTTGATCTCAACACAAATCAATCCTAACCATTGATCTTGAAGTTACCAATGAGTTTCCTCTTCGGTAACTGACCAATCGGTCGATAACTTTACCGTTTTGCCCTTGATTATGGTAATTCCTCTTGAATCACCTTCAAATACATTTTCTCATTCATTCACACCATATATACGCCCTTCCCCTTATTTTCATTCAATTTAGATGTTAATCCATAATTGAACTCAAATACAGGATTTCGGCGTTGCTCAGAACACATACGAATCACATCAGGTGCCAAATCACACCATGATCTCCAAAAGGGTTCATTTATCACTAATGACATCCACTTTTGGAGTCATTAACCTTTAATCACAATTTAGGATCTTGCTAAACCAGGGCTTAGCAGTCCACTAATCTCAGGCTCATTCTCTAGCCTCAAGTCTCAGAATTCGGGGTATTACATTTGAAGCTACCGTAGTTATTTATGTTTATACTTTTGTTTACTTTGAACACTTTATACATTTGTATTTATTTTTCAAACCTACAGGGAATTTCCTTGAAAAATGTTTAGAGCAATAAGGTGAGATAAAAGCCTCAGTAACCAATATTCCAACTCATCGTACATGCCAATATGTGCTAGTGAGATGTCAAGTGGGACAAAAAGTTATAGTACACATCATGTCATCCCAATAATCTCATAATTATACACGTAAACAAATTCAAGTCTCTCCTAAAGGAGGTATGCAAACACAAAAACCTGAGAAGGCCTATCCTTATCTATATGGAGATGTATACATAAGCTACAAGCCCATACGGGCCTATTCCTTTTTCTTAGAAATGAAAGAGCTACTAGAGCCTATCCTTCCCTTTAGGATGAATGAGTCATGTAGGCCTATCCCTATAGGAACAAACAAGCCATGTAGGCCTATCCCTATAGAGATGAAAGAGCCACATAGGCCTATCTCAATAGGGATGAATGAGCCTTGTACGACTATCCCGATGGGGATAAGTAACCAACCCAATGTGCACCAATGAGAGGTCTTATCATGTGATAATGTTTTTCTCACACACAAGCCACAAGGTCCTATTCCTTTCTCTTAGGAACGAAAAGAGCTACAAGAGCCTATCTTTCTCTTTAAGACATATAAGCCACAAAGGTCAATCTCAATAGGGATGAATAACCACCCAATATGCTCTAGGGAGGTTTTATCATGTGATAGTTTCTCTCTCCAACTATTCTCTATCAATCACAACCAAACAACATCACAACAACAACTCATGCATTATATCTCATGATTACTCATGGTCATGCTCTTCTAAAATCAATAGTCAAGGCAAAGACTCTTTTCTTATACTTTACACTTTAATTTCAAAATCACAAATCTCAAAAGACAATTTTCTCAAATGAAGAGTATATGTCATACTAATAGAAGGTCCATATCTTATTTCATAATATAATAATATCAAAATCTCTCAAAAGCAAGACATTAACATTTATGACAAGTGGAAGGTGGGTTACCTTTCACCAATGCTAAGCTTACCACTATAATTCAAAATCCAAGCTCAACACCAATAAGTTACAATTTAATCCACACAATTCACATCATCTCCACTATTAGCTTACAACTAATTAAGTGATTATAAATGATAATTAGAGGCCTTAAGACCCTCTAGAGACCCCACTCTCAAACTTAATGAATCATAAGTCATCCTAACATAATCTTTAGGTCTCTAATACCTCAAGCAGCTTATCTAAACTAATAAACAACCTCCAATTACTAAAATCATTCAATATTCTGAATTTTATAGCTTAGGATTTACCTCAAAAACACCCATTTCATAAAATCAAGCTTAGACAACAATCTAAACTGATTAAAGCTCTAATCCAACCCATATTAACATAACCCAATCATCAAACTCATTTCCAAACATCACATTTTCATAACTTTGTGATAATTATCTTTAAAGTCAAACCCTAGCTAAAAAATCCATATAACCTCAAATCCAAAAAAATTAAACTAGTTACATCTTCATCTATCCCATATAACTCATTTAAACTCAAAATGTTCAATAAAAACATCACCCATTTTGAAATTTAGGTGAAACCCTAGATTTTCAAAACATTAAAATCAAGAAGAAAAGAAAGAAATCAAGGTAGAATCACTTGGGTGTCAGGAATCTTGAAAATACTCCCAATAGGTTAGAGATACAAACCCTAGCAAAGCTTAGGCACTTGAGCTCTCTGAATAACCAGTGCCTGGGCCCTTACCTGAGTGCTTAGGCACTGGCGCTCTCTGCTTCTATTAGCCTCAGATAGTGCCTAGGCCCTCATTTGAGCTCCTCGGCTCTAAAATTCCCTTTCTGATTTCCTACCTTTCTAAATCTTATTCCAATAGCTCTTGCAATATCCCAAATTTCCTGACTAAAGGCTAGAGAATAAGCCTGAATAAGGCAGACTACTAAGCCCAGTTCAGAAAGAGTCTTAAGAATGTCAAGAGATAAAGACTCTAGGGGACTATGTGATTTGGTCTTATAAGGTAGAGAGCCCAGTTTGCGTAGGCAGTAGGATTAAACTGTCGGTTTAGATATACACGTGACACATATACGGTGCCATTGGGTTGGTTGAAAGATGCCACCCAGTTATGTCATGAGGTATGGGACTGATTGGTCAAGAAAAATATGCCGGTATAGGTGTGTATATGGCATTTTTAAGGCAGACATATGTACTCTGCGTTTTTGAAAGAAGACACCGATATGTGGCACCATGTGGGACGCACACACATATACTTTGACCTGGCATCATTTGTCAGGCCTTGGTATACGTGAAGCAATCTTGAGTAAGTCCCGAGTGAAACCCGAGTAGACACTGATAAAGTAACTTTATTAAAGTAGCTTTAATAAAGTTAGTCATGATAACTAATGAGAACACAACTTTTATGGTGGCACTACAAGAGAGTGACAAGTGTCCCTTTATCATGATAAAAGACAAGAGAACTTTTATGTTGGATGAATAAGAAGGTGACAAGTGTCTGTCATGATAACACTTACCTTTTTTACTTTTGTGTTGGCACCACAAGAAGTTGCCACCAAGCCCACAAGTCGGGGAAATCCATCGGTCTCTAGTCCGGTTGCGTACTTGACTTCCTGAACACTAAACCCAAGAGTCTAGGGAAATTGTCAAGCCTTTCCTTACCCTAATCAATCAAGGATGGCTAAGAGGGGAGAGAAGGCTCACTTTTTTAGATGTGTCACCAAACTAGTGGATTACCGGACAAATGGCACCATGAGAGCTTGACACTTGGCATAACCTTTCAATACTCCCTTTTGGCCATATATTTACTTCTAGCTGCCCAAAAATTCAAGTAAAAATAAAAAGAAAATGTTAGAAGAGAGAGAGAGAATGAATAGTAACCATTTTTAAGCTCCAGAGCTGATTTCACCTCCGGATCGGCGTTTTTTCTCAAAATACCCTTCACAAACCTTCTTTTACTCATCCCAAGCTTCATTTCTCTAGTTTTAAATTGTTATTTAGAGGGGTTTAGTCCATCTCATTGGTCAGAGTACTGCCAGATTTCTGAACTGATTAAGGAAATGTATAGAGGTAAGCTTAGGCTTCATTTTAAACCGATTGGTTTGTTGTTTGGATGAGTTTTCATGAGGGTAGAGTAATGTTCATTTTTCATACATGGGGTATTTTTGAGGCTTAATCATGGTTTAATCATATGTTTATGGTTAAATAATGATTTATGATGATTTTTGAAGTTGATGTTTAAAGCTGTCTGAATTTGTTTTCTAGAGGCAATGAACTTGCAATGTGTTTTTGATCAGTTAAACTTGGTCCAAATGCTATGAAATTTTATAGGATTAAAGTAGACATTCAGGGATTTAATTTGATAGGAATTATAAGCTATTTGGACTGGTTGATTGAAGGTTTTGATTTTTAAAAATTTGATCCTAAATCTGGAATGATATCTGTAATAGTCTGAGCTAGACGAACTTCTGGGAAATGTGTTGTTGTAATTGGGGGTTTGTGATATTTTTCATTGAAAGTAGACTTAAAGAGGGTCACATTGAACTTTAAACCACTCCATTTGGATTTTTTTAGATTAAGTTATGATTTTTGAAAGTTTAACCATGAAACAGGGGAATACCTGGAGGTACAGTTTCTTGGCCGTGGCTAGATGATTTCCTAGCCACAACCCAAAAGTTTATGGACACTCTTGGCCACAGCCAAAGGATTTCTTGGCTACAGTCAAGACCCCAACTTCTAACATTTTGTATTTTTTTAGAAACGTCAAATTATTTAGCCTCCCTAACTTCTTAGACATTAATATACACTTCTAATGACTGTCTATCATGTCTCTAATGATGTGATTGGATATCTAGGGTCATAAGACGTCAAGGAAGAAGAAATGGAAGGATTTGCAAGAAGCTACAATGGTTGGAAGGAGAGGTATAAGAGGGTAACACGAAGATAAGAGGTTGTAAACTTACCCTACTTGCACATACTTGATATTTATGCTTGTGTATTGATATGGCTTATTGCTTTGCTTGACTATGTCAAGCATGTATGGATGATTATAGCTTTGTTTATGTTACACTATGACCGTAAGTATATTATGTGAAACTTTGAGCATACAGATAGGTCATTATTTGAACATGAGCCTATGTAAGGCAAGCATGTCATGTACTTGCATTTATCTTGCATGTATTGTTTGGTAATTGTTTACTATTGAGATTCCCCTAAATCTCACCCTCCTCCAACCAACCATTTAGACAGGTGAACATAGGAGGTGTGCTGGGAATAGATAAGAATTCTGTATGAGATGAATACAGTGGTGGAATGAAGACAGGGTTATGTCTACAATACTTGTTATGGGTTTAGACAATTTGGTAGCCCTATTGCTACACTATATATATGTGTGTGTGTGTGTGTGCAAATGAATGAACTAAGAATGAGTAAAGGAATGATCTGGCTAAATAAATGAGCAGTGAATCACTCTGATTAAATAAAATAAAGATGAGAATCGATGATTAGTAATGAAGTTGGGAATCACTGAATAACGCTTTTACAAGATTTTGAAATTTTCTGGAAAACCTACTCAACTATAGGTTTGAATCCTATCCTGAGGTTGGAAATTGAAAGAACTTTAGAAGTGAATATCACTTTGTAGTTCGAATTCACTACAAAAAACTTATTAGATGACCATAAAAGGTAAGGGTGTTGTAGTTTGGCATCAGAGCAGTGATTCTAGCAATGGAATTGTCTGCTCAAAGATAAAGGTCCAGTCAGAGCAAAAGGTTCTGACTATAGGTTACATTATTTGCTTATGTGAATAGTATAGTGATTCCCTACTAGTGCTACTATAACTGAGAGTTATAAATAGTCAGGGAACCTAAGGACTTAGATCGCCCCTGTCTGTAAATTAGCTTGTTAAAGAAAGGGGCAATGATCTATATAGAGGAAGTGGCTTTGCTTTATAGGGATGTTATCAATGCCCAGTCCCAGTGAGGATTCCTCTACTGGAGATAATGACAATGAGCTCCTAAGTATAGAAGCGGAAGCACATGATTCATATTTTATTGCTAATTCTAGGGCTCCTGATATTGAGTTAAAGTATGACCCATATTTTTCCCCTATGTTATGAGAACAGATAGAGGGTCTATACCAAGAAGCTGGTACTGCTTATGCTTTAATGAGGGGACAATATCTAGCATTTCTGGGCAGGATAACATGGTATATTGGGATTAAGGTATATGTGGAATATTGATGCCCAAAGATATACGGGTTGGTACAAGAACTAATACCCTGGATACCATTAGAACTCTATGGTTAAGCGTGCTTAAGCGAAAGAAATCCCATGATAAGTGACCCCCTGGGAAGTACCGTAGGAATATGAAACCTTTTGTTTAAAGGTTTAGAATTCTGAATCAAAGTTCTAAGATGACCTAAAGAATGATTAGAGGCATGGAGATGATGAAGTAAGTTTTTGTTGCAGTGAGTACTGCCAAGAAAGTTCATCTAATGAGGTTATGGAAACTCAAAGCATAGTAATTGTTTTGAGATTTCTTCATATTAAGTAATAATCCTTAGTAACCTGTAGGGTTAAAGTTATGTAGATATGATATATGGTGATGTATGGTAAGTGGTGCTTATGCTGTATATCTATCCTAAAGGATCCGATCTGATGATACTGAAGGTTAAGGATAGGTTTGGATCAGATCTAAGCGTCGAAATGAGAATCATGTTGCACTATGGTTTTATTTCATGAAAGAAGTTTGAACCTTGTGAACCTTATGGATAATGTGGAACCTTTAGTAATGTTTTAAGGGTATTACTTGAAAACTGTGAAGGTTAGAATATGTGCTATTGATTTTGATCCTTAGCGCACCTATTGGGTATAATTGAGGAGACTTGATTTTTCAACTCAAGTAATATTGAGGTTCTAAGAGTTAAATAATAACTTGAGAACCAAATACAATAGTTGAATTGATTTTCTTGAAATTTGAAATAGCCTAAGTGGCTTGAGGTACTAGAATGTGGCACTGAAATGTGTATGGGGTTTCTCGAGGTTGGTAGTTATTGATTTAGCATCAGGAAAGATCTTAATCATAGAAGATTCCTTTAGAAATAACAAAATGAGAAATTACTCCCTGATAGAATAGAGTGATGGATAGAATGAGGAAGGCCACATATTATGGTCTCATGGTTAAGATAGAGAATAGAATGTTCTAGTGGCTTTTGAATTCCCTGTAGGACATGGGTAGGTTACCCAGTATGGGAAGTAGAATTATGCCTGGAGTGGGACTGGTATTGAAGTCTATATAGAATGACCCTAAACAACCTGGAAGAATAAAATAAATAGTTGTGAAACTGCTAGAGAAGAGGGATCTTATAAGATTTGGATTCCCATTACAATGGTACTTCTATTCAGAGATGACCAACAGGAAAGAGCTACCTATAGAGAGTGCTGATCAAAGAAGGCTACCTATGGAGAGATTTGATCAGGGAGGGCTACCTCTGGGGAGTTCTGACTTGTTGGACTGACTAGTTAGGTTATTGGGTGAAGTATCGAGTACAGTATCATAGTGTGGAGCCATCGTGATGTCAAACCATAGTGTGCAACTGCTGTGACATTGAACCCTAGAGTAGAGCTATAGAAACGTTGACTTTCAACAGTGGTGTATTATAATGAGTCTCATATCAAATGGGTTTCCTTAAGAGGAGTGTTTATATGACCTAGTGAATCACCATGGGGTGCTCTAGTGCCATTTGTAAAAAGAAAGATTAGGAAGGAAATTAAGGAAAATAGGCTGGACGGTTTAAAGGAAAGCAACTCTTGCTCTCGTATCTTGTGCAATGGTTCTGCATGTATGTGTTTACCATAAGATATATTCATGTTATGAATGTACTGTGTCTGTAAGACCTATTGGTTCTTTATGTCCTTTGGGAGTCAGACCTGACGGGCAGAGGCCTGAGTCTGTAAGTCCTGTAATGCCTATGACATAGGGGTGATTCCCTAGGCAGTAAGACCTAATGAGCATTCAGGATATGTGGGATGGTCGCCTGGGGCCTATTGCACTGGTAGATGCTTAGACCATTGAAATTTCTTTAATGCATAAGTGGATGCCTGGCGCCTATTTCACGGGTAACACTTGAGCCATGTGACTTATGGGACTAATAGTCCAGTGGATGCCCTTTTGCTATATGCTAAAGTGCCGAATGCTCTTGTGATGATTATTTTGAGGATGGTTTGATTGGCATACTTTATGAACATTACATAAGTATATGAATGGCGTGAGTCGCAAGAGTTAGAGCCTGGGAAGAATTCAGAATACTTAAAGGATTGTATGTCCTGAGGTAGTTACTCTCGATAGGTATTCAACAAAGATAATAGACTGAATGTCCTGAGACCATAAGACCTGAGGGACTAGTATGTCCTTAGGGCGGTAGAAAGATATAGTTACTACCTTAAACCTTTTTCTAATCGAAACACGTGCATCGTTTTGCATGCTAGCACCCCAGGCTCCCAACACGGTCCTAAAATGTCAAATGTACATGAATTAGGTTAAAACCCATTCATTTACTATTTTAGGCACTTCCATATTTTTTTTAGTGGTTATATGAGCTTATTGTGAAAATTTACCAAAATGCCCCCGGGGGCCTTGTAAGATTTCTTCCTCCTTCTCTTTCTAAAATGTTACAGCTCTCTCTCTCCTTTGGTAGCCAAAACTGATGTGAAATGGTAGGGAAGATGAAGGGAAATAATTTTTATAATATTCCCTTTTTGTGATATAATTTCCCCTTAATTTTCAGATTAGTTAGAAATTCTAGCATATTTTCTGCCCAAATTTTGAAAAATCATAACTAAATTTATAGACATTTTATCTAAGTGATTCCAAAAGCTATAGAACCTTTATTGAGTCTAGTTTCAAGAAAAAATATATCCCTTTTCCAATTGGAAGCATAAAATTTCCAGAATTAAGTTTATTGGATGATGTTCCAGAAATTCAACAGTTTTTTTGGGTTAACTTCAAAAATTCACAACTCTTTGCATACAGCTTTAAAAATTGCCCATTACTTATCAAATTAAATCTTAGGATGTCTACTCTCATCCTATAAAATTTCATTATTTTTTCTCATCCAAAACTATATGACAAACTCACTACATCACATAAAATCACACTGGCAGCACTATTCACATTCTCTAAAATTCACCACTTTATTGAATATACCAAATAATTACAATACATGTTAGGGAAATAAAATTTGGGGTGTTACATTATATGAGTATTCAAATCATTTAGGTTCTTGTTTATGAATTTTCTTTTTAAAATTTTATTTCTCTGTTTCTAAAAGTTACATGTTAGATTGGTTGATTTAGAAGACGGTCTCGTTATGATTTAAAAATGTTTTTTTACATATTGAGACCAGGTGGTTTTAAAGCCGGTCTCCTTATAAATATTTTGACTATCTTTATCAAGGACTAGTCTAGAAAAAATTGCCCTACTATATATACTAACTTTCACGATCAATCTTCATCTATAGTCTCATGTTGTTGGGCGCACTCTTTCTCTCTCCATCACGTCTTGCCACCTTGAGATCTCACTCCGCCGTCAGGATGGCTTGGTATTCCTTTCCGTTGGGCTCTCCCCTTCTGTCATTGCTGTTTTGTTCTCATGTTTAGCAAAAAATCATTGCTTTTCATAGACTCTCAATAGCCCTTTATGTTAGTGTTCTCTTTTATTGTCTTTGCTTGCATGGATGTTTTAATCTATTGATCCTGATGCTCACTCCTTTTATTTATTTTTTGAAACATTGATGCTTACTTGTTTTCCTTCTTTGTCAAAACCCTTATTGAAAGTTCATTTGTTTTAGTCTTGCATCCATATAAATGAAAGTTTTCTACTTGATTGATATTCTCTTTGGTTGTGGTAGTTATTGTATGTGAATTTTTATTCACTTGGTTGTGATATTTGCAATTTTGCATGAGTACCAAGTTGAGTGGTTTTTTGTAGCTATCACTTATATTTTTGTAGACATGTGAAAAGCATTAAATAATCTGATATAATATATATCTCCATGTAATTGAAAACAGGGGATGAATACAATTAGAGTTTGCAAATACAGGCAAGCAAGCTATTCTTGTAGGACTTGCAAAAAAAAAAGACTTCCTTCCACAAGTATAAATATGATATTCATTTTATGCTCACTCGTTATTCTTTGTGGTTGTTGTAGTTATTGTATGTGATTTTTGTCGATGGAATTCGTCATGGTTAGGATTGTGAAATTTGTGATTATGACAATAATGCAATTTCATTGTATCATTCTCATAATGACAAGTTTCACAAATCTTGTGTCTTCATGAATTCCATGGATAAAAGTTTGCATACATATATGTTAATTGAATCTTGTTTGTCATACCTTTGTTCTTTTCAAGTTTTTTTGCTTGGATGCCCCTCCTTGAAAGGGATGAGATCATTATTGAGTGTTGACTGGGGGTGTCAATTGTAATTTTAACCCTTATGTGTGGGAGCTACTGTGCATGGTTTGTATAATAGGCAATCCTTAGACTTAAATATAGCCACCCTTGGATTGGGAGATAAGCTTACTAATCTTAACCATTTTGATTCTTTCAAGACTTCAGATAGAATATGGCTCTGGCTTACCTCAATTTTAGGCGATAAAGGTAGAGTATCTTATTTAATGAAGGTGAGCCTAACATGGTTGATATACAAACTTGAGAATTCTATTTTGTATGGTTAAATATGGTTATGTGATGAGGTCTTGGTTAAGATGGAAATCAAAGTGAAGGCTAATAATAAGGAGCTATCTGATTAGGTGGTGTTACTATTGAGTAATTGATAATTAAGACATCTAAATTCGATAATGAAAAATGTAGTTCCAGTGATCAATGCTTCCAATAAGAAATTCATTGAACTAGATTACCACCCAGTTTAACAAATTTATCCTTTCAAGTGATAATCATCTAGCCAATGTTTTTCATCCTCCAATTTAAAATTATTAATCCTCACCTCATCACTAGTATTTTCACCTAGTCAGTTACTTCCTTATTATTGGCCTTCACTTTAGTTTCCTTTTCAACCAAGACCTCCTCATGAGATCATATTCACACATATAAAATCAAGTTCTCGTACTTGTATATTAACTCTATTTTACTCAGCTTCATTAAATAAGAATCTTCTCCTTTATCATTTGAGTCTGGAGTAGGGCAAAGCCTTGTTTCATATTTATAGGTAGTTGTGTCTAACTATACGAAAGCTCACAATATGAATCATGCATCAACAACATGCATATACTGGGTCTAAAATTGCATCCATTAAATCCAAAACTGAAAAATCATCTAACTCCTTTAGATGTGGGGATAATTCAGGCAAAAAAAGTAAACCTTGAAAAAATAAATACTAGAACTAAAATTCAATAATTATCTAATAGTATAGGGTTTATATTCATGTTTATTAGTTATAATTATTTTTTATATCAGTTGCATTTGTATTTTTAGCCTTGTATATAGAATTTATATCATATAATATAGCTTTTATATATAACAGGGCTTCTTTCAAACAAAATAAAATACACATTATTTTAAAAAAAATGCCCACTTTTAGATTGGGTATGAAATTACCTAGTTTAAAGAGTAGGCATTTTTTATTATAAATTGAAACTTTTTAAGACTAGTTATTTAACCAATTGGTCTTAAAAAGTAACTTTTAAGATTGGTTGTAGGCCCAGTCTTAATAAGGACATATTTTTTAAATAGGTCAATGCAAGACATGTCATACCCTTATTGATTGTCTATATTATTAGAGTGTTTGTGCGTAGTTCGGTGGGCAACACAGGAATAACATCAAAATACTGATATTTAGTACATGACTATATTGAGGAATGCCTCGCAGAGTTTGGTAATATATACAATTTATTTCAAAATATTCAAAATAACGACTAAATATAACCATTGTCCTCATTTGGGAAACGTGCCCATCACTTCCCCATATCTTCTTCCTTGATTTTTGAGTCGCTGGCACCCGCTGAGATATTTTGTTTAGAAAAAACAGGTGAGATTCCAAGCAATCCAAGTAGAAACATACTATGAACATATAAAATATGAGAATTAAGTATGCAATGCACCGTATCAAGTAAAATGAAAATTCACATCAATCTGTGTGTGTAAACAAAGTTCAGGGCCAAACACCAAGTTACAACCCCTATGTGTACCTCAGTCGAGTCTTTGACTATAGCTAGGTAAGACTAGTGTACCCTAGCTAGGTCCTAGACCATTGCTAGGTAATGTGCCTCCAGCATGTGTTCAAGTCACAAAAATACAGTAACATGCATCACACAAATAGTCACATAGTATATGAGAGATAGTAGTCCCTACATACACCCTTTTCTAGTCTCAAACGATCTGCTTCGTGAAACGTGCCAACTTTAAGCTTCCAACACGGTCCTAAAATATTAAATGGACAAGAATTAGGTTTATGACCTATCCATATACCATTTTGGACACTTCCATAGTGTTTATTGTAGTTATATTAGCCTATGATTAAAATTTACCAAAATGCCCTTGAGACCCCAGCTCGGCCCCGTTGTACCCAGTCTGACTATACTTTTCCTGAAATTTTGACATGGGCTATTTTGACATATTTTTAGCCAAAAAAAAATCTACTTACAGACTCAGAATTACCAAATTTACTAAGAAAAGATGAAATTACCCTTGGCAGCCCCATTTTGGGGGTTTTAGGGGTGTTTTCATAATTATGCTTTTTCGGGTTTTTTTTGAAAAAGTGACCAACTGTAAACCCACCTAAATTTCCCTCTTGAACGCAATGTAACTATCAAATCATTGAAAATCCAAATCTAAACCCTAGATCTCAGCCTAGACAAAATATGGGTATCCTCCAGGAAAAATCGGGTTTTTCGATTCTAATTCTTCAAACGTGTTCTTTTCTACTCTTAATCACTTTACTAGCTATTACATTTAGTCACATTAACCAATTAATCCAAATTTTGGTAGCATAACACTTCTAAGGCCACTTTTCCAAATTTTACAAACAAAGACAATCAGGCGAAATTTCATCGATTAAATTCTCTACAGTAGCCAGAGGAGTCAATATACAAAGGTTTGGGTGTCACCTTTCACATCGTCTTGGCTTTTCTTAAGGTGGTTGAAAACCCTAGCCCTAGAACACCAAGTTTTGAGCTTCACAAAACTAAATTGACATAGAAAAGATTCTTAGGAGTAGAGTTATACACGTTAGGAACCAATTTACTGAAGAAAGTACTTACCTTTGCAAGCTTTTCTTCCTCTTTCTCTTTCTCAAATCTCAAACCTCTCTCTCTCTCTCTATTTTCAGCTGAAAAACATGTTAGTTATGGATGAGGAAGAAGATGGGAATTATTTATAATATTTTGGAATATCCCTTATTTATTTTCTCATTTTTGGATTTTTCAGAAATTCTGGCAGATTTTCTGCCCTAATTTTGAAAAATCATAACTAAATTTGTAGAACTTATATAAGAGTGATTCTAAAGTCTATAGAACCCTTATTGAGTCTAAATTCAAGGAAAAATATAGCCTTTTACCAATTAGAAGCACATCATTCCCAGATTTTTAATTTTTGAAAGCTATTCCAAAAAATTGATAGTTTTTCTCGGCTAACTTCAAAAATTCAGAACATTTTGTATATAGCTCTAATTCAGCCATATAACCTATCAAATTAAAGCTTAGAATGTCTACTTTCACCCTATAAAATTTCATAATATTTGAACATCATTTGGTCAACAAAATGCACTGATCAACAACACTGCCTCACTGGAAGCAATGAAACGATGAGCACTTGCAACCTTAACAAATTCCATTTTTGTATACAAATTTCCCATACTCTTTAATTCACTATTTTATTCCCCTTAATATGTCAAAGATATAAGAAATGTTTAGGAATAGATATGGGACACTTGCTAAACCGGGGCTTAGCAGTCCACTTAATTTAGGCTTATTCCCAAGCCTCCGATCCCAAAATTCAGGATATTATAAGACATACCTAAAGCTAGTCTGAAAAGCCAATTTCAACATGTCTAAAAGGCCTTTATTCTAGTAGTGGTGGCTTATTTTTCAGATTAAACCTCTTTAGAAACCTTATGATAAATAAACAAGACCCGGGGACCTTTCTAATTCACTTGACCCCTCATAATATAAGGTCTTGTGTAACAAAAATACAACTTTTAAAACTATTTGATTAGAAGTACTAAACTACTTGTCCTTTCTTAAAAAATTAGAATTAATAGCTTTTGCATGTAACATCTCAGGGCTTCACTCATACAATTGCCCTGATTATAAACAAGATTGTATTTATGCCACTAACTAAGCATGCATTTATAGTGACAACTAAAGGCAAAAATGATTTAAAGCCTAATTTAGATGCAAAAAGAAGAAGAAAGATGCCTTGGAAGAAAGAAAGAAAAGATAATGGCAATTCAAATAAGATTGTCATGAAAAAGAGCAAAAGAGAAAATTTCCTTTTGATCTTGAGATTAAAATTGGAACCCATGATTAAGGGCTACGATTTGCTCTTGAAAAGTGAAGTAATTAATAAGCTCATAAATTAAATTAGCTCCACTTACTTAATTCAATAATTTTGGCCAAAGAAGGAGAAAAATAGAAGACAAAAAAATTCAACCAAGTAACTAATGGATAATAACCTATATTTGTGTACAAGAACCCATGAACCATTGGATAAAACATTTCCTCTTTTTGCCTCTCTCAATTTTGGTTTTGGCTGTCCAAGAAGGAGGAGGAAATGACTTGTTAGCTTAACCAAACTCCTTTGGTTAAGCCAACTAAACTAGAGAGCAAGAGGGAACTAAACAAGGACACATCATTATTTCTTTTCGCTCTCTCTTGCTCATTTCGTCCAGCACATAATGAGGGTCATTTAGTGTCTTTAAAACACATAATTCACCCTTATTTCTACCCATTTGGTTAGCCAAGCATGAACAAGGAGAGAGAAAGTGGATCTTGAGAGTTAAGAGCAAGGTAAACACTTCTCTCTTGATTTTCACCGTCCTACTCACCTTTCTAGCCAAAAAGGTCTTTGTAAACATTGTTCCTCTGGCTCTAAGCTTCATTTCTTCAATTCAGTTTTTCAAGAGGAGGTGTTTTGAAGAATTTATCAAGACCCAAAGTAGTTGAATCAAAGAACAAAGCCTAGAGGAAGCAAGAGGTGAGTTTAAGGTTCATTTTGAGCTATGATTTGTGTCATGTGGTTGAATATTTTTGGAGCCTTGATTCTTGGTTAAGGAGATTATTTGGGGTTTGATGTTCTTTTGTTAATTCTTATGTGGTTAGAAGAGGTTTTATGTTGTTGTATGATGATTTTGAGGTGAAATGACAAGAACTTGATTTTTGAGAAAATGAAGTGGTCTATTCGGTTTTGAGTAAAACTAGAAAAAGGGGTTGGTTTTTGATGTTTTAAAGTAGTCCATTGCATTATATATGAACACTATGTCGAATAACATGTGGTTGTGATTTTTGGGTGATTGTGTTGAAAATGCCAAATTTTGTAAGTTAGGTTTTGGTGTTACCAAAATTCTTTTTCTGGAGGTAGTAATGTTTTATTTTGAGTGGTTGAACCTTGTCCAAATGCTATCAAACTTTCCATAATGAAAGTAGACATATGGAGCTTCATTTTGATACGTAGAACATAATTTGTGGACCAGTGGATTTAAAGTTATGATTTTTCAAACTTTGGCCCTGTTTTTGGAACTAGTTCTAGAATAGTTAAGGTTTGATGAGTTTTTAGAAATTGTGTGGCTGTAGTTTACGAACAATGGTATTTTTATTTGAAATTGCACTTAAAGAGGTTTACAATTTACTTGGAATCATTCAATTTGGAGTTTTCTAGAAGTAATTATGATTTTTGAAAAGTGGGCATTGAATCAGGAAGTTATTCTGTGGTAGACTGATTGTGACGTGTTTTTGTCTAGTCAAATGAGATCCAATGGCCACAAAATTTTCAAGCATTGAATTGAACATAATAAGATTTAAAATGATAGATAATATGTTTCATTTTGACAAGTACATTGGGAGATACAAATTTTTAAAGTTTGGTAATGATTCTGGATGCTGTCTTACGACAAAAGTGAGTAATTGTGAAATATGAAATTTTGTGTGTGTGAGTTACAGGAGTAATAATTTTTCCTTTAAATTGAACTTAATAAGGGCCACATAGGGCTTGGAATCACCCTAATTGAAGTTTTGTAGAATTAGTTATGATTTTTCAAATTTAAGTGAAAAAGTTTACCAGCCTTTAGTCCATGCGAATTTAATGGGCTTTGGGCCAAAAGTAGTAAGGGTGAACTTTAAGGGTGAAGATTAGTACTTAGGCATAGTGTAACCACATTAACTACTTAATGTGGCCTAAGCACTAACCTAAATGATAACCAACTAAGTGTTATGAGTTATCAAGAATTAGAACAAGTATTAACTCACCTTTCGAAAATTCTAACTAATAGGATTTGACATCTACCCGGGATGCCCGAGAGACTGGGAACAAGAACCTGATTTGGAAAGGCTTCCAGGTAGTACCCTATCCCTTATATCATATGTGCTGCTCTGTATGTATTTTGTTTCATCTATGCATGTGTGGGATAGTTAGTCCTTCGACAGTAAGACCCGTAAGTGCAAGTTGCACTGGGAGAAACCCGGGGGTGTGTTGAGCTAGATAGACTTGAGGAAGAAAGCCCGTGATTGCACGTAGAGGCCTTGGGCAGCCTGATCAAGATAATTAAGCAATGTGATTATCTGATAAGGACTGGTTAGGCCCTTTGTTTGCTGCATACTTTGTAAGTGCTATGTGATCAATTGTTTTACATGCTTAGTATTCTGCATATCATATTTACAATTGGTGTACTACTGAGATTCTTTTGAATCTCACCCTTTTTCAACAATTGATATACAACAAAGGTGTCTAGCTCTAAGGCAAGGAAGGTAATATGGATGGGCAAAGAGATGGCTAATTAAATAAGGATTATTTGGTTATCCTTTATTTTGGATGACTGTATAATATATGAATGCAATCAAGCACAAGTAGCAATAGTAGTACTAGTAACCTTGATACCAACAGCATTAGTGTAACCAGTATGCTAGGCTTTTGTTAAACACAATGGTATCCAAACAAGATAATTGAACTAGAATCGGGCAACCAAACACTAAAAGCCCATAAGTTAACTACCACTAAGCAGACTATTGCTAGAGAATGCTCTACATCTTTAATAAGTGATTTTGAAATTGATGAGTGGTAATGACTTTGCAAACCGGTTTGAGACACATAATTATTTTAAAAAGTCTTTGAAAAGCCCAATCAATTGTAGGATCGAACCTTGTATCGAAGTCGGGATTTTAATAACTTACTATTTGATAATGTCTCAAGTTGGTAAGCATTACATGATTAAAACTAATCAAAAAGTTTTATAAAATACGTTGTTACAAGGAATAAATTTCTTCATGTTAATTATGGAAGATCACAACAAAACATGCAAAAGAAGTATGAACACCCTATTTTGGTCGGGCCTTACTCAAAAGTAATAAAAAAAATAAGAAAAACCTCCTTAATCTTGGCACATCTAAATTAATAAGCAAATAACATTGATGACGATTGGATTGTAATTGAAAAATGATTATCCTTGATGGTGATTGTCTTGCAATTGAGGCTTATAATAAGTGGCACAAACTTCAAAATAAGTCATCTCGTTAATGTTGATTGAGGTTTAGATTAGGAAATTTAGTGTGGAGTCATTATGGAGGGCCAAAAAAAAAGAGAGAAAAAAAATACAAATATATCTCTCATTTATGTTGGTAGGTTTAAATTAGGAAATTGCTTGTGGGAAAAATATAAAAAAAATGAAAATACAAAAAAGATCTCTCATTTTGATAGGTTTAATTTAGGAAATTACTTGTGGGAAAAATGTAAAAAAAAAATCTCTCATTGATGGTGATGGGTCAAGTTAGAAAACTTTATTAACAGAAAATACAAACAAATTAAAAAAAATTTTCAAAAAAAGAAGGTACAATTATGAGGAAAACCCTACCTTAATACTATAAATAGGGGAGCAAGGGTTGAAACAAGACACAAAAAATTTGGGAGAGTAGAGACAAAAGAAAGTGAGGAGAGAAAAAAGAGGCAAGGGATGGTTAGATGTATCTATAGAGGGTGAAATCTATTATTTATCTTTTTTATCTTGTCTTTCCTCATATCCCTAAGAAAACCCTTTGCTCATATGGTTGTTGTCCATATGTGATGCTTCAACACCAATGGCTAGAGGGAGGAATCCAATATGATGAGGTTTGATTCTTTTTCTTATTGTTTGTCATTTTCCTTTCCTCTTCTATTTTCCTTTTCTTTTCTTTTTTTAAAAACCCAAGGAAAGCCTATACTCTTATGATGATTATCACAAATAAGCATCAATGGCTAGAAGGGAGAATCAAATATAAATTTGATTGATCTACTTTATTTGTATTTGATTCTTATTACACTCCTTCTCTTTTATCCATTTGTGAACGATAGCCTCACCTTTTGATTTATATATGTACTCACCTTGATAGTTTTCTCTCATTTGTCTCCATGGCACCATTAACATGCTCTCTTCATCTTTAAACTAGAGCTAAGTATCAAAATGTTTTTGTTATATGTTACTTGTTGACACCATGGTTTCCATTGGATTTTGATGGGTATTTGGCGTACGGAGTGCGAATGGTAATGTAAGCTTGCAATATGTTTTCCTTCCATGCCCCTTTCCCTTATTTTATTATATGATTCCTTCACTTTGTCTCTTTTGCAATAAGATTCAAAGTACCAAAGGTGAATGCTCTTACTATATATACTTTGGAATCCTCTTTTATGAATAATATGTTTATTATGCGATTAATGCTTGTCTTTGTCTGCTCACTAATAATTGGGAATCCACTTCTCTCACAAGTTCAACCTAAAAATAAAAATCTTTCTTTTAATCAAAATAAAATTAATAAAGAATTTGAAAAGGGATTTATGCTGTGTGAGGCTTTTAGAGCCTCCTCAGGCACAAATCGATTATTCTTCCATGTTAGATTATAGGAATCTCCTTAGGAAGTTTAATCCAAAAGCCTTTCAAGAAGTCATCTTTTCCTCAAATAAAAATATAAGAGTTGTTTTCATAAAATAAAAAACTATAAACCAATCAAAAGATAATTTTCTCAAATAAATTAAATAAACATGTTCCTAAAAGACACCAACCCATTAGCATGCATTTATACCCAAACTACGTGGGATTTGATTCCTCTAAAGGGTATGTAGGCCCTAGGTCCTCATCCTAAGTCAAGTCTAATTTTGTAAATAAATATTTTTTAAAATTTATTTGCCCTTTGTTTTCATTTGTGTACATAAACATTTTTTTCTTTAGCTTTCATTTTTTTTATTTTTGTAAATATTCTGTTTTTATGTGAAGGGAAAAGAGTTACTACCTCTTGTGTTTTCTTTCGATTTACCTTCTCCTTGGTTCTTTCCTTGATAGTTCCTTGGTGGGCTTGGGCAAATATCAAATCCTATAATTTTAATGCATATGTAAGGATAGGTTAATACTTTCAACTTTCATAACTCATAACTTAAACTATTTCTTTCTTAAAATCCTAGCTTTAAAATAAACTCTACCCTTTGTCAAGTGGTTGGTCATCTTTAATGGTTCCCAAAAGTTCACATTTACATCTTCCCATCTTAAGTTGTAATAACCGAACATGGAGGAAGTATAGCACTAGATTTCCCTAGCTTCCTTATATATAATTTTGACACATAGTATGACATCAAAACAATAGGGTATAACTAACCTCAAACTTTCATGTTTTAATACCATCAAGCACGAATGATTTCATTCAATTTATCATCAAAGAATTTAACGCTTTTCCACTAACAAGTGAGCTCCAGAATTTAAAACTAATTGCCTAGTCATAATTTAACAAGCTTATATCATGGCATTGTCAATCTAATCGTCTTTATATATTAGGCACCCTAAGTTCTATCAAGAGATATTTTCCAGATTTAAAACTATGTACCAATTGCAAATTGGCAACATTCATGTCCATTCTTTAGACTTGCATCATATGGCAACATTCATGTTCATTCTTTAGACTTATATCATATATCATAGAACTACTAGCTCCTAGATGCCATCACACCCTCTAAATAATTTAGACAACAATCAACACAAATATAAAAATTCTCACATCACCTACTTACTGACATCGAGTGACAACCACAAAGCGAAATTTCCCTTCTAACACTTTTTATCTCTTGTGTGTGTGTGGGGCTATTTGACTATGTTCAAACATTGTTGGTGTTGGACTTTGGGTCTAGGTCCACCCTTGATGAATCGGATTATTTGACTAAAAAATAAATAGCCCTATCAAATAAAAACACAAATAAACATGAATTATAGATTTGTTAATTGAGAAACAAGTTATTATTCTATAATAGGATGTGCCTATCTCAGTTGAACCTCACCCTTGCAATTGAGCTATCTGACAATCTCTCTTTTCTTCTACCACCTTTCTTGTTTTGGTGATCTGCTTGCAATCCTATTTAGGCTCTAGTAGTCTAATAATTGTGTGAGCATTATTATGTTTGAGTAATGGAGCATTTGAGCTTTGACCCAGATGTGAATGTTGGTTTGCCCAAGTACGCAAGTCTTGTAACTCCCCTATTCTTAACATGATCTGATGAGTCCTTTCTTATTGTAAAACAATTTGAACCACTAAGCCAGGTTTCAATCCTACGACTAATACATATGAGAAAACAATTATAAGTCCTAACTTTGAAAACATGGATTGAAACCCATAATGGAAAGGGATTTTCTAAAAAATTTTGAATTTCAAATACTATCATGTAGTGGTTCACAAAGTTTATTAAGACTTATCAGTCCTTGATCTTATTATTATTATCATCATAGCACTTCTCTGCTTATAAACTTGTATTTTATTTATGAGTAAATGGGCCCACGAGATACGATTGTTCAATTCTTACTTAGTTATCGTGTTAAAGAAAAACATTGGTTCATAAAGCATATATACTACTACCTCTATTATAGCCTACCGATATTATAGTCAGGTCATTATATTTACATACATGACATGTAGTCAAAGTAAAGTATATGTAGAAATAACTGACCAAAGTCTTAAACCCTTATCTGTATTTTTTACTCATCGGTGATTACCGTTTTGCCCTTGAGTCGCTTGCCTTCATTGTATGATAAATTATTGGAAAGGATGAGATTTGCGAGAATCTCAGTAGTAACTACAATAATTCACATAGTATGCAAGTTCACGAAGCATAACTTGCATACTAAACAAACCATCATATAATATCAATCATCATAATAGAATTAAGCATTCAATGTAGCATAACATCAATCACAGAACACAATGTCACAGAACTTGGTAACACAGGTCTTACGGCCCAAGACCTTTTGCCCCATTAATTATGGACATTGGGTCTTATTGCCATCAGGTCTTACAGCCCAGGGTCACTGCCCCATGCAAACTTGCACATTAGGTCTTACTGCCTCGGGCCTCTACCCATCACAATCTAAATTATCATCAGGTCTTGCTGCCTAAGGACACGCTAGTTCAACAGGTCTTACTGCCTATCATATATTCATGAAAGGAATATACTCAATGGTACAAACATACATGCAAAACAATACATAGTTTATGAGAGAAAGAGTTACAACCTGTTAGCCTTTCTGGTATCTTATCTTTATCTACCAATCTCTTGGTTGACCCAGGCAAAGGTCAAATTGTAATACCCATCCCTAGACTCCTTTATAATCCGCTGTGGAATCATTACCGACTTAGGGGAAACATTACTCAGGCCCCAAACCTAGACTTAATCTTTATGTCATGGGGTCATTATTCATTAATTACAGAACTACTTAACTTTATTCATAGTGTTACTAACTTCTTTGCATTCGTTATTATCAAAGTATTATTACAACTCTTCTTTTCTCATAAATAGGGAATTTATTACCCGAACTAAAAACTTTACATGATTACATCATTTACAAATGAAACCAAACTTCCAATCTTTGTCGTAATTTCCTCTTGTACATCTTCCTACATTACTCCTTTATAATTCATCACCCCTATATGGTTGGTTAGGGGAGGGTGAGATTCAGAGGAATCTCAGTAGCAAACAATACCATAATGCATGTAAGATAAATGCTAGTGCATGATATGCTTGTCTTACATAGGCTCACGTTAACATAATGACATATCTACATGCTTAATGTCATGCAACATACTCATGGCCATAGCATAAATAGAAGCAGAGCTTAAATCATTCAACTATGTTACACATAGATAAGCAAAGAAATCATGTGCACTAACCACAAGCATACATATCAAATACATGCAAGTATGGTAAGTTCACTACCTTGTAGACTTATGTCCTTCCTCTATTCCCTCTTCTTCCAATCATTAGAGTTGCTTGAAGCATCTTTTATTCTTCTTCTTTTTTGACTTCTCATAGCCCTAGATATATCATCATATAATTAGTGCCATGATAATTGAAGTCTTAATGGGCTACATGTAATATCCTGGATTGTGACCAAGGATTAGCAACTTCAAAGTAATGTAATTAATATTAATTGAGCACTTTTAAAGTATATATCGTGCATTGCGATAATCAGGGGCAAAAAGGTAAATTTACCGACGGATTGGTTAGATACCATTGAGAACACTTCTTAGTAATCAAGATTAATGGCTAAGATTGAAAGACCAAAGGGTGGAATCTTGTGCATGCAAATCTATGTGAAATCATAGTAGGGAGAACAAGATGGTGCCAAGTGTCAAGATATGGACCATAGATGAGTTCAAAGTTTTCAAACTCATTCTCTCTTTCTCCCAAGTCGGCTAAGTGTATAGAAAGAATAGAAATGTGATCATCTTCATCAATATTTCATTTCTCTCTCATCCTCCTCCATTTTTCGCTGAACAAGCTAAAGAAAGAGAAAAAGAAAAGCTTGAGTTGAGGTAAGTGAACATCTCTATATGCTCAAATGTTCTCTATTAATGGTATGCAAGAAGTTGAGAGCTTTAAACCTATGGTTTCATAATTTTCATTGGTGGTGGTTGAGAGATTGTGAATTTTGGAAAGTTGAAGAATCAAGAAGTTGGCTTTGGAAGACATAAGAGGTGAGTAGTTGATGTACTTTGGTATGGTTGTTTTGATCATTGATTGAGTTTTGAGGACTTTGGAATTTGCCCTGATTTTTGGTAAATTTTGAAAAGCATGTTTTGGTTAGTGTTTAGTGTGGAAATTAGTGTCATAGAGTGTCTTTGTGCATTTGGAATTGGCTTGGAATTTTGGGTTGGAATGGATTGCAATGTGTGTGTTGATTGGAGATGTTAAGGTGGCATGTGGTGATTGTGGTAGAACATGCTCATGGATAATGAATATGGTCATTTTGATGGCTCCAATGTGTTCCTTGAGCCAAATTGTGTGAAAATAGTATGTGATTTGAAATTAGGGACCATTGGAAGCCAATTGGCAAAATCTGGAAAATCTGTCCAATGTAAGTCTGTTCTGGACAGTCAGATGGTGTGGATGTTTTGACTGGGCAAATGATGTTGAAAAATTATGAAACTTTCCAGTATTAAATTTCACATCTCAAGCTTCAAAATGGACATAAATTTTGTGTCATTTCACTTTTTGAGCTGGGAGTTTGAACTGTCCAAAGTTTGGCATCAAAGCTGGACCCCTGTTTTGGTGCAATGTTAGGTTTTTGGTAAATCTGGACTTTTTTGGTGATTTCTAGTTATGGCCAATATTTTTCCTTGAAAGGGACTTAAATAGCTTTCATTTGGCTTTGGAATCACCTTATTTTGATTTTTCCTGAATTAGTTATGATTTTTGGAAGTTCAGCCAGAAATTGGATTTTCTTGGGCCGCGGCCCGTGGATTCTGGACTGCAGCCCAAATGTTTCTGATCGTCTTTGGACAGTTTTGGGCTGCAGCCCAAATGTTTCTGGGCAGTTTTGGGCCGCGGCCCAACCCCAAAAATATGTGTTTTGCACTTTTCAAAGGTGGTTTTCAGTATAGCCTTTCCCAACCCTTTGGGTATATGTTTAGGCCTCTAATAGCCACCTAAAGAGTCTAAATGATAACCAACTTAAGTACTATGTAATTAAGAACTTGGAAAAGAGATTGATTTATTGTCCCTAATTTGGTTTATAGGATTCGACATTTGCCGTCCTCGTGAGCCCACTGAGCCAGCAAACGTCAGGAAGGAACGAGGTAGTGACTTTTCCTTTGTACCATATGTGACGCATTGTATGTGTGTTATATCATTGCTTTGTGATAAATACGTATACTGCAACATTGTGAATATGTGTAAACACCGCCATACCAATAGTCCCTGAGTAGCTAACAATAGATCGGGCAAGGGTTGTATGCCTTCCCGGCAAAGAAAGGGGATGAGGATGAGGTGTGATATATGTGATTATGTGGGCCGAAAGGCTATTTGTGAAGGCCGACGGGCCATTTGTGAAAGCCAGATAGCTATATGAGCTATAAGGCTATGTGTATGCACTGCCACGCCAATATGTGTATGCACTGTCCCTGAGTAGCTAGCAACAGTTTGGGTTAGGACAGTGTGCCTTCCCGGTGGAGAAAGGGGATGAGGGTGGAGTGTGATTTGTGCTGCTGTATGATGATTTGCTTACATGCTATGTACTTATATGTGGTATAAATGTTTTGTTACTACTGGGATTCTCTTGAATCTCATTCTTTCCTTTAACTAACCTTTCAGACAGGGCGAGTGGATCTAAGGAGAAGCGTACGACCCGGAGCGGTTAGAACCCTATAGGGACATTTACTTTTGGATGTGTTGGTTAAACCTGTTGGACAGGAATCTTGTAAATTATTTTTGGGTTGTATTTAGTAACAGATTACAGTTGTGTAATCCCCTATATGGGAATTTTAAACCTTCTAGTGAATGAATGGAACCCGGGGGTTACCGGGATTGCTATTAGATATTCTGATATGAATGAATGTAAATTAACTACACAGGTGATTATATTCAATAATTGAATTTGAGACTGGAGTAGGAAAGAAGTTTTGAAAATTTTGTAAAGTCCCTACCATAAAAGTGAGTTTTAAACGAGTTTAGAACTATTCGGCGGTCTCTAAACCAACTTAATTAAGTGATATCGAATTATAATTATGTGTTTATAAGCAGGGGGTTACACTACATTAGTCCCATATACTCACATTCACCCTTGGAGTTCATACTAATTACATTTGGCCCCTTTTTTCCTTAAATTCGCATGGTAGCTAGAAGCTACAAGTATTTTGACCAAATTTTGAAAAATCATAATTAATTCCATAGAACTCCAATTAGGGTGGTTCAAATTCCTAGTTAAATATATTTTATTTTATTTTTAAGATAAAATATTACTCAGAGCCAACTCTGGCCACAAAAGTCTACAATCACAACTAAAGTCTCACTACCACACAATTCATTCTAGATTCAATGTCTATATGTAAAAATTCATAATTCCTAATGTACCCATCCAAATGGCACAAATAACCTATGAAATTAAAGCTTGATAAGTCTACTTTTATTCTTAAAAATATCATGGCCATTGAATTACATCTTTTTATTCAAAAACATGCTACAAATACACTACCTCGCAGAAAACACAAATCGGCAGCATTATATTCAATTCCAAATTTTGGATTTCAAATCCATTCTTTCTAAAATCATACCAACAACCTATTCCTACACAATTTTACCCAAGGAATCTATTGGATACCTCAAAAACACCAAAATCCTACTCCTTCTATGTGCCCAATTTTGCCAGAATTAGACACATAATCCAACAATCCCAAACTTCCAATTAAATCCTAAAACTAGTTGCATATGCTTTTTAAATTTCACAAGACATCATTTATACAATCAAAACTCCCTAAAATCTCAAAACCCTAGTGCAACCAAAATTAGGGTAGAAATTCAAATTCCAAAATCCTCGACTAATCAACACAATATATAGCTCAAAATGAAGCTCTTACTCACCTCTTGCACTTTCCTAAGCTCTTTATTTGATTCTCCAACTTTGGCTCTTTCTAGATGACTCAAAACACCTCATATTCAAAAATTAAACCCATATAATTGAAGCTCTTAGCAAGAGGAACAATGTTTATTAAGAAGTTTTGAGCAAAAGAGGTGATTTACAAAGTGAAAATAAAGCTAAAAGACATACCTTGATTCTTTGTCTTCCATTTTGCTCCTTTCTCTTCCTTTTTCATTTTCCTTCTATTTTCTTATTTTTGTTCTCTATTTGGTGGACCTTAAAATGGGTTAGAGTGAAGATATGTGTGATAATTAAATATCTAATTTCTCTCTCTTGCTCTTAGGTTGTCCAAATGAACCAAAAAGTGAGGAAATATTTTAATCCATTTCTCTTTCTTTCACTTGGTGTCTTGACCAACTTTTGGATGAATAAAGGAATAAAAGAAATCAATTAATCAAACTTTCTCTCTCTCTTAGCTTCTTGACCAAATTGAAAAATAAAAAGGGGAGGAAAAATATGGACCAAAAGCTCCTATGTTCTTGCCATCATTTTTGACCAAAAGGTGAGGATTTGTTAACAAACTATTTTTCTTCCTTTCTTGCACCTCTTTTAGAAGTTTTTGATTATATAAGAGGAGGGAATTGACTGCTTTTCAAGAGTAAATCCTAGCCCTTCATTTTGTCTTCTAATCATACCCTGAAGATCAAGTGGCAATTGTCTCTTTTGCCCTTGATTAGTGCAATATTATTTCTTTTGCCATTGTTTCTTTATTTCTCTTTCTTACCTCTTTCTAGACACCATTTTCCTTTTTCTTTGGATTCGAGCTAGGTTCTATGTCATTGTCGTACATCCTAAAGGAATCGGGTATTTTCTTCCGGCTAATTCACACCGAAATTCATATTCTATTCAAGTGCGATTTCTATAAGCCATTATGCTTCTTATGTCTTCTTAGAACTCTTGGTAAATTGGGGCTTAGCAGTCCCCTTAATTTAGGCTCATTCTTAAAATTTAGGATATTACATGTAACCCCCTTCTGTAATTATATCCGAGATACACGATTAAAGTGAAATAGAGACCAATAACAATCAAAAAAATGTTTACAAACCCATCTACCAGATGGGGTTTTCATAAATATCTTTCAAAATCATTTATAACCTGGTCTCACATTCACATTCCGAATACAATTACTACACGAAGATAAATCACATTTAAATATATCAGAGTACGCAATGTAATATTCCCGGCAATCCTGGGTTCCTGACATTAATTCAAGCCTTACAGGGCATATTCGCCCTTTGCAATTTTCCAAATAAGGGATTACACAAATTCTCATATCAAATACATACTCGAATATACATCCCAACCTATAATACCCAACTATTAGAATGACAACCTGAAGGAGTCCTCATCGCCCTTGGCTGCTTGCTCCATCCTTGATCCACCTACCCTGTCTAAAATATTGGTAGCGGAGGGTGAGATTCGAGAGAATCTCAGTAGGGAAACCTATACCAATATGCATGCATGATAAGTGTTTAATGCATGACATGCTTGTATCACAATAACACATGTTCACATAATGACATATCTGCATGCTCAATGTTTCAACAACATACTCATGGCCATAGCATAAATAGAAACAGAACTACAATCATTCATACATGTTCAACATAATCAAGCAAAGCAATACATGCATCAATATGTTAGATCTCATGTTTTGATGATAACAAAGAATATTATGAAAAATATATGATTAATAAATAAGTTTGAACAAAGTAATAACAAGGAAAAGCATCACTTGAAGTAAGCATTGGAGTAATGAAGAAAGGCCAAGAGAAAAAGCTGAGAAACTTGATCAGAAGCAAGTTTTCTAAGGCATTACTCAAGTATGTACTCGAGTAAAGGAACAGAAACTTGAAGTAATCAGAGACACCTTCGAGTAACTTGCCAACGTTACTCGAGTAAGTACTCGAGTAATAGTGTAAATGATTTCAAGTTGCTCTCAGCCTGCCAATGTTACTCGTGTAGCTACTCGAGTAACCAGGTAAATCACTTGGAGTTGCTCTCGGCCTGCCAATGTTACTCTAGTAACCATGTAAAAGTATTCTAGTTACTCTCAGCCTGCCAATGATACTCGAGTATGTACTCGAGTCCCCTGTTTCAAGAAATATGTTGCTCTCAGCATTTTCAACCCTGCCAATGTTACTCAAGGAGCTACTTGAGTAACTCACTATGGTAAGCAAAAACCTGAAGGTAGTACTCGAATAACTTGATCTATTTTTATTACACTTTACTTGAGGCATTACTCAAGTATGCAGGTATTCAATGACTCATTTAAAGTAGATTACTCAAGTAAGTACTCGAATATGCAGAATTATTTTTAAAGAAAAACCTCAAGTCATTACCCGAGTAAGCTATGCACATAAATTGAGTTTACTCGAGTATGTACTCGAGTAACAAGGCAATCAAACTTGAAGTGCTCTCAGCCTTGAAATCCTGCCAACATTACTGGAGTAAAGCATCGAGTAACCAAAAGTTTATTTGAAGGTTTACTCGAGTTGGTACCCGAGTAACCTATGAAGAAAAGAGTGCATTACTCGAGTAGGTACTCGAGTAAACATGCATTTCCAAAGGTTTGATATTTTGGTTATTCCATGCACTACCCGCGTAATCTTATATTTGTTTGTTGACTTGCAGTTCATCAAAGTTTTCCCGATGATACTCGAGTAAGTACTCGAGTAAACTTTAATGAATACTCGAGTATGTAAATCCAGAAACTTAGAAATCACTCAAACGTTCATTGATTTGTTTCCTATATGATTAACCTTTCATTGTATTAGTATTCCTAGCATATTTACAGATGAACAATGAAGAAATCTTATCAAATAAGGAAAGTCAAATGTGAAGTTCAAATGCCACCTACCACCAATGGATATTTTTCAAATACTGGAAAAGTCAACAGTGGTTGCGTACTCTCCAACGGACGAAAAGAAAATGTTCCAACGGTCATCACCAACATATCTATATAAATGGGAACATCCAAACAGAGAAAAAACAACAAGAACACACACGAACGTATCATCAAGTTCATCACTCTGTTTTACTCTTTTTAGTAATTCTGTACTTCAGTGATTCTTACTCACTCTGAGAGAGAGATATTTTATTCAAACTCAATATTTGTTATTGAGATAACTTAAGGTTGTGGAACCTTGAGTTGGGATTGGATTACAACTTGTAAGGGGGAGCGAGTGTCCAGGTCAAGGAACTTGCTTGTACTGAGGTGCCAAGAACCCATTGAATCTTGGAAGTTATAGTGAAACTCTCAAAGAAGCTCTGAGAACTGGACGTAGGTCAAAGTGGTTGTGGTCGAACCAGTATAACTCCCGATGTACACTTCGGTGATATTTCTCCTTCTCTTTACTGTTTCAATTTCACCGTCAAGTTTTATATTTGCATCGAAATTTTAGTATCACCCAATTCACCCCCCTCTTGGGTGAAACGCTTGCTCTAACACAATACACAAACACAAATATCAAGCATGCAAGAGAGGTAAGTTCCCTACATTTATTCTTTCAACGTATGCTCCAGCGTCGACTACTTGCGATCTGAGAAAATATCCAACCCTATAACCAAATTAAGGACATAGGGTCAATCTAAATTCCAAATCCTTACTTCCATATTACTTACGGTTGGTTATCATTTACGCCCTTTAGGTGGCTATAATAAGCTCAACGAAAGCCTAAAGGACTGAGATGTACTAGATTGGGAATGACCTTTCAAAATCACAAACTATTGAAAATAGGGGTTGGCTGCAGCCAAGAATCCTCTGGCTACAGCCAAAATTCGCACAGAAGGTTTTTGGCTGCAGCCAAGAATTTCTGGCTGCCGCCAAAATGTGCACAGAAACTTTTGTGTTGCAGCCAAGATTTTCTGCTGCAGCCAAGGCAACTTCAAAAATTCATAATTAATTCTAGAAAAATCAAAATGAGGTGATCCTAAAGCAAAATGAAAGATATTCAAGTCCTCTACACAGGAAAAATATTTTCCATTACTAGAAATCACCACACAAATACAGAATTACACACATTTCATCACTGCCCCAAAACAGAATCCATTTTCGACCTCAAAATTTGGACAGCTATAACTCCCAGTTCCCAAAACAAAATGGCACAAATTATATGTCCATTTTGAAGCTTGGGATGTGAAATTTAAGACTGGAAATTTTCATAATTTTATGACATTATTTTCCCAGTCAAAACGTCCACACAACCAGACTGCCCAGACAGAATTCACACTGGATAGAATTTCCAGTTTTTGCAATTTGGCTTCCAATGGTTCCATTTTCATACCAAACATCATTTCCACACAAATTTTCACAAGGAATCCATTGGAAATACCAAAACAACCAAATTCACATTATATTGACATGTTTTACAGCAATCTCAACATGTCACACAATTTTCACATTTCAAACTCTAACATTGCAACTTTTCCATTTCCAATGCCAAACCAATTCCATTGACCAAATTACACAACAAAACACCATTTTCAACACAAAACACATGACAATTCATGCATTTCACAATTTCATCAAAATCAGGGCAAAATTCACAATTCACAAAACTCATCCACAAATAACAAAACTTAGATTAAAAGGCTTCAAATACTCACCTCTTCCTCTTTCCCAAACCAATTCTTTGATTCTCCATCTTTCCACTTTTACTCAAGCTCTCAAACACCTCCAATCAAGAATCTAAAACCATAGAGATGAAGCTCTCATCACTATGAACAACTTTATAGAAGGTGATTAGAACATTAGAGGCCAACAAACAAGATAAATCTCACCTTGATTCTTTCTCTTTCTTCCTCCACTTTGGGCGTTCATGGAAGCTAAGGAGAGAGATGAAGAGGGTCAGATTTTTGGCCCTCATTTGACCATTTGGACGTCCAAATAAGGGAGGAGAGGAGAGAGGGAAGCGTTGACAAATTGACCAAGATCCAAAGGTCCAAATTGTGCCAAGTGTCAAGATCTTGTCACACCTCCATGAGCTCACCAAGGCACACATACATGGGATTACACCCCTTGATCTCTTGCACAAATCAATCCTAACCATTGATCTTGAAGTTACCAATGAGTTTCCTCTTCGGTAACTAACCAATTGGTCGGTAACTTTACCGTTTTGCCCCTGATTACGGCAATTCCTCTTGAATCACCACCAAACACTTCATATCTTTCCATATCACCACATTATGTGCCCTCCCTCTATTTTAAGTCAATTTAGAGGTTAATCCATAATTGAACTTAAATACAGGGTTTTGACGCTGCTCACAGCATATATGAATCACATTCGAATCCCAAATCACATCATATTCTCCAAAGGGTTATTTATCACTAATGACATGCACTTTTGGAGTCATTAACCCTTAATCACACTTTGGGATTTTGCTAAACTGGGGCTTAGCAATCCACTAATCTCAGGCTTATTCTCTAGCCTCAAGTCTCAAAATTCGGGGTATTACATTACACAAATCCTATAAGTTCAAATTCGAGCATATGAGTTATTACTTACTCCAATTCTTATTCTTTATTGATACTTTATTGATTATCTTTAGGACCCTTATGTTACATCATATTTGTATCTAATATAGACGTATTATGTGCTTTACTCCCTTGTGATTTGGGTCTTTAATGTGGTCTCATTAGTTTCTAATATTTTCCTCTATTCCTTATGATCTTACTTATCACAATTCCCTTTAAATGCTACAAATATGAAGCTTAACCTTAATTTGCCAGATTCATTAAGCAACCTTGAAAATTCATAACTTAATCTAGAAAACTCCAAATGAGTTGGTTCAAGTTCCTATATGAAGCTTTTTAAGTCTTTTATAAGGGACAAATATTAAGTATTGCCAATTTTGGGTACAACATTCTAAGAATCCTCGACCAATAGAACTGCCTCATAATTCATTCCGGTTTTGATACCCTAACTTTAACAATTCATAACTTTCAAAATTCTAAGCCAAAAATTGCATTCCATAGCTCATTTTAAAGCTTAAGATGTGAACTAATAACCTGTAAAATATCACAACTCTTGGACAATATTTGATCAACCAAAATCAACCTGACTTCCTTGAAAACGAATCTGGCAGCACTAACCTTAACCTTCAACTCTAAATTTAGGGTTTTCAATCTAATCCTTCCTAAAGTCATAACTACAAGCTAGTACTACACAATTTACCATGCACAATCTATTTCCAATTTCAAATTTGACAAAATTTAGTTCCTTCTCTAGGAACCAAGAAAGGCCGAAATCTAGGTTTTTCAAGCCAAAATTTTGTTTTTGATTCCGATGCTCTTGAAATCAATCTTCACTTTTTTCCTACACAATTTTTTACTATAAACCCATTATTTACCTTAAAATAAAAAAATCACAATCTTTCCTAGCGCCCTATTCTTGGCCAAAACTCAACCCTATGTCCACATAAAGTGATTTTACAATTTAACCACAAGACTTGCCAAATTCCATTTCTATCATACTTAAACCTTTTCATATTTATGTTCACAAGATCAACTAAACCCTAATATTACTCTTGGAAAAAAAATTAAGGCAATACAACAACCTCATGAAAACTTAACCTAATCTCAAGATACTATATTCAAATTGGAGCTTATACTTACCTTTATTCAATGCTATAACCTATTCTTGGTTTTGCCAGCACCTATACCTTAGAGGAAGCACAAAAATCCTCTGTTTAGGAATCTAAAATCATAGAAATGTTTCTCTTGGCGAGAGGAACAAGATTCATGAAGGATTTATGGGCTAGAAATGTGATTTTGAGGATGAAAGAACACTTTCTCTCATATGTTCTTCAAGTTTTCACACCTTCTCTCCTTTTTTTCTCTCACAATTTTTCTCTTAATTTTTCCCCTTCGGCCAAAATTTTAAAGAGCTTGGGAGGTGTTGGGAATTATATTTACATGTGTCTAAGTGTTAATTCTTGGGGTGCCATGTGCTCTTCTTGAAATTCAGCTAATACCCTTCTCACCTTCTTTGGCCGATTTCAATTGTCAGGGGAAGAGAGGTTTGATGATTTCATTTGAATTTCATATACAGTGTTTGGGAAGGTCGAACATGTGGCTGGACTGAAGATCAATGTGTTGTCCTAGCTAATTAAGTATATGATTTTCATGGGGCTAGGTGGCATCTCCTTACTAGGCAACCCTAAAAGACAAAGTTAGGTAAAAAGGTGGAGGGATAGGTGGCATCTTATTGTGCCCCCAACCCAAAAGGAAAAGCTGAAGGGACTTAGGTGACGGCATCTCACGGTTCCAACCTAAAAGAAAAGTTAGGATAAAGTTACTTTAGTAAAACTACTTTAATAATGTTACTTTATCGTTATAGGCTTCAGATGGCGCCATATGTGCTTGTGCCTTAAGGAGTAGCCAAATATAAGCCGGTGTGTCTTGAAAAATGCCAGGTGTCAATGTATATGTCAATAAATGGTGTCATTTATGCTTGAGTGCCATAAAGATGGTGCCAAGTCAACACAGACACTAGTATATTTCATCTAACTAATTTCACATACAAAGCAATGATGGTTACTAAATTTTAGTGTGTTACAAGTCTCTTCTCTCTCCTAATTTTCCTTCATAGGTATCAGAGCCGTACAATCTTAAGGCTGTGATTTATTCTTTGTGAATAAGCATATGATATAATTTGTTTATATCTCCATCATGTTTTAATTTGCACTTTGCTATCATATATATATATATATATATGTAAATATATGATATTATCATATACATGTTGTTTCTGCTCCTCTTTTTATGTATTTGCATGTGTGTGTGTGTGTGTTGCCATGATAATTCAAATTAAGCATGTTTTTGTTTTTTATCATAGGTGTGCTACTTAGGAGTATAAGAATTATTTTTAAAAAAGTTGTGTTCAACATGTTTTATTTGGTGCAATTTTTATACTTGGTGCTCCAGATATTAACAAAAGCATTTATTTTCTCTTATATAAATGTTTCTCTCTCACATATGAAGTTCTAATGCTCCATATTCTTTCCAATATATATGCACGTATGTTTTTGTTCCTTTGGGTATATGATGCTACTGAACCAAATGCATTTTTTGGCCATTTGGGTTTCTATCATGCTATTAAAATGAGGGCCTTTTATATGCCTTTGTCCCTGCCTCTATATGTATTTATTATTGGGTTCTTGTTTTCAAGTGTTTTACTACAAAACTTTATTCTTCTTTTCCTCACTTCTTCCATCTGTTTTAAGTTGAGTTTTTAGAACCTATATGGAATAAATTAAAGAGACTTTAACCCTCAAAAGGTAGAAAAGCTCATAAGACATAAAGAATACAAATCTATATCACATTATGGAGTGTCATTGATGTTAGCTGAAGAAGCTCGAAAATTGGGTTCTTGAAAGCCGAAGTTTTTATATGACCTAAGGTCTTAGATGTGTAGAGCTCAAAGAGATGATTACAATGACACTTAGAATGTGTCAAGCAAAGTTTGGATGAGGAAATCATTGAGGAGAGAAGTAGGCAGGTCACATTATTGCCATTGCCAACTAACTTAGGATTTCATATTTGAAAAAGGCATTTTTGGATCAAAGAAAAGCCATATATTTGTAGTTAGTTTAGCAATGATTCCAACAACACCAAGAACACAAAAAATGGAGCTAAAATAAGGAAGATATGACCTTCCAAAATTTATGGATTACGATGATCCATCGGCGTTCTAACTGAGTCAACACAACCCAACCGGAGGTTGAAGATGATGATGTGGAAGTCAATGTACCATGTCATCCATCAAACAAAACATTTAGGTCATTTAAAGGGCAACGTATCAGCATTCAACAAGGCCACATCATCGGTCAATGCAAGGCCACGTCAACTATTGACCAGCCATATAGACTAAGACATGTATGCAACGTCACCTCTAAGTTAGCCGAAGGTCAAAGGTTATTAGTCAAACATTGACCATTGACTGCTGACTTGTTTTTTAAATATTAATTTTTTTAAAAAAATGAAAACTATCGCTTGGACCTAGAGGGGGGCTACCTCCTACCATGTGGCATATACCATATGAGAGAACATGGTGTGTTAGAGTATGAGTAGCCAGCACGTGTTGCCGCAGATGGCTGTAAGGCAGCTCGTAAATGACACGTGCCACTATAGAGAGTGGACGTTATTGAAGTTTTTAGAATTTTTAGGATTTTTCATTCTAGACACCTTTTAGGGGTGCGTGTGGGTGCTTGGGGACCTTTGATTTAGACATTGTTCCTTAAAATCCATAAATTCGGGATCTTCATTTTGATATGTAATTTGAATATGTTTGAAGAATGTTTGGACCTCATTTTAGTCTAGAAAGTGTTTATATAAACCTAGAGATTCCCAAAAACATTCAAATTGAGTCTATATTGATTCTATTATTTTTGGAATAAGTTATTTACTTATTAAAAGTATTTCAGCTGTAATATGTGGTTAATGTTGAAAGATTCTTTAAAATGAGAAATTATTCAAATGATTTTTTGAATATGACATCCTATCCAACCTTGACACAAACTTTTGGAGATAAAAGCTAAAACTTGCAGTAACTTGAACTTATTAAATAATAATAAGTCCTTCCAAGAGTTTAACCATATTGAATCAGTTTCGATTGAAGCAGTGACTTCTAAGTCAACCCTTTTCACAAATTTTGTGACCAAGGACAAGATAGAGAGAGATGTAGGAATCATCTCATTGAGTGGGAGGTATGCTGCAAATATATCCAAGTGAATGGATGTAAACATGACTAAAAGGAGTTGAGCATTATTGCTAGATGTTACATGATCTTATATGGCTAGAAGTGCCTTATGAGAGGGAGAACCTAATTAAGAGATAGCATTATGAGGAAAATTTTTCTATATATCTTGAATGTTCTTTTTATTGAATTTATGATTAAATTCTTTGCTTTTAGAATTGAATTGAGTATATTCCCTTCTTTGATGAACATTCATGATGCTATTTAGACAATATTATATTACTATATTGTTATTATAACTACTTTGATTAAGTGGGAGCTTCTGGAATGTATCTAGAACCTAGAAGGGGAATGAGTTCAATAAAGACTATAGTTGAAAGGGTTGTAGGCTAACTAGCATAAGTAGGATGATAATCAATATAGTTGTCTCCTGAACATAAAACTAGTGAACTTATTATCTAATTATCCTATGTCTTATTTAAACAAATGAATAAGATTTGTAACAATAATCGTCTTAGTGACCAAATTATGACCACATCCATTTGACTGAGCTTATAAAGACAAGATCAGTAGAGATATCTATGGAGTTAGAGAATAGGCTTGAATTAAGTAGACTACTAAGCCCAGTTTAGAAAGAGTCCCATGAATGACTGAGAGATAGAATGATTTTTGGGACTATGTGATTTAGCCCTTCCAGGCATAGGGCTTAGTATGTGTAAGTAGTAGGATTAATGTGTAGTGCAGATGTGCATTGGACACATATATAGTGCCATTTGGTTGGCCTACATAAGTGTATGAATTGTAATATCTCAAGGGTTAGCAAAGGGTTGAATGTCCTAAAAAGAAAGTGCAAATAGAGTTAGAGACTACTTTGGGAATTCAGTAAGGGATTTAGTTCCAATTACTTGAAGAGAAATACCCAATTCCTTTATCTAAAGCTAGAAATGATATAAGGCCTAACATAGATCCAAATAGAGAGAGAATGGTGTTTTAGAAGAATTAAGAAAAATGAAATAAAGGAACTACCTAATGACCATTTAATTGGCAAAAGAGACATTTACCACTTAATCTTAAGGTTAGAATTGGAAATCAAGATGAAGGGCTAGGATTTGCTCTTGAAAAGGAAGAGTATTGATGAAGATGATTTAAGGGACAAACTTCTTCCCCTTATGTCAACAAAAACATCCAAGGGCAAAAGGGAGAGAAGGAAAAGAGTTGGTTAAAGCCAACCAACTTTTGAAGAAGATTTTGGTCAACATTGAACCATACACTAATAATAGGTAATTGGTCAACATTCTTCCTTCCTTTTTGTTGAAGAAATTTGGTTAAGATTATAGGGCAAGAAGGAAGAGTGAACTTTCATTTGACCAAGCCATCCCTTGTTTAATTAACCACATTACATTTTGTAAGAAGCTATAGAATTGTGACATATCTTCAAACACTCCCAATTCATTAAAACTTCAGCCAAGCACTTAAGGAAATGAAGGTCAATTATTTAAACACCAACTCCCTCATCCAAACACTCCAAAAGTTGGTTAAAAGATGAAAAAGGAGGAGAAAAAGAAAAAGGAAAGAGAAAGGAACCACTTTAAGGATCAAAGAAGAAGGTAGGTGTTTTTGATCTATTTTCACCTCCAAGATCACCTTTCTAGCTCTAAGTGACTTCAAAAACATTGTTCCTCTTACTAAGAGCTATATTTCTATGGCTTTTTTCTCACGTAGAGGAGATTTGGGCTGCTAAGAAAGTGTTAAAGTTGGAGAAACCAAGAAAAAGCCTTAAAAAGTGAAAGAGGTAGGCTTAATCTTTGATTTGAGCTTATCATCTTGAGATTAAGCTAGGTTTTTGAGATTTAATGGTATTGCCTTGTTTTAAGGAAATGGTAATCTTAGGGCTTTGATGATGTTAAGAGAATAAGCATGATGATTAGTAAGGCTTAATGATGATTTATAGTGCGTTTTGTGGTTAAAATGACAAGAAAATCAACTTATGGTGATTTGGGTTGGGTTTCGGCTAGCCCTATAACCCTAGGAAGGAATTGGATTTTGATAAATTTGAGGTTAAATATGGATTATCCATGCAAAATGTGTGGGATTAAGGTGTGGATATGATTTTTGGATTATTGGGTAGAAAACTTTAATTTTAGAACTTAAGGTTAAAGGCTACCAGATTGTGTTTTCTGGGAGACAGACTATTTGTGATGTGTTTTTGAATGACCAAATATTACCTAATGGTCATGAAATTTTCTAGATTTATAGCAGACATTCTAAGCTTTAATGTGATATATAATATGCATCATTTGGATTAGTATATTGGGAGATATGATTTGCTGAAGTTATGGATAGGATCTGGAATGCTGTCTATGGTAGTAAGGTTGATTGAGGTTTCTGGAACTGTGTATGTATAATTGCAGTAGGAACTATTTTTCCTTTAAAATAGACTTGAAGAGTGTCAGAATTGGAGATTCTTGAACAAAGTTATGAAATTTCAAAGTAATATGACAATTTTGGCAGGTTAGGCTTGTCATGCGAAATTGATAAACTTGGAGGGCATTGCTAACAAGTGTGAATTCTTAGGGTAGAGATATGTACTAGATGCTATTGTAGACATCTTAAATAATTCCATGGCATAATGTACTAGTCTTAAAGATAACCAACTCAAGTGTTTTGAATTATCCAACAATCAGGATAAGTAATAATTCATCCGTTCATGAATTCTAACTTATAGGATTTGATATTTGCCCTGGACAACTAAGAGATTAGTAATAAGGACAGGATTATGGAAAGGTTGCTAGATAGTAATTGTTGAAATTGTGCCCTAGGGGCCAACATTGTACTTTGAATATTGTTATTCAATGAACTTCTTCATTTTTTATCATATTATTTGCATGTTCACTATGATAACTATCCTTGGATAAATCATAATGATTGTTCTAAATGTCCGTGGTCAGTCATCTATACAGGAGCAAAGATGAAATAAGACCAGTATGACTTTGAAGAAGTAATGAGATACGAATCAAAATCCTAGGCACTTGTAAGAGTACAAGGTTCTGGACCAACCCGCCATGAGAAAGTTGCATGGATCAAGCCAAAATTTTGTCTCATGTATAACCACGTCACTATACCCTTTGACCTGAGATCATCATGGATTCCCTCATGAAAGTCACACATCTTTGACCTATTTAAAAGTCAACTTTGACCGAGTGATAATAAAGGCTTTATTTGGGCTTGGTTGTTTTCATACAGAGGAATGTGAATGGTCAAGATGGAAATTGTCCTCACATTATTGGAGAGATATTACTGGTCCCTTCAATAAGTAAGTCTAAGAAATGTATGGCCATACTATGATGGAAAGCAGTTTCCATTCCTATAGTGAGACTACTTAGGGATGACAAAGTAATGGTCAGGAATGAGGATGACATTCTCCATGCCTCATCCTTAATTGAAATATTGTAAGACCCCACCTTACATACAACTTAACATCAATATTAATCAGAGTAGCAAGGCGTAGTTTATGGGCACATAGGAATAACATAAATATACTAATAACTCTTAGGGGTTCGTACATAACAATTACAAATAATGTAACTGTCTAGGGCTACTAGGGTGTCTAAACCCGTCCCAGTGAAATGCAGACACCTTCCCGTCTTTGTTCCACCATTGCATTTCTCTCGTACAGTTCTCTTCTTTATTCTCAGTACACATTTTATTTTCAACTGCCTAAATTGTTGGTAGGGGAGGGTGAGATTCGAGAGAATCTCACTAGGAAATAGTTACCATAATGCATGCATGATAGATGCTATGTGCATGACATGTTAGCTTTAACTAGATGCATGCCCTATAATGACATTTCTTCATGCTTAATGTTTCATGCAACATAACTATGGCCACAGTATAAATAGAAACAGAGCTTCATTTGTTCAAATATGCTCTACACAATCAAGTAAAGTAATCATATACATCACTACACAAGCAGAGATATCAAATTCATGCAAATAAGGTAAGTCCCTTACATCTGGTCTTTGAGTCCTCCTCTTATACCTTTTCTTTTCAACCATTGAAGATGCTCTTCTTCTTTGATACCTCATGGCCCTAGATGAATAATCATATCATTGGGTCTTTACATTAGGCCCAATATGTAACTAATGAGCCAACACTAATTCCAAGTGTTTGACTTAACCTTTGGAAATTAACTTTATCACTAACTGACATTACCTTTTCATTTTCACATAAGATATAAATCTGGCATATTTTTCATTGAACTTTAAAAAATCATAACTAATTCTGGAAAACTCTGATTGAGGTGATTCAAAATTCTATGCAACCCTTATTAACTTTATTTTAAGGAAAAATTGCTTCCTACAGTCTTTTATCCACGTAAGATTCCCAATTTTCACGTTTTCCTTTCTGCCAGAAAAACTGTCCAACTTTAATGGTCTAATGTCAAACACTCATAACATTTTGTATACTTATTCAATTTCTACTTGTTACCTATCAAATTAAAGGTCTTTTTGTATACTTTAAATCTGAAAAATCTCAGGGTGAATGGATAAAGTTTAGCCATTCAAAAATGGACCACAACCAGACTTCCTTCAGAAAAAAAATTCAGGCAGCTTTAAACATAGACTTCCAAAATCATCATAAATAATCATTTAAACATAAACACATGATTAAACCTTAAAGCACCCCTTGGATGAAATATGAACAGTACCTACCCCAAAAAAAACTCATCCAAATAATAATTCAATCGGTTCAAAATGATAGGAAATTTGGCCATACTCTGGTAAGCGAGATAGCACCAAACTCCTTCAAATGAAAATATAAAACCATAGAAATGAAGCTGTCATCAAGAGGAACAATGTTTATGAAGAAATTTTAAGCCATAGAAGTGATATACATGTGAAAATCAAGCTACAATCACTTACCTTCAAGTGTGTCTTCTTTTCTTTGGCACCTTGTGCACTTGGATGAAATTGTTAGAGATAGAAGGGAGTGAAATAATCTGATTTTTTTCCTGTTCCCTTGACCTATAATACTTGGCTGAAAATTGGCCAAAAGAAAAGAAGAATATGTGGCCAAAAATTCATCTTCTTGAACAAGCCACTTTAAGTTTCCATGTGTGGTAAATTTCCCATTGTAGTTGTGTTGACTTTCCTTTTCCTCTCTTCTTCTTTATTTGGACAAAAATGGGCCTCTTTAGGAGGTTTCATGAGCTCTTGAAATATCATATATTCCCTCCTCCACACAATTTGCTTTATGAAATATTATTGTTTAATGGAAATTTGCATATTTCTAATTTACTTGGTCAACAAATTCCCTTTTTGAATAAATATGAGCCAAGTATTAATTTTCCTTCCTCATACTCATTTTAACTGAATTGCTCCCTAAGAAAAGGAAAAATGCTGGTTGCTTACTTTTATTGGTCAAATAACCATTTTACCCTTACATTTATTTCCATATTTGCATTAGCTGGAAAATTGGGCAGAATTTTCATAAAACTTTGAAACTTCATATCTTTATTTATAGACATTCAATTGAGGTACTTCCAAAGGCTACTTAACCCTTATTGAGTCTAGTTTTAAGGAAAAATATAGCCTTTAGGCAACTGGAAGCTCAATATTCTCAAACTTTTAATCTTTGGATGCTATCCCAGAAATTGGCCAATTTCACTTGGTAAACTTCAAAAATTCATAACTCTTTGTGTACAGCTTCAAATAACTTGTATACCCATCAAATTAAAGCTTAATAAGTTTACTTTCATACTAAAAATTATCATAGGCATGGAACATAATTTGCGATTTAAAAATGTCACACAACAAGACTGCTGCATAGGGAAACTCACTGGCAGTAAATTCAAATGCTTACAATTTGTGTTCCAAATATAATCATGTAGTGTGTGATCACTAATTACCTTTTTTTTTCATTCCATGTGCTCTTTAATTCACCATTTTATTCCCTTAAATGTAAGGAATTTTGGTGACAAAAATTTGAAATGTTGCATTTCTCCCCTAATGTAATAAATTTTGTCCTCAAACTTTGAACATCATATTTAATCACTTATACCTTAGGGAATCCCTTTTTATCACTAAATCTATCCCTTTTTCATGTGTAGACTTACAAGTTGTGCAGTACAATCATCATTATAAGTTTAACACGAATCTCAGATACCATTCAGTATTCACATTCAACAATCAAAGTGCAATATAAATAACTGGCATATAAGATCATACAGTCGAGGGTCTTTACCCCCTAAATCCTCGGGCCACTGCTCTTCAAAATTCCAAATTCATCTACCCACATATTGCACTATTAACCACACAACTCGTGTTACTATAAATGTCACAGGTTGCATCATTAAAAACCATACAGCAGACCACACAGTTCACCATACAGTAGACCACACAGTTCACCTCACATTAGACCACATAGTTTACCTCACATCAAACCATATAGTTCACCACATAGAAGACTACACAGTTCACCATGCAATTCTACTTAAGATGTGGGAAGATCAACACTGGTACGGACTATTAATCTCTCTTATTGTCCTTAAATGTTGCATATAAATTCACTATGCTTTTGCTGCCCACTCTGATGTTTTATACTACTAAATATAATATAGGTGGGGTTGCACTGTCTGCCCATACTTGTCTTATTTCCTCAATTGCACCCGACTTGACCTCTATAATAACATGTAATTTTGTTTAGTCAAAAATGTATTCAGGGTCAACCACTATTGGAATCCCTACATATTCCATACCTCAATCCTCCGTCTAAGCATATCAATATACTCGTAGATACTAAATATTAGTGTATTTGTAGGCACGGTATATCAGTATACCTGTAGGCGAGTACTTTGTCTCTAACCCAACTTTTAGGTTCATCATGAAATACGGAACCTCAATATTACACAGATCAAAAATCATTTTCATCAATTATACCCAATAGGCATGCTAAAATCATGATCTATAGTAGCTATTCAAACCTTTACGATATTTAGATAATATCCTCAAAACATTACTAAAGGTTTAACATTATTTACAAGGTTCTAAATTCCATCATAAAATAGAACTATGGTGCAAACAATTCAGATTTCGACCTAAGCATTATTTTAGTTTAGATTTGATTCAGGCATATCATCAACCTTCAGTATCAGTAGATCAGATACTCTAGGATCAATATACGGTATAATCAGCACTCATCATATAGCACCATATATCATATCTACATTCCTTTAACATCACCGTATTACTAAAGATAATCACTTAGCATGGAGAAACCTCAAAATTTTTTCTACACCTTAAATTTCCCATCACCTTACTAAATAACTTTTTTACGCAGTACTTATTGCATCAGAACTGGTTCAGATTGAAAATTAATAGTTTCATCATCATCACTTTTAAGTATTCTTTAAATCATCGAATTAAAATAATTATTAGTCATGGAGAAATCTCAAGACAATCATTATTCCTCAAGTCTCCATAGCCCTATTAACTTAACTTCCCAAGGGGTCACCCATCCTAAGATTTTTCTAGGTTAAGCATGCTTAACTTTTATGTACTCTTGCAAAAATGCAGATATGGCTCTATTTGCTCCTGACCACCCATACCTTGAGACTATCCTTGTCTCAAATATAGTGCCAGCTGCTTCCAATTGGCTAAATAATGTGTCTGGATGGTATATCAGTATCAATACATGTACTTGAACACGTACTAGATGATTTGCTTCCTGAATTCCACCAAGTTGTCATTCGGATCCACTTCCTAGATGTCTATGACATACTTATTGTAATACCCCAAATTTTAAGACTTGAGGCTAGAGAATAAGCCTAAGATTAGTGGATTGCTAAGCCCCAGTTTAACAAGATCCTAAATTTTGATTGAGGGTTAATGACTCTAAAAGTGGATGTGGTTAGTGATAAATGACCCTTTTGGAGAATTTGATGAGAATTGTGATTCATATGTGTGAAGCCAATGCCCAAACCCTACATTTAATCTTATTTATGTGTCAAAGCTTAAGATGCATTAAATATGAAGGGAAGGGCACATGGTATGAAGAAATGAGATATGAAATGATTTTGATGGTGATTCATGAGGAATTGTCATAATCAGGGGCAAAACAGTAAAGCTACTGACCAATTAGCCAGTTACTGAAGAGGAAGCTCCTTGGTAACTCAAAGATCAATGGTTGAGATTGAATTGTGTAATAGATTAAAGGGTGGAATCCCATGTGGTGTGCTTATGAGAGCTCATGGGAGGTGTGTTGAGATGGTGACAAGTGGCACTTTGTGGTCCCTTGGATTTTGGGTCAAGATTTCAAATTTCCCTCTCTCCTCTCTTCCTTTATTTGGCCAAGAGGCCATTTGGCCCCAAAACCTGATCTTCTTCTTCTTCATCTTCATTTCTCTCTCCAGCAGCCATGGTCAACCAAGAGAGGGAGGAAAGAAAAAAGAATAAGGTGAGTTTTGGCCTTTTTTTGGTCATCTAATGGCTAAGTCCTCTTTACTAATCTTAATCATATTGATGAGAGCTTCATCTCTATAGTTTTAGATTTTTGAAAGGAGGTGTTTTAGAGCTTGTGGAAATTGGGAAAGATGAAGAATCAAGGAATTTGTTTAGGAAAGAGGAAGAGGTGAGTGTTTGCTCCCTTTTGATCTATTGATTGTGGTTTTTGGTAGAGTTTTGAGAATTGTGATATTTGCCCTGATTTTATAATGATTTCAAAAAGGTGAAATTGAATAGTGATTTGTGTTGAAAATGGTGTCATAATGTGTTATGATGTCATTGGAATTCGTTTGGAAACTTGGATTGGAAAGGTTTGCAATGTGGTATTTTCATTGTGTTTTATAGAGACATGTAGTGACATATGGTGGAAACATGTTAATATGATGTGAATTTGGTTGCTTTGGTGTTTCCAATGGTTTCCTTGTGAAAAATTATGTGGAAATGGGGTTTGGTGTGAAATTGGGACCGTTAGAGACAAAAGAGCCAAAATTGTGAAAACTGTGGAATCTAGAATTTGGCTAAGTCTAAAATATTGCGCAAGGGGCCAACTTTGCATGGTATTTTAACACTATAAATGTTATTAGAATGATGTGATATTTTCTAGATTTGTAGTTCACATTGCAAGCTTTCCATTAATATAAAGTTTGGGTCATTTCAAGTTCTGTGGGCTAAGTTATGGTCGTTGGAAATTGTGCCATGAGTCAGGTCTTTAGTTGGCCGCAACACGTGATTTTGGCCGCAACCCAAAACCTTCTAACCAGTCTCTGGCCGTGGCCCAAATATTTGTGACCTGTCTTTGGTTGCAGCCTATGAGTGTTGACCGCGGCCTAGGACTTTCTGACCATTTGTTGGTCGTGGCCCATGATGGGGCTGGCCACGACCAACCCTTTAAAAATGAGATTGTGAGGTTTTGAAAGATGGTCTTTGGTCAAGGTTCTCCCAACCCCCAAAAATGACATTTTAGACTTCCGAAGATGGTTTTTGGTCAACAGTTTTTCCAAGCCTTTAGGCATATGTTTAGGCTTTGATTAGCCACCTAAAGGTCATGGATGATAACCAACTTTAATTGATATAAAAGTAAGGTTTTGGAATAGAGAATAACCTTATGTCTTTACTTTGGTTATAGGGTTTATGTTCGCCCTGATCATGGTTCAATGTTCATCAGATCGTGAGTAGCCGGTGCTGGAGCACACGTGGAAAGTGTAGGGAACTTACATCTCTTTCATGCTTTGATATTTATATGGTGTATTGATGCATGTATTGCTCTGCCTGATTTTGTGAAACATGTATGAATGATTGTAGCTCTATTTCTATTTATGTTATGGCCATGGGTATGTTGTTGAAACATTGAGCATGCAGATATGTCATTATGTGAGCATGAGTTATATATTACAAGCATGTCATGCATTAAACACTTATCTTACATGCATAGTGGTAGTTGTTTCCTACTGAGATTCTCTCGAATCTCACCCTCCCCTACCAACATTTTAGACAGGGTGGGTGGATCAAGGTTGGAGCAAGCAGCTAGGGGCGACAAGGACTCCCTTTTGAGTTATTTGAGTTTTGGTAGTTGGTTATCATTGTAGTTGGGATATTTGTATTTGATATGGATGTATATTTGATTATGTATGGAGATGAGATTTGTGTAATCCCCGTATGACGGCTTGTATGGGCGAATGTGCCCTATGAATTCTATATAAAGGTATGAACCTGGGAGTTGCTGGGATGATATTGTTGTACACTCTGATATTTGTATAAATGTGATATTCTGCATGATGTAATTGTATTCGAAATTGAATATGAGACCAAGTTATTGTATTGAGAAGATGTATTTGTGAAAACCTTATCATGAAGATAGGATTTTAAATAAGGTTTAATTGTTATTGGTCTCTATTTCATTTTAATTGCGTGTTTCGGATATGATTACGGAAGGGGGTTATACTTATATCGCCCTTGGATTGGCATGGTAATACTATCATTGAATCTAAGATATGCCTATATTTAATAAATGTAATGGTTAATATAGGTTGGAGGAATATATATATATGTATTCGAAAAGAAAATTAGTAATATTATATATACATAAATGTATTTTCGAAATACACACACACACACATATATATATATATATATATATTATATGATAGTATTATTATATTGTGTTAGTTTTAAATTTAGTTTTATCTCATAAATTAAATTTAATAATTAACACGACAAAGATATAATATCTTGGATTTAATTTATAAAGATAAATTAAATCTATTTTATTGGCTCTTTATTTAGATTAAATAAATAAGATAAATTAAAAATGTTTGATATATTTAATTAAACTATATTTATTTAATTTTCTTATCAAAAGACAATAATTGTTAATTGATATGATATGGATTTCAAAATTAATTAAAATTAATTTAAAAAATTTAATATCCTTCATAAAATAGAAAACTCTGACTAGTTATTAAAAAAAAGGTGAGCTAGGGTTTTCTACGTACGAGTGATAAAAAAAGCAAGATAGAGAGAGAGCCGTGAGAAAAGAAAACTCTAGAAAGAGACATTTGTGGCGCTAGAACACTATTCGTGTAGAGACCGGTAGAGGGAGAAGATCCAAGAGGGAGATGATCCAAGTTGTTAGCTCCTTGAGATTTGAAAGAAAGGCTGAACACATAAGAAAAATACGCTTCTCTACTACTCGATTTAAATGACGATGATAGATCTGCAATAGAGATTGGAAAACTTATGAATTTTAATTTTCTGCTGTGGCCTTAGAGCCCAGTCAATTGTACATTTAAGTTGAGTTTGAGTTTTCATATTGATTATAAATTGTATATGTGATATATAAGTTGTATGTGATATATTGCTTTGGATTCGATTGATGGTGATTAATCGAGAAGGATAGGAGACTAAGGAAAACTTGGCCTAGCTTTGGTACTCGTGTTATAGGGTTGTTAGATTCAAAATCTCATGGGCAACTTGTTGAGTGGAAATATGTGGGGATCTCTTACATGAAATGTTAAGGATGAATAGATTATGAAGATTTAAAATTGTTCTTGGAGACATGTGATGCATCTACTGCTAGTGTCAAAAAGCTTGAAAATCAAGCAAAATATGAGAAAAATAGTATTATAGAAGCCAACCATACTAATTTAGCATGCCTCTGCCTTCCTAGTACTGATAGGATCATTCTCATTAAAAGTTGGGATCACTCTTAATTTCAATAAGGAATTAGAGAGACCGTCGTGGCTAACTATTCGTAGCGTGACATAATGATAACATTTATTGCTTTTCATATTGTATGAATTATTATTTCTTGTGGTTTTAATTTCTAAAATTGTTTGGGTATGGTGAACAATATGGCTCTAGCTTTATAAGGGTTGTAAATTGTTTTTAAATATGACGTACATGCCATGCCTTCCTCTACATAGTCTGGATGTACATTCTTTTCACATCCCACTCCCCTCATATGTTTAAAGGAGGTTTCTCAATGTATTTTTCTTTTCTTATTAGAGAGGTTCTCTCATAGGCTTGAATGGATTTAGGTTACGTGAGCCATATTATGTTACGTTTAAATTATGTTTCCTTTGATTAGATCATTACATGCACATTTTGCAATATATGTATATTTGTATGAGATACAATCGCGATATATGTATTCATATGAACAAAATATTTAATTAAGCCCTCCAAATGAAATCTTAAGTCATAATGTCATTAATTAATGAATACTTGTTAAAACCTAGATCATTCAATTGTAGGTTCCACCAAAGTGGAAGCATTTGAGTTATCTTGGTGCGACAATCGTGAGTAGTGGTGTTACTCAGAAAGATTCACTATTGTTTTCATTTAATTGAGATTAACATAACATTTTTGGATCTTAAGGCATTAGATGGGATTAAACATGCATGATCATATGATGAACGAATCCCATAAAGATCTAAGAGTTACATATCATGTAATTGGCAAAGAGGTTACTTACCTAAATAACTTTATTTAAGCGTCTTGCTAAAGCAAACTTAAATTTAAGAGAAATATGGACCTTAGCCCATTAATTTTTACTTGAGCGTTGTTAATTAAGTAGGAGATTACTAGCCAACTTTGCATATTTTATTGTAGAATCATGTCGACTAGTAATACTACTACACTATCATTGCGATCAGTCCTTGAGATGGACAAACTCAATGAGACAAACTTTCTTGACTGGTTCAAGAACTTGAGAATTGTTCTCAAGCAAGAAAGAAAAGCATATGTCTTAGATCAACCCATTCTTGAGGAGCCTATTGCTAATACTCCAAGAGCTCAGAAAGATGCTTACACAAAGCATAAAGAAGATTATGTGGATATAGGTTGCTTGATGCTTGCCGCCATGGTTCCAGAGCTCCAAAGAGATTTGGAACTTATAGAGGCTTATGAGATGTTGTGCCTCTCAAGGAAATGTTCCAGCAACAGGCATGGCAAGAAAGGTATGAGATTACAAAGGCTTTAAATTCCTGCAAGATGGCTGAAGGTGTATCGGTTAGTACTCACATGTTAAAGATGAAAGGCTATATTAATCACCTGAGAGGCTTGGATTTCCCATAAGCCAGGAGTTAGCTACAAATTTGATCTTGAACTCACTCCCAGAAAGTTATGACCAGTTTGTTATGAACTACAACATGAACAACATGGAGAAATCAATTTTTGAACTGTATGGTATGCTTAAAACTGTTGAGTGGAACTTTAAGAAAAAGCCCAACAATGTTTTGATGGTTCAAAAAGGAAAGGGTATAACAAGGAAAGGTAAGGGTAAGGGGAAGGCTAATGGCTCAAATGGTAAGACTAAAGAGTTAAACAAGCCTGAAACTAAGCCTACAGCCAAGAAGGCAAAGCCTCCAAAGGAAGGAGTATGCTTCTTTTGTAATGAACCCAGTCATTAGAAGAGGAATTGAAAACTCTACCTTGAAGATCTTAAAAAGAAGAAGAAGGATAACGGGGATATCTCTTTATGTATTTATGTTATAAAAATTCAACTGTCTACTTTCTCTACATGGGTATCAGATATTGCATGTGGTTCTCACATTTGTACAAATGTGCAGGGTTTTAAGGATAGTATAAAGCAGAAGAAGGGTGAACTGGATCTACCAGTTGAAAACAGAGCAAGAGTTACTGCTTTAGTTGTAGGCACTTATGAATTAGTTTTGCTTGGTGAGATTTTGTTAGTTTTGAATAATTGCTATTATATTCCTGCTTTGAGTAGTAATATTGTTTCTCTTTTTATTTGGATAAGGAAGGTTATACTTCCATTACTGAGAATAGTAAATGGTCTATTTATCATAATGGCATTTTCTATACTAATGGTGATTTGCATATTGGTCATTATATATTAAATTTGGAATAGTGCAAATATCTATAACGAACCACCAAAAGGATCAAGTCAATTGATTTGAATCCGACGTACCTATGGTATTGTTGTCTAGGCCAAATAAATGAGAAACGCATTGCTAAACTCCATCAAGATGGATTTCTTAACTCATTTGATTTTGAATCATGTGATACATGTGAGTCTTGCTTATTAGGAAATATGACATAGGTACCTTTTACTGGGCATAGTGAAAGGGCCACTGATTTATTGGGCCTTAAACATATAGATGTATGTGGACCACTGAATACAGCTGCTAGAGGAGGCTATATGTACTTCATTACATTTATAGATGAGTTTAGTAGATATAAATATATCTATCTAATGAAACATAAATCTGAATCTTTTGAAATGTTCAAAATATTCCAAAATGAAGTACAAAACCAACTTGGTAAATGATTAAAGCACTTTGATCTGATCGAGGTAGTGAATATTTGAGCAAAGAGTCATTGACGATCTTAAGAGTTTTGAGATAATCTCACAGTTGACTCCTCTAGGAACTCCACAATGGAATGGCATTTTGAATAGAGGAATCAAACATTAATAGATATAGTTTGATCTATGATGAGTCAACCAGATCTTCCACTTTCTTTTTAGGGCCATACCCTAGAGACAGTCGCATTCACACTAAATCATGTTTCATTTAAGGCAATTGAAAAGACACCATATGAGATATAAACTGGAAAGAAACAAAGTTTATTTTTTCTTAAAATTTGGGGATGTGAGGTACATGTTAAGCAATAAGCCTCAGATAAATTAGCACCCAGATCTTTAAAGTGCCTTTTCATAGGGTGTCCTAAGGAAATGAAGGGATACTATGTCTACAATCCCACCAATAACAAACTGTTTGTTTTTCAAAATGATATATTTCTAGAAAGAGAGTTTATTTGTAAAAGAACAAGTGGGAGCAAAGTACATCTCAAAAAAGTTCTAGAGTCACAAGATAGCACATAACCGTAGATGAAAAACTAAGAAGACTCACAACAAGTTATGGAGCCTCCTTAAGTAACATAAGGTCCATATAGACTTGATAGGACATAACATTAGCCTCAGAGATATGGATTTTGATTATTGAAAGTCATAATGTGTTGCACATTGAGCAAAGTGAGCTGACTATCTATCGAGAAACCATAGTGGGATTAAACTCTGAGAAATGGCTAAATGCCATAAAGTTTGAAATGCAATCCATGTATGACAATTTGGTATAGACCTTAGTCGATCTACCTGAAGTTATAAAAACTATCAGGTGCAAATGGGCTTTGAAGGAGAAAACTGACATGGATGGCAATGTAAATGTCTTAAAGGCATGACTAGTTACAAAAGGATTCACTCAAACTCATGGTGTAGACTATGATGAACCTTTTCCCCAGTTGCAATGGCCAAATCAATCAGAATCCTTCTTGCCATTGCAGCATATTATGACTATGGAATATGGCAGATAGATGTTAAAATAGTATTTCGTAATGGAAAGCTACTTGAGGATGTGTACATGACATACTTAAAGGCTTTGTGTGTTCAGAAGACCCTGGTAAAGTGTGCAAGCTTCAGAGATCCATTTATAGATTGAAGTAAACATCCCAGAGCCGGAATCATCATTTTAATGAAGTAGTCAAAGAGTTTGGATTCATTCAAAACATCGATGAACCTTGTGTTAACAAGAAAGTTAGTGAAAGCACAATTGTATTTCTAGTACTTTATTTAGATAACATTTTACTCATAAGAAATGACATTCCTACCTTGAAGAGTGTCAAGTCTTGGTTAGGAAAGTCTTTCTTGATGAAAGACTTAGGAGAAGCCACCTACATCCCAGGGGTTAAGATCTATAGAGATATGTTACATGTGTATATGATCAATTAAATAGTACACATGTACACTATCATAATCACGTAATACAGAAGTTAGTAGAGTATCGTTCTCACGAAGATTGATCACTAAGTTCCAAAATGAGTAATTTTAATTCTATTTAGTCGATTGATTAGTTGGTGATGGAAAATATAAAATAGAAAATGATTAAATATGTATGCAACTAATATGAAGACAACTATAAGAAAAACCTCTAGGGGCTAGATTTGACTTAACAAATTTCAGATTGAATCACTTATCTATTCTAGCCCAATTTATTCCACATGATTGATAGTTGAGTTTTCCTAATTTAATTACTAGCCTCTTCCAAGGTCAAGTAATTCTATAATTAATTGCTAATCCAATATATTGCTATATGAATTTAAGCAATTAATCATACATTAAGATTTATAGAACTCATTAAGACTACACAATTCATATGAATATATTCGTATTTCATATACAAATTATGGTTTTAATTATAGGGTCTACACACATACATCTCCTTCCGGTCTCAACATACATATTGAAATTATTCAAAAGATGGCCAATCAAAAGGAAGCATTAAGAATAATAATTAAAACTCAATCATAAAAGAAAAATTAAAACTAGGTGTAATAAGTTAAGCTTCAATCCATCATTAGTAAGCTACATCATCACCATTGGAAAATAGAAATTTAGCTCATGATGAAATTAAAAACAAAATAAAAATAAATTAACATTACATAAAAATAGAATAAAAACCTCATAAATACTGCATAAAACATGAATATTAAATTCTAAAACATAAATATACAAGCATAAGGTGCATGAAAAATGGAGAAATCTAGCCAACCATTTAGGAGGTAAAAACTTTCATGTAGGTGGCATGCAAAAAGTAATACTATCCTAAGCCTTCCAAGATAGAGACATGCAAAAAGTAATACAACCCTAAGCTTTCCAAGATGGAGGCATGCAAAAAGTAAAACAATGCATGAAATTAACTCTAAAAATAACAAAATTTTTATAGAATTGTCAGAGAAGGACCTGTAATTGTCAGAGAATGAAGCCTCTACATCTCTTCCCTCTTTCCTATGTATGCTTGGCCTTGATCTCTATTTATAGGGAAAAAATGAATTACTACAATGCCAAAAGCGCGTTGCTATAGTGAACCACGTCTAGAACAGTGATTTCAAACAGTAAACCGTGTCTGGAACAATGAAAAGCACATTTGATATAGTGTTTCCATTTCTATAGTGAAAAGCAGCTATGAAAGCCATTTGGATTAGAAAGTTCATTGTTGAACTAGGGGAGGTGCCTACCATCTCAAATCCAATAGATTTGTTTTGTGACAACAGCGATGCAAGTACACAGGCCAAGGAGCCTAAGTCATATCAAAGGACCAAGCATATACTTAAGCAATTTCATCTTTTTAGAGAAATCAAGGATAGAGGTGATATAACAATATGCAAAGTAGTAGGAGAAGACAATGTTCCTGGCCCTCTTAAAAGGCGACTTGCACAGGTAAAGCATGAGCTTCATGTTAGGACAATAGGAATTAGGAAAATTAATAATTGTACCAGTGCAAGTGGGAGGATGTTGGAAATTGTGTCCTAAGGACCATCATTGTACTTTGAATATTGTTGTTCAATAAGCTTTTCTATTTTATTATCATATCATTTACATGTTCACTATGATACCTATCCTTGGATATATCATAATGATTGTCCTCAATGTCAGTGGTCGGTTATCTATACGAGAGCAAGAGGAAATAAGGCCAGTATGACTTTGAAGAAGTATAAAGATATGAATCAAAGTCCTAGGAACTTGTAAGAGTACAAGGTGCTGGACCGACCTACTATGAGAAAGCTGTGTGGATCAAGTCGTAAGCTTATCTCATGTATAACCACATCACTATGCCCTTTGACCTGAGATCATCATGGATTCTTACATGAAAGTCACTTAACTTTGACCTAGTCAAAAGTCACCTTTGACAGAGTGATGATAAAGGCTATTTTCGGGCTTGGTGGTTTTCATACAGAGAAATGTGAATGATCAAGATGAAATTTGTCCCTCACATTAGTAGAGAGATATTACTGGGCCCCACAATGAGTGAGTCTGAGAAATGTATGGCCATACACAATGAAAAGGAATTTTTATTTCTATAGTCAGACTACTCAGGGATCAAGGAAATAATTAATGGTTTGGAATTGGTGGATGACATCCTCCATGCCTCATCCTTGACTGAAATATCGTGTGACAAAAGGGATGTGATATGGTTATATGACATGTTCCATCAGTTTATCGATCCCCATATGAATTAGGTAGTCATCATATCTTGCTAGAGGCTACTTATGACTTGTGGGTTAGTATAGTCATTAGCCCACTGCCAACTTCATATGAGCCTATAGGGTCACACACACAAATAGCCCAATACGGGCTATAATGTCCAGATTCATTGAATCTAAGATATGTCTTGATTTTATGAAAGTAATGGTTAATATAGGGTGGATGAATATATATATTCGAAATGAAAATTAATAATATTATATATACATATATGTATTTTTGAGATATACACACACGTATGTATTATATGATAATATTATTATATTGTATTAGTTTTAAATTTTGTTTAATCTGATAAATTAAATTTAATAACAAACATGATAAAGATATAATATCTCATATTTAATTTATAGAGATAAATTAAACCTATTTTCATTGGCTCTTTATTCAGAATAAATAAATCGTTTACATTAAAACTGTTTGACAGATTTAATATCACTATATTTATTTAATTTGCATATCGAAAGACAATTAGGTGTTAATTGATATGATACGGATTTCAAAATTAATTAAGATTAATTTTAAAAATCCAATATCCATCATAAAATAGAAAGCCTTGACTAGTTATTAAAAAAAGGTGATAAATTGGTTGACTAAGCCATCTTACAATTAACCTACTTTTGGGTCAAAATTTCCAACTTGAAGTTTTGACTTTTCAAATAGATTCAAGATGGCTTCTATTGAACTTCCTCTTTTGTTTTCTTTGTGTTTGGATGTCATTTCTCTTATGGCAAGGTGAGGAAATATTAATTGAATCTTTTATCCAAATGTGTTGTTGAATGTTTGACAAATTTGTCCTACTTCTTGTCCTTGCCTTAACCAAAATGGTTTATGTGAAAGTAGAGAGTTGTGTTACCTTTTCAAGTTCTTTTATTTCCCTTAGTCTTCTCCTAAATGGCCTTCTTTCTCTCTTTCTTAAGTTCAAATTATATTTTTAGTAATTTCTGACTTCAAGAGAAAAAACTTGGTAGTTACCTCTAGCTAATCGGAACTAAAGTCTTAGCAAAATTTTGAGGGGCAATTCTGTCATTAATTCCACTATCTATTTTATATGTTTAGCCCTTAAGTACATTTTGGGATATTACATTTCTTACCCCTTACATTAAATTTCATCCTCAAAAGTTGTTACATAACTTATGGCATAAATTTCGGATAACGTTTCTTCATATCTTCTTCAGCTTCCCAGGTTGCCTCTCTTGGAGACAGTCCTTTCCAAACCACCTTTACAAATGGAATGTTGTAATGCTTGATCCACCTTTCTTGTTTGTTAATGATTTTTTCTGGCTCAACCTAATAGGTGAGGTTATCACGCATATCCATATCTTCATATTCAATAACATGCTCAGGGTTTGGTTGGTACTTCTTCAACTGTAAGACATGAAAGATGACGTGGAGCCTACTCAAGTTCCGTATGCCATTAGCTCAATTCTTGCTAGTATTTTAAAAGGACCAATGTACCATTTGCTTAACTTCTTTCACTTTATCGCTCTACTGATTCCAGTGATCAGAGATACTTTCAGGAATACATGATCCCCAACTTCAAATTCTAGAGGTCTTCTCCTCATGTCAGCGTAGCTTTTTATGTCTACTCTTTACCATAAGGAAACTTTGTTTGATAATTTTGATTTACTTTGTGGTTTGGTCTACCAAATCTGGCCCATATAATCTTCTTTTGGATAATTATTTCCAGCAAAGAGGTGATTGGTACTTTCTCCCATATAGTGCTTCATATGGATCCATTTGGATGCTCGCATGATAGTTGTTATTGTAGGCGAATTTAGCTAAGGGAAGGAAATGAACCCAACTTCACTTAAAATCCATTACACATGCCATCAACATATCTTCCAGTGTCTATATAGTCCTCTCTATTTGTCCATCTGTTTGTGGATGATAGGTCATACTGAATTTCAGCTTGGTTCCCAGAGCTTCATGTAAGGCCTTCTAAAATCTTGATCTGAAGTTAGGTTCTCGATCAGAGATAATACTCTTCCATGTACCATGGAGTTTGATTATTTCCCGTATATACACTTTTGCTAGTTTCTCCAGCGAATAGCTGGTATTGATGGGTACAAAATGCGCTGACTTGGTAAAGAAGTCAACAACTACCCAAATTGTATCGTAGTTCCTGATTTTTGGGTAAACTCGTAACCAGATCCATAGTAACATTTTCCCATTTCCATTCTAGAATTTTAGGTCTTTACAGATGTTATGGTGGTCATGGATGTTCAATTTTCACGTTCAGACAGGTAAGGCATCGAGCCACATACTTGGTTACGTCACTTTTCAGTCCTGGCCACCAATATTCTAATTCCAAGTTGTGGTACATCTTGATCGCCCCTAGATGAAGATTATATTTACTTTTATGTGCCTCATCTCTTCAATTTTTGCCTTGAATCAACCTTTGGTGGAACATATACTTGCTTCCGATTCTTGAGTAATCTACTGGTGAAAGATCATAGTCTTGAGTCCTTCCTTGTTCAATCATGGTTCAGACGGACTATACTCATTCATCTTGGTTTTAAGCTTCTTCAATCTCAATCCTTAAATTACTTCTCCCTTGGATAACCCCATAGCTAGCACATAAGATTTGGTTTGATAGATTTTGATCCCAAAAATCTTCTATCAATTTCCCTTCTTGTATCATCATTACTACAACTTACAGCGCCTTCTGATTAAGTGTATCAGCAACGACATTTGCTTTACCTGGATAATACTTGATCTCCAAGTTGTAATCTTTTAGCAACTCTATCTACCAACACTATTTCATATTTAATTCTTTCTGGTTATAGAAATACTTGAGACTCTTGTGGTCACAGTATAGTTCTATAGTTACACTATACAGGTAGTATCGCCATATTTTTAACATAAACACGATTATAGCAAGTTCTATATTATAAATGGGATCTCATCTCATGAGACTTTATCTGTCGAGAGGCATAGGCCACCACTCTGCCTTGCTGCATAAGGACACATCCTAATCCCTGCTTACTAGCATCACTGTAGACTATATAAGTCAAGTTGGGATCAGGGATAATCAACACCGGTACCCTCATCAACCTCTTTTTCAGCTTAGTAAAGCTCTTCTCACATCGGTCATCCCGCTCAAATTTTTGATCCTTCACGTGAGCTTGGTCATCAATAAGGCAGTCTAAGAGAAATTTTTAATGAACCTCCGGTAATAACCAGCAAGACAAAGAAAACTGCATATCTCCACTACAGTTTCTGATCTCTTCCAATCTAGCACTGCTTCCAATTTACTGGGATCCACTAAGACCCTTTCTTGTGGGTGACATGGCCCAGGAATTTCACTTCTGAAAGCCAAAACTCACACTTGCTTAGCTTGTCATAGAGTTGCTTGTCTCATAAAATTTCCAGCACTGTTCTCAAATGATGCTCATGCTCTTCATTACTCTTGGAGTATATCAAAATGTCATCGATAAAAACCACCAAATATTGATCTAGATACTAATAAAAAATACGAATTATGTTGTCCTTGAATATGATAGGTGCATTAGTTAATAGGAAGGGTATTACCAGAAAGTCATAGTGCCCATAGCTAGTCTTGAAATAGTCTTTGACATATCTTTTGCCTTCACTCAAAGCTGATGATAACTCGACCTTAGATCTATCTTCGAAAATACATAAGAATCAGATAGTTAATCAAGAAGGTTGTCAATTCTTAGAAGTGGATACTTGTTCTTAGCGGTTATTTTGTTCATTTCTCTGTAATCGATACATAGCCTTAGGCTTCTATCTTTCTTCTTAACAAATAGTACTGGAGCTCCCCACGGAGAGACACTAAGTTGAATGAACCCTTTTTCAAGTAACTCTTCAATTTGCTTCTTTAGCTTTGTTATCTCATTTGGAGCCATTCTATATAGGGCTTTTAATATGAATCGAGCTCCAGGCATAATTTCGATTGCTAATTCCACTTCCCTTTTCAAAGGCAATCTATTAAGATCGTTCAAAAACACTTCAGGAAATTCCATTACCACGGGTATATTCTCTAGGCTTACTTTTGTCTCCGCCTGAACGGAAAAGAATACCATATACCTTTGGTACCCCTTCTTTAGGTATTTCTTAGCTTCAGCTATTGAGAGGAAACTCAGACTAGTACTTATATTATCATCCTTCTGTGGAGTAGGATAAACTATCCTCTTGCTTCTGCAATCTAGCATCACATTATTCTCCACCAACCAATTAAAACCTAGTATAACTTCTAATTGTTGGAGCGGTAAACAAATTAAATCAACCGTAGACTCATGTCCCTCAACATTTATTTCACAATTCAAACAAGCATCAGCAGTCATGGTTTTAACACCCATCGGCACCGACACAACCAAGTCAAATGGTAGTTTATGAATATGCAGTCCTAAGCACTTCACACAGTCATAAGCAATGAAGGAAATACTAACACCCGAATTAAATAAAGCTTGCAGCAAACTCTTATTGAGAAAGATTTTACCTTGAATCAATTCAGGGGACTTACGGGCCTCTTCATGTGTTATGGCAAATACCCTACCCTGATTCCTAGGCCTTGGCTCTACTGGCCATTGCTTGCAATCACTAGTAATGTGTCCCATTTACTGATAGTTATAGCAAATTATTTGTAACACACATGGTTTGCCGACATATATCCTGGCATATAAGGGCATGGTTATGGCGCTGGGGGTTTCTGGTTCCCACATTCCTTAGGCTGATATTTTTTCTTACAGCTGCCCTTAGTAAGGACCCTTGATCTTTCTGCTTCTAGGAAGAATTTCCCTTACTGGGTTTACTGCAGCTGCTAACACTCTTAACTGGATATAGATCCCTTAAGTTGTTTTCCATAATCCGCCACTCTTCCATAGGGGGAGACTAACCTTTTCTTCATCTCATACCTTAAACCCCAGATCAACATGTTAGAACTCCTCTCCTCATCATATTTATGTCACAAGTTGGAGTAATGGGCTAGTCGGATAAACCAAGATAGGTAGTCATCAAAAGTCTCTTCACCGTCTTATTGTATAGACAAAAACTTTGATTCTTTTTCAAGCCTAATAGACTTGGGAAAGTACTTTTCATTCAACTTTTCCTAGAACAAATCCTAATTCACAAGCACATTTTGAGTTTGCAGCATTATGATGGTGTTCTTCTACCACCTGTCAGTGTCTCCCTCTAGCTTATAAATAGCCAGTCGTGCCTTTACCTCAGTATGGCATTCTAACACTTCAAATATCTTTTCTAGTCAGATTATCCAATCTTTAACTACTTGGGGGTTAAATCTTCCCCTAAACATCAGGGGCAGATGCTTACAGAATTTGGAAACCCAAAACTATAGATCTCTTTTATCCTGGCTGGCACCCCATGAGATTTTAGTTCATTCGGTATATTGTTGGGACTCCTTAGGTTGAGTCAGCCCTTCCTCAATCTCCTTATGATTTGTCTTATCATGTACAGATGGTTCTCTATCCTTATTTTATTTTTCTTTCACCTCCCTTAGATCATTAATCATATCTCGCTACTCTATCAGCATGCCCAGCCTTTGTTGTATCGGATTAGGTGGGTTGTGATTTATCTCTTCAACTTCTAGTACCACACATTAACTTTTGGTCAAACTATTATTTCTTTTCACTATTATAAAGGATTCACAATATCAATATTATACTATACGTATACACATATTCCTTAAAACTTATACACCAGAAAATAACAGAACCATATGTATGTATACTACAAATAGTCATATTTACAATAAAAGGCACATCATTTACACCAAAAGAAGCCTATACTACTTTGTGCTCTCCCACCATCCTTAATTCCTAACACAAAGTCACTAGTCTAGGGTTAGTAACTATCAGCCGAAGTAAAGAACTCTAGTAACAACCTAATATTGCTAGAATCCATGCTTTGATACCAAAAATGTAACACCATTATTTCAAAGTGTTGAAAATAGTTCAAAATAAGTAATGAAGTCAAACCAGAGACCAGAAATAGTTTTCAACCCATTTGGGATCCTGACTTCAATACAGGGTTTGGTGCTGTCCTTAAGTAGGTTTTCAAAAAATTTACTAAACATATTTGATATGGTCTCATTTGCACTTTTCAAATATGTTGGACTCATTTGGTTATGTTTCCCTTTGGTAATACCAAAGTATTTACCAAAGTTCTTAGCAGATATTCGGGTTAAGATTGTTAACTAAAGGGTTTACAGTGCATAGTCACCCTATTTTAGTTCATTTACCATGGTTATGTACTAATATCTAGGTATACAAATAGTACCTTTACTATTACTAAGAGTACTAGTCTTGTGGTGTACTTATATATACATCATGTATAATTTCTCAAAACTAGATAAGCAATAAAAACCTAATCCTTGTCTACAAGCCCTAGCCGTCCTTATTTACCTGCTTGCCCCTTGAGCCGTTTGCCCTTGTTGTAGGTTAGTCATTAGAAAGAGTGAGATTTATATGAATCTCACTAGTAACAATTCACTCATATGACATATAATTTCATAGATCATGTAGACAATCATCACACAACAACATTTATAACAGTCATACATTCTTGACATTCTTAACATTCGTAACAATGGATGATAAAAACATGCATATAAAGTATTATACATGATATAAGAGAAAGAGTTACTACCTTGGTCTTTCCGATCTTGTTCTTGTATAGATTTCTTGAGCAGATATCAAATCCTATAATTAGAATTACAAATGACAGGTTATTACTTAATCCATTTATTCTCTAATTCAAACATTCAAGTTGGTTATTACTAGGGTCATTTAATCAAGTCAACTAAGAAGTTAAGGTGGTCAATTAATCTAAAAGACCAATTTCTAACCTCAACGTTCAACAATATTACATTATGCCATTATATCTTCAATTTTCACATAATGACCAAATTTGCCAGAATTTTGCATCAATTTTGAAAATAATATCTTTATGTACAAAAGTCTAATTGCAGTGATTCCAAAGGTTATATGACCCTTATTTAGTCTATTTTCAAGGAAAAATATCAGCTATAGCTAGTTGGATGCACATCATTCCCAGAATTGTCAATTATTGTACACTGCCAGAATTCAACCCAGTTTTCATGACCAAATTCAAAAATTCATAACTCCCAGTTTACAAGTCCAAATGACACAAATGACCTAATTAAAGCTTGATATGTCTACTTTTATTCTGGAAAGACTCACATTCATTGAACATCATTTGGTTATCCAAAACTACAGTACTAATAGGTACTTCGCTGGAATCCTATCCAGGCAGAAAATCTAGTTTTGCTTTTTTAGTTTCAATGATCCAAAGTTCACAACTTGGGGATATTCGCACTCTATTTTCTATTCATTCTACATGTCTTGTTTTGGGCAGAAATTCAACAAAAATTCCAATAATTACCATACCTCCAATTTAAGCATAAAACTTGTCTTATATGGCTTCTAATAATCATAAAACGCAAATACATAACCAAAAAAACATGACTGCTCAAAATCCTAGTTTGACCAAAATCAGGGCAGATTTATACTTGTCAAAATACTCATTCAACCAACACAACCAATAGCTTAAATTGAAGCCAATACTCATCTCTTGCTCCTCCTTTACTCCTTTCTTTGATTCTTTAGCTTTTGTTCTTAGATGATAGCTCAAAAGACCTCCTCTTAAAATTCTAAAACCATATAAATAAAGCTCTTATCAAGAGGAACAATGTTTATAAAGAGTGTTTTGGCCATAAATGAGGTTAAGAAGGTAAAAATCAAGAGGAAAGAAGTCTCCTATACTTGGTTCTTCAATTTCTGTTTTAGTCTAGCTGCTTAGATGACTTAAAGATGGAGACAGATAGTGGTAAATGATGAGCCTTTTCCTTTCCCTCATTATTTAAAGGCTGGCTAAAGTTTTGGTCAAAATGTGGCAAGAAAAATTGTTGTCACAAATGGTTTATTTTGGGTCAGACACTTATAGTATTTAACTTGAGTTTTTACTTTCCGCTTCCCTTCATCTTTTGACCATAAATTGACACCCTTAAAGGTATCCTAATTAATTGAATCTTCAACCCCTCTTCTCTCTTTATTTGACCAAAATATATATCCCAAAAAGGTGACAATTTGGTTAACCAAGCCTTCTTGGAATTAACTTACTTTTTGGTCAAAATTTCCAATTTGAAGTTTTGACTTTTCAAATAGATTCAAGATGGCTTCAATTGAACTTCCTCGTTTGTTTTCTCTATGTTTGGACATCATTTCTCTTATGTCAAGGTAAGGAAATATTAATTGAATTTTATATCCAAATGTGTTGTTGAATGTTTGACAAATGTTTCCTACTTCTTTTCCTTGCCTTAGCCAAAATATTCTATATGGGAGTAGAGAGTTGTGTTACCTTTTCAAGTTCTTTTATTTCCCTTAGTCTTCTCCCAAATGGTTCCTTTTTCTCTCTTTCTTATGTTCAAATTATATTTTTGGTTATTTCTGACTTCAGGCGAAAAGACTAGGTAGTTACTTCTAGCTAATCGGAACTAAAGTCTTAGCAAAATTTCTAGGGGTAATTCTGTCATTAATTCTACTATCTATTCTGTATGCTTAGCCCTCAAGTACATTTTGGGATATTACATATTGAGATCGAAAAGAAAAACTGAACACATAAGAAAGGTACACTTTTTACTACTCAATTTAAAGGCCATTGACAGATCTGTTGTAGGGATTTGAAAACTTTTGAATTTTAATTTATGTTGTGCCTATCAATCCCAATAGTAACTTTTCTCTTATATCATATGTATTGCTTTGTATGTATTTCATTGTCATCTAGATATGTATGGGACAGTTTGTCCCTAGGCATTAAGATCTGTGAGTATGAGTTCTATAGGGAGTTACCTTAGGCGGCAGCACAAGGAGTTACCCTAATTGCAAGACTTGGGCTATGTAGGCTGAGGCAGAAGGCCCTTAAGTGCATCTTGTAAAGGGTAGAGTGTTATATCCCAAATTTCAATTAAGGGTTAATGATAGAGGATTTTCAGGATTTAAATTTCCTGAATCCAATTGTATGTATTAAGAAAAGTGTTCCCCAAGGGGGGAAGTGATTTGATGATTGTGATTGAAGGGGCTCAAAGCCAGGCTAAACAAGTATAGTCTATTCGAATTACGATCGAAGGAAGTGGAAACCTCTTGAGTTGAAAATGGAGATCACATCCTATAAGAATGTCTCTGGGTATAGGAATTAGTAAAGCGATCAAGCGAAAGGTGCTGAGCCACGAAACATTGGTTCATTGAGATTCTTGTGAGAATCAGACCTATAGCATACCATTTGTGTGGCCGTCTAGAAGGAACTATCCTAATGAGAAGTAATTCATGAAATGGAAGCCGACATAAAGAGGCATCTGGAGTTTATGGCTTAAGTTGAGTAACAAATTTCGAGGACGAAATTTATTATACAGGGGGAGAAATGTAATATCCCCATTTTGATTAAGGGTTAATGATCTCAAAAGTGGATGTGATGAGAGTTTTGTTTTTTTAATGATTCCAATGGCTTCCTTATGAAAATTTGTGTGGGGAGAGTGTTTGTTCTGAAATTGGAACCATTGGGAACAATTGTGCAAGAGTTGGAAATTCTATCTATTGAAACTCTGTATAGGGCAGTCGTTTGTATGGATGTTTTGAATAGAAAAATGGTGTATAAAAATTCTGAAACTTTCCATTCTTATAGCTCACATGCCAAGCTTCAAATATAATTTATGTCATTTTGATCTGTGAGCTGAGAGTTATGATTTTCCAAAGTTAGGGATTGAAACTGGAATATGCTTTAGAGCAGTATGGAGTTTTGTGCAATTCTATAATTTCTTGGTTATGAACATCATTGATCTATATTTTTTTAGAAAAGAGGACTTAAACATCTTTCCATTGGCTTTAGGATCACCCCATTTCGATTTTTCTAGAATTAGTTATGATTTTTCAACGTTTGTGCAGAAATTTGCCAAAACTTTGTAAAAATCCGAAATTGTTGGAAATTAATAAATAATTAATTATGATATCACCCTAATATTAAAATATCATCTTCCTCTTCCTCTTTAGCCCAAACTGATGCCATTTTCAGAAAAATAGATAGAGGAAGTTGTGAGCTTTTATAGAGAGAAAGGGGAAGAGATCTTGTAAGGTAAGCCGATTTCTCCAACGATTTAGCTCCTTAAACGTATAACTCTACTTCTAATTCCATGTTCTTGAACGTTGTTGAAGCTCAAATCTTGGTTGGGAAAGTTATGGTTTTTCAGCCATATTAGGGAAAAGCAAGAAGGAGCTTGAGGTAACTTCCAAACTTTCGTATATTGCTTATTCTGGCTTTTATGGCAATTTAATTGGTAAAATTTCATCGGATTGCCATTGGTTTTAAATTTTGGAGACGTGTGTGCCTAAGGGTTACACTCCCAAAATTGGATCCAAATGGTAGTTATAACCTAATGTAATAGTTAATAAAGTGGTTAGGAGTAGAAAGAAACACGTCTACGGAGCCGAAACAGAAAAACCCCAATTTTTCTCGAAGAACTGAGAATTTCAACCAAGGCTAGTTTGCAGAGGTTAGAGTTGGATTTTCACCCAATGAATGGTTCAATTGTATTTAGGAGGGAAAATTAAGTAGGGTTATAGTTGGTCACTTTTTCAGAAAAGCCCGAAAAATCATAATTATGAAAATGCCCTTAAAACCTCTAAATAACAAAAAATAGGGCAGCAACGTAAGTTCTAAAATTTTCAACCAATCAACACAACATGTAGCTCAAAATGAAGCTTAAGCTCACCTCTTGCTCTTTCTTAAGCTCTTTCTTTGATTCTTCAAATTTAACTCTTGCTAGAAGACTCAAAACACCTTCCCTTGAAATTCTAAAACCATAGAAGTAAAGCTCTCATAAAGGGGAACAAGATTCATGAAGAGCATTTGAGCCAAAGAAGTGGTTTACAAAATGAAAATTCAAGTAGAAGATCATACGTTGAAGTTGTCTTCTTTTTCTCTTTCCTTAAGCTTCTTGGACAAAATATAATAGTGAGAAGGAGAGGATATGATCTTTTTTCCTCTTTCCTTGCCCTTATTTATTTTTGCTGCAATTAGCCAAAAGAAAGAGATAAAAAGCTTTAATAAATATCAACATCCACCTCCTTTGATATATAGTATTTTATTATATCAACATGTGCCAATTGCTAAATATCATCATCTTTTCTCTTTCTCCTTTATATGATACAAAAATATAGCCCCTTTTTATTCAATAAATCATCTTTTGTTTGGCCCACAATTATTGACCAAAATATTAGCCATTGAAGGAGCAAAAAGAGCTCTTTACTTTATCATATTTCACATCCTCTCATATTGCTTTTAGTAGAGAAAGTTGACCTTGTTGAGCTTGGTGTTCTTCTTTTTCTTTTCAATTCTTGTGTCATACGATTGTGTTCCTTTTTGGAAGAGGAAATAGCTTATCGAAGTATTACAAATTGCCTCCTTAAATAATATTGCTTTAGTTGCCATTGTTGACCAAGTCATCATCCTTTTATAATTTGGTCAAATTGTCTCCTCTTGCTTTCATTTTGAGGTAAGTATTATTTTCTCTTGCTTTTTCTCATGCATTGCACAAAAATATGGCTCTTTAAACAAGAAAAAGGATCTCTTATAATATCTCCTTGAATAATATAGTTTAATGTCAAATTAGCATATGTTAATTTGACTTTTTGACTTCACCTTTTTAAGTTTGAACAACAATATTTCCATGTGTCTCATACTATGGCCAAATAAATATTTTCCTCATATTTTTCTTTCTTAATTCTTTCTAGACACTTCTTCCCTTTTCCTTTGGTTTTGGATTTGGTTTCATGCCATTCTTGTTAGATCCCATATGTTTTGATGATAACAAAGATTGGACTAATGATAAAAGAGGATATGATGACAAACAAATGAATTTGAATAAAGTAAACAAATGGCAGACAAAGTATTACTTGAAGTAAGCACTGGAGTAATGAGACAGCAGGAGCAGATTTTGTCTTGGCTTACTCGAGTGACTACCGAGTAAGGGAAGCTGTTACTTGAGTAAGCACTCGAGTAATCATGAAGAATATCATTTAGAGAGGCACTACCAAAATTTAGAAGAAGTTACTCAGGGGGCTACTTGAGTAATCTGTAAAGTTATATGAATAATTACTCGAGTAGCCACTCGAGTAACAACATGAGCATAAGCCATTACTCGAGTAGCCACTTGAGTAACCAGAGCAAATATCTTCCAGTAGCTCTTGGCCAAGAAATTTAATAATTTACTTGAGTAGCCACTTGAGTAACCAGGTGAGAAAAAGGCCTTACTCGAGGGAACACTTGAGTAATATATAGAGTTATTTAAAGCATTACTCGAGGGGTCACTCAAGTAATCAGGTACATAAAAAATAGGTACTCTCAGCCAAGAATTTGATGCAATTACTCAATGGAGTAATCGAGTAATATACAAACTTATTTGAAATTTACTTGAGGGCTCACTCGAGTAACTGGTAAAGAAAAGACATGGTCACTCGAGTAATCAGGTATTTCTAAGGTTTGTGAGGTATCTTACTCTATGTCTTACCCGAGTAATATTGTATGAAAAATGTTGCATTACTCTCTACCATGTTTTTGATAGGTTTACTCGAGGGACTTCTTATGTAATGAGCATGATCACTCTAGTGCCACTCGAGTAATGAAGTCCAGAAAACATGTCTTCAATCCAATGTTTATTGAATTGTTTTCTATATGATTAACATTCATTGTATTAGTATCCTAAGTACATTTGCAGAGAAACAATGAAAAAGATCATGCAAGAGTGAAAAGTCAAATAAAACATCTGAATGCTCACCTACCGCTACCTATCGCAAACGGATAGTTTTCAAATTAGAAGAATGGTCAACCATTGTTGCCTGACTCTAACGAACATAGTTGAAATTCTTCCAATGGATACTACAAATCATCTATATATATGGAGCATTCAAAGAGCAAACAACAAACTGAGAACACACGAACATACATTGATCAACACATTCTTAGTGCTCTATTTTCTTATACTCATTCATTATACTTCAGTGATTATATATTTGCTCTGTGAGAGAGTTTTTCATTACAAACTCAATATTTGTTATTGAGATAACTTAAGGTTGTGGAACCTTGAGTTGAGGATTTGATTACAACATGTAAGGGGGAGCGAGTGTCTAGGTGAAGGAACTTACTGTGTATTGCGATGCCAAGAACCCAATGAATCTTGGAGAATATAGTGAAAATCTTAGAGACGCCTTGAGGACTGGACATAAGTCAAAGTGGTTGTGACAGAACCAATATAACTATCGGTGTACACTTCGATAATAGTTCTCTTTGCTCTCAACTACTTTAAATATTATGTTAATTTTCTTATACGCAACGAAATTTCTGGTATCACCCAATTCACCCCCTCTTGGGTAAAACGCTTGCACTAACAATTCTGGAATATCCTAAAGGAATCGGGTACTTTCTTTCGATTAATTTGCACCGAAATTCATACTTTATTATTCTATTCCTTATTCATTCTTGGGACTCTCACTAAAATATGCTTAGTACTCTACTTTATTCAAGCTTATTCTCTAGCCTCTAGTCCCAAAATTTGGGATATTACAATTCTCCCGTTCAATAAATTTCGTCCTCGAAATTTGCTACTGGCCCGATTCTTAATAATACTTTAAAAGGACTACTGTAGCGAGGGTTTGATTTCTTTCTTTCAACATTGTCAAATTCTAGGGTTTTCTCATTCAATTATATTCCTATAGACTTTACTCATCTATCCTGCGTCTGGGCTTCTTCAATTTAAGCTCTCAGACTACTTTTCTATTGACTAGTACTGTAACTAGCAAGTACTATGCAACTTAACAAGTTCAAGTTTCTAACCCTTCTATCAGTTTCAGTTCCCATATCATCATGACCATCAATTGCACTGCTATTCAATTCAAGGCATCTATAATGACAATCATGTTTTAGCTTTGCTTTTCATCTATTTTAGAAGCTCAAAGTTCAATTTTCCAAATTACATAAGAACCAGACAACTGTTCTAGAAAGTCATTAATTCTAAATTCATTTCAAGCTGCAACTCTTGCTATTAGCCCATTCATACTCATATCTAATGTTCCTGAAGCAAGCAAAACAAACTATCTATCCTCAAGCATAGTCATTCATTTATAAAACCTAGCAGGTCAAGTTTCGTATTCATATAACATATAGTCCATTCTTTTCTAGCATTTTGGCTATTTAATTCCAGCTTTAGAGCTATTCCAAGACACTACCCAATAATTATTGGTCTTATGACCTTAGGCTTCCGCCCTTCAAATTTTGAATGCGTTTAGCCAACATATGGACACTCTAGTCTAACAGGACTTAGGGCTCCTTATGGAATGCTTGTCAGGTTTGACAACCTAAGGACATGCTGGTCTAATAGGTCTTATTGCCCATCGTATATTCATTAAATGAATATACCTGATGGAAAACACATACGTACAGAACCATTGCATAAAATATGAGAGCAAGAGTTGCTTTCCTTTATACCATTGAGCATATTCTTCCTTAATTCTTTTTCTCAACTTTCTTTCTACAAACAGCACTGGAGCACCCTGTGGCAATATACTAGGTCATATAAACCCTTTTCTCTAGCAATTCTATAATATGCTTTCTTTAATTCTACCATCTCATCTAGGGTCATTATGTATGGACTTCCAATATTGATCCAGCTCTAAGCATAATTCTATTTCCATTACTGGGGTAATCTACCTGTATGTTTTAAGGAATCCATTAGTTACTAGCATATTCTATTCTTTATCTCGATTATGAGACCATATTTCATGTCTATTCTCATTCTTTCTATTACTTTGTTCTATCAGGGAACAAATTCTCATTCATTTTTTCTAAGGGAATATTCTATGATTGAGATCTTTCCCAATGTTAGATTGGCTGCTAGCAACCTTCAAGAACCTCATTCCCATCAGTACCATATTCTAGTACCTTAATTCATTCAGATCAATTCAAAGCCTAAAGAATCAATTCAACTATTGGTTTGATTCTTTGGTTACAATTCAGTTGGTAGCATCCCTTAGATGTCTATATAACCTTTAGGTTCATCAATCTAATTCTAGAACCTTAACCATACCTAATAAGCATGCTAAGATCATCATGGCTTATTCTTTCTATTCTATTCTCATAATATTCATGCTAAGAGATGCATTTGTCTTCTTCCTCTGTCCCTAGGTGCCCATGGGTGGCTTACTTAACTTAAAGGGAGGCAAGTATGTTAATTTCATCTGGCTTGCAGATGTGGTGTCAGGGGAGGATGGCCATGTAGCCCTACAGAAGAAGGATGAGTTGTCTGACTAATTATGCAAGTGATTTATAAAGGAGCTTAAGTGGCATCCCAAAAGTGCTCCAACCCAAAAGGAAAAGTTAGATAAAAAGCTAAAGGACCTAGGTGGCACCTAATGGTAGCACCAACCCAAAAGTAAAAGTTAGGTAAAAAGTTAAAGGGACCTAAGTGGCATCTTGCTATAGCACCAACCCAAAAGTAGAAAGTTAGGTAAAAAGCTACTTTTTGTGATGTATGCTCAAATGGCGCCATATATGTGTGTGGGTCTTAACGTGGCACCAAGTATGCCTGTGTATGTCATTAAAATGATGGAAAGTATATATGGGCACCAGTATATTCTATCCAACTAATTACACAAACTAAGCAATACCAGTTACTGAATTTCAGTATGTAAAAAAAATCAATCATATATGTAGCAGTATATGAAGTGTCATAAAGTGAAAGCCTCGCTAACTTTGAGATAATCAAAGAACACTACATAATTTCCTAACGTTCTTCAAATGATTCTTTGTAAAGTCATCCTTTATGTCGATGAAATATATTTAACTAAAACAAGTGTCGAGGGAGTTAAAGGAATAAAGGATCATAGTTATCCATAAATTCTAAGTTGAAAGATCATAGGTAGAATAGAACATATCTTGAATGACAAGATAAATGGAGATTGCATAAGGAAGGTAAAGTCTTTGCCACCTAAGACATGTACAAGTATGATTCTTAGGCTTCTAAGTGTGCTAAACTACAAACCCTTGAACACCTCTAAAGTTAAGGAACAACCCTAGACAGATTATGTATCTTATGAGGAATCTAACATAGAAAAGATGGATAGAGTCCTATATAGTAAGAATGTGGTTAGTAACATGAATATACACAGTGGAATATATATGACCAAATGTTTTTTGGTAGAACTTAGAAGCTATTTTTGATCTAGCTATAAAAAAGATTATGAGAGGAACCATGGATTGAGTTGTATAGGCAACAACTCACTTTTGATAGAAATAGATTGTATGTTTCTATTATCTATGGAATCAGAACACAGAGCGTGTTGTGCCATCATTCAAGGAGCTATATGGCTAGAAAAGTTCCCATCAGTAATTGGGAATGAATAGGAGATAAAAGAATCTAAACAATAACATCTTATAATTTGGTTCCTAATTATTATAGCAAGGAAAAATATACATTTTATATGTCTCTATGAGTGATATTGTAACCCCTTCACGACATAGGCCGAGATTAGTTCATAAATACGTAATTATGTGGAATTAGAGACTGTAAGATGATTTGGGACTCATTCTAAATTAAACTTCCTAAAATCAAGGTTTATAAAAACTTTTACAAACCTGTTTACAGTGGTCTCATATTCACATTTCAATTCATAAATGGCCTATACAGGTTGATTTCATTCATACATATCAGAGTATAACAAAAATTCCAGACACACTCGGGTTCCATTCAATAAATAAGGGTTCTATAAAGGCACAAAGCCCATAAACTTTCCCTTTACTCGAGGATTACACAAACTATTCAAATGATTTATACATGATAACCAAATAACTAAAATAAAACTCCCAATCTGTAGCTCTACCCGCTCTTTGTCGCCTACTTCCCTTTTGATCCCTTAGCCCTGTCTAAAAATTGTGTTTTTGGGAGAGTGAGATTCTAAAAAATCCCTGCAGTAACAAATCACTCATAGTATACACAACAATAAGGCATGAAAGCAAATCATCACGCACACAAGGCAACTACAATGGCAGTTACAGCGGCAAGGGCAGGTATGACTCATGTAACCCTTACGTTTGCTCAAGTTGTACTGCGCCATGACAGTTCACACTATATATTTCACCACATCTGAGATTCATATAAAGCATTTCACACACAAGCCATATAGGCAAGATATATAACACACAACCCACAACTGGATTCACAATACACTGCCCCATAGGTTAGATTCATAAAGATCCATGTCGATTACAACAGCACTACAACGGTCGAGCTAGAGATGACCAACGTTAATCCCTAAATGGCTCATGCTAAATTGCTCATGCTGTAATGGACCATGGCACATACCATTTAGAAAAATCAATGACAAGTCATGCATACCAAAACATCATACACAACATGAGAGAAGAGTCACTACCTTGATCCTTCCGTACGTGTCCTAGCGTCGGTCTCTCCCGATTAGGGCAAATGTCAAATCTTATATTCATATTAGGGACGAAGTGTCAATTCTCTATTCCAATTCTCAATGACTTCTTAACACTTAATTTAGTTATCATTATTGCTCTTTTAGTACCCATGAAGGACTCCACCAATGGTTTTAAAGGGTTAGAAGACTATCCCTAAAGATCCCCTTTTTGAAAGCTCAACCTGATATTTTTCCACTGAGATACTAGAGTCAAGATGGCCTCACTCGAGTGATGTTGTACGGATACTCAAGTGAAGGAGACCTTACTCGAGTGAAGGTACGGTGTTCACTCGGGCACTAGATAGTGAAGGTCAACGAGTGGATACCCGAGAGCACAAGAAACTTTTTAGAGACAAGAATGCTCGAGCACTAGGAAGTAAAGTGCAGATAGTAAAGACCCGAGAGCACCAAAAGTTCTCAAGGATTAGGAGCACTCGAGCATAGCCCATTACACTCGAGTTAATACCACATACCTGCGAGTGAGAAAGCATGCTCTTGTGCCATAATAGCAAGTGAAAACCCAAGATGCGAGTTCACCGTGACTCATACACCTGCACCCGAGAAAAAGGAGACTCACTCGAGTAGGAACCATAAAACCCACAAGTGAGGCAATACTCTTGCCTTTTTTTCACGTGGAAGTGAATCAGAAAACTGATGGAAGAAAGGGAAAATACACTATAACACTCTAGTGGACCCATCCTCACTCGAGTGATATTCATTCCACACTCGAGTGAATCCTAGATCACCCGAGTGATTATATCATATACCAAAAAATGCAGAATGTATGACAGCACTTGCAGAATTTTTTAACAAGTGATCCAAAAGAACCTAAAATATCTACCAAAACTACTCCCACATAAAAACATCTAAGGAATTCAATGGAATCATCAGAATTATCCAAATCCTACTCCATTATCATGCTTTGGTTTTGGACAACACAAATCACCAATTTTCCAATATCACTAAACTCAATCATTAAATTCCCAATCAATCCTATCTATCCATATACATTCCCAATATACCATTACGATGCCAAAAACATGCCAACAACCCAGTGGTCATCATTTTTGGATTAAAGGTCAAAGTTTCCAGAAATTTCCAACTAACCCATTTGGCATAAAACTTAAATAGATAGATTAGTCTCACTTACCTCTTTCACTTTGCCAAAGAGATTTCTTGATTCACCAACCTTCAAAATTTCGTGTGGCCACAAATCAACACCAATAGGCACACTATAAACATCAAAATGAAGCTCACACTCCAAGGATCAACATTAATGAAGACAACTTGAGCAATAGAGGCCATTTACTTACCCAAATCGCAAGCTTTATATTTCTCTTTCTTGGCCAACAATAGAGAACAAACAAGAGAGAGAAGGTGAGAGATAAGGAGTATGGAGGAAGGTGAAATGATGATACTTTCCCATGCCATCATGCTCTAACCAAAAATGAGGGGGGGAGAGGAGAGAGAAATAATTAAAAACTCAATTTGACTTTTCCCTATTCTCCCTCCACATGTGAGCTTGCCCAGTGTCACAATGCCATTGGCTTTTATGAATTAAACACCCAATTAGCTTCTCTAATCCCTCCATAAGCCATATAATCACATTTCTCATTTTCTCTTACTTAGTAATTAATTTCTCCCTTAATTACCAACTCATGGCCCAAAAATTCCATTCTTCCAATTTTTCTACCAATTATGACATATTAATTTATGTTGCCATAAAACACATAATAGTGCCAATTAAATTTATAATTATCCACAATAATCATGATTAGACCTTAATTAAAATTTGGGGCATTACATATATGCTTTCAAAGAAGGAAAGCAACCGTTCAATGACCTTCTACTTACATAATGTTGGTAGATCCCCTTCTTGAGCCTAGAGCTGGATATTCATTGAGTTAGTGAAGATCTTGGGGCATAAATAGAATAAAAGGTCTTGAACATCTTTTATCTCAAAATAAAGGAAATAGTGTATATGATTATATACATGAAAGGTATACAATTTTGTATGTCCTATAGGTCAGAAAAGGTTGGTTCACTCACACGAACAACTGTCTTCCTATGATTTGCAAGGGTATACGAAGGTAAGACGAGCAAATGATCATCATGAGATGGTTGAGAAGAATCTTTGCATTTGAGTCACTTTAGTTATATTACACTGAGATAAGATCTATGTATATATATACATATACATAGACAATCGATCAAAGCATGAATATAGACTTGTAACTAGGCAAAGAACCTATTTTTACAAATGAGATTGCAATAGAGTTATTGTGTAAAAAGTTATGTTTTAAATGTTGAATATATTTTGGAACCTATGTTGTATGGTGAAAGTAAAAGAAATCGACGTACACCATAAATCGATCACCATAGCTACAGTTCATACTGCATGTGCTTGAGAGTTAGACTGTAATATAGGACGTAAATGAAAGATCCTTGGTTCACTATGGTATGAGTCCCAGGAAAGAAAAATCCTTACATGATTCCCTTAAGACTTAGGCAACATTATGAAAGCTTAGTTTGGTGATAGCTATTTTAGCTGAACTTATATGATCACAAACAATTTAATCATATGGTGAAAACAAAGAAAGCAATCACGTCAAGATAGACAAATATTTAGTCAAAAAGAAAGATTTACTCCTAGATACATAACTTGTACAAGTATATATGGTCAACTCCTTACTAGTTCTTTGCGTAGCTTGTAAGTGTAGATACTATGCGTATGGAAGGCAATATGAGTTAATAGACATATTACTTTAAGAGGGATTAGTATGCCATGAGTAATGTGCATAGGAGAATCTGGGCCTTCTTAGGCAATGAATATATGGCTCATAAATATATAAAGGGTGTCTTTGGATGCTAATCAAATTTGAAGGATTTGTAGTATCACAAGCACCAACTTTTAAAGATGTTTTGCCCATGATGGAAGGCCCATTAAGTGTGAGTGGGAGAACTTTGGGTCCAACTCCGCCCTTTATGGGCCAGACTATTTGATTAAGGAATAAGTAGCCTTATCAAATAAGAAACAAAGCAACATTAATCATGAATTCGTTACTTAAGAAACAAGTAATTGTATGTTATGAAATTAATCAAAAAATAATTTCCTAATTATTACTTAGAGGAAAGTATGAGTGCATGTAACTTCCTAATTAATGGTCTCCGTAGACCTCTTTAAATAGGACATGCCTTTCTTAGTTGAACCTCACCCTTGCCAATAAGCTATCTAGCAATTTGCTTTCTCTCCTACCACTTTTCTAGTTCTGGTGACTTATTGTGCCAATCCTATTTAGGCTCTTTTAGTCTAATAATTACGTGAGCATTATGATGCTCTAGTAATAGATCATTTGAGCTTTGACCAGGATCCTAACGTTGGTCTACCTCGGCACGCAAATCTCTTCTCTCTCCTAATTTTCCTTCAGTCAGGCCCAATCAGTATAACTCTTCTAAAGGTGTTTTCTACATTATAGAATATCAATTCTAATTAAATATATGGTTTTAATTAGTCTTTGCCTACATGTAAATCATTATAACCATATATTTAATTACAATTGATATTTTTTAATGTCATATGTGATTAAAAATGTGCATGCAACAAAATTGAGGATGTTGTGTGATAAGTAAAATATTTGCATATTTATTTTCCCTTATATGATAATTTTGTGGATAATATTTAAGCTTAATATAATAAATTTGGGTGTAATTGATAAATATTTCCTTGCTTTTCTTTTAATAGCCACATATAGCACTATATTAAGGGGAAAAGAGAAGAAAGGAGACCTAAAAATATACCCAAGGGATTATAACAAGACAAGGAGGCACAACTGGAAAAAATGGCAGTCACTGTTCACAATTCACGACTGTCACTGTTCACTATTCTCCAATTCACTATAGCATTATCTGGCAGTTACTGTAGTTGAGCTACTGTAGCCGACATGTACTGTAGCAATCACTGAAAAAGGAGTGCGGAGTACTGTAGCAAATGTGGATAAAAGTGTCAGGTGTTGCCTATAAATATATGCCATTACAGAGTAGGAGACGCACATCCTTTAATTAATTGTGATAGTGTATACTTGCACTATTTAATATATCATTTAAACTCGTAACACTATGGCTACTCCTCAGGAAACAAGCATGCTAACTACAAATATCATATACATTTAAAACATAAATTTGCACTAATAACCTAATGAGAATTTAAACAATTAATTTAATCAACAAAAGTGGCGACATAACTGAAATTCTCCTACTTTCATTAAATTAATTAATCATTGATTGGAGTTGCTGTTTTAAAATCCATAAGTGATTATTTACACATGCAACATTGAAAATGTTGTGGCTACTCCCCAAGATACACACTAATCACAGATATCAACTATGTGCATTATAATTGGATATTTAATTAGGGTGGAATAGAATGGCATTATATTTTGTAAGTAGCCCATAAATGTTAGAAAATATAACTATGTTCTAGATGTCAAATATTGTGCCCTAAGGGCCAATCATTATACTTTGAACATTATTAATTTAATGAAATTTCTCCATTCTGTTATCATATTATTTGCATGTTAACTGTGATAATTGTATCCTTGGATAATTCATAAAGATTGTCCTAAAATATCCCTGGTCGGTCATCTATGCTAGAGCTAAGATGCAACAAGACCAATATGACTTTTATAAGATATGGAGATATGAATCAAAGTCTTAGGCACTTGTAAGAGTATAGGTGCTGGACCGAACCATCATGAGAAAGCTAAATGGATCAAATCATAAGCTTTTCTCATGTATAACCACGTCACAATGCCCTTTAACCTGAGGTCATCATGGATTCCTACATGAGAGTTGCCAAGTTTTGAACTAGTTAAAAGTCACTTTTGACCGGGTGATGATAAAGGCTACGATCGGGCTTGGTGGTTTTTCATGCAGAGGAATATAAATGATCAAGATGGAATTTGTCCCTCCCATTAGTAGAGAGATATTATTGGGCCCCTCGATGAGTGAGTCTGAGAAATGTATGGCCATACTATTGTCTGAATAATGGTCAGGAACAAGAGAATGACATTATCCATGCCTCATCCTTGACCGATATATCATGTGATAAAAGGGACGTGACATGGTTGTATGACAGGTTGTATCGTATTAATGATGCTCATATGAATTGGGTAGTCGTAATATCTTGTTAGAGGCCGCTTGCAACTTGTGGGTTAGTGCAGTTATTGGCCCATTGCCAATTTTGTATAGGCCTACAGGGTCACACATAAGAATGGCCCAACATGAGATAATGTTTAATCTAGGGTGGATGAATTTTATATATATATATAATATAAAAATTCGTTAATAATATTATATATATATATATATGTATTTTCAAAAAGCATATTATATGTATATATATTATGATATTATGATATTGTGTTATTTTTAAATTTATTTTTATTAAGATAAATTAGATTTAATGACTAACATGATAGAGATATAGTATCTCAGATTTAATTTATGAAGATAAATTAAATCAAATGGCTCTTTATTTTGATTAAATAAATTGGTTAAATTAAAACTGTTAGACAGATTTAATTTAAACTGAATTTATTTAATTAGCTCATCAAGATAATTAATTGTTAATTAATTTTTAAATTAATAAATATTAATTTTGAAATTCAAATATAGCCCTCGTAGGTTATAAACTTGATAGAATAAATAGACTCATACACTCATGAGAATTCAGAGCGTAAGGGAAACCCTAGGAGACATTGGAGGCGCTAGCACATAGTCTCTATTAGAGAGCATTTGTGTGGATATCGGTAGAGGGAGCAGACCTAACGTGTTGGCTCCTGGAGATCGAAAACCCTGAATTCAAAAAGGTTCAAATCTTTTTAACTCTATTTAAACGCCATTGATAGATCCTCGATTAGGATCGGCAAAATTTTTTTAAAAAAATTCTTCCGTTGTGCCTCCCAATCCTAACACTAGATTCATCAATTCGAGATAAATTCCTACTATGCTAATGCCTTTGCCTACAGGTAAACTTTAGTGATTCAAATTTATAATTGTATTATCTACATTGGTAGACATACACTTGTTTGTGATAGTTTTTTTCTTTGCCTCTTATAGTTATTTTGTACGCATGATTAGGTTTTACTTTAACCTTGTAGCATGATTCTTATATTTAATTGTTTAATTTGATAGAATTTGTTAGAGATACTTGTCGAGCCCAAAAGGAGATAAGAATGTAGCTTCTTTATGAAACATGGCATCAAGAAAGTTCTAGTACTCAATGATAGTAGCATAAGAGGTGAGATAATATTATAAGGTGTAATTGTCTTATTGAATTAATCCCAATTAAGAGTTGGTCATCATGGGTACATAAGGATAAAGCTATGTTAAGGGTTGCTTATAGGCTAAAAGATGAATTTAGAAATACTCATAATAGGGTAAGATGCCTCCATTAATTTGGTGGAATAAATCCTTAGTTTATTATCTCATGAGCCATTACTCCTTTTCATGAGTATATAAATGGATATTAGGTATTGACTGAAAATGTGTGTGTGTAGATAAGTTTTGCTTATACTTGAAAAGAATGAGACTCTAAATTAGGCCTAACAAACCACCAGCTCCAAAGCTATAAAGTAATATAGAGAATAATGTGCTTATAGTTAAAAGGCTTGATTAGAAGTAGTAATAGATATACACTTGCCATTAATTATGTTCTAATTAGTGAAATAATTCATCTCTCCTTATAGTTGACCTTTCACAATACCCAAATGCTATTTGCTTTATAATTAAGTAGTGTCATTGAACACATCTGGAGTATATAAAGCAAAATTGGGTGGTTAATCTCATAAACGAATTAATATAGTGAAATTAGTTGGAATATATGAGTGACATGATAAATAAATCATTAGTAGACTGGAACTTAGTCTATATGTAAAGTTTCCCTATACTTGAACTCACCTAATATAGGTGGTATTGTCGCAAGAAGAAACATAATGTTAATAGACACGTTGGATGATACCATTTTCCTCTTAAAGGACATACTAAAGACAATTATGTATATTTTAGATGACATTCCAACAAAATTCATGTTTAAATCCTTTGAAATCTTAAAGGTTGGAAGCTCGATTTAAAATTTATTCTTGTATAAAAGTGTCTTATAAAAGAAAGATTATAGAAGGAAAATATTCTAAGAGATTGAGGCTGCATATTTTGGTGAAGATACAGAAAGGTCTTAGGAATTCAAATAAGTTGTCCATTTTATTTTATAGTTTATATAGTATTTTGAAATGCCAGATTATTTAGGAGTCCCAAAATTAGTAGGGGTTATTAAACTTATTGGGAGTGATTACATATAGAGGATTCCTACCTCTAACTATGGTATTTTAGTGACCGTAAATTCCAAATGAAGGAATTAATTCATTACAGATATAAAGTGAGCAACATCATAAGTTTACTTATAAAGTTGCTAGTATGTAACATTAAGTAACACAAATAAAGTTGTTTGCTGCTACTTTTCTATGAAGAAGGAATTGATTTAGTGAGATATTTCTTCTTATATTCATGTATAATTCTTTTCATATTTTCATTGTAGTTAAAATGTCTATCTTGAATTTAGATGTCATCTATAATATCTAAAATTTTAGGCTTAGAAGCTTGAGAATAAGGCTAAGTCAAGAATACAAAGCCTAGTTTGGTAAAAGTCCCGAAGATAAAATGAGTTTCATGGGAATATATGATTAAGCCCTCTGAGATGAGACTAAGTCTCCTGATTCTATGAGGCTCAGTGTGTATAAATAAGCCGGATGAAAGTTATCGATGTCTATGTATACTCAGTGTGCCATAAGACACAGGCTCACACATCATAGTTTTTGAGGTATGTGGCACCATCTTATGCCACAAAGGCACATATGTGGCCATTGTTGAAGACATAAACATATATGACTAATTAGTTGAATAAAATATGCCGTTGTAGGTGCACACATGGCATTTTCTGGGCAGGTGCATGTAACTTGCATTTTTGAAGAGACACTGGCTTGGTGTTAGATGTCTAGGACACTCAAGGGGTAGGTGATGCCATTTTATGGTCTCTAGGGACATATGGTATACTCTAGATAGTCTCCAAGACACATAGCAGAATTCAGGGGCAAGGTGACATGTGTCGCGAAATCGATAAGCCTGGTATCAAAAAGTAGCTTTATTAAAGTAACTATTTTAAAGCAACTTTATTAAAGTAACTATTTTAATCTCTCCCCTGATTAGCCAATCATATGCTTACACTTTTTATGGGACATTTGATATATGTTAAAAATCTAGTGTAACCTATCGATCTCTAGTCTGACTACATGATTTTACCTACCTTAGAACCAGAAGCCAGATGAATTCATTAGATTTCCTCTCCCTTGACCAATGAATTAGTCCCACTATGAGAGAAGGGAAGGGAAGATAGATTTTAATAGGTGCATGTGGTGCCCTGCAATGTAAAGAAAGAACATCTAGTACACAAGATTTCCAGTTACCCGATGATTTCTAAAAAGATCGCCTAACACCCTGGATTTTTAAGTATGTGACACATGAAATAAAAATATCTTCCAACGCCTCCATACTTCATTAATTTCATGCAGCCCCCTCAAAAATAAAAGAAAAATCAGAAAGTTTACGAAAAAAAGAAAGAGGAGAGAAGTTTGAGTGTTCTTGAGCTCCCGAGCTGATTTCACCACCGAATCGGTGTTTCTAGCTTTTGAAGAATCTACTAATCTCCTTCTACTTATCATGATCTAAGTTTCTATGCTTTTGGATGTCCGATTAGAGGTGTTTGGTGTCAACTTATAGGTGGAAGTACTGTCAAAATCAAGAACCGATCAGATAATCGGGTAGAGGTAATCATAAGCTTCAATTCAAGTATAACATTTTGATATTTTGCTGAATATTTTCGAAGTTATAGGACCCTAAGGTTTCAGCCAAGAGGGTGATTTTGAGCTTTAATGGGTGTCTGATGATGAGCAAGATGTTAAAGAAGGTTTAATGATGGTTAAGGACATGTTTTGAGGTTGAAATTGCAAGAACACTTCTTTTGCCAATTTAGGGTCAGATTTGACTTCCTCTAGTTCTTTGGGTTAGAGCTGGATTTTGATCAAATTGATGTTATAAATGGATTCTACGGGCAAAATTGTGTAGGGATAGCATATGGTTATGATTTTTGGATGATTGGTTAGAAACCTTAATTTTGGAATTTAAAGTGTTGTTACAATCTGCCTGATTCATGGTAGTTTACTTTTAAGATGTTTTTAAGTGTTCTATTAGATATAATTAGTTTTGATGATGTCAAATATAGATGCCAAATTTAACAGCAAACACTTTGTACAAAGTTTGTATAATGTATTTATCTGCTACATTGACTAACTGCTATATTTAGTATGAAATATCTTGTAGATTGGTCAAGCTAAGAAGGTAGATATCTAGTTGGGTTAGGAAGAATGATCATCAATAGGAAAAAAAATAATAGAGAGATTAAATAAAGAAGAACTTGCAAGATCTAATAAAAATGTCAAGATTCAAGCTCCTAGAAATGATACCAGAGGTTTCTATGATCAAATAGAGGTTGGAATGGGTCAATTTGAAGTTAAGATAACTTATATGGAAGTTATGGAACTTCCACAAAGTAATCACTTGAGTAATGACTCTTTGCCATGTTTTTGAAGGCACCACTCGAGTGATAGCCCTAGTCACTTAAGTGACTGCTCGAGTAATGAGCATTCTGTTGTGCTCTGTTTTCATTCAACATAACAGAGGTTCAATATTTTGAACATATCTCTTAAACCACATGTCTGATTGAGCTAAAACTTATTTCATATGAAACTACACTTATAATTCATCACATAAACACCAAGAGCAAGCTCAAAGGAGTTCATATGAGAGAGATAAGAGTTTTAGAAGATGACACACAAATTACCATTGTATTCCAAAATAGGTTCGGTATTTTGGACATAACTCTCAAACTACATATCCATTTGAGATGAAACTAGTAGTATATGAAACTAGAATTATAGATCTTTCTATGGATAGGCTATGGGTCATATTTGGAGTTATATTCAAAGTGGTAGCCTTTTGGAATTTGACACTCATGAATTCAAACACTATCTAGTGCAGTAGTCACTATTTAGATCATAACTTTCAGAATACAATGAATTTGGAGTTGATTCTTTTTACATTTGAATGTAGACTATAATAGCTTTTTGATAATAGGCTATTTTCTATGTTTAGATTTAGAATGAGTAGATCACTTGAGTGACCACTCAAGGGATGACTTGAGATTACTCGAGTGACTACTAGAGTGATGAAGCAGTGATACTCTATCAATTTTTTGAAGGGCTTACTTGAGTGATGTGTCAGACAACATTTGGTAGCTTCTAAAAATTAATGGAATGATTGTATAACTTATCCATCTTACTTCTAATCACTCTAACACTTCATTATATTAGTGTTGAAAGTATTTCTCCAAGAAAACAATGAAAAGATCATGCGAAGAGGAGAAAAGCTACTTTACAGGAGCAAAGCTTCCACCAAATATAACAGCTAGGTTTTTAAATATGAAGAGCAGTCAAATGAAGCAATTGGACTCTAACAGTGTGTAATTTGTAAAAGGCTTCGAAAGAGCCCGGTTAAACTTGTAGGATTTAAAGGCTTTTCTTGTGCCAGTATTAAACAAGAAGATAGTGGATTGAAAATCTTAAGAGGAGCCTAGGGATTGGACGTAGGTTATCGTGGATCGGACCGAACCAGGATAAATCACAGTTTGCATATTCTCTTCCCTAAACTCTTATATTTTCAGCATATATTATTTAAATATCTAACTGTTGATTTATGATTCATTACTTTCATAGTTACTGCATTCACTAAGATACTAAAAGGTTTTCAAAGTTCTTAAGTTTTTATCTTACACCTAATTCACCCCCTCTTGGGTGATAGTCGGTTCTAACATTTGATATTAGAGCTAGGCTCTTGTTTAAAGGACTAAACTGTCTCAAGAGTTATCAATGGCTGATTTTGGGTGTTATATGCTTTCAGAAGTTGTGATTATGCAGTTCCACCTTTTTTAACATATATTGATTTTTGGTTTTAAAAAGATAGAATGACATATTTTTTAAAATGATTTGATTATGATATGTGGGATGTTTTTACAAATGCCTTTGATTTCAATCCAAGAAAGGATTGGACAAAAAGAGAAACAAAAATATTGAAATTAGAGCAATGAAAAGTCTGTATAGTGCTTTAACAAAAAATGATTTTGAAAAAATTAGATTTTACTATACTGGTAGAGATATTTGGGATACTCTTGATTCTATTTATACTGCTAACAATTGTGTTGAAGTTGAAAGTGTTGACAATTCATATGAAACTATAAGCTGCATATCTACGGTTCATGAATAAGTGGAAGTTGACAATGAAGAAGGAGAAATCATAGAACAATTCTATAATCTTGTCAACATAGAAGAACAAAAGGAAGATGATTCCTAAGAAGAGCTCATTATGGACAGATTTGGTGGATTATCCTCTAGAGCTCAAGATCTACATATGGTAAACAATTGTAATGTTTTTGGAGTTATTTTGAAAACAGATTTTCAAAGTTTGCATAAAATTATTTTTCAACCAATTATTGATTCAATTGTAAAAAGCAAAAATGTTTTTGATCATGCTGGAGAATATATGAGGAAGAAAGTATATTCAAATGAAAATTACTTGATTTTTCATTCACATGGCTGACACAATACTTACATAAAATCTCAATACATATCATTATATAGTTTGTAATTGCCTCGAATTGATTATATTCTTAGAGCATCAGAATTTTATCTTGATTCCTATAAGCTAACAAGAAATGGATCCAAGCAAGGTTGGATACCATAAAGAAAAAGAAATTTATGCAAATCTGTAGGATAAGAAAAGCGTATGAAGATTATGGCCACATGAAAACAAATTCATATCTTGATGATACTGAATTTTGGGGTTGATTGTGCAAAGGAGAAAAACCAATATTATTCCACCAAAACCAGCAAGCTGTCACAAGGACATGAGGAATTACAGTGATATATAATCCTTACTCTATATTGTGATTATATGAATTAATTATTTTGAGTAATGAATATCTGTCCATTATTACATTCCTTTATAAATCAATTCTTGATTATCGTTAAATTGTTTATAGATTGCTAAATGAACCAAAAGTGGAACTGTGCATAGTTTTTCTATCGATTTATGTTTTTAAGTGCACAATCCAAAAATGTGTTTTAGTTTCAATCCATCGTGTGTTATAAAAGTGCATACACATGTTTTTGAAAAGCATTCAAGTTTTGAATACATTCAAATTGTTAGATCAAGCGTTTCACCCAAGAGGGGGCGTGAATTGGGTGATACTGAAATTTCTTTCGAAAATATAAAACTTTGACAAAAGAATTAAAACAGTAATGAGTGAGGAGAAATATCACCGAAGTGTACACAGGGAGTTATACTGGTTCGGTCACAACCACTTTGACCTACGTCCAGTCCTCAGAGCTTCTCTGAGAGTTTCACTATAGCTTCCAAGATTCAGTGGGTTCTTGGCACCTCAGTACAAGCAAGTTCCTTACACCTGGACACTCACTCCCCCTTACAGGTTGTAATCCAATCCCAACTCAAGGTTCCACAACCTTAAGTTTTCTCAATAACAAATATTGAGTTTGAATGAAATATCTCTCTTACAGAGTAAATGATAATCACTAAAGCATAGAAATACAATTTCAATGTGAAAACAGAGCAATGAACTTAATGGTACGTTCGTATGTGTGTTCTTGTGTTTTCTTGTTTTTTTCTCTGTTCAGATGTTCCCATATATATATAGATACGTTGGTAATGATATCTGGAACATATTTCTTCATGTCCGTTGGAGCGTGCGCAGCCATAATTGACTTTTCTAGTTTTTGAAAAACATACGTTGCGGTAGGTGACGGTCGATGACATTTGAGCATTGCTTTTGACTTTCCTTATTTGGTAAGATCTCTTCTGTTAGATATGATTAGTTTTGATGATGTCAAATATAGATATTAAGTGATAAGAGCAAAAAGTTTATATAATGTATTTCTTTGACTAACTACTATAATTAATGTTACATATTTTGTAGATTAGTCAAGCAAAGATTGAAGAAGATTGAATTAATGAAAATGAACAAGAGGAAGAAGAAGAAAGAAATTGAAGATAATCAAAGAGATGCTTACTTTGGTTATGGAGAATTATTATCAAGAAGAAAACCAAGAAGAAAGATATTGAAGAATGAAGAACTTGGTAGATCTATCATGAATATCAAGATTCAAGTTGTTAGATGTGATATTGGAGGTGTCTATAATGATTCCGGAGGTTTCTATGATCAAATAATGGTTGAAATATGTTAATATGAAGCTAAGATGACTTATATATGAGTTTTGGCACTTCTAGAGGAGTTGTGCTCGAGCACAAGGTGTTATGCTCGAGCACAGGAAGAACATGCTCGAGCACAGGCTTTCTCACTCGAGCACGGGTGCATACTCTGTTCTACTCTGTTCTACGTTCAGCTTGAGCGAGGTCTGGTATTTTGATCATATCTCTCAAACCACACGTTGGATTGACCCGAAACCAGTGGCATATGAAAGAGGACTCCCAACACGTAAAATTGGCACCAGAATCACATTGAAAGAAGATCAAATGAAGGATCTATGATTCGTCGAAAATGAAACTGAAATCACCGTCACTTTCTGACACAGGTTCGGTATTTTGAGTATATCTCACAAACCACGCATCGGATTGAGACGAGACCAGTGCCAAATGAAAGTAGACTCAAAGAGCTTTCCATGGATAGGTAATTTGCATAATTCTAACGTATATTCTAGGAGCTATGCCTTCTGGAAGTTGATGCTTGTGCAGACTAGCGAAATATACACTCCTTCGATCATAACTTGCAGAATACAAGGAGTTTGGAGCTGATTCTTGTTGCATTGGAATGCATATGATAAGAGCATTCTTATGATACATCATTTGGATCAAATGAATCAAATTTTTCTAAAGGGGCCCCACATCACCCGCGAGTGAAAAAACTGACTCTCTGAAAATGTCGTGCGAGTGATGTCCAGAAGCAGCTGAAATGTGAAGATAGTTGCAACACTCGAGCACAAGGTATGCACTCGAAGCAGAAAAGTCATTCTCACTCGAGCACACATGCGAGTGAGGGCATGCGAGTGTTTGGCCGAGAGCAAGTAAAGGCGTGCTTCCTTCATTCACTCGAAGCAGAGACGTCAGTGCTCGAGCATGAGCATTCTGTGCTCGAGCAAGGTACTGCGAGTGCTGTCCAGAGAAGAGCTTCCCAGTGCAAAATATAAGATCACTCGAGCAGAAGGAGTCGTGCTCGAAGTGAGGCTGTATATCACCTGCGAGTGATAATTTCATCCCTCTGAAATCCTGATGCGAGTGCTAGTTTTGAGAGCATATTCCTTAAGAATATGCGTCTCACTCGAGCAGAGGTGTGTGTGCTCGAGTGAGAGACCACATCACCCGCGAGTGGGAATTCTGTCTCCCTAAAATCTTATGCAAGCACAGACCGTGAACTGAAGCATATAGAGGAAAATAGGAAGATCACTCGAAGTGAGCCATTCATGCTCGAGTGATATTCTGCAGAAAACCAAAACGCCAAGTCTCACAGCGAACAATCCGAACATGATTACATGTTATTAAATCAGTGTGTTTTCACTTGTTATTGATTCTAAATGTTAGCTAACATATTTTTCAAGTGTGAAACAGGATATTAAACGTTTGGATTACAGATTCAAACAAATAAAATATTACACACAGAGGTTACCAACAACGACAAGCAAAGGACCCACCACGAAAAATTGTCTGAATCATAAAACACTCCACAACGTGAAGTACAGCTCAAAATGAATTTCTTTGCTGTCCAACTAGACGCTCCACTTTGCTCCACAACGGACAGAAGCTTATTTTTCAAATAAACTCAAACGGTCAAATGAAGCAGTGGGACTCCAACGGACGAATGTTCACAACGGTCATCATCCTCATCAACTATAAATGAGATAGCATTCAACCTTGATGAGGAGCAGAGGAAGAAGAGTGAACTGAGAAAAACGGAAAAAGACAGAGAGGAAAACGGAGAAAAACTGAAACAGCGAGCAACTACATAGAAATGTGAATTCTCTTCTTCTACCCATACACTCTCTATTTTCAGTTTCTGTATTACATATCATTGAGAGAGTGATTATTTGTATTATACTTCAGTGAGATTATATCCACTCTGTGAGAGAGTCTGTAAACATCTTCATCTATATTTCTGAGTTGATCTCAAGGTAGAGGGACCTTGAGAGAGTTGATTTTCTTACGGAGAAGCAGTAGAGAGAATTGCCGTAAGACATTCTGCTCGTAAGACTTACAAGGTGCAAGCAGTAGAGAACGTTGCTGCTCATAAGACTTACAGGGGTGTAAGCAGAAGAGAACGTTGCTGCTCGTAAGACTTGCATAAGTAAGCAGGAGAGGAAGATCTTCGGGATTGCTCTGCTCGTAAGACTTGCCGTAAGGGGAAGTATTTCAGTGAGAGATTTGTAAAAGGTTTCACAAGTACCCGGCTAAACTTGTGGATTGTAAAGGCTTTTCTTGTGCCCGGATTAAACAAGAAGATAGTGGATTTGAAAATCTCAGGAGGAGCCTGGGGACTGGACGTAGGCCATCACAGATTGGACCGAACCAGGATAAATCACAGTTTGCATATTCTCTTCCCTAAACTCTTATATTTCCAGCATATATTATTTAACATAACTGTTGATTTATAAACCTTCATCTTACCACCTTCGTTAAGATACGAAAAGTTTTCTAAAGTTCTTAAGTTTTTATTATACACCCAATTCACCCCCCCTCTTGGGTGATAGCCTGTTCTAACATTTGGTATCAGAGCCCGGGCTCTTGTTTAAAGGACTTAACCGTCTCAAGAGTTACAATGGCTAATTTTGGGTGTTTTATACTTTCAGAAGGTTTTGATTATACAATCCCACCTCTTTTGAAAGATATTGATTTTTGGTTTTGGAAAGCTAGAATGACTAGTTTTATAAAAGCTTATGATTTTGATATGTGGAATATTTTTATAAATGCTTTTGATTTCAAACCAAGAAAGGATTGGACAGAAAGTGAAAAGAAAATGTTTTCGTTGAACATTAGAGCAATGAAAATTCTGTATAGTGCTTTAACCGAAAATGATTTTGAGAAAATTAGATTTTGTTCTAATGCTAAACATATTTGGGACACTCTTGATTCTATGTATGCTTCTAACAATTGTGTTGAAGTTGAAAGTATTGACAGTTCATGTGAAACTACACGCTACGCATCTACTATGCATGAACAATTGGAAGTTGATGATGAAGATGGAGAAATCATAGAACACTTCCATACAGTCAACATGGATGAACAAGAAGAAGAGGATTCCCGAAAAGAGCTCAGTGTGGATGAACATGAAAAATCACTCTCTGGAGCTCAAGAAGAACTTAAGGTAAAAAGTTCCAATTCTTTGTGTGATTTTCATAAAAATGATTTTCAGAATTTACAAAAGTTTGTTTCTCAACCAATTGGTGATTCTATTGAGAAAAGCAAAAATGTTTTCAAATATGCTGGAAAGTTTGTTGGGAAGAAAGAATGTTCAAATCAAATCCATTCGAATTTCTACTCTCATGATCGACATAATACTTGCATGATATCTCATAATGCATATCTTGATACAATTTGCGATTATTGTGGTAAATCCGGTCATATTTCTCATACATGCTATATTAGAAGAAATTCCCATGTAAGAAATAAGTATATTTGGGTACCAAAGAAACATGTAAAGGTTAATACTAACAATCAAGGACCCAAGTATATGTGGGTACCAAAATGTCCATCTAGTACTTTATGTATGCAGGATGATCCGAAAAGAAATGGACATAAGGGTAAGGAGAAGATGAAAAAGAAGCCAAGAGTTTCTCATGTACCTAAATGGAGATTCACACCAATTAGGAGAACTCTCGAATCACCCATTGCTAGAACTGCAAAGTTTAACTATAAAGAAAGGCAATGGAGAAAAGGAGTACGTTCCACCTCAAGAATGAACTACCATAGAATACCATTCAATTATCTTGAGGAGAACAAGAAAAGGAGGATCTCTCAAGCATCAAATAAAAGACTCCTGGTGTCTATATATTTTGAGAGAAGATTGCCAGCACCTAAAGCAAGATATTCAAAGTATCAACATCATAGAAAGATGCAATGGGTATGCAGAAGCAATCCTCCGAATATCTAAGGCAAAGGTACACAATGATAAAACCTCCTATGCTGTTGTTTGTAATATTTGTTGAGGTTTTATATTTTGGAACCTTAGGAATGAGCATTGTAAATATTTTTGAATTTATGTTTTCGTATCTCTTAAAAATTCATTTAATAGACTTATTTATAAAGGTATTGTAATGCTCAAAAGATTAATTCTTTATGCATGTATAATGATTTGAAAAGAAAATATTTCTCTTATGCATAAAGACGTATTTAATTCATTATGCTCAATTGTTTCAAATTAATTATATTATTAGAGCATGTGAATTATGATTCATACAAGGTAACCATGAGTGGATCCAAGTAAAATTGGATACCAAAAGAAGAAAAATTTCTATAAGGTTTTGTAAGAAAAAAGGGGAGAAAGAGCTTCATCTCAAGATTATGACTACATAAGATTTCACTCAAATCTTGGTGAAGTTGAACCTTGAGGCTACATCTTAAATATGTAAACAAAAGGAGGCACTACTTGAGGCATCACTGCAAGTGCCTAGCTAACAATGAAGAAAGAAAAGGCGTACAGTGAAGCATTATTCAAGTAACCAATCAAGTGATCATCATCACTGTGTGACAACTGGGAGTAAATGTTCAAGTGATAACACCAACTGGAAGATTGGAAGGTAAAAGTCAAGTAATTATGCACAAATGAACTCCAAAGGATAAATTCTCAAGTAATTACGAGATTACTTGAGCACGGTACTGTCTTCTTTATTCTTACCTGATATTATATAAATTATTTATTTGGGTAATGAATAACTTGCTCATTATTGTATACCATTAGCAATCAATCATTTATGGGTTTTTAAAATTGTTTTTAGATTGCTAAATGGACTGAAAGTGAAATTGTGCATAATCTTTCTATGTATTTGAGTTTCAAAATGCATATTGCACAAATCTACTTGGATTTCAATTCATTCTATTTATAAAAGTGCATACACATTATTTGAAAATTATTCATATCTTATTTGTATTCAAATCGGTTTCAAAATTGGAAGTTAATATTTTTATATTGAAAGTTAGAATGCTTCAAATTCATTTATCAAAGTATTTTCCCATCATTGACACATTGATCTTAAATGTGCTATCCAATACTTGAACTCTCTTCAGTCTTTATTCCTTTTACTACTTGAACTCCTCAATTTTTATTTTGTAACAAGTTAGATCTTATGTCTAACAAGTTAACTATCTATGAGTTTCAAGTATATTCCCTTGATAAGAGTTCAACTTGTGAAAGCCTTGTGCCTAATGCATAAATCATTAGTTGGCCATGTTATTCCAAGCATTATAAATGTTCATTAGTGCATTGAATCTTAATGCATTAACCATTATTGTGGAATAACTTACCGGGATAATATTCTAGAACTCTAGTCATTTGGATCAATGAGTATGTGCTTCATCATCCATAAATTCTTATACTCATATTGTTGCTCAAATGCATTACCATTTGTCTTCATTCATTTTTTGAGTTACTAGAGCTTTCTATTCAAATTTTTGAGTTGAATATCCCTATTCTTCAAGACACATATCTAAGAGTCAAGTTTATCTCTTGGTCAATAGCAAAGTCATTATGTTTATATATATCCTTGAAGCTAAGCTTTTTGGCTAATTCATTTTCAATATGACTTTTGCTCTTGGGAAAATTCTCAAACATGTTAAACTCCAATGTCTAACATGTTGTTCTCTAAAAAGTGAAGCTTTCTGAAATATATTTTATAACTGTTGACTTCCATTGTTTTTGGCATAAGCATTGGTATTTAACAAGCTTCATAAATGAGTTTTCATGCATTCAAAATCTTAATGTCAAAATGCATGTTTATGATTCGAAAGAACATTTGAGATTTTGAAACAATTAGCACATCTCATTATCATTCTTAAAAATTTTGATTTCATTCATGATTTGTCATTTCATAAAAGTTGGTAATTGTGCATAAGATTTCTACTCTATTTGATCTGACTTACATCTATTGCATGAAAATCTTATCAATGACATATTTTCTAAAGTGTATTTACAAATTGTCATTGATCATCATCATTCCTAGTATCACTTATTCGTTATGCTTTATAATGACTTGATTTTATTGGATAAAATTATATCTTGATCTTTGTTGGTTTATGATACTCTTTGCTTAAATATCATGTGATTTAATTATATAAGAGCATAAGAGTTATAATGTCTAACATCATACGGACCCAAAAAAAGATGGGTACCAGAGAGCATATGTTTTTACTTTTACAGGAGTTGATCAAGATGTTTTTATTTTGGATACAAAGGTCAGAGGCTAACAGAAAAGGCATGATTGATAGTGTTGCAGCGTGAGTTGAAGCAGAATATGTGATATTACTCAAATGACATCTCATCACTAGCAAATAACTAGCTAGTGATACAATTAGAGAAACAGAAAGAGAAGGAAGATCTCTTAGTAGACCCAGTGGAGATTATTTCAAAGCAGCACAGAGCCAAGAATAAAGTTTATCCAATATGAATCTTTGTTGCCTACCCACCTTCCTTATCGTTTCAAGGTGATCAGACATTTTCACTATGATATGGAGCCAACAGAGATGTTCAGAGGAAAATACTGGGATGCACAGAATCATCAAGCTTGATGAGCCTAGGAGGATTCTTAACTACTATCCTAGCTCTATGTCTAAATCTTCACTGGATTATCTGTTATATCTACACTAGAGCTATGGTGAACAAGGCCAATAAATGAGAGACGACAATTTGCTAGAGTTGGCCTCCATGATTCTTCATGCTTTGGTCCATTTATCTAAGGCTTTCTGAGAGAGGAGCTTCAACAATCACACAGAGCTTGCTACAAACAATGCTGAGATCATCAGTCAATGATAAGATGAAGCAGCTATGTGAACCAGAACTTCAAAGTTCTATTTGAGATGATGGATGACAAAATAAGGGTGTTATGTGCTATGATGAAATTAAAAGTTCTCAATGATGTTTGCTAAGCAAGGGGCACATACTAAGCCAACATGCGCATAAAGCCTTACTCTGAGCTCATCTTGATATCCTAAAGTGCTCACAGAAGATTACACTTCAGAATCCCTCAGTACTAGTCACATCATCCAATATTGACTAGGACATTATGCATCAATGGACTACAGAGGATTATGACTCGAGTGATTACGATATTACTCGAGTGAGGTATTGTATTCTTGCTTAATTCAAAATTCTTGAGTTGTATCACTTGAGTATACAATCGAGTAATGATTGAGTAGAATCACTCAAGTAACCACTCATGTGATATTGGGTTGTATCTCTTAAAACCTCTTATTAGCAATTGCCATTTAATTTCTCTCTAAATCTTTCAAAATCATTTTCTCTATAAAGTTTCCAATGGTTTCTCAAATCCAGGAAAGTTATTAACTGTTTTCCTGATAATGTTTAAAACCATGCATCAATTAAGGGGGAGCTTCACATTCACATGTGTTTTATATATTGAAAGCTCATCTCCTATTGGAAAGAAAATCCTTTTAACATACTCATCTGTATTCACCATGTCTTGATTAGTTTTGATGATGAGTTAGTCTTATATTGTTCTTTTCATGATCTTAATTTTAATATATCATATGGAAAGGAACAGTTTGTTACTTGATTGAACTAACAATTCTCTTTGCAAAGAAAGATTTAAATTTTATGACAGGAGAATTTGTTTTGTGCAATAGCATTCCTCAACATACTACAAGAAGACTCTATCAACCTTGAGGATGTTTTTAACGCTCAGTCAAGGAATATATATTGGCTGTAACATTCAGAACAACAAATACATATGCCAATACAAATGAGCATTGAACATGCTAAACAGAAGCTCAATTGGAGAATCCTGGCAACAACATGAATATATATCTGAGTTGCATAACAGAAGTGTGGTGTACATCAGAGTTGTACAAAGCACAACAGCATGTACCAGCATTGCCAAAGAAGCAACGGACTTCATGGAGCGCTTCACCAATTTCCAAATCTACATGAGCATTTCTAAACCTTCTCTATTTACATTTCAAGAATACGTTTCATATATTTCATTGATCTTGATTATAAAAGTTTTCTTGAAAACCTCTCCAAATCTATTTTCAGTTCCTTCACATAGGGGAGAGTCAATTGTTTTCTTGGTTCATTCATTTTGATTAAAATAATTTCTACTCTATTTACTTCTTCACAAGACTTACTTCTTTATATATTTCAAACTTTTTGCTGATGTCAAATAGGGGGAGAAGAATGTAAGAAAAATATGTATGTTGCACTTTGCATTATAATATGTTTGCGCTTTGCATTATACATGTATGTTGCACTTCATTCAGACATATTTTTCTTAAAGGATTTGTCATCATCAAAAAGGGGGAGAATGTTAGATATGATTAGTTTTGATGATGTCAAATATAGATATTAAGTGATAAGAGCAAAAAGTTTATATAATGTATTTCTTTGACTAACTACTATAATTAATGTTACATATTTTGTAGATTAGTCAAGCAAAGATTGAAGAAGATTGAATTAATGAAAATGAACAAGAGGAAGAAGAAGAAAGAAATTGAAGATAATCAAAGAGATGCTTACTTTGGTTATGGAGAATTATTATCAAGAAGAAAACCAAGAAGAAAGATATTGAAGAATGAAGAACTTGGTAGATCTATCATGAATATCAAGATTCAAGTTGTTAGATGTGATATTGGAGGTGTCTATAATGATTCCGGAGGTTTCTATGATCAAATAATGGTTGAAATATGTTAATATGAAGCTAAGATGACTTATATATGAGTTTTGGCACTTCTAGAGGAGTTGTGCTCGAGCACAAGGTGTTATGCTCGAGCACAGGAAGAACATGCTCGAGCACAGGCTTTCTCACTCGAGCACGGGTGCATACTCTGTTCTACTCTGTTCTACGTTCAGCTTGAGCGAGGTCTGGTATTTTGATCATATCTCTCAAACCACACGTTGGATTGACCCGAAACCAGTGGCATATGAAAGAGGACTCCCAACACGTAAAATTGGCACCAGAATCACATTGAAAGAAGATCAAATGAAGGATCTATGATTCGTCGAAAATGAAACTGAAATCACCGTCACTTTCTGACACAGGTTCGGTATTTTGAGTATATCTCACAAACCACGCATCGGATTGAGACGAGACCAGTGCCAAATGAAAGTAGACTCAAAGAGCTTTCCATGGATAGGTAATTTGCATAATTCTAACGTATATTCTAGGAGCTATGCCTTCTGGAAGTTGATGCTTGTGCAGACTAGCGAAATATACACTCCTTCGATCATAACTTGCAGAATACAAGGAGTTTGGAGCTGATTCTTGTTGCATTGGAATGCATATGATAAGAGCATTCTTATGATACATCATTTGGATCAAATGAATCAAATTTTTCTAAAGGGGCCCCACATCACCCGCGAGTGAAAAAACTGACTCTCTGAAAATGTCGTGCGAGTGATGTCCAGAAGCAGCTGAAATGTGAAGATAGTTGCAACACTCGAGCACAAGGTATGCACTCGAAGCAGAAAAGTCATTCTCACTCGAGCACACATGCGAGTGAGGGCATGCGAGTGTTTGGCCGAGAGCAAGTAAAGGCGTGCTTCCTTCATTCACTCGAAGCAGAGACGTCAGTGCTCGAGCATGAGCATTCTGTGCTCGAGCAAGGTACTGCGAGTGCTGTCCAGAGAAGAGCTTCCCAGTGCAAAATATAAGATCACTCGAGCAGAAGGAGTCGTGCTCGAAGTGAGGCTGTATATCACCTGCGAGTGATAATTTCATCCCTCTGAAATCCTGATGCGAGTGCTAGTTTTGAGAGCATATTCCTTAAGAATATGCGTCTCACTCGAGCAGAGGTGTGTGTGCTCGAGTGAGAGACCACATCACCCGCGAGTGGGAATTCTGTCTCCCTAAAATCTTATGCAAGCACAGACCGTGAACTGAAGCATATAGAGGAAAATAGGAAGATCACTCGAAGTGAGCCATTCATGCTCGAGTGATATTCTGCAGAAAACCAAAACGCCAAGTCTCACAGCGAACAATCCGAACATGATTACATGTTATTAAATCAGTGTGTTTTCACTTGTTATTGATTCTAAATGTTAGCTAACATATTTTTCAAGTGTGAAACAGGATATTAAACGTTTGGATTACAGATTCAAACAAATAAAATATTACACACAGAGGTTACCAACAACGACAAGCAAAGGACCCACCACGAAAAATTGTCTGAATCATAAAACACTCCACAACGTGAAGTACAGCTCAAAATGAATTTCTTTGCTGTCCAACTAGACGCTCCACTTTGCTCCACAACGGACAGAAGCTTATTTTTCAAATAAACTCAAACGGTCAAATGAAGCAGTGGGACTCCAACGGACGAATGTTCACAACGGTCATCATCCTCATCAACTATAAATGAGATAGCATTCAACCTTGATGAGGAGCAGAGGAAGAAGAGTGAACTGAGAAAAACGGAAAAAGACAGAGAGGAAAACGGAGAAAAACTGAAACAGCGAGCAACTACATAGAAATGTGAATTCTCTTCTTCTACCCATACACTCTCTATTTTCAGTTTCTGTATTACATATCATTGAGAGAGTGATTATTTGTATTATACTTCAGTGAGATTATATCCACTCTGTGAGAGAGTCTGTAAACATCTTCATCTATATTTCTGAGTTGATCTCAAGGTAGAGGGACCTTGAGAGAGTTGATTTTCTTACGGAGAAGCAGTAGAGAGAATTGCCGTAAGACATTCTGCTCGTAAGACTTACAAGGTGCAAGCAGTAGAGAACGTTGCTGCTCATAAGACTTACAGGGGTGTAAGCAGAAGAGAACGTTGCTGCTCGTAAGACTTGCATAAGTAAGCAGGAGAGGAAGATCTTCGGGATTGCTCTGCTCGTAAGACTTGCCGTAAGGGGAAGTATTTCAGTGAGAGATTTGTAAAAGGTTTCACAAGTACCCGGCTAAACTTGTGGATTGTAAAGGCTTTTCTTGTGCCCGGATTAAACAAGAAGATAGTGGATTTGAAAATCTCAGGAGGAGCCTGGGGACTGGACGTAGGCCATCACAGATTGGACCGAACCAGGATAAATCACAGTTTGCATATTCTCTTCCCTAAACTCTTATATTTCCAGCATATATTATTTAACATAACTGTTGATTTATAAACCTTCATCTTACCACCTTCGTTAAGATACGAAAAGTTTTCTAAAGTTCTTAAGTTTTTATTATACACCCAATTCACCCCCCCTCTTGGGTGATAGCCTGTTCTAACATCTTCACTGTTTTCCTGTTAAAAAACTAAGTATACTAATATAATGAAAAGTTAATCAAATAGGAAACAGAATAATGACCGTTGGAATGATTTCAAACTTTCTGGATTAGCTTACTCGAGTAGCTCCTCGAGTAACCCTTGAAGTTTACTCGAGTAGCTCCTCGAGTAACATCGTTAAATCATTGTTCAACTGCAAGTCAATGAATAAATATAAGATTACTGGGGTAGTGCATGGAGTAAACTAAATTTCATACCTTTGGGAATAGTTATTTACTCGGGTAACTACTCCAGTAATGCTTTGGCAACTTTATAGAATACTCGGGTAACACCTCGAGTAATTCATTAAAAACCTTTTGATTACTCGATGCTCTACTCCAATAATGTTGGCAGGATTTCAAGGCCGAGAGCAAATACCATGTTACTCGAGTAGGGACTCGAGTAATGCATTCACTTTTGCATAGGTTACTCGGGTAGCTCCTCGAGTAACTAAGACTTTTAAGCATGGTTTACTCTGGTAATGACTTGAAGTTTACTTTGAAAAATTTGTGCATACTGGGGTACTTACTCGAGGAATCCACTTAAAGTAAACCATGAAAAACTTGTATACTAGAGTAAGTATTCGAGGAAGATGAAATAAAGAAAGATCAAGTCACTCGGGTACCAACCTCAAGTTTTCACTTACCTTAGTCTGTTACTCGAGTAGCTCCTCGAGTAACATTGGCAGTGGTACAAAGTGCCGAGAGTTACATCTTTTCACAAACAGAGTTACTCGAGTAGCTCCTCGAGTATCATGAAAAACTTGAAGGGAACTAGAAGTTTCTGACCTGGTTACTCGAGTAGCTCCTCGAGTAACATTAGCAGTGGTACAAAATGCCGAGAGGTCCATATTTTAGGAAACACAGGTACTCGAGTAGCTCCTCGAGTATCATGGGGAAAACTTGAAGCCAACTGGAAGTTTTCACATGGTTACTCGAGTATCTCCTCGAGTAACATTCGCAGGCCGAGAGCAATTTTAAAATTTTACCTGGTTACTCGAGTAGCGCCTCGAGTAATGGTGGCAGGTAACTGGAAGTTTTGCTTGGTTACTTCAAGTTTTGGCTCATTACTCGAGTAGCGCCTCGAGTAATGCCTTAGAAATTGTACTTCTGATCAAGTTCCTCAGAATTTTCTTTTGGCCAATCTTCACTACTTCCATGCTTACCTCAAGTAAAGCTTATTCCTATCATTACTTAGTTCAAACTTGATTATTAAACATTTCCTTTTCAAACCATTCTTTTGTTATCATCAAAACATGAGATCTAATACAAATTAGTGTCAAAAATTTAAAGTTAATATGTGTGTTTGGTGGGGGGGACACTCAATTGACCCTTTAAGCTCAATAGGCAATTTAAAGAAAAAAATGTAGTGTTTGGTTTCACCGGTGATCAATCGAGCTTAATTCTATCTTAATAGCTTTTGCCATAAGCTCCATTTCTCAGCTTTTACTGATTTAGCTTTTGGGGAGAGTGAGAATGGTTAAAATATTTTTTCAGTTGTGTCCAGTGTACTATCAGACTTATTGTAATTTTACCCTTAATGTACTTTTTTTGCTATAAAAATTAATTTCAACTATTATTTGGTGCTTTTAACCCTTAAAATATTTTTTCAACTGTACCCAGTGTGTTATCGAACTGATTGCAATTTTATCTTTAATGTACTTTTTCTGTTCCAAAAATTATTTTAAACTATTTTTTGGTGTTTTTAACCCTTTAAAATATTTTTTCACCCACTCTCTCTTACTATATCACAAAAGTCACTTGTGCTTAAGTCAATCCAAACAAGTTTTACTTTTGCAAAAGTCATTTGTATAATCGCTGTTCCAAACATAAATCACATTACACAATCGGGCTTTTACCAAAAATAAAATTATCAAATGCTAAATTAAGAAACTCCATTTTTCCTATCGCTATTCCAAACACACCCAATATCTTGTGAATTGAAAATCAGAAATACTTCTCCATCCACTAGAGTTTTCCCCATCATTCACATATTATTTCTTGATTTTAAACTTTTTACTATTTGAACTCCTCAACCTTTATTTTCTAACAAATTAACTATCTATATAAGTTTCAAGTGTATTTCCTAGAAAAGAATTCAATATGTGAAAGCCTTATGTCTAATGCATAAATCTTTAGTTGGCCATGTTATTCCAAGCATTATGAATGTTCATCAGTACATTTAATCTTAATGCATTAACCATTATAGTGGAATAACTTACGAGGATAATATTCTAGTACTCTAGTAATTTAAATTAATGAGGATATGCTTCAACATTCTTATACTCTCTTTGTTGCTCAAACACATTAACCATTGATATGATCTATCTTTGAGTAATCAATGTCATGTAATTGAATCCTTGAGTTGAATATTCATATCTTTTAAGACTCAACTTTAAATGTCAAGATAGTCTATAAATCAATAACAAAGTCATGATACTCATATATCAAGCTAATCCTTTTGGTTATCCATATGACTTTTGCACTTGGGAAAATTCTCCAACATGTTAACTTTGATAATTAACATGTTATCTTTATTGAACTCTACAGTGAAGGTTTATGATACATATTTTATAACTATTTACTTCCACCAATTTTAACATGAACATTGATTATAAACATGTATTAAAAATGAGTTTTTCATGTATTCAAAATCTCAATTTCATAATGCATTGTTATGATTTGAAATTACATATGAGATTTGAAACAATTTGCATATTTCAATATCATTCTTGGAAAACCTGATTTCAATCATGATTGATCATTTCACAAAAGTTGATACAAATTTATGGATATATCTACCACTCTCTTTTGATCCAACTTATATGGATTGCATGAAAATATTTTCAATGACATATTTTCCTATACAAAATATATTTGCAAGCTGTTATTTTGAAAACATCATTCTAGGTATCAATTGTTTGCTATTATGTATGGCATGAATTAATTGGATGACAATATAATTCTAATCTTTGGTGATTTGATACACTCTTTGCTCAATAATCATGTAATTCAATTATACAAAAGCAAAAGAGTTCTTATACGAAATATTGTATAGACCCAAAAGAATTTAGGTAGCAAAGAGCACGTATTTATACTTTGCAAGAGTTGTTCAAGATGCTTTACTTTTGAAGAAGAGGCTAACAGAGTAGGTGTGACTGGCATCATTACAATGTGAGCAGAAGCATATTCTGTGCTATCACTTGAGTGACACCCTATCACTAGCAAATGACTAGCTAGTGATGCAATCAGAAAAGGGGAAAGAGTAGGAAGATCTCTTAGTGGCCAAAGCAGAATTCAACTCAAAAAAGCTCAATTAGATAGCAAGGCCAGAAATGACAGTGATTATACCCAGATATCTTTTTGTCTAGCTAATCTATCTTGACTTGAAAACATTGAAGGATACTCATGAGTTGGATTCATACTTCTCACACTATAAGCCTTCACCATCTAACCATCTTTCCTACTGCCAAAGGCAGTTAGACATCTCTACTGCAATAGCTGAGTTATACTTTGAGGAAGGCACAATAATTGAAGAGACATTGAAGATAACAATTAGAGATTAGAGGGTCACCATCTTAGCCACAAAGATCAATAAGTGGTTTGGCTTCAACAACCCTCCCACTATACCTTTCAAGGAGTACAATGAGCTTGAGAAGTACAAAATCATCAAACCATGAGAACTAATAAGGATTCTCAACTTCAATTCTACCTCTATGTGTGATCATCTTCATTGAATTATCTAATATACCTAAACTAGAATTATGGTGAGCAAAGCCAATAACTTCACTCACTTCATCGAGAAGAATTATCACACAATGGCCTATATTATTCGCAAGAAGGAGATGAACACTAGAGAGATCATGTCTTCCAGAGAACAAGAAGTACATGTATACTTTTACAAGGCATACTCCAATGACATACCCTTATTTGGTATCTTTATTCCTGATGACTAATAAGATATGGAACCTAGAGCCAAATGAGCCCCTTGTGAGGGATTTTATTGTCAGCTACACATTCAAAAGATGAATATACACTTGTCACTAATGGGTAGTGCTAGCTAGAGACAAATAGAATAACCTAAGGCATCCAGAGATGATGAAGTGTAATCATCAGCTTGAGCTAAATCAGCTAGAGCCTCTTTCATTGGATCTACCATTCAAACAGACTGAGCTTCACTTGATATTGCCAATGAGAAGCTCATTAAGGTTGTAGATAATAGAGTTAGGAAGTTATATGCTATGGTGAATCAAAACTTCCAAATGTTGTTTACTTAAAACAAGAGGCACAAAGGATGGGAGTTGAGACTTTAAGGATAGATTATATACAATACTTTGCTAGAGCTGGTCTCCCTGGTCCTTCATTTTTTATCCATTTACTAGGGCTATCTGAGAGAGGGGCTTCAATAATCACACAGAGCTTGCTACAAACAATATTGAGTTCATTACTTCTGTCAATGGTAAGATTAGACAACTCTATGATTTTATCAACCAGAATTTTAAGGCCTTATTTCGATCTCATCTTGGTATACTTAAATGCTCATAAAGACTACACTTCAAAATCCCTCAGTACTGATCATATCATTAGAAAGTGAGTAGCCAATAATGCATTAATAGACTTCAAAGGACTATGACTCAAGTGATTACGACATTACTCGAGTGAAATATTGTATTTTTAATTAAAATTCTTTTAGTTGCATCACTTGAGTAAGTACTCAAGTGATGGTTGAGTAGAATCACTCGAGTAACCACTCGAGTGATACAAGGTTATAGCCTTAAAACCCTGAATAGCATAATCATTTTCAAAACATAATTTCTCTCCAAATCTTCAGATTTTCATTCTCATTCTCTCTACAAAATTTCCAATAGTTTTACAAATCCATGAGAGTTATTAACTGTTTTCCTCACAACAATTTTCTTTTAAACCATGCATTCATTAAGGGAGAGCTTCACACTCACATGTGTTTTATATCTTAAGAAGAATCATTCTAGCATACTCATTTATATTCCCCATCTCTTGATTAGTTTTGATGATAAGCTACTCTTATATTCCTCCTTTCATGATCTTAATTTTAATATATCTTATAAAAGGATAATTTTGATACTTGATGGCACTAATAATTCTCTTTGTAAGAAAGATTTAAATTTGTGATAGGATAATTTGTTTTGTGCAATAACATTCCACAACATACTTCAAGAAGATTCTATTTTGAGGAAAGATGCTTTAATGCTCAATCAAGGACAGTAAATTGGCTGTAACATTTAAAGTAACAAATACCAATGCCAATACAAAGAAGCATTAAGCATGATGTTATAGAAATATGGAACAGAAGCTCAACTCAATAGGAGAATCCTAAAGACAACATGAATATATATATCAAAGTTGCGTAACAAAAGTGTGGTAAATACTGTTAGATTCCAAGTTTTGATGATAACAAAAGATCATTGTGTGTTGTAGTAAGAAATTTATACTTTGTAATGGTGAAAAATATTATCAAATGTATTTTGCATAGTTTAGAAGTGTTTGCTGTCTGTTTAACTGATGCACTCGAGTGATGGAGCTAGCACTTGAGCATTAAGCTATTTTTCACTCGAGCACATGCAAGTGTTGGACATAAAGTGTTTGGCAGAGAGCAATGACAAAGATAGGATATCATCTTCTCACTCGAGCACAGAACCTTGACTTGAGTGCTAGTCTCAAGTGCACCTAAGTCCTTGCAAGTATGGTAGAGCAAGTGTTTACCTGAGAACAATATAAACTTAAAATGTAAACTACACTCGAGTCCAAGCGAGTAAGAGACAGGAAGTGTTTGCTTGAGAGTTACCAAGTGCATGGAAGAGAAAATATGCTCGAGTGAAGGATACTGCACCCGAGTGATACCTCAGTACCTGCGAGTGTGAAATTCAACTCTCCCTATTCTAATGTAAGTGTTGAAGCAAAAGAGTATCTTATAGAAGAATATTCTGTTCACTCAAGTGAGAGTAAGTATGCTCGAGTGAGGACCCATATCACCTGCAAGTACAAAATCACACTCTTGATAAAATGGGATGAGAGTGTTGTCCAAAGACGTGGCTCATAGTGTAAAATACAGGAGCACTCGAGTGAGAGGAATTACACTCGAGTGAGGACCCACATCACTCGCAAATGTGAAAATGCACTCTCTCAAAATCACATGGAAGTGCAAGTATAAAACTGAAGCAAGAAGAGAAAATATGGTATTGCACTCGAGTGAGCCTTCTTAGCTCTGCCAGAAGCTATAACGCACCAGTCTTACAATGTTCAATCCCAATATGGTTTAATCTTATTTAAACATCCTATTTCCACTTGTTATTATTATTTAATATCATTTAACATATATTGCAAGTGTGATACATATGGTTGATCGTTTGAATTAGAAAAGCATAAAGGAAGTCAAACAACGGTAGATAACATTATTACAACTAACCAAGCACGTACCTACCGTATTTAAAGATTTCAAACATACGCATTCCGTTCCACAGTAAAATGCTCTACTCCGTAATGATTATTATTCAACAAACAAAATCATCTGGCTATACATGTAAAGCTTTAGAGACCATAAAAATAACGAAGTACAAGAATTCAGACAAGCAAATTCATGAGTCTCTGTTATTCACATTTTCTCTGTTTTCATATCGTTCCTTAGTGTTTATTATATTTTCTCTATAAGAGAGTCTGTATACACTTCATATTCTATTTTCTATTTGATCTCAGGTACTGGGACCTTGAGAGGGTAGATTTCCTTATGAAATAAGCAGTTGAAAGAATTCCTAGTAGGACTTTTTGCTCATAAGACTGTTAGAATCGGTAGGCACAGTGGAAGAATTTTAAAAATTTTCACCGATCCTAATCGAGGATCTATCAACGGCGTTTAAACCAAGTTGGAAGGATTCATACCTTTTGATGATTCAGAGTTTTCACGATCTCTAGGAGCCAACACGTCAGGTCCGCTCCCTCTACCGGTATCCACACGAATGCTCTCTAACTGAGACTGCGAGCTAGCGCCTCTAATGTCTCCTAGGGTTTCACTTGCGTCTCTCAATTTTCATGTGCATATCAATATATATGCTCTATCAAGTTTATAACCTATAAGGGCTATTTTCAAATTTCAAAATTAATCATCATTAATTTTGAAATTAATTAACAATTAATTATCTTGATGAGCTAATTAAATAAATTCAGTTTAAATTAAATCTGTCCAACAGTTTTAATTTAACCTATTTATTTAATCCAAATAAAGAGCCATTAGATTTAATTTATCTTCATAAATTAAATCTGAGATACTATATCTCTATCATGTTAGTTATTAAATTTAATATATCTTAATAAATTAAATTTAAAACTAACACACTATAATAATATCATATAATATATATATACATATATATAAGATATATATTTTGAAAATATATATATCTATATAATATTATTAATGAATTTTATATTATTTATATATATAAATATAAAATTCGTCCACCCTAAATTAAACATTATCTCATGTTGGGCCATTCCTGTGTGTGACCCTGTAGGCCCATATGAAGTTGGCAGTGGGCCAATAACTATACTAACCCAAAAGTCACAAGCGGCCTCTAGCAAGACATTATGACTACCCAATTCATATGAGGATCGTTATCACGATGCAACCTGTCATACAACCATGTCACTTCCCTTTTGTCACACGATATATCGATCAAGGATAAGGCATGGATAATGTCATCCTCTTGTTCCTGACCATTACTTTCTCGATTCCTGAGTAGCCTGATAATAGAGACAGAAACTCCTTTCATCATAGTATGGCCATACATTTCTCAGACTCACTCATCGAGGGGCCTAGTAATATCTCTCTACTAATGTGAGGGACAAATTCCATCTAAATCATTCATATTCCTCTGCATGAAAAACCACCAAGCCCGATCATAGCCTTTATCATCACCCCGGTCAAAAGTGACTTTTGACTAGGTCAAAGCTTAGCAATTCTCATGTAGGAATCCATGATGATCTCAGGTCTAAGGGCATTGTGACGTGGTTATACATGAGAAAAGCTTATGACATGATCCATGTAGCTTTCTCATAGTGGGTTGGTCCAGCATCTTGTACTCTTACAAGTGCCTAAGACTTTGATTCGTATCTCCATATCTCATCAAAGTCATACTGATCTTGTTTCATCTCTGCTCCCGCATAGATGACTGACCAGGGACATTTTAGGACAATCTTTATGAATTATCAAAGGATACAATTATCACAGTTAACATGCAAATAATATGATAACAGAATGGAGAAATTTCATTAAAATAATAATGTTCAAAGTACAATGATTGGCCCTTAGGGCACAATTTCCAACAATTTTGAGGATGAAATTTATTAAACAGGGGGAGAAATGTAATATCGTAAATTTTGGGACTAGAAGCTTGAGAACAAGCCTAAGTCAAGAAAACTACGAAGCCTAGTTTGGCAAGAGTACCAAAGATAGAATGAGTTTCATGGGAATATATGATTCTGCCCTTTGCGTTGAGACCGAGTCTCCTGATTCCATAAGGCTCAGTGCATATAAATTATCCGGATGAAAGTTATTGGTGTCTATATATACTTATGACACGCTGGCTCACACATGGTAGTTTTTAAGGTATGTGGCACCATCTTATACCACACAGGCATATATGTGGCGCATTCATGAAGACGTAGACATATGTGATTAATTAGCCAGATAAAATATGCCAATGTAGGTGCGCACTTGGCTTTTTCTAGGCAAGTGCATGTACCTTACATTTTGGAAGAGATATTGACTTGGTGTCAGATGTTTTGGACACTCAAAAGGTAGGTGTCACCATTTCATGGTCTCTAGGGACATATGGCAGCCTCCAGGTAGTCTCCAAGGCACATGGCGGCAATTAGGAATAAGGTGATACGTGTCGTGAAACCGAGCGACCCTGTATCAAAAAGCAACTTTATTAAAGTAACTTTTTGACTTTCTGTAATATCCCAAATTTTGGGACCAGAAGCTTGAGATTAAGCCTAACTCAAGCCTACTGCTAAACCCAAGTTTGCAAAAGTCCTAAGAATGTCCAAGAGATAGAATGTCTTTTAGGGACTAATTTAGGAAAACATAAAGCATGGGATTTAATTCCAAATAGCTAAAGGAAAATATCCAATTCCTTTATATAAAGGAAAAAATGACATAAAGCCTAACTTGGATCCAAAAGAAGAAGAAAATGAGAAGGAATTATAATGAAAGAAAAGCTAATGCACTTTAAATAAATGTTGCCATAAGCAAAAGAGACAATTGTTATTTGATCTTGAGGTTAGAATTGGAAACAAGAATGAAGGGCCAAGATTTATTCTTCAAAAAGTAAGAGTGATTATGAGGAAAGAAAATAGAAGACAAGAGAATTCACTATGAAAACTAATGGATAAAACAAAGGAAAGAGGAGAAGAGTCAAAGAGTTTTCAAATTTTTCCAACTTGGAAAGTTTGACCCAAAGAGCAAGAATCAAGAGGAAATTGGTCAACAATTCTACTCCTTTTTTAGTGGTAACTTTGGTTTGGAAAGGACCAAAAAGGGAGAGAAAATATCATCTAATTAACCAAACCATCCCTTGGTTAATTAACTCACTTGCTTTTTGCAAGAAGCCACCATCATTTGTCACCACATCACTTTTCCAACTACCCACAATTTTTGGCCACATAAAGGAAATAAAGTATCAGTGAATAAATCAAAAAATTTTATTCATTTCTAGTACCCGAACTTGGCCAAACAAGAAGAGGAAAGAGAAAGAAGAAGCTTGAATAACAAAGAGTAGGTAAGAACTTCTCTCTAGATTTTCACCCTCCTACTCACCTTTCTAGCCAAAAATGTCTTTATAAACATTGTTCCTCTTGATGTAAGCTTCATTTATGTGGTTTTAGTTTTTCAAGAGGAGGTGTTTTGAGGCATTTATCAAGACCCAAAGTGGTTGAATCAAAGAATAAAGCCTAGAAGAAGCAAGAGGTGAGTAAGAGCTTCCATTCGAACTAAGTATTGTGTGATTTGGTTAAACTTTGTGGGATGGGTAGTGTTGCCATAATTTTCAGTTATATGGTTATTCTTAGAGTTCATGATGGTTTGGCCTTGTAAATGCTGTTAAAAAAGGTTTAGAAATGAGAAATCACAAATTTACAACTTAAAAGTAGTGATGCCAAAATTCGTTTTCTAGAGGCAATAACATTTTGTCATGTTTTTGGGTTGCCAAACCTGGTTTAAATGCTATGAAACTTTGTAGAATAAAGGTAGACATCTTGAGCTTCATTTTGATAAGCAGAATGTAATTTTTGGACTAGTGGATTTAAAGTTATGATGTTTTAAAGTTGGACTCTGCTTCTGGAACCAATTCTAGAACAGTTAAGGTTTGATGAATTTCTAGAAATTATGTGGCTCCGGTTTCTAGAAAATGATATTTTTATTTGAAACTTAAACTTAAATAGGTTTAAAATATACATGGAATCAGTCAATTTAAAGTTTTCTAAAATTAATTATGATTTTCAAAAATTGGGTATTGAATCTGGAAGATATTTTTTGGCAAACTGATTTTGACATGATTTTGTCTGGCTAATGAAATCCAATGGCCACAAAATTTTCCAGAATTAAAGTAGAAATAATAATATTTAAAATGGTATGTAATATGTGTCATTTGGAGAAGTTTATTAGGAGATACAAGTTTTTAAACTTTAGAAATGATTCTAGAAGTTGTTCTGTGACAGAAGTGAATAATTGTGAAATATGGGATTTTGTGCTTGTGAATTGCAGGAGTAATCATTTTTCCTTTAAAATTGATTTAATAAGGGCCACATAGGGCTTTGAAATTGAAGTTTTTAAGTATTAGTTATGCTTTTCAAATTTAAGTGAAAAATTCTACAAGCTTTTAGTCCATACGAATTTAATAAGCTTTGGACCAAAAGTAGTAAGTGAGAACTTTAAGGGTGAAGATTAATACTTGGGGCTAGTGTAACCACATTAACTACTTAATTGAGCCTAAGCACTAACCCAAATGATAACCAACTAAGTGTCTTAAGTAATCAAAGAATTTTGATAAGTAATAACTCATGTAAATTATAATCTAGAGGATTCGACATTTTCCCGGGACAACTGAGGAACGATAATCAAAGTCAAGGTTTGGAAAAATTGTCAGGTAGTAACTTATCCCTCACATACTATGTGTTATGTTATATTTATGTTTGTACAAATGTGAATTTAAGCATTCAGATGAAAAGGGCTCACGCCCAAAAGTATACCCAGCGCTTTAGCTAAGGATGGTTATCCTTGTATTTACCCAACTCTATGCTACTTGCATATTTAGTATTGGTGCTTGTACGTATATTGAAATTTAGAATTTTATGCTATTTGCATATATGATATTGGTGCATATACGCATATTGTGAATTATCTCTGCATGTTTGAACATACTGCCCATATAGTAACCTTGGTTGACATGACATGTTTCATAGATGCATTTTATATGAGGTGATATTTGTTACTACTACGATTATTTTGAATCTCACCCTATTTTTACAAAAAACCAATTTTCAGTTTAGGCACGTAGCTCAAAGGGAAAGAAGGTAATGACGAATGAGTGCAGGACTAGAGTTTAGGAATTTCAGTCTGTTGGTTATCTATATTTTGGGAATTTGTATATAAGGTGTATGTAACTAAAGTCAATTGAGTACTAGCAATAGTAATGATATTTTGACTATAACCCCTAATATAGGTGATGTATAGTGACAACCAAACTGGTAGTGGATGGTTGTCCACCTAGGGCCCATTAGTAAATGAACTTAAATTAAGTTTCAGCAGAGAACACTTTAAGCAGTACTATGATATTAAGAAATGAAACAAAAATGAATGGGTTAAAATCATACTACAAACCTGTTCGAGGCCAATATGAAAATATTTCAAAAATTTTTTGAAAACCCCATCTACATGCGAGTTTAAACCTTGCATTGAAGATGGAATCTTAATTGCTTATAACTGACTTTGGGTCTCCAGTTTGGAGTCATTTTCTGTTTAAGCCCGCTAAACACTTTGTAAAAAAAGGAGTTACACTTTCTCCTTGATTACCCAAACATACACCGATACTTGTTATGAGACATCTTATATAGGTGAAAAAGATAATGTAACCTTACAGTCTCTGGTCCGACTACACACCCAATTTTCCTGACCATAGTATCAGTGCCAGATGAATTCATCAGATTTCCTCTCCCTTGACCAATGAATTAATCCCACCATGAGAGAGGGAAAGGGAAGATAGATTTTAAGAGGTGAACTGGGTAGCCTACAGTGTAAAGAAAGAACATCTAGTACATAGGATCACCAATTACTCGATAATTTCCAAAAAGAGCACCCAACACCCTAGATTTTTAAGTATGTGACATATGGAATAAAAATATCTTCCAAAACCTCCATACCCTATTAATTTCATGCAGCCCCCTCAAATAGAATAAAACTCCAAAAAAACAACAGAAAATGAAATAGGAGAGAAGTTTGAGTGTTCTTAAGCTCCTGAGCCAATTTCACTACCGAATTGGTATTTCTAGCTTCCAAAGTCTTCACTAATATTCTTCTACTCATTGAGAGGTATGTTTCTATGGTTTTGGATTTTTGATCATATGTGTTTTGTATCAACTTGTCGGTGGAAGTACTGCCAAAATCAAGAACTGATCAAAAATCAGGTAGAGGTAATCATAAGCTGCGATTTGAGTATAACGTTTTGATGTTTTGCTAAATATTTTTAAATTTATAAGACCCTATGGTTTAAGCCAAGAGGGTGATTTTGAGCTTTAATTGGTGTTTGACAATGATCATGATGCTAAATAAGGTTTAATTATGGTTACAAACATGTTTTGAGGTTGAAATTGCAAGAGCACTTCTTTTGCCAATTTAGGGTCAAATTCAACCTACCCTAGTTCTTGGAGTTCAAGCTAGATTTTCATCAATTTGATGTTAAAATGGATTCTACAGCCAAAATTGTGTAGGTATAGTGTAATATCCCAAAATATATTCAAGGGCTCAATGACCCAAAAGAAAATGTATATAATGTAAGAAACCACTTTTGGGAATAAAGTGTTATTTATGATCCAAATATATTTTAGAAAATTCGCAAACCCTCTATCTAAATTCAATTAAGATACAAAGTCTAATTTGGACTTAAAAAGAAAGGGAATGTCATGTGGAAAGGGAAAAGGGGATTGAATAAAACACAAAATGGCAATTTAATTAATATTGCCATAACAAAGGGTGAAATGGACATTTATCATGAGATCTTGATGTCAAAATTGGAAGACAAAAGCTCCTCAAAAGTAAGAATTAATAATGAGATCAAAAAGCAACTTAACCCTCTTCTTATAAGGGTTAATGTTTGGTTAAATAAGAAAAAAAAGGGAAGAGAGCAACATGAGATCAAATAAACCTTTGGTCCACAATTCAACTCACCTTTTGGCAAGAAGCCATAAGACTTTGGTCAGTACAATTACTTCTCCCTTTCAATGAGAATTTCAGTCAGACCTTAAAGAGGATGAGTAGTAATTAAATCAAATATCACTCTCTCTCATACACTCATCAAAGTCGGCTAAGAGAAGGGAAAGAGAAGAGGAAGTCAAAAAGTTTAGCTCAGATAATCTTGTGATACTTGGCTTTTTTCCTTTTTCCTTAGGATATTTTCGGCCAAGTTATCTAAGTGGTTGAAGCCAATTGAATCAACCAATATTTTACTCTGTCTTCAGGCTCACAAATTTGTCCATGAGCAAGAGGAAAGAGTTAACCAAGTTATCTTGAAGATAAGAACAAAAGGTGAGTTTCAACATTGATTTTCACCTTGAGATCCACCTCTTGAGCTCAAACACTCTTCATAAACATTGTTCCTCTTGATAAGAGCTTCATTTCTTTGGTTTTTGATATTCAAGGGGAGGTTTTTTAAGTCATCTTACAAGAGCCAAAGTTAAAGAACCAAAGAAATAGCCTAGGAAAGTGAAAGAGGTCAACAGGAGTTTCATTTTGAGATATACATTGTGCTAATTGGTTGAGAATTTTGGAGTGTGAATTTTTGCCCTAATTTCAATTATATAGGGTGTGTTAGGGTGGTGGTTAAAATGTGAATTGGTAACTTGTTGTGTCAAACCCTAATTTCTACCAAAATAGGACACATAGAAGGAATGAGAATTTGATCATTTTGATGTTACCAATATGTTCTACATGAAAACCTATGTGGGAATAGCCCCTGGTTATGAATTTAGTGTGATTTTTCTACATGGCAGTCTACCTGTGTGATATTTTTGGATAGGCAAAGATGTCCAATGCCTATGATTCAAAATGAAAGTAGACTTGATAATCTTTAATTTAATAGGTCATGTAGATTATTTGGAGCAGTACACTAGGAGTAGTATTTTTTAAGTTTGTCATATGAAAACTGGAACCTTTCTGGAAAGAGTCCAATAAATGGAAATTCAAGATTGCTGTATATTTAATTGGCTAAGGGCAATATTTTTCCCTGAAACTAGACTTAATAAGGGTCACATAGCATTTTGCACCACCAAAATTAGACATTTGTGCAAAGAGATATGAATTTTTAAAGTTAGTTGACAAATTCCGCCAATTTTGGTAAATGTGCGTAAGTTGCAAAATGTAATGGTACATTGTAATTTCTTTAAACTCTAAGGATAGGAATTAGTCAATTAGGATGTTTTGACCACTTTAACTCATTGGTTGACTTGGTAAAAGGACCATAATAACCCTAATGATAATCAACCTAACAAAATTATTTATGATAGAATTGGTCTAAGTAATAACACATCGTTCATAAATTCTGATTATAGGACATGTTTGTTATGATCGGGAGGCACAACAGAAGAATTTTAAAAATTATTGCCAATCCTAATCGAGGATCTATCAACAGCGTTTAAACCGAGTTAGAAAGATTCGTACCTTTTCAAATTCAGGGTTTTCAATCTCTAGGAGCCAACACGACAGGTCCGCTTCCTCTATTGGTATCCACACGAATGCTCTCCAACAGAGACTGCATGCTAGCGCCTCCAATGTCTACTAGGGTTTCCCTTGTGGCTCTGAATTATCATACGTGTATAAGTATATCTGCTCTATCAAGTTTATAACCTGTGAGGGCTATATTCGAATTTCAAAGTTAATCTTTATTAATTTCAAAATCAATTAAAAATTAATTATCTTGATGAGCTAATTAAATAAATTCAGTTTAAATTAAATATGTCCAACAATTTTAATTTAACTTATTTATCTAATTCAAATAAAGAGCAATTAAATTTAACTTATCTTTATAAATTAAATTTGAGATACTATATCTCTATCATGTTAGTTATTAAATTTAATTTATCTTAATAAATTAAATTTAAAACTAGTACAATATAATAATATCATATAATATATATACATATATCTATATAATATGTGTTTCAAAAATACATATATATAATATTATTAACGAATTTTATATTATATATATATAAATATAAAATTCATCCACCCTAGATTAAATATTATCTCGTGTTGTGCCATTCTTATGTGCTACACTGTAGGCCCTTACGAAGTTGGCAGTGGGCCAATAACTTTATTAACTTATAAGTTGCAAGCGGCCTCTAGCAAGACATTATGGCTACCCAATTCATATAAGGATCGTTAACATGAAGCAACCTATCATCCAACCATGTCACGTCCCTTCTGTCACACGATATATCGGTCAAGGATGAAGTATGGATAATGTCATCATCATGTTCCTGACCATTACTTTCTTGATTCCAAAGTAGTCTGACAATAAAAATGGAAACTCCTTTCCATCATAGTATGGCCATACATTTCTTAGACTCACTCATCGAGGGGCCCAGTAATATCTCTCTACTAATGTGAGGGACAAATTCCATCTTAATCATTCATATTCCTCTGAATGAAAAACTACCAAGCCCAATCATAGCCTTTATCATCACCAAGTCAAAAGTGACTTTTGACTAGTTCAAAGCTTAGCAACTCTCATATAGGAATCCATGATGACCTTAGGTCAAAGGGCATTGTGACATGGTTATACATGAGAAAAGCTTATGACTTGATCTATGTAGCTTTCTCATAGTGGATCGATCTAGCAGCTTGTACTCTTACAAGTGCTTAAGACTTTGATTTGTATCTCCATATCTTATCAAAGTCATACTGGTCTTGTTTCATCTCTGCTCCCATATAGATGACCAACCAGGGACATTTTAGGACAATCTTTATAATTTATCCAAGGATACAATTATTATAGTTAACATGCAAATAATATGATAACAGAATAGATAAATTTCATTAAATTAATAATGTTCAAAGTATAATGATCGGCCCTTTGGGCACAATTTCCAACATCCACCCACTTGCCCTAGGTACAATCATTAATTTGCCTAATTCCCTTTATCCTAACATGACGCTCATGCTTTGCCTGTGCAAGGGGCTTAGTAAAAGGATCAGCAATATTGTCTTCTCCTACTACTTTGCATATCTTTATACCACCTCTATCATTGATTTATCTAAAAAGATGAAATCTCCTAAGTATATGCTTGGCTTGTGCAATAACATTACTATTGTTATAGAACAAATCTACTGGATTTGAGATGGTAAGCACTACCCCTAGTTCAGTAATGAACTTTCTTATCCGAATGGCTTCTTTAGCTGCATCTGATGCTACTATATACTCAGCTTTCATTGCAGAATCTGCTAGAGTGCTTTACTTGGAGCTCTTCCAGGTTATTGCTCCACTATTCAAGAGGAATACGTATCCAGATTGTGATTTAAGGTCATCTTGGTCAGTCTAGAAACTTGCATCTGTGTAACTGGTTACACAGAGTTCATCATCCAATCCACCATAAACCAAAAATAAGTTCTTAGTCCTTCTTAAGTATTTTAGGATATTCTTGACGGTAGTCCAATAACCCTTACCAAGATCTTGTTCATATCTACCAGTCACACTTAAGGCAAATGAGACATCTAATTGAGTACATAACATGGCATACATGATAGATCCAATGGCCGACGCATATGAAACCTTACTCATGGGATCTCGCTGATTAGGTGTACTAGGACACAGATCCATGCTAAGAGGGATGCCATGAGACATGGGCATGTAACCCCTTTTTGAATCCTGCATACTGAACCTATGCAGTATATGGTCTACGTATGTGCTCCAACTTACGCCTATTAGATCCTAATCCCTATTATATAGGTGGCTTCATCTAAGTCTTTAATTGAAAAGGACTTTCCTAACCAAGACTTAACACTCTACAAGGCAGGAATGTCATTCCCAATGAGTAGGATGTCATATACATAAAGCACTAGAAATACAACTGTGCTCCCATTAACCTTCTTCTAAACACAAGGTTCATTGATGTCTTGAATGAATTCAAACTCTTTGACTACTTCATCAAAATGGTGATTCCAGCTTTGAGATGCTTGCTTCAATCCATAAATGGATCTTTGAAGCTTGCAAACTTTACCAGAGTCCTCTAGACACATAAAACCTTCAGGTTGTATCATGTGCACATTCTAAAGGAGCTTTCCATTAAGGAAAACTGTTTTGAAATCTATCTACCATATGTCATAGTCATAATATGCTACAAAGGTAAGAAGGATTCTGATTGATTTGGCCATTGCAAATGGGGAAAAGGTTTCATCATAGTCTATATTATGAGTTTGAGTAAATCCTTTTGCAACCAGTCGTACCTTGAAGGCATTTACATTGCCATCCATGTTAGTTTTCTCCTTGAAAACCCAATTGCATTTGATGGTTTTTACACCTTCAGGTGGATCGACTAAGGTCTATACCTGATTGTCGTATATGGATTGCATTTCAGACTTTGTGGCATTTAGCCATTTCTCAGAGTTTGGTCCCACTATGGCTTCTCAATAGGTGATTGGCTCATTTTGCTCAATGAGCAACACATCACGGCCTTCAGTAATTAGAAATCCATATCTCTGAGGTTGATGTCGTGTCCTATTAGATCTTCATAGACCTCGTATTACTTAAGGAGGCTCGGCAACTTGTTATGAGTCTTCTCTAATTTCCATCTGTGGTTCTGTACTATCTTGTGACTCTTAAATTTCATCGAGATGTACCTTGCTCCCACTAGTTGTTTTAGAGATAAACTCTCTTTCTAAAAACTTGCCATTTCGAATAACAAACAATTTGTTATCGGCGGGATTATAGACAAGGCACTTTGAGGATCTGGGTGCTAATTTATCATAGGCTTGTTGCTTAATATATACCTTACATCCCTAAATCTAGAGAAAAGATAAACTTGCTTTCTTTCCAGTCCATATCTCATATGGTGTCTTTTCAATTGCCTTAGATGGAACATGATTTAGTGTAAACGCAGCTGTCTCTAGGGCATATCCCCAAAAGGATAGTGGAAGATCTATTTGACTTATCATAGATCGAACCATATCTAATAGTGTTTGATTCCTCCGTTCAGAAACGCCATTCCATTGTGGTGTTCCTGGAGGAGTCAATTGTGAGATTATCCCACAACTCCTAAGATGGTCAATGAACTCTTGGCTCAAACATTCACCACCTTGATCAAATCAAAGCAAATTAATTGTTTTGTCAAGTTTATTTTATACTTTATTTTGGAATATTTTGAATATTTCAAAAGATTCAGATTTATGTTTCATTAGAAAGATATAGCCATATCTACTAAAGTCATCTATAAATGTAATGAAGTAGATATAACCTCCTCTGGCAACTGTATTTAGTGGTCTATATACATCTATATGTATGAGGCCCAATAATTCAGTGGCCCTCTCATTATGCCCAACAAAAGGTCCCTTTTCATCTTTCCTAATAAGCAAGATTTGCATGTATCATATGATTCAAAATCAAATGAGTTACAAAGTCCATCTTGATGGAGTTTGGAAATGCGTTTCTCATTTATATGGCCTAGACGATAATGTCATAGGTAGATGGGATTCAAATCGTTTGATTTTATGCTCTTAGTAGTTATGTTATAGATATTCCCATTATTAGGATGTTCCAAATTTAATATATAATAACCAACATGCAAATCACCATTAGCATAGAAAATGTCATTACGATAAATAGAACATTTACCATTCCTAGTAATAAAAGTATACCCTTCCTTATCCAAATAAGAAAGAGAAACAATGTTACTACTCAAAGCAGGAACATAATAGCAATTGCTCAAAACTAACAGAAGCCCACTGGGTAGAAATAATTCATAAGTGCCTAGGCTAAAGCAGCAACTCTTGCTCTATTTCTAACTCGTAGGTCCACCTCTCCCTTCTTTAGCTTTCTACTGTTCTTTAGACCCTGCACATTTATACAAATGTGAGAACCACATATGGTATCTAATACCCATGTAGACGAAGTAGAAAAATGAATGTCTATAACATAAATACCTAAAGCGATAGCCTCGCTATCCTTCTTGTTCTTTTTGAGATCTTCGAAGTAGAGTTTGCAATTCCTCTTCCAATGACCGGGTTCATTGCAGAAGTAGCAGACTCCTTCCTTTAGAGGCTTTGTCTTCTTGGGTGTAGGCTTGGTTTCAGGCTTGTTTGACTCTTTGGTCTTACCACCTAAGCTATTACCCTTCCATTTGCCCTTCCCTTTCTTTTTCATACCTTTTCCCTTAAGAAAAGAAATACATTGAGAGAAACCTTGTTTAAACATTCGAGGGGAGTGAGATGAGAAGAGAATGTATATTGAGAGTATTTAGAGGAAGGCACAACACGTAGGCTATATTTAAATATTAAAAGCTTTGTAAAAAAATCTAAAGCAGTGTTGTTCACCATGTTGGAACTTGTGCCCTAAGGGCCAATCATTGTACTTTGAACATTATTATTTTAATGAAATTTCTCCATTCTGTTGTCATATTATTTACATGTTAACTATGATAATTGTATCCTTCGATAATTCATGAAGATTGTCCTAAAATGTCCCTGGTCGGTCATCTATACAGGAGCAAAGATGAAGCAAGACCAGTATGACTTTGATAAGATATGGAGATACAAATCAAAGTCTTAGGCACTTGTAAGAGTAGAAGGTGCTAACCGACCCACTATAAGAAAGCTACATGGATCAAGTCATAAGCTTTTCTCATGTATAACCACGTCACAATGCCCTTAGACCTGAGGTCATCATGGATTCCTATATGAGAGTTGCTAAGCTTTGAACTAGTCAAAAGTCACTTTTGACCAGGTGATGATAAAGGCTATGATCGGGCTTGGTGGTCTTCTATGCAGAGGAATATGAATGATCAAGATAGAATTTATCCCTCACATTAGTAAAGAGATATTACTGGGCCCCTGGATGAGTGAGTCTGAGAAATGTATGGCCATACTACAATGGAAAGGAGTTTCCATTTCTATTGTTTGGCTACTTAAGAATTGAGAAAGTAATGGTCAGGGACAAGAGGATGACATTATCCATGCCTTATCCTTGATCGATATATCGTGTGACAAAAGGGGCGTGACATAGTTGTATGATAGGTTGTATCGTGATAACGATCCTCATATGAATTAGGTAGTCGTAATATCTTACTAGAGGCCGCTTGCGACTTTTGGGTTTGTACAGTTATTGGGCCACTACCAACTTCATATTGGCCTACAAGGTCACACATAAGAATGACCCAACACGAGATAATGTTTAATTTAGGATAGACGAATTTTATATTTATATATATACATAATATAAAATTCGTTAATAATATTATATAGATATATATTTTCAAAATACATATCTTATATATATTATATATATATGTTATATATATTATATGATATTATTATATTGTGTTAGTTTTAAATTTAATTTATTAAGATATATTAAATTTAATAACTAACGTGATAGAGATATAGTATCTCAGATTTAATTTATGAAGATAAATTAAATCTGATAGCTCTTTATTTGGATTAAATAAATAGGTTGAATTAAAACTGTTGGACAGATTTAATTTAAACTGAATTTATTTACTTATCTCATTAAGATAATCAATTTTTGATTAATTTTGAAATTTGAATATAACTCTCATAGAGCATATATACTCATACACGCATGATAATTCAGAGCCGCAAGGGAAACCTTAAAAAATATTGGAAGCGCTAGACGCAGTCTCGGTTGGATACCGGTAGAAGGAGCAGCAGACCTAATGTGTTGGCTCCTAGAGATCGTGAAAACCCTAAGTTAGGAAGGTACGAGTTCTTTCTAACCCGATTTAAACGCCGTTGATAGATCCTCGATTAGGATTGGTAAAAATTTAAAATTCATGCACTGTGCCTGCCGATCCTAACTGTGGCATCAGAGCTAGATCAATTGTGCGTTTAAATTAAGTTTATGTTCTTATACATGTGATGTATATAGGATATATATGTGTGTTTATAAGAAAACTATAATGACCCAATTTGAGATCAAGAGTTAATGACTCTGATGTTGATTGTAATTAGTGTAATTAAACACTTTTGGAGAAATGTGATGAAAATTTAATATAAATGTTCATAGTGTTCATTTAATGATCGTAGTGAAACCAGGGGCAAAATGGTAAAATTGGAGATTTATCAATCAATTGGTCAGTTACCAAAGAGGAAACTTAGTGGTGATTAGAGATCATAGGTGGAGATCTATTAATCCCATGCTTTGCATTAGTGTGAGCTCATGGAGGGTGTGAGCAAGATCATGACAAGTGTTATATTGTGGACCATTGGATGGTGCTAGAAGACAAAAACTCACTTTTTCTCTGTCTTCTCTCTCCTATTCGGTTTGTGTATGGGCAAGAGGCAAAATGTAAAATCATCATCATCTACACCATATCTCTCATCATCATCTCTCTCATCCTTCTCCCATTTCTGGCGACCTTGAAGGTAGAAAGAGAAAGAGAAATCTTTGATTTTAGGTGAGTAATGGTCCTCCTATGCTCAAATCCTCTTCACTAAATTTGTTCATAGTGTTAAGAGCTCTATTTTGGTGTTTTCAAAATTTGGAAAGGTAGTGGATTGAGTGTTGGAGTAATTTGAAAGTTGGAGAATCAAGATTCTATTTTTGGTAAAGTGAAGAGGTAAGCATTTGATGCTTTTTGATATATATATTGTGATTTTTGGATAAGTTTGAGAAATTCTGGAATTTACCCTGGTTTATGTCCATTTTTTAATGTATGAATTTCATAGTGATTGATGTTGGAAATAATTCATTGTGAAGTTATTTAAATGTTGGTTATAGTTTTGAAGTTAGAAGGTGTGTTGATTGGAATTGGGTATTGTGTGTGGATTAGAGACCCAATAGTTAGATTGTGGTTAAAATGGTTTTTGGATGTTTTTTGAAGTTACCCATGTGTTCCTTAGGCAATTTTAAGTGGTAATGAACTTTGTGTGGAGTTTGGGAACCATTGAGATTAATTTTGACCAATCTAGGATTTTCTGTCACTTGCTGTGATCTGGGCAATATGATGGCGTCACTCGAGTGAGGGAGGATCATACTCAAGTGCTACCGTGTATTGTCCCTTTTCTCTTTGTGTTTTTCCTGGGTTTTATGAGTAAAGCTAGAGTGCACTTCTTTCACCATGAGTGATGTTGGTGATCACTCGAGTAAGCATAGGTTCACTCGAGTGATGGTGTGAGTTCATAGTTAGGGTTGCTCCTGTCACTCGCTGGTCAATATTCAAGAGTGTGTTCTGACACTCGTAAGTGAAGGCTCATCACTCTAGTGCCAAGGGTGGTGCTTGAGTGAGCCTTTCCCTCTATTGTTGCATGTGCTCTCGGGTTGTCACTTTTTGTGTTTTACTTTCGGGGACTCGAGTGGATTTGAAGTCATTACCTGAGTATAAAGCCTTGAGCTCAAGTGTTGTGAGCACTTTCTGGCCGAAGTAGTTGCTCACTGTCTCACACTCGCGAGTGAGAACTAGTCTCACACAAGTGCAAGTCTCTCATCACTCGAGTAAGGTCATCTTCACTCGAGTGAGTCAGCCCAAAATTCTGTGTTATGCTTCCGAAAAAGGGGTCTTCAGGGTAGTTTCTTCCAACTGTTTAGTATGTTTTAGGCCTCTAATGATCATCCTAAAGAGTTTAAATGGTAACCAACTTAGAGTATTATAGAAATAAGTATTTAGAAAAGAGATTGATCAGCTGTTCCTAATTTGGTATAGGATTTGATATCTGTCAGACTCGTGAGCCCACTGTGCCGAAGAACGTCACGAAAGATATAGGTAGTGACTCCTCTCTTATACTTTATGTAAATGTATTGTATGTATGCCTATCATGCATTGCGTTGTTACTGTTAGAATCGGTAGGCACAATGGAAGAATTTTAAAAATTTTCACCAATCCTAATCGAGGATTTATCAACGGCGTTTAAACCAAGTTGAAAGAATTCATACCTTTTGATGATTCAGAATTTTCACGATCTCTAGGAGCCAACACGTCAGGTCCGCTCCCTCTACCGGTATCCACACGAATGTTCTCCAACTGAGACTGCGTGCTAGCGCCTCTAATGTCTCCTAGGGTTTCACTTGCGGCTCTCAATTCTCATGTGCGTATCAATATATTTGCTCTATCAAGTTTATAACCTATGAGGGCTATTTTCAAATTTCAAAATTAATCATCATTAATTTCTAAATCAATTAACAATTAATTATCTTGATGAGCTAATTAAATAAATTCAGTTTAAATTAAATCTCTCCAACAGTGTTAATTTAACCTATTTATTTAATCCAAATAAAGAGCCATTAGATTTAATTTATCTTTATAAATTAAATCTGAGATACTATATCTCTATCATGTTAGTTATTAAATTTAATATATCTTAATAAATTAAATTTAAAACTAACACAATATAATAATATAATATATATATATATAATATATATTTCGAAAAAATATATATCTATATAATATTATTAATGAATTTTATATTATATCTATATATATAAATATAAAATTCGTCTACTCTAAATTAAACATTATCTCGTGTTGGGCTATTCTTGTGTGCAACCTTGTAGGCCCATATGAAGTGGTAGTGGTCCAATAACTATACTAACCCAAAAGTCGCAAGCGGCCTCTAGCAAGACATTACGACCACCCAATTCATATGAGAATCGTTATCACGATGCAACCTGTCATACAACCATGTCACGTCCCTTTTGTCACACGATATATTGATCAAGGATAAGGCATGGATAATGTCATCCTCTTGTTCCTGACCATAACTTTCTCGATTCCTGAGTAGCCTGATAATAGAGACAAAAACTCCTTTCATGATAGTATGGCCATACATTTCTCAGACTCACTCATCGAGGGGCCCAGTAATATCTCTCTACTAATGTGAGGGACAAATTCCATCTTGATCATTCATATTCCTCTGCATGAAAAACCACTAAGCCTGATCGTAGCCTTTATCATCACCCGGTCAAAAGTGACTTTTGACTAGTTCAAAGCTTAGCAACTCTTCTGTAGGAATCCATGATGACCTCAGGTCTAAGGGCACTGTGACGTGGTTATACATGAGAAAAGCTTATGACATGATCCATGTAGCTTTCTCATAGTGGGTCGGTCCAGCACCTTGTACTCTTACAAGTGCGTAAGACTTTGATTCGTATCTCCATATCTTATCAAAGTCATACTGATCTTGTTTCATCTCTGCTCCCGCATAGATGACCGACCAGGGACATTTTAGGACAATCTTTATGAATTATCCAAGGATACAATTATCACAGTTAACATGCAAATAATATGATAACAGAATGGAGAAATTTCATTAAAATAATAATGTTCAAAGTACAATGATTGGCCCTTAGGGCACAATTTCCAACAGTTGCTGCTGTCGCCTTGTGATGCATTGAGACACCTTATGGAGCTTTGTGTTGCTTTGTGCCTTGTGATACTTTATGCCTTATGATGCTGCTGCATAGTGATTACCACGGAAGCGGGTATAGTGATTACAATGAAAGCTAGCATAGTGATTACCACGAAAGTGGGCATAGTACCTTGTGATTACAGCCGTGAGTGCTGTTGGTTGTGGCATGAGCCATAACTCATAGTGTTGTTGCTAAACATGATGAACATACATGCTTTATGTTTATACATTATATGAGTGATTTGTTACTACTGGGATTCTTTAGAATCTTACTCTTTCCAAATGACTAACATTTAAGACAGGGCAAGTGGTTTAAAGGGGAAGCGGCCAACCCAGAGTGGTTAGGATCTCGTAGGGACATTTTGATTTTGGACCGTTGGTTATCTAATAGGATTTTGGGATTACTGTATGTATATGAGCTGTAGATAATATTTTTTGATATGTAATCCCCATTTTGAGAAACTTTAAACCTATTGTGTATATGTACAAGTAACCCGGGATTGCCGGGATTTTAGTTATGAACTCTGATATTTATTATGTGATTTAACTGCACAGGTAGTTGTATCCAAAGGTGAATGTAAAACTAGATGAACTATATTTTGAACTGTTTTCTGTATACCCTATCTTGAAGATGAGGGATAATAAATGTGTTTTTGTCTTATTGGTCTCTATTTCACTTAAATTTCATAATTCGGATATAATTACGGTGAGGGGGTTACAAAAATGTCCGACTATGTTAATTTGAAAATGAATATGTTCAATGTCATTATACATTTTCGGATAGTACTGTACGTTTATGCGATTTGGTGAGATTGTTTCGATTACATGTGATCTATTTATGTTTCAATTCCACCACTGGCATCATGAATTCTATTCAAATAGGATGAAGATCACGGCGTACGGACACGTTAGGGTGTCTATTTGGGTATATGGGATCCGAAATATGGGGAAGACAATCCGAATCAAAACCACTTTAGGCCGTTGTTGAGTTCTTGAAACTGGGCTGAAATCCCTTTAGAACTGGACTGAAACAAATATTTTAAAAATTGGGCAAAAATCCCTTTAGAACTGGACTGAAACCGCCGTGACTACCTATTCGTAGCCCAATATAATCTAATCACGACATTTATTGCTTTTCATATTGTATGAATTCTTGTTGTGGTTTATTATTTATACTTGTTTGGGTATGGTGAACAACATGGCTTTAGAATTTTACAAAGGGTTGTAATATTTAAATATGGCCTGCGTGCCGTGACTTTCTCTAAATTCTCTTGATGTACATTCTCTTCTCATCTCACTCCCCTCGAATGTTTAAATGAGGTTTCTCTCAATATATTTCTTTTCTTATTTAGAGAAGTCCTCTCATTGGCTTGGGAGGATTGTAGAGTAGGTAAGCCATGTTGTGTCACGTTTAAATTATGCTTTTGATAAAATCATTGCATAAATACTTTTATGTTTATATGTATTTATCTATATGAGATACGACCATGATTGCATTCATATAAAAAAGACTAATTAATTGAGCCCTCTGAATCAAATCTTAAGTTATAATGCCATCAATTAATGAATACTTGTCGAAACCTAGATCGCTCAATTTTGGAAACCACCAAAGTGGATGCAATTGCGTTTTCTTGATGAGACAAGCTTGAGTAATGGTGCTGCTCATAATATTCATTATTGTTTTGACTTAATTGAGATTAACAAAACGGTTTTAAATCTCAAGGCTTTAGATGGGGTTAAACATGCCGGATCATATAATGATTAAATCCCATAAAGATCTTAGAGTTACATGTGATGTGATTTGTAAATATGTTACCTACCTAAATAACTTGAATTTAAGCGTCTTGCCAAAGCGGACTTAAGTTTAAGCCAAATATGGATCTTAGCCCACTAATTATTATATTGAGGGTTGTTAATTTAGTGGGAGATTACTAACTAACTTTTCATATTTTAATTGTAGAATCATGTCTACTAGTAATACTGCTACACTATTATTGCGATCGGTCCTTAAGAAGGACAAACTCAATGGGACAAACTTTCTTGACTAGTTCAGGAACTTGAGAATTGTTCTCAAGCAAGAAAGAAAGGCTTATGTCCTAGATCAACCCATTCCTGAGGAGCCTGCAGCCAATGCTCCAAGAGCTCAGAGAGATGCTTACATAAAGCATAAAGATGACTCTGTGGATGTAGGTTGCCTGATGCTTGCCACTATCGTTCCAGAGCTCCAAAGAGATCTGGAGCTAATGGAGCCTCATGAGATGATTGTCCATCTCAAGAAAATGTTCCAACAATAGGCAAGGCAAGAAAGGTATGAGACCACAATGGCTTTACATTCCTGGAAGATGGCTGAAGGTGCCTAAGTTAGTACTCATGTGTTAAAGATGAAAGGCTATATTAATCACCTTGAGAGGCTGGGATTTCCCATGAGCCAGGAGTTAGCTAAAGATTTGATCCTAAACTCACTCCCAAAGAGTTCTAACCAGTTTGTTATGAACTACAACAAGAACAACATGGAGAAATCAATTTCTGAACTGCATGGGATGCTCAAAACTGCTAAACAGAGCATTAAGAAAAAGCCCAGTACTGTTTTGATGGTTCAGAAAGGACGAGGTAGACCTACAAGCAGGAAACAAAGCAAGAGTTGCTACTTTAGCCGTAGGCACTTATGAATTAGTTCTGCCTAGTGGGCTTTTGTTAGTCTTAAAAAATTGCTATTATGTTCCTGCTTTGAGTAGTAACATTGTTTCTCTTTCTTATTTGGATAAGGAAGGTTAAACTTCTATTACTAGGAATGGAAAATGTTCTATTTATCGTAATGACATTTTTTATACTGATGGTGATTTGCATGTTGGTCATTATATATTAAATTTGGAACATTCTAATAATGGGAATATCTATAACGTAACTACTAAAAGGATAAAATCAAATGATCTGAATCCCACCTACCTATGGCATTATCGTCTAGGCCAAATAAATAAGAAACGCATTTCCAAACTCCATCAAGATGGATTTCCTAACTCATTTGATTTTGAATCATATGATACATGTAAATCTTGCTTATTAGGAAAGATGAATTATTGGGCCTCACACATACAGATGTATGTGGACCACTAAATACAGCTGCCTGAAGAGGTTATGTCTACTTCATTACATTTATAGATGACTTTAGTAGATATGGCTATATCTATCTAATGAAACATAAATATGAATCTTTTGAAATGTTCAAAATATTCCAAAATGAAGTACAAAATCAACTTGGCAAAACAATTAAAGCACTTCAATCTGATCGAGGTGGTCAATATTTGAGCCAAGAGTTCATTGTGTTAGATTCCAAGTTTTGATGATAACAAAAGATCATTGTGTGTTATGGTAAGAAATTTATACTTTGCAATGGCTAAAAATATTACCAAATGTATTTCACAAAGTTTAGAAGTGTTTGCTGTCAGTTTTACTAATATTAACACTCGAGCATCAAGCTTTTTTGAACTCGAGCACATGCAAGTATTGGACAGAAAGTGTTTTACATAGAGCAATTGTTGTCAGTTTCACTGATGCACTGAGCACATGAAAGTGTTGGACAGAAAGTGTTTGACAGAGAGCAAAGTCAGAAACAAGATATCAACACTTCACTCAAGCACAAGTCTCTGTACTCGAGTGATGGCCTTAGGTGCACCTGAGTCCTAGCGAGTGAGGGACTATGAGTGTTTGCCCGAGAGTCATGCAGAGCAAAGAAGAATGACCATGCCTGGGTGAGAGTACATGCACTCGAGTAATAACTCAGCACTCATGAGTAAGAAACCTAATTCTCTCCACTCTGATGCAAGTGCTGAAGACAAAGAGAATATTATAGAAGAATATTCTGCTCACTCGAATGAGGGTAAGTATGCTCGCGTGAGGGACCACATCACCTGCAAGTGTAATCCAAATATGGTGTATGTTATTTATTCATTCTATTTCTACTTTTTATTATTATATAACAACATTTAATATATATTATGAGTGTGATACAGGAGTTTGAAAGTTTGAATTAGAAAAGCATAGAGGAAGTCAAACAACGGCAGACAGCATCATTACGACCATCCAAGCACGTACCTACCGCGTTCAAAGATTTCAAATGTATGCATGCCGTTCCACAGTAAAATGCTCCGCTCCATAATGATTATTATTTAAACAGGCAAAAACACAAGTCTATAAATACAGAGCTCCTGAGATCATCAAAAATATTGAAGTGCAAGAATTCACACAAGCAAATTCACGAGTCTCTGTTATTCATTTTTTCTTTGTATTCATTTCATTCCTTAGTGATTAACATATTTTCTCTGTAAGAAAGTCTGTATACACTTCAAATTCTATTTTCATTTGATCTCAAGGTACTGAGACCTTAAGAGGGGAGATTTCCTTACGAGAGAAGCAGTGAGAGAATTCCTAGTAGGGCTTTCTGCTCATAAGACTTACAAGATACAAGGAGTAAAGAACATTACTAGTCGTAAGACTTAGAGTGGTGTAAGTAGGAGAGAACGTTGCTGCTCATAAGAGTTGTATACGTAAGCAAGAGAGAAAGGTCATAGGTTTGTTTTTCTGCACGTAAGACTTGTTGTAAGAGGGAGAGAAATTTCTAGTATTTCTACTCGTAGTCCTTTCAAGGACGGTTGTTGTTTTACGGTGTTCTAAGAGCCCACTGAATTTTGGAAGAATAGTGAAAATCTCAGTAGGTCATGATCTCTTAGGACTGGACGTAGGCCTGGGTTTTGGGCTGAACCAGTATAACTCTCTGTGTGCTTATCTTCTCAACTCTACCATATCTACAACTATTACTATATCACCGCATCAACAAAAAAATTTATCACATCACCCAATTCACCCCCCTCTTAGGTGAAGCTTGCCTCTTTCATTTGGTATCAAAGCGAGTTCTTCTCCGAAGAGGCTAACTGGTTGAGAGACCTCACTCGAGCACAGGGAGCTGCACTCGAGCAATAACTTTAGGTGCACCCGAGCACCAGAAAGTGAGGCTCAGGGAGTGACTACCCGAGAGCAACCATAAATTCTAAAGTCTTAAACTTACTCCCTCACTCAAGCATGCCCATGCTTACTCGATCAGAATCATATCTCACTCGCAAGTTAGGAAGTGTGCTCGCGGTTTCTACCTAAAGACACAACCAAAATACCCAGAAGTTATTAATCTCTGATTACAATTCAGGATATTACAATTCTCCCCCCAAAAATTAAATTTCGTCCTCGAAATTGTCACACAACTTGAGCCATAAACTCCGGATATCGTCTTCGCATATCTTCCTCCGCTTCCCAAGTTGCCTCTCTTTGAGTCATTCCCTTGCAGATCAACTTCACATATGGAATGCTTAAGGTCTCTGAGCCGTCGCTCTTCTCGGTCAAAGATTTGCTCTGGTTCCATTGCATATGTAAAATTGTCCTATAACTCGGCTTCCTCATACTCAATGATATGAGATGGATCCGGTTGGTACTTCTTCAATTGAGAAACGTGGAATACGTTATGGAGCCTGCTCAAGCTCAGGGGTAGGGCTACTTGGTAGGCCATAGGCCCAATCCTCTCAAGGATTTCAAAAGGACCCATGTATCCCAGGCTTAGCTTTTTTCGCTTAATCGCTCGCCCAACACCGGTGACAGGAGATACCCTCAAAAACATATGGTCGCCAACTTCAAACTCTAAAGGTCTTCTTCTCTTGTCAGCGTAGCGTTTCTGTCGACTTTGTACTGCAAGCAACCTCTTACGAATAATCTGAATTTAAGCTGAAGTTTGATCAACAAGATCCGGTCCGTACAACTTTCTTTCTGATAATTCATTCCAACATAAAGGTGATTGGCACCTCCTTCCGTACAACGCTTCATACGGAGCCATTTGGATACTCGCATGATAGCTATTATTGTAGGCGAACTCAGTAAGTAGAAGGAAGCGATCCCAGCTCCCTTTGAAGTCAAGGAAGCAAGCTCATAACATATCTTCTAGCGTCTGGATTGTCCTCTTCGACTGTCCATCCGTTTGAGGATGATAAGCCGTGCTGAACCTTAACTTAGTACCCAATGCCTCATGTAATTATCTCTAGAATCTCAAAGTGAATCATGGATCTCGATCGGAAATGATGTTCTTTGGTGTACCATGAAGTTTCACTATCTCTCGGATATAAATCTTCTCTAGTTTATCAGGAGAATAACCAATTGATTGGTATGAAGTGTGCCAACTTCGTTAACTAATCCACAATTACCCAATTCGCATCATAGTTCCTAATCCTGGACAATCCCACAACCAAATCCATGGTCACACTTTCCCATTTCCACTCCGAAATCTCAGGACTCTGAAGTAGACCAGGCCGTCTCTAGTGCTTGATCTTTACCTTCTGGCAAGTGAGACACCTTGCTACATATTTGGTCACATCACTCTTCAAACCCGGCCACCAATACACAGATTTCAAATTATGGTACATTTTGGTCATACCAGGATGAAGAGTATATCGACTCTTGTGCGCCTCATCCAGGATTTTTTGCCTCAACTCTGCCTTGAGTAGAACGCAAACTCTCTTTTGATAGTGAACCAATCCACAAGGCGATAGGTCATAGCTCGGAACTTCTCCCCGCTCGATTCGAGTCATATTACGTTGTATCCAGTCATCTTGCCTCTGAGCTTCTTCAATCTCAGCTCTTAAATCACTTTCCTCTTGGGAAATAGTGTAATTGGCACAGATAATCTGGTTTATCAAATTCAAATCAAGAAAATCTTCAATCAATTTCTTTTCTTGTATCATCATAGCTGCCACAAGCGTAGTCTTTCGAATAAGAGCATCAGCGACTACATTTGCCTTGCCCGGATGATATTTTATTTCCAGGTCGTAGTCCTTAAGCAATTCCATCCAGTAGCGCTGTCTCATATTTAATTCTTTTTTATCATACAGATATTTGAGACTCTTGTGGTTGCAGTACAGTTCCATAGTCACACCATAAAGGTAATGACGCCAAATCTTTAAAGCAAACACAATGGCCGTAAGCTCCAGATAATAAGTGGGATAATTCAATTCATGAGGTCTGAGCTGTCGAGAGGCATAGGCCACCACACGTCCCTACTACATAAGGACACACCCTAATCCCTACCCACTGGCATCGGAATACACAACATATGTCAAACTAGGATCGGGAAAAATCAACACAGGTGCCGTAATCAACCTCCTCTTCAGCTCCACAAAACAGTTTTCACATTTCTTATCCCACACAAATGGCTGATCCTTTCTCATGAGCTTGGTCATCGGCAACGCAATACGGGAGAAATTTTGGATGAACCTCTGATAAAACCAGCAAGACCCAGAAAACTGCGTACCTCTGCCACAGTTTCTGGCCGTTTCCAATCCAGTACTGCTTCTACTTTACTAGGATCTACAGAGACTCCTTCTTGCGAGATGACATGGCCTAGGAATCTTACTTCTGATAGCCAAAACTCGCATTTACTCAATTTCGCATAGAGTTGTTTTTCACCTAATATGTTCAATACAATTCTCAAATGATGCTCATTCTCCTCCATACTTTTGGAGTACACCAAAATATCGTCAATAAACACCACAACAAATTGATCCGGATATTGTCAGAAAATACGATTCATGTAATCCATGAAAACCACAGGTGTTGGTTAGCCTAAATGGCATCACCAAGAACTCATAATGACCATACCTGGTCCGAAAAGTAGTCTTTGGAACATCCTATTCTTTCACTCGCAGCTGATGATACCCTGACCTTAGATCGATTTTTGAAAACACACATAAACTAGAGAGTTGATATGAAAGGTCATCGATTTGGGGAAGAGGGTACCTGTTCTTGATAGTAACTTTATTCAGCTCTCTGTAGTCGATACACAATCGAAGACTCCCATCTTTCTTCTTAACAAATAACATTGGAGCTCCCCAAGGCGACACACTGGGCCTAATAAACCCTTTCTCAAGCAAATCTTCTATTTGTTTCTTTAACTCCGCCATTTCGTTTGGGGCCATACGATATGGGGCCTTAGATATAGAACCATCTCCAGGAACAATGTCGATAGGAAACTGAACTTCCCTTTCTGGAGGTAATCCGTTAAGATTATCCGAAAATACCTTAGGGAATTCATTTACCAAGGGTATTTTACTCAACATCTCACCTGTTTCACTTTGCACAGAGAAAACCACCATATACCCCTGGCAACCCTTTTCAAGATACCTTTAAGCTTTGGCCATAGAAAGAAAATTCATACCTGTATCCATAACTTCAGCCTTCTGAAAAGCAGGATACATTATCCTCTTGTTTTCACAATCAAGCAATACATTATTTACCGTTAACCAATCAAAACCCAAAATAACTTCTAATTGGTAAAGTGGCAAGCATATCAAATCTACAATAGATTGGTGCCCTTCCATAGTTATAACACAACTCAAACAAACTTCTGTAGTCAAGGCCTTAGCACCCATTGGAGTTGACACTACCAAATCAAATGGTAACTTATGTACATGCAATCCCAGGCGCTTCACGCAATCATAAGCAATGAAGGAGTGAGTTGCACCCGAGTCAAACAAAACTTGCAATAGATGGCCATTAAGAAGAATTTTACCTTGTATCAGCTCAGGAGATTTACGGGCCTCCCGAGGGACATAGCGAATATGCGACCCTGTGTCTTTGGTTTCTTATCTGGTCGTGGCTCTTTGCATTCAACAGCAGTATGCCCCACACGCTTACAATTAAAGCATATTATTTTGCCATCACAAGTTTTACTGTGATGTGGTTGGTTACAACAACGACAGATCCACTATGTAAAAGAAGTTCTTTGCTGACCACGACTCCCAGTCTGGTAGGGCTTTTTACCACCTCCAGATGAAGATCCTTGCCCCTTTCGCTTCTGTGAGGTAGCACGCTTACTGGGTTCATTGCAATGACTAGAGTTCTGGCAGGATACAGTTCTCTCAAATTATTCTCTGTAATCCTGCACTGCTCAACCGCCTTGTTGAACTTGGTAAATTGGTGGGTAGCTAGCCGTTTCCTCAACTCCTGCCTCAGGCCACGAATGAGCATATCAGAACTCCATTCCTCATCATCCTTGTGTAGGCCTCCTCATGGGTCATAACGAATACGCGACCCTGTGTCTTTAGTTTCTGATCTGGTCGTGGCTCTTTATATTCAGCAGTAGCATACCCCACACCCTTACAATTAAAGCATATTATTTTGCCATCACAATTTTTACCGTGATGTGGTTGGTTACAACAACGACAGATCCACTGTGTAAAAGAAGTTCTTTGCTGACCACGACTCCCAGTCTGGTAGGGCTTTTTACCACCTCCAGATGAAGATCCTTGCCCCTTTCGCTTCTGTAAGGTAGCACGCTTACTAGGTTCATTACAATGACTAGTAGTTCTGGCAAGATACAGTTCTCTCAAATTATTCTCTGTAATCCTGTATTGCTCAACCGCCTTGTTAAACTTGGTAAATTGGTGGGTAGCTAGCCATTTCCTCAACTCCCGCCTCAGGCCATGAATTAGCATATCAGAACTCTATTCCTCATCATCCTTGTACTGAAGGTAGGAAGATTACCGTGAAAACCGAATAAAATGGGACAAATAATCATCAAAGCTCTCTGTGTCCCCTTGTCAGATATTCAAGAATTTTGTTTCCTTCTTGAGTCTCACCGATTTAGGAAAATACTTCTCGTTGAATTCTTGTTGAAAAAATTCCCAAGTCAATGGCATTTTTTTGCTCTTCAAAATTAGGGAAATATTCCGCCACTAATGATCTGTATCCCCCTCGAGCTTGTAAACTGCCAACCATGGCTTCACCTCATTCGGGTACCCAAGAACCTCAAATATTTTCTCCATCTTGTTCAACCAATCTTCGGCTGCTTGAGGATCAAAAGCTCCCTCTAAACGCTGGAGGCAAATGCTTGCAAAATCTGGTAACCCAAAACTGAAGGTCCCTTTCCTCTCTAATCGGCACCCCATGTGATTCTTGATTCGGAATAGCGCGAGTTAGGGATTCTAGTGGTCGAGCAATAACTTCAGGTGCGCACCCAAGCACCAAGAAGTGAGGCTCAGCGAGTGACTACCCGAGAGCAACCATAAATTCCAAAGACTTAAACTTACTCCCTCACTCGAGCAGAATCATACCCCACTCGCAAGTCAGGAAGTGTGCTCGCGGTTTCTACCTAAAGACTCAACCAAAATACCCAGAATTTTATATCGTGCTCGAGTGAGATCCTCCCTCACTCGAGTGATGTCTATCAGATGCCAAATCGCAGCAACTGATATGGTTTTCTAGAATTGACCAATTTGCTAGCAATGGTTCTAAGACTTGTACCAAGACTCATTCTCTCTTATTTTAACACAAAGAACCTATTGGTAAACTCAAAACAACCAAATTCCCACTCTAAAACACAAGATCAGCAAAACCACAATTTGCCAAACATCTTTTCAAATTCAACCCAAAACCATTGACACCCATACACTATTTGGCATATATTCTACTACATTACATCACTTAATTCATATCCTCAAAAATCACAAGAAATTAGGGAAAAAATCCAGAATTACAAAACTAAACCAATGGTCAAAATAATTGTACCAAAACACATTAAATGTTTACCTCTTCCTTTCCTAAATATGATTTCCTTGATTCCTTAACTTCTCAAACTTCACAATATCTCAAATACCACCAATGAAAATTCTGAAACCATGACAAGAAAGCCCTCAACACCATGAACAACCTTAATGAATATAAGATGAGCATTTGAAGCCAAATACTTACCTATAATTCAAGCCCTTTCTTTCTCTTTCTTACCTAGCTGCACTAAATGGAGAGAGAAAAATGAGATATTGATGATGTACAGATTTTTCATGCTCCCCCATGCACATAGCCGACTTGGGAGGGAGAGAGAATGAGTTTTTGAAAATTTGACCACATCTATGGTTCATATTTTGCCACTTGGCACCATCTCCTTCTTCTTACCATGATTTCACATGAACTTGCATGCATAGAATTCCACCTCTTGTTCTTTCAATCCTAGCCATTGATCTTGATTACTAAGGAGTTTTCTCTTCGATAACTGACCAATTGGTCGGTAAATTTACCATTTTGCCACTGATTGTCACCATACTTAATAAACCATCACTAAGCACCTTTATATCACATTGCACAACATATACTTCAAAAGAGCTTAATTATCATTACTTACATAACTTTAAAGTTATTAATCCCTAATTACAATTCAAGATATTACAGCCATAGCATCAAGTCTGGCAACTATTGATCTCAGAAAGCTCACCCTGGGCATATTGTTCTGCCAATATCTCTTCATGCCTCTTATCCATTCTCTCCACAAGTTGTCCCATCTTCTCATTCATATAGGTTACCAACTCCGTATTTGTATTGCAATGTCGGTATGGAAACCCTTCAGAATGTTCTCTATGAATGTTTGCATTCTAGCCCAAAAGAAAGAAGGAGATGATGTGTTAGCTGGAGTAGAAGATTGTGTGTCATCCATTCAACTAGTTGTAGTTTCAGTTTTCTTCTTCTTCTTGGGACTTGCTTCAAGAGGAGTCTTCAGAGGGATATCAATGTTCAACTTTCCAATCTAATTTCGCCCTACTAGAGTTAACCTCTCAATTGGTTCATTACTCTCCAAGTACCATATCTTGCTTCTCTTCAATAATAGAGATATAAGCTGAGGATATGGCATTGGAGTAGTAGGTTTTCCTTCAAACCTATATCTCTTGATCTCATTAAAGATATATTCTCCCAAGTCCTTTCATTAAAGATATATTCTCCCAAGCAATGAGGAAAATGTTCTGAAGCTCCTCTCAATAAAATGAGTAAAATTGTTGGCTTTATTGACTATGGCTCTCTAATTGATATACCATAGAACACGATGAAAAGCACACATATCACTCAGATTGAAATTGAGGGGTCCCACTATCTCACCAGGTCTTAGCATAGAAAACATTTGGTTTGAATCATAATTAGGATAATCATCAACATAAGGGTTCTCTATTCCTAACCTGGTATTGATTTTGGAAGGTGGGATTAGAATTCTCTGTCCTCTAACCTTAAAAGTCATTTCTTATTCTACAGACTTCCTAATAGGATCATTTATAGGTTCAAGGTTACAGTAAAAATGCCTCACAACTTTGAAGCAAAATAGGAGTTTAACAGACAGCCAGGGCATATAGGAATCAAGATAGGGACTCAGGTCGAATTTCAATACCTCTTGAAGAACCTTGTAGTTAATGTATTGCATCTTGCACATATTTCTTCTTGAAAAGTGACTCAGGTACTTCTGAGATTCCTCAAGCTTGCTGACATTGAATCCCTATGGAGGGAATGTGATTTCTTCATCCGTTTCTTCTGGTTGCTTTAAAGATTGCCCTTTCTTTGCTCCCTCAGACTGAAAGGCTTGTTCAATCATGCCTACCATGACTTTGGTGAGGTTCTTATCAAGCTTGGGCTTTTTAAGGGATTTTGGAGAAAATGTAGGTGTGTCAGATGAGTCAGAAGGAGGAAAAGATGGCTCTTTTGTTGGTTCGCCTCTTCTTGGAGGTGTACTCTTCTTGGTTTGAGCTCTTGTGACCCAGTTCCTTAATGACAACCCCTTTCACTTTGGGCTTAGGTTGTGGCTTAGACTTTGCTTTAGGTTTGGGAGAGATTTTTCTTTTCTTTGTAGGAGGAGAGGAATGTGAATCAGAGAGTTGATATGGTTCAGAGGACTCAGAAGGAGTACTTAGATTAGGAGATTTAGTCCTCACCATTTTGATTTATAAAAAACAAGGATTTCAGGAAAAATAGTTATAACAATCGCTAGAAATATGGCACAGGATTCTTAGCAATCTAGGAGGTTTTAGAAGACAAAAATCAATGGATTTTGACATAAATGACAAGAGAAAATGATTGTGAAAAGTTTTTGTGAGAGCACTAGGAGAATCACTCGAGGGGATTTTGTGAAAAATGACCAAGTAGCGACTGAAATAGTCCTAGGGCCCAACATCACTCGAGGGCTTACTTGAGTGATTATCAGCTTCTCTTGAGTAGCTACTCGAGTGATTATACCAGAAGTTTCAAAATGCAGCAATTTCAAGAGCGTACCTAGCATGAATAATATTGTAATTACCCATGTATATTCCCTCGATCATTTGATGGCTCTTTAGGACAAATTTGAGCTGAAACTCTACAAATTTGTGATCTGCAACCAGGTTCACTCGAGGCCTTACTCGAGAAACCTTTGAAGTTTACTCGAGGCCTCCCTCAATTAATCTGTTTCTTCACCTTCTGACTGTTCATTTCCAACTGTTATGCCATTTCTTTTGAATTCATGCTCCACTGTCATAATTTTCAGATCATTACTCGAGTAGATACTCGAGTAATCCATTCAATTACTTCAAGGTGTCACTCCAGTGATGGTGGTTACTTGAAGTTGTCCCTCCAGTAATGTTGTCCTTTGTTAACCTTTGTTTTTTATACTCTAAAACAAAATATCATGATCCTGCAAAACAAATTGCTAGAAACTCCGATTCTTAAGTTAGTAATCATCAAAACATCAATAAATAACATTGTCTAACATTTTGTAAACACTAAATAACTTACAATTAATTGGGATTTACCATTCCTAATTCTCTTATAATATATAAAAATTGATCTTTTACAAGAAGTTTTGTGAAGATATCAGCTAGTTGAAGGTGAGTTGGAATGAATATCACGTTGACATCTTTCTTTTAGACATGATCTCTGATGAAGTGATGTCTAACATCAATATGCTTAGTACTGGAATGTTGAACTAGATTCTTTGCCAAGCTTATCATGCTAGTGTTGTCACAGTATATTGGTATCTCTTTTAGATAAATACCAAGATCTTGGAGTTGTTGCTTAAGCCATAATACTTGTGTACAACAACTTGAAGCTGCAACATACTTAGCTTCCGTTGATGAAAGAGACACTGTGTTTTGTTTCTTGCTAAACCATGATCCAAGAGAGCCTCCAAGAAACTGGCTTTGTCCACTGGTACTCTTTTTGTTTATCTTGTATCCTCCATGATCAGAGTCTGAGTATGCAACTAGATATTCACTTCTTCCTTTGGGATACCAGAGACCTAATTTTACCGTGTCAGCAAGATATTGGACGATACATTTGACGGTGTCAGCGTGTGACTCCTTTGGTGCTGTTTGATATCTTGCACACATATCCATACTGAATTGGATGTCAGGGCTACTTGTAGTGAGATAAAGTAATGATCCAATCATTCCTCTATATTTTGTGATATTGTAATATTTTCCTTTGATATTCGCATCAAGCAATGTTGTTGAGCTCATAGGCGTGTCCATTCCATTTGCTTGATCCATTCCATACTTCTTCAATAGCTCTTTCAAATACTTAGTTTGAGATATGAAAATTCCATTCTTTCTTTGTTTGATTTGCAAACCGAGAAAGAAATTCAATTCTCCCATCATTGACATCTTAAACTGTCTCTGCATTATCTCAAAAAATTCCTTACACAAGGTTTCGTTAGTAGTACTGAAAACTATATCATCAACATATATTTACACAATTAAAATATCATACTATTTTTGTTTTGTAAAAAGTGTTGTATCAACTTTTCCTCATACAAAACCTTGATCAATGAGAAATTTACTGAACCTTTCATACTATACTCTAGGAACTTATTTTAAACTGTATAAAGCTTTTTTGAGTTTGAAAACATGATCAGGTTTGGTTACATCTTAAAAACCTGAAGGTTGATCTACATACACTTCTTCCATGATGTAGCCATTTAGAAATGCACTTTTTACATCCATTTGATAAAGTTTGAATCCCTTGATGCATGCAAAGGCTAAGAGTACTCGTATAGCTTCCAATCTAGCTACTGGAGCTACGTTTCCTCATAATCAATTCCTTTTTCATGATTATATCCTTTGGCCACCAATCTTGCCTTATTTCTAACAATAATTGTAGATTTAGCAAGTTTGTTCTTAAATACCCATTTAGCGCTAATGATCGGATGATCCTTAGGTCAGGGTACCAATTCCCAAACATGATTTCTTCTAAATTGATTTAATTCTTCTTGCATTGCTATAACCCAATCATTGTCTGATAGGGCTTCATCAATTTTAGAAGGTTCAATCTCAGAAATAAAAGTAGAAAAAATAACTTCATTGAAAATTCTATTTCTAGTTTTGACTCCTTCATTCACATCTCCTATGACTTGATATAGGGGATGACTTATATTGAATTTCTAGGCTCTAGGCTGTCCTAGTGACTGATCTTCTTCCTTGGTTTGATCAACTTCTAAAATAGGAGATTTAGAAATAGATTGACCATTTTCTTGATTTAAAACAACTTCCTGCTTATCATCAATGATTTTGTCAGAGGATTCAAATTAATCAAATACAACATGAATTGCTTCTTCAACAACACATGTTCTTTTATTGAAAATTTTGTATGCTTTACTTTGGTTGGAATAGCCTAGGAAAATTCCTTCATCTATTTTAGAATCAAATTTTCCTAAGTTATCTTCATCATTATTATGAATGAAACACTTACAACAGAAGATGTGTAAATGAGAAAGGTTTGGCCTCCTTCCTTTGTATAGCTCGTATAGTGTCTTTCCAAGTTTTGTTCTAATGTAGGCTCTATTTTAAATATAGCATGTTGTGCTCATCACATCAGCCCAGAAAACTTCAGACACGTTCTTTTCATTCAGCATTGCTCTAGCCATTTCACTGAGCACCCTATTCTTACGTTCCACGACTCCGTTTTGTTGAGGTTTCCTTGTAGCAGAGAAATTGTGATCAATGCCATTAGTATCACAATATTCTTCAAAGGCTTGATTTTCAAACTCTCCACCGTGATCTGTCCTGATTCCTACAATAGGCATTCCTTTTTCATTTTGCACTTTCTTGGCAAAAATAATGAATTCAGCAAAAGTTTCACCCTTTGATGACAGAAAAATATTCCAAGTAAATCTAGAGAAATCATCAACAATGACCAATGAATATAAGTTGCCACCAAGGCTTTTAACTCTTGTTGGACCAAGTAAATCCATATGTATCAATTGAACTGGTTAATTTGTCGTAATTTTATTTTTCGATTTGAAAGATGATTTAGTTTGTTTACCTTTTTGACATGCGTCACAAATCAAATCATTTTTAAAACTTACTTTGGGTAATCCAAGAACTAAATCCTTTTTAAGTAATTTGCCCAGTTGGTGCATGTTGACATGAGCTAGTCTCTTATGCCATAACCAACTTTCACCGGCATTACTCAGAAAACAATTTTCAGAGTTATTTCTATTGATATCAAGAGTATAACAATTACCTTCCCTTTTTGCTCTGAGCTTTGCCTTGATATTTTTCTTTTCAAGTTGTAAATCTTTCTTGTTGACAATTAGACATTCCTCTGAATCAATTATTACCCAGTTCTCTTTATCTACACTTTGACTCACGCTCAGCAAATTATGACACTAGCCTTCAATGTAATATATATCTTTGACTTGTATTCCTTTGTCATTTTTTATTTCACCAATTCCTGCTATCTTTCTGGATTGATTTCCTCCTAATTTTACCTTTCCACCTTCCTTAGGTTGCAATGTGGTAAAACTTTCAAAATCACCAGTTATATGTTTAGAGCATCCACTGTCTGTGTACCATTTGTTGTTTTTGGATGCTTTAAGACATATCTGCAATCAAATACAATTAAGTCTTAGGTACCCACATCTTTTTGGGTTCTTTTGGGTTAGTATAGATGACTTTTTGAACATATGAACATTTAGGTACCTATTTGTAGGTTCCTATCTTTCCTTTCTTCTTATGAATGCATGATGATGTATAATTACCTTTTCTATTACAATAATTACAATATGCAAAAGGATTTGATGTATGTACATAATGCTGAAAATAATTCAAATATAACTTACCTCCTACTTTCTTTCTTCCTTTCCTTCTATATGATTTTGGATCATATCCAATACCAAATCGATCATTTATAAAACGTTGAGATTTTAAAATCACATTTAGCATATCACTTCCTTTAGTGAATTTTTCAAGAGTTTTTATGAGATCAATGTTTTTCTTTTTCAAAGAACAATTTTCACAATCTTCCTTTAAATTCTCTTTGAGTTCTATTTCAAGAACTTTGTTTTTCTTTTTAAAGACAACTAGTTCTTTAACTACTTTGATGAATTCAGAATATAAAGCATTATATTCGGAAAGTAATTTATCATAGGTAGGATCAGAATCAGTTACCTCTTCTTCTGTTTCTTCTTGAGCAAATAGACAGATATTGGCTACTTCATCTTCATCACTATCTTCGTCTGAAGAACTATCTCCCCATATGGCAGATACAAAAGCTTTCTTCTTGTTGTAGAACTTGCCTTTTATCTTTTCTTTATTCTTCTGAGCCAGTTCTTGACATTCTGATTTGATATGTCCTGGCTTTCCATATTCATAGCAGATGATGTGTTCTTTACTGCTTATTGCTCCTTTCTGAAAATTCTTGAATCCTTAACCTTTCTTGTAAAACTTTCTGAATCATTTTATTATTAGGCATTTCATCATCGTCAAGCTCTTCTTCTTTATCTTGATCTTCTTCTTTTTCTTTTAGTGCCAGACATCTCTTCTTCTTGTTATCAATATCATCAAGTTCTTGTTTAAACTTTAATTTACCTTTATATTTAGAAAGACTTCTGAATAGAGAAGCAACAGATCGTATTGATTCACCTTTTGCTTCTTCTATTGCAGTGACTTTGGCCTCCCACTCTTTATAGAGTATATTAAGAATCTTTCTCACTTGGGTATACTAATCATAGACTTTTCCAAGTGCTACAAGTTGATTAACAAGATGAGTATAGTTAAGTTCAAATTCAGCTATTGACTCATCTGATTTCATTTGAAGTAAATTGAATTCAGTGACCAGAGTGTTGATCCAATTTTCTTTAATTCCTGAAGTTCCTTCATGAGCTATTTTGCAAAGTTTTCCCACATTTCTTTAGTCGTTGGAAGCATGCAGATTCTGAAGTACTCGTTTTGACTCAAAGCACTTTGGATCATCAGAATTGCCTTGCTGTTGAGAGTGATGAGTTTCTTGTCTTTCTCATCATATTCCGCTGGCTTCTTAGGAATTTTTGGGGAATCTACAATTTTTACAACTTGATAGTTTCCATTTTCAATCACATCCCATAGCCCATATTCTGTAGCTATTACGAAGACTCTGAACTCCGCTTTCCAGAACGAGAAGTGTTCACCATTGAAACCCGAAGGTCTTGTGATAGAAGCTCTATCAGGAAGAATGCCTTTACCCATGCTTGCCATTGGATCCTTCTTAGGCTGTTTCAACTTAACAAGAAGACCTACGCTCTGATACCAAATGTTAGTACAAGCATTTCACTTAAGAGGGGGTGAATTGGGTGATACCGGAAATTTTGTTATGTATAAGAAAATTGACTGGAAATATAAAGTAGTTGAGAGTAAGGAGAAATATCACCGAAGTGTACACTGGGAGTTATACTGGTTAGGTCACAACCACTTTGACCTATTCCAGTCCTTAGAGCTTCTATGAGAGTTTCACTATATCTTCCAAGATTTAGTGGGTTCTTGGTACCTCAGTACACAACAAGTTCCTTCACCTGGACACTCGCTTCCCCTTACAGTTGTAATCAAATCCCCAACTTAAGGTTCCATAACCTTAAGTTGTCTCAATAATGAATATTGAGGTTGTCATGAAAAACTTTCTTACAGAGTAAATGAATAAGCACTGAAGTATAAATAATGAGTATAAGAAAAATAGAGCACTAAGATTGTGTTGATCAATGTATGTTCGTGTGTTCTCAGTTGTTGTACTCTGCTCTTTGAATGCTCCATATATATAGATGATTTGTAGTGTCCGTTGGAAGCAATTCAAACTTGTTTGTTACAGTCGCGTAGTAACGGTTGACTGTTCTTCTAATTTAAAAACTATCTATTTGTGGTAAGTAGCGGTAGGTGAGACCTCGGATATTTTATTTGACTTTTCTCTTATGTCATGATTTCTTCATTGTTTCTCTATAAACATACTTAGAATACTAGTGTAATGAAGAGTTAATCATATAGATAACAAATCAATAAACATTCGATTAAAAATATGATTTTTGGATTGCCTTACTCGAGTGATCATTCTCATTACTTGAGTAGTCCCTCGAGTAAACCTATCAAAAACATGGCAGAGAGTAATTTAACATTTGTCATAAAATATTACTCGGGTAAGACATGGAGTAAGATATATCACAAACCTTGGAACTACCTGATTACTCAAGTGCTTACTCGAGTAAGCTTGTTTTTTCTTCACAGGTTACTTGAGTGGTCCTTCGAGTAAGCTTTCAAATAAGTTTTCACATTACTCAAGTGGTCCCTTGAGTAAAGTCATTCAAATCTTGGCTGAAAGCTCCTAGAAGATTTCTTCTCTGATTACTCAAGTGATCCCTCGAGTAATGTCTTAAATAACTTTACAGATTGCTCGAGGGCTCCCTCGAGTAATGCTCTTTTCTTACCTTGTTACTTGAGCAGCGGCTACTCAAGTAAAGTTGGTCAATTCTTGGCTGAGAGCTACTGGAAGATATTTGCTCTTATTACTCGAGTAAAACCTTTTTCTCTTGTTGTTACTCAAGTAATAGTCTATATAACTTTACAGATTACTCGAGTGGCCCATCGAATAACTACATCCAAATTCTGGCAGTGCTTCTCTGCATGATATTCTTCATGATTACTCGAGTACTCACTTGAGTAACATCTTCCCTTACTCGAGTAGTCACTCAAGTAAGCCATGACAAAATCTGCTACTGCTGTTTTTGTTATCATTTATTTGTTATTCAAATTCATTTGTTTGTTATTATATCCTCTTTTATCATTAGTCCAATCTTTGCTATATCCCAAAATGCACTCAAGGGGTAAATATACAAAATAGACAATGAAATTAATGATAGAATTGTCCCTAGAAATTGTACAATGACTTAAGTCCCGATTAGCTATCGGTAATTACCTCATTTTTCGCCTAAAGTCAGAAATGACTGAAAACCTAAATTGAACATATGAAAGAAAGAAAGTGGTGCCATTTATGTGGACAAAAAGTGAAATAAAAAACCTAATGGCACACTAATTGATTTTCCCATGATCAAGGGTAAAAGAGTCACTTGCCACTTGATCTTGAGGTTAAAATTGGAAGACCAAATGAAGGTCCAAGATTTGCTTTTCAAAAGTAAGAAGTAATTATAAGATCAAAATGCAAACTAGCTCTCTCTTTGGCCATGGTTAAATTTTGGAAACAAGAAAGCCAAAGAAAGAAAAAGAGTTTTGGTAAAAAAGTCAATTTTTCCAACTTGGAAAATTAATTGACTAATAGCAAGTTAAAGTAAGGAAATTAGGTCAATTTTTTCCTCCATTATGGCAGCTTATGTTGTTTAAGAAGAAAGGGGAAAAAGAAAAGAAAAGTCAACACAATTACCATAGAAATTTACAACATATGGTAAATTAAATTGGCTTGTGCAAGAAGGTGAATTTTTTGCCACATCTTTTTCTTTTCTTTTGTGCCATTTTCAGCCAAGTAATTTAGGGAAAATGAAGAGAAAAATAATCAGACCATTTCAATCTCTTTCTCACTTAAACCTTTTGGCCAAGCTTAAAGGAAAAAGAAAACAAGAGGATTCAAGCCAAGGTAAAGCCTTCTTGCCCAATTTTCTCCTACTTAGACACTTCTATGGCTCAAATACTTCATAAACATTGTTTCTATCAAACCCATTAACATTTTGATATTTGCTAAAGTAAATACGCAATAGTTCAGTAGGCATATAGAAATAGTATAAAAATACTGATATTTAGTGGTTGCATTACATCACAAAATATCCCATAGGGTTTGAAAAATTTATACAACATTCTTGAAACTTAGCTAAACAGATGATAACCAACGATCCAATCTTGAATTGCACAAGTTTTCCTCAATCATCGGCGTTGACGCTTTTGCCCTTTAAGCCACTATCTTTCATTGGAATATTTTCAAATTTTGAAAAAGGATAAGATTCAAATGAATTTCAGTAGTAACATACAACTATTCATATCAAATGCAATAAATAAATATGTTGTACACCATATAATGCAACACCAGAACAACACAAACAATATGGCATGTGCACATAAGTCAGGGCTGCTTCCCCACTATCCATAAAAACAAACAACATGGCATGTGCACATGAGTCAGGGCTACTTCCCTATTATCCATAAACCTCAATTGGGTTCTTGCTCTCAACTAGGTAAATGTGCCTCCTCACACAATGGCCTACTCAACAATATAGTGTTCATATTACAGAAGATGGCCTACACAAAGCATATAAATATTCACATAGTTTATAAAAGATAGAGTTACTACCTTAAACCCTATTTTTCATGCTAAACGAGTCTTGAATTTGGTTTGGGCTTGGGCTCTTTCTAATTCCTATAAAATTAGAGTTATAAGTAATTGGTAATTACTTGAACTATCACTACCTTTAATCACAGCTTGTTGGTTATCTATCATGTAATATCCCAATTTATGATTAAGGGCTAATGGCATTGAGATTTGATTGTAATTTGTGTAACTAAATATTTTGGAAATAATATGATGTAAATTTGAGATAAATGTGTGTGGTATTTGAGATTGATGGTTGAGATTTATTATTGATGGGTCGGAATCCTATACATTGTGTCTATGTGAGCTCATGGTGGAAGTGGATGAGATGGTGACATGTGGCATAGTGGAGGCCTTTAGATGAGGCACTAGAGGACAAAATGCTACTTTTCCTCTCTTTTCTCTCTCTCTTGATCGGTAGAGTGTGTGTGTGTACAAGGGAGGGAAAGTCTCATTTCATCATCATCCCTTCCATCTCACCATTTTCTCTCTCTTCTTCCTCCATTTTTTCTAGCGCACAAGCTTGGGAAAGAGAAAAGGAAAACTTGATCTTTGAGTAGGTAAATGATCTCTATTGCTCAAACTCCCTTCATCAAAGTTGATCCTTGAGTTAAGAGCAACATTTATATGGTTGTAGCTTGTCCATTGGTGGTGGTTTGTGGCCACACAAAATTCTGGACTTGGGGGAAACAAGGAACTCCTTTGAGAAAGCTATAGAGGTGAGTAAGACAAACCTTTCTATATAGGTTTTGTAGCCATTGGTTGAGTGTGAAATTTCTGGAAATTTTGCCTTGAATTTCGAAAATGAGGGTCAATATGTGGTTGGCATGTTGTTGTCATGGAATTAGTGCTTTGATATGTGTTTTGGGTTGATAGAATGGATTTAGGTTCGAAATGTGAAAGTTGATACCTTTGTGATAGCTTTGGTGCATTGGGCAAAACAGGGCATGTGATTGGGTGATGATTTTGGTTATTTTGAGGTTACCATTATGTTCCTTGAGTGATTTTGTGTGGGAATAAGCTTGGTTGTTGATTTTGGGATTCATTTGGATCACTTGGGAAAAGTTGGAAAATCTGTTTTGGTTAAGCTCTGTTTTTTGCTGTCAGCTTACCCGAGCGTTTTGAGTGACCAAATGATATTGACAAATTTTGAAAATTTCTAGTCTTAAATTTCACATCCCAAGATTCAAAATGGACATATATTTTGTGTCATTTTGTTTAGAATTCTGTGAGATATGGTTGTCCAAAGTTTGGGATTGAAACAGAACTCTGTTTTGGAGTAGTGTTTAGTTTTTGGTGATTCTGTATTTGTGTAGTGATTTCCAATGATGTGATATATTTTTCCTTGAAAGATGACTCATATACCTTTCATTTGGCTTTGGAATCACCTCGTTTCAATTTTTCTAGAATTAGTTATGGTTTTTCGAAGTCAGCCCAGAGTCAAGAAATTTCTGGGCCGCGGCCCAAGCCTTTCTGACCTGATTTGGGCCGCGGCCCATGAGTGGTGGCTCGCAGCCCAAGACATTTTGACCATATTTGGGCCGCAGCCTAAGGAAGGGCGGGCCGCGGCCCAACCCTGTGTTCCAGCACTTTGTGTTTTCAAAAAGTGACCTTCAACCTTTTGTTTCCCAACCTTTTAGGTCTTTCATTAGAGACATTTGTGGCCTCTTAAGAGTCCTAAATGATAACCAACTTAGTGTATTATGGGATTAAGTAATTGGAAAAGAGATTGATCAATTGTCCCTAATTTGGTATAGGATTTGATATCTGCCGAACTCGTGAGCCAACTGTGCCAAAGATTGTCAGGAAAGATACAAGTAGTAACTCCTCTCTTATACTTTATGTAAATGTATTGTACGTTTTTCTGTCATTCATTGTGTGGATGCTGTTGCTACTGCTTTGTGATACCCTGTGCATTGAGATACTTTATGGAGTTTTGTGATACATTGTGCTTTGAGATGCTTTGTGGTGCTTTGTGCTTCGTGTTGCTGCTACATAGTGTTCACCGCGAAAGCGGGCCTTGTGCATAGTGTCCACCGCGAAAGCGGGCATAGTGCATTGTGATTACAGCCGTGAGTGCTGTCGTATGTGGCGCGAGCCTGAGATCATTGTGAAGCTGCTGAACATGATGAACATACATGCTCTATGTTTATATATTGTATGAGTGTCTTGTTGCTACTGAGATTCTTTAGAATCTCACTCTTTCCATATGACTAACCTTTTCAGACAGGGCGAGTGGCTCGAAAGGGAGGCGACCAACCAGGAGTGGTTAGGGCTTAGGGACATTTTATATTTGGATGTTGGTTATCCTTGTTTTGGTTTTGGGATTACTAAGTGTATATGAGATGTAAATGAATATTTTGGATATGTAATCCCCATTTTTGGGAACTCACAACCCATGATATATATGTAGATGAACCCGGGGTTTGCCGGGATTTTAGTTTCCGCACTCTGATATTTCTTATGTAATTTGATTTCTCAAGTAGTTATATCCGCACGTGACTGTGAGACCGGAATTAACACGTTTTGAATTGATTTTGGAATACCTCATCCCGAGTTGAGGGATTATAAATTGTTGATTTGATTTTATTGGTCTCTATTTCACTTAAACATCGAAATCCAGATGTAATTACCATGAGGGGGGTTACATATCACAGTTTCAATAATTTCTACACAGTACAACTTTGCACAGTGCAGTTTCACAGTTTTCCAGAAAACTAGCAGTTTTTCAGTCAACTTTGGAAAATTACAATTAATTCTAGGAAATTCCAAATTGACTGATTCCAAAGCCTAAGTGAAACTTTTTAAATTTACTTTAATGAAAAAAATACACAAGTCTAATCATTACAACCATATTATTCCCAAAAATTTGCAAAACCTCCACTGGTCCAGATTGTATTCCAGAAATAGGGCACAATTTCAAATTTTCATATATTTTTGTATCCAAGTTCAAAAATTAAAAACTACCTATCAATTAAAGCTCTACATCTCTACTTTAATCTTGTCAAGTTTCATAATTGTTGGACCAGGTTTGTCTCACAAAATTCATTGCACAATAATACTACCTCACTAAAGGCAAATCAAACAGCACCTTCCCTTAAGTTCATAAATTTCCAGATTTAAACATAAGCATTCAAAAATATAAACACTTGTATTCCTCCACAATTTTCCATTCTAAACACAATGGACTCATGAAAAACACCAAAATCCAGCCTTAACCCTAAGTGAACAGTGTTGGACGAAAATTATAAAATTTAGGGAAAATGTTATTTTTACTTTCCATGCAATTAAACATCTTCCTTACACTTCTTATCCCATGATTAATCGCTTAAACACCTTTTAAACATGATTAACCAAGATTTGGACAGCACCTCCCCTTAGGGTTTGCTCATCCCAACATTACAAAATCATGAAAACCAAGCCAACAACCAACCATAACAACAACAACAAGCATAAATGAATAAGAGAAGCTAGGCTCTTGGGATTACCTTTGATTTCTCTTCTTTCTCTCTTTAAAACCATGGACAACTCCTCCTCTTTCCTCAAGATTTTGCTTGCTAGTCTTGTGTTTCAAGAAGGGATAGAGGTTAGAGAGAGTTATCATGAAGAATAAGTGGAAAGTCACCTTGAACTTACCTTATTTTGGCTACTTGAAGACTTGAACTTCTTGCTCTTCTCTTTTCCTTTCTATTTCATATGAACACACACTCTCTCCTTGTCTTGAGTTGTTGGCTAAAATAATGGCTTAAGAAGCATGATAAGCTTTTAAAAATATCATCTTCATCCACCTCCTTACTAAATATTATTTTAATGTAATTTAACACATGCCATTTTTCTTTTTGTCATCATCTTTTTCTCTTTCTCCTTTGTATCATACAGATATGGCCCCTTTTTATTCAATATATCATTTTTTGTCATTAAAGCTTGACTGAAATAATGGCCATTGAAGGAGAAAAACAATCTTCTTTCTTTATCATATTTTACCTACTTGAAATTTTACTTTTAGTTGCAATCTTTGACCAAGTTTTCATCTTTTCCTCTTTCTTGATTGTCTCATATGAATGTGTCTCTTTTTGAGGAGGAACCAACTTGTTGAATTATCACAAATTGCCTCCTCAGATAATATTATGAAATTGTAATTATTTTGCTTACAATTTTTGAATTTTCAAACTTTAATTTTCTTGGCCAAAATTGCTTCAACTCTTGGATATTTCACTAAAATATTTATTCCCTACATGCTCCCTCATTTGGACTTCTTAACATCATGAGGAAAAGGGAAAAATATGGGCTTTGAATTTTATTTAGCCAAATGACTACTTTGCCATACATTTTTGCCATCTCCTTGTTAATTTTGCACATAGACCAAAAGCTGGCAGAATTTTCATAAAACTTTGAAACTTCATATCTAATTGTACATATGTCCAATTGGTATGGTTTCAAAGGCTATGCAACCCTTATTAAGTCTAGTTTTTGGAAAAAATATAACTTTCATCCAACTGGAAGCTCAAAATTCCCAAAATTATTGTTTTTGTATGCTACCACAAAAACTCTCCAGGTTTACTAGGCTAACTTCAAAAATACATAACTCTTAGTGTATAGGTCTAAATAATCCTTATGACCTATTAAATTAAAGCGTAGAATGTCTACTTTCAGTCTGGAAAATTTCACCTTTTTTGGACATCATTTGGTCTACTGAAATCATATGACAAACTCACTATCTAGTAAGAAATTTCACTGGCAGCACTGTTAACAATCCAATTTTTAGTATTTAATTCCTATGATCTAGAATTTAGAGCCAGAGGCTATTCAAAGTATGTCAATATTTACCATTTTATCCCATTAAATATCCTAATGGTATAAGGAATTTTCGTGACCAAAATTTGAGATATTACAGTTTCCCTTGATGAGAGCTTTATTTATATGGTTTTAGAATTTCAAGGGGAGGTGTTTTAAGTCATCTAGCAAGAGCCAAAGTTGGAAAATCAAGAAAAGAGCTCAGAAAAGAGCAAGAGTTAAGCATGAGTATCATTTTGACATATATGTTATCTTTGATTGGTTGAGGATTTTGGCATGTGAATTTTTGCCCTATTTTCGTTAAGCTAGGGTTTTGAAGTTTCTTTGTGTTTTGATTGTATAAATGGTGTCTTGTGGTGTTTATTGAACATATGAAACTAGTTTGAGGCTTAAGTTGAAAGTTTGGTAATTGTTGGATTGTATGTCTAAATTCTGCCAAAACAGGATATATAGAAGGGGGTGGAATTTGATAAATTTGATGTCACCATTGTGTTCTACACAAAATAATGTATGGGAATAACCCTTAGCTAGGAATTCTGGATCATTGGAACAAAATACCTAAAAATGGATTTGCTGCCAAGTTAGGGTTACTATGTGGCAGTTTGAATGGAATGTGTTTTTGGATAAGTGAACATTGTCCAATAACTTTGAGATTTTCCAAAATAAAAGTAGACTAGTCAAGCTTCAATTTGATAGGTTATATAGGTCAATAAGATATGTACACTATGGGTTATGCATTTCTGAATTTGGTTATGTAAAACTATCATGTTTCTGGAACAGTGCCCAATGAATGGTAATTCTTGAATGTTGTGTGCCCAATTGACTAAGGAAAATATTTTTCCCTGAACCTAGATTTAGTAAGGGTTACATAGTCTTTAGAATAACTGAAATTGTATGTTTTGACAAAAAGATATGCATTTTCAAATTTTGATGACAATTTTGGCAATTTTAAGTTAATGTGTGAAAATAAAAATGTAATGGCATAATGTAATTACCTTGAACTCCAAGGGTAACCTTAATTACTTTGGGATAGTTTAACCACATTAACTCTTCCTCTGACTTAGTGTATTAATCCTAATGATAACCAACTTGAGTGTTTGAATTATAAAAGAATTAGACTAAGAAAAAACTCATCATCCATAAATTCTAATTATAAGATTCGATATCTACCTTAAGCACTAGAACCAGAACAAGTACGAGACCATAAAGACTAAGGTAGTAACTTTTGCCTCATATTCTATGTATCCTACTTCATGCATATTATTACCATTATGAATACTTGAACTGTGAACATGAATTGAGCATAATTACCCTTTAAGCATTCAGATGAGAAGGGCTTGGCCTAGTAGAATATCCAGCATTGGGGGAAGGGATAGTGAGTCCTTGAATAAAATTGTTTGCTACATAAGACATCTTTGAATGCTAAATGAATATTGAATTGTCTAGTATATGTTGGTTGATATGGCATATTTCCCTATATGAAATTTATATGAGTGTTAATTGTTACTACTAAGATTCTTTTGAATCTCTCCCTTTTCTGATAACTAATCTAAACCACAGTCAAGTAGCTCACACGGGAAGAAGGTAGCTAAGGATGAATAGAGTTGAAGACCTAAAGTTTATTTTTTTGTTGGTTATCTAGTTGTTAAGGATCTGTATATGATATATATAAGTACATCATAACAGTAAAACTAGTACTCATAGTGTAGTGGATCCACTAGCTGTAAACTTGAACACTAGCATGTAAATGCAGTAAATGAACTAGAATAGGGTAACAATGCAATGTCGATCCTTTAGTTAATGAACTTATCTAGAATATCCATTAACACGCATTTCCATTTCAATATACATAGAGTAATAGAGACCAAGTTCCACAGGCAAATTGAAAAGTACAAATATACTTATATAAGTATTTGTTTACGAATCGGAATCAACCGTGCAGAATTTGGCAATATTTACTGATTTTTTACAAAAATATCCCAAAATGTCCAATTCGCCATGTCTACCGCTTTTCCTTTAGGTCTATGTTGGCACATTTGTCATTTTTAAAAAAGAGTGAGATTCTAAGGAATCCCAGTAGCAACATATTATCATTCACATAAAATGCGGAAAGCAGATATGATATGCACCATGTATGCACCAATTAATTAAAAATATAAACGTATGTATAATATACATGGGATAGGGCATCACCACCACTACCCGAGTACCTTGGTTGGATTATTACTCCACAACTAGGTAGAGAGCACTTCTCATACTCACTACCCCTTCTTGGCAGGCCGCCCCTTTTGGGCTAAACCATGTTGATTAATAAAAGTGCAAATGATGGCAACCATATAATCATATGAACTTCGGCATGATGTATGAAGGATAATGTCACTACCTTAAACCTTTTTCCAACTTGAAAAGAATTCCTCGGTATGTGTGCCAGTGACTCAGGCTCTCAACTTGGTTCTAAGATTACAAATGTACAAGTGTTAGGTTAATACCCATTCATGTACTACTTTAAACTCATTGTATTGGTTATCCTTTGGGCAGTTTAGACAGCCATTGAAAGCTCAAACAAGTGCCTATGGGATTGGAGAGTTAAACTAATCAAAAGGGTGAAAATGTTTAAACAAGGGTCTTTTCCTCGGCCAAAAGTCCTTGGTTGTGGCCAAAAGTAGGTTAGAAGGTTTTGGGTTGTGGCTAAGAGTCCTCTGGCCACGACCAAGAAGCTGTTCTTTTTCTTAGTTGAAATTCTAAAAATCATAACTAATTCTACAAAAAATTGAAATAGGGTGATTCCAATTTCTATGGAAAGTTCTTTAAGTCTTATTCATAAGAAAAAGACGAACCACCAACATCTACAACCCAAAATTCTAGAATTTCATAATTTCCAACACTGTTCCAGAATCAAGCCCAGAAACAGGGCAAAACTTTGAAAATTCATATCTTTCAATCCACATGTTCAAATTGCATATAATACCTATCAAATTAAAGATCAGGATGTCTACTTTAATCTTGGAAAGTTTTGTTATATTTGAACTTGGTTTGGCCAACTAAATGCATGGCATAATAACACTTTCTCAAAGGAGAAAAGCAAACAACATGCACTTGCAACTTTAACAAATTCCATATTCGTATACAAATCTCCAAAAATCATGAATACCTATATTCCAACACAATTTTCTATTCTAAATCCAATGGAACAACCAAAATTTCAAAATTCCACCTCTATCTTGAGTGAACAGTAGCTAGACAAAATTAAGGTTTAGAAGAGAAAAATGTGTTTCCTTGATTTCTCTTGATTAATCACTTCCTTTCCACTTCTAATCACACGATTGGCTATTTAAACACCAAATGAACATAATTTGTAGAAATTTGGGTAGCTTGGATGAAAATAAGGGAAGAGGAAGATGAAGTAAAAGCTTAATGATGACTTCATCTTTTACCCTAATTAAGTTAATTGCCATATATCCCAAAATTTTGACTTCTGAGGCACCACTGTACTGGGCCCTATCTACATGTAACTTATGTCATAAACCCTCATTAGCATGTAACTACTCTTCCTCCCTTTTGGTAAGGTTAAAAATGTCCAGCTTAAAAACGTCCTAAGGGCCCTTCTGCTAGAATCGGTTGGCACAGCGGAAGAATTTTAAAAATTTTCACTGATCCTAATTGAGGATCTATAAACAGCGTTTAAACCAAGTTGGAAGGATTCATACCTTTTCATGATTCAGAGTTTTCCCGATCTCTAGTAGCCAACACGTCAGGTCCGCTCCCTCTACCGGTATCCATACGAATGCTCTCCAACCGAGACTGCGTGCTAGTATAATACCCTGAATTTTGAGACTTGAGGCTAGAGAATAAGCCTGAGATTAGTGGACTGCTAAGCCCTAGTTTAGCAGGATCCTAAATTGTGATTAAGAGATAATGACTCCAAAAGTGGGTGTGGTTAGTGATAAATAACCCTTTTGGAGAATCCGATGCGATTTGAGATTCGGATGTGATTCGTATATGCTGTGAGCAGCACCGAAACCCTGTATTTAAGTTCAATTATGGATTAACCTCTAAATTGACTTAAAATAGAGGGAGGCCGCATAATGTGGTGATATGGAAAGATATGAAGTGTTTGGTGGTGATCAAAGAGAGATTACCATAATCAGGGGCAAAACAGTAAAGTTACTTACCAGTTGATCGGTTACCGAAGAGGAAACTCATTGGTAACTTTAAGATCAATGGTTAGGATTGATTTTTGTATTAGATCAAGGGGCGGAATCATGTGTATGTGTGGGCATGTGAGCTCATGGAGGATGTGTCAAGATGGTGACACTTGGCAAATTGTGGACCCTTGGATTTGGGTCAAATGTTCAAAGTTTTCCCTCTCTCATCTCCTCCCTTGGTTGGACGATTTATGGCCCTAAAATATGCTCCCTTCTTCATTATCTCATCTCTCTCTCTTGTTCTCCATGGCGCCATGCTTAAGGGAAGAAAGAGAAATCAAAAGGTGAGATTTTGGTTGGCTTCTTGTCCTCTAATGCTCAATTCACTTTCTATAAAGTTGTTCATAGTGATGAGAGCTTCATCTCTATGGTTTTAGATTTTTTAGAGGAGGTGTTTTGTTGCTTGAGCAAAAGTGGAAAGATGAAGAATCAAGAAATTGGTTTGGGAAAGAGGAAGAGGTGAGTATTTGAAGCCTTTTGATCTAAGTTTTGTGAATTATGGTTGAGTATTGTGATTTGTAGAATTTGCCCTGATTTTGGCGATGAATTTCATGTGGTTTGTATTGGATGAATTGGGTTGTGTTTTATGTTGGAAATGGTGCCATGTTGTGGTATTTGGTCATTGGAATTGATTTGGGAACTTGAATTGGAAGAGTTGTAATGTTGTGGTTTGAAATGTGATATTGTGTGACATGTTGCAATTCATTGTGAAACATGTCAATATAATGTGAATTTGGTTGATTTGGTATTTCCAATGGATTCCTTGTGAAATTTTGTGTGAGAATGATGTTTGATATGGAAATTGAACCATTGGAAGCCAATTGTGCAAATTTGGAAATCTGTCCATTGAATTTCTGTTTTGGGCAGTCTGTTTGTGTTGCCATTTTGAATAGGCAAATGATGTTAGAAAATTCTGAAACTTTCCATTCTTGAATTTAACATCTTAAGCTTCAAAATGGACATATAATATGTGTCATTTCGTTTTGTCAACTGGGATTTATGTTTGTCCAAAGTTTGGGGACGAAACTGGATTCTGTTTTGGAGCAATGTTGGATTTTGTGTAAATCTGGATTTGTGTGGTGATTTCTAGTAAAGGCCAATATTTTTCCTGTGTATAGACTTGAATAGCTTTCATTTGGCTTTGGGATCACCTCATTTTGATTTTTTTGGAATTAGTTATGATTTTTGGAAGTTCAGCCAAGAAACTGGATTTTCTGGGCCGCGGCCAGCGGATTCTGGGCCGCAGCCCAAACGTTTCTGAGAGTCTCTGGGCAGTTTTGGGCCGCAGCCCGTGGATTCTGGACCACAGCCCAAATGTTTCTGAGCATTTCTGGGCAGTTTTGGGCCGCAGCCCGTGGATTGTGGGCCGCGGCCCACCCCCAAAAATCAGTACTTTACACTTTTAAAGGTGATCTTTGGTCAAGTGTTTCCCAAGCCTTTAGGCATCTGTTTAGGCTTTGATTAGCCACCTAAAGGTCATGAATGGTAACCAACTTTAAGTGATATGAAAGTAAGGTTTTGGAATAGAGAATAACCCTATGTCCTTGCTTTGGTTATAGGGTTGATATTCGCCCTAGACGTGGTTTGGTATTCACCCAGATCATGAGCAGCCGGAGCTGGAGCTTACGTGGAAAGAGTGTAGGGAACATATCTCTTCTGCCTGTATTTGATATATGTGTTAGTGTGTTGGTGCATGCCTTAGCTTTGCATAATTGTGTGTAATTTGAAGCTTTGTTTCAATTTATGCTATGGCCATAGGTATATTGTTCGAAGCATTGAGCTTCAAATTGTCATTGTGTTATCATGAGTTGTGTGATGCAAGCATGTCATGCATTAAATATTTATCGTACATGCATATTGATATTGTTATCCTACTGAGATTCTCTCGAATCTCACCCTCCCCTACTAACCTTTCAGACAGGGAAGTAGATTGAGGATGGAGCATGCAGCCAAGGGCGATGAGGACTTCCTTCGGTTGTCGTTCTGGTAGTTGGTTATCATCCTAGATGGGATATTTGGATTTGGATGTGTACATATGGATGAGTATATTTGGTTATGTATTTGAAATGAGTTATTGGATATTTGTATATGTATGAGAAAGATTTGTGTAATCCCCATATGAGGGCTTGTATGGGCGATTGTGCCCTATAAAGCTTGAGTTAATATATGGAAACCAGGATTGCCGGGATTATTTTTGTGTACTCTGATTTATTATGAATGTGATATTCCGCGTAGTAATTGTATTCGAAAAGTGATTATGAGACCAAGTTTATAAATGATTTCGAAAGGTAATTGTGAAAACCCCGTCTAGTATATGGGTTTGTAATTTGTTATTTGTTTCTTCTTGGTCTCTATTTCACTTAAATTGCGTATTTCGGATATAATTACGGCAGGGGGTTACAGCTAGCACCTCTAATATCTTCTAGGGTTTCACTTGCGGCTCTCAATTCTCATGTGCATATGAATATATCTGCTCTATCAAGTTTATAACCTATGAGGGCTATTTTCAAATTTCAAAATTAATCATCATTCATTTCAAAATTAATTAACAATTAATTATCTTGATGAGCTAATTAAATAAATTCAGTTTAAATTAAATCTGTACAATAGTTTTAATTTAATCTATTTATTTAATCCAAATAAAGAGCCATTAGATTTAATTTATCTTCATAAATTAAATCTGAGATACTATATCTCTATCATATTAGTTATTAAATTTAATATATCTTAATAAATTAAATTTAAAACTATCACAATATAATAATATCATATACTCCCTCCGGTCCTAAATATAGGACATAGTTTGTAGTGTAATTTGCACTACAAATTATGTCCTATATTTAGGACCGAAGGTAGTAATATATATATACATATATATATAAGATATATATTTTGAAAAAATATATATATCTATATAATATTATTAATGAATTATATTATATATATATAAATAGAAAATCCATCCACCCTAAATTAAACATTATCTCGTGTTGGGCCATTCTTGTGTGCGACCCTGTAGGCCTATATAAAGTTGGCAGTAGGCCAATAACTATACTAACCCAAAAGCCGCAAGCGGCCTCTAACAAGACAATACTACTACCCAATTCATATGTTGATCGTTATCACGATGCAACCTATCATACAACCATGTCACGTCCCTTTTGTCACATGATATATCGATCAAGGATAAGGCATGGATAATGTCATCTTCTTATTCCTGACCATTACTTTCTCGATTCCTGAGTAGCACGATAACAGAGACAGAAACTCCTTTCATCATAGTATGGCCATACATTTCTCAGACTCACTCATCAAGGGGCCCAATAATATCTCTCTACTAATGTGAGGGACAAATTCCATCTCGATCATTCATATTCCTCTGCATGAAAAACCACCAAGCCCGATCATAGCCTTTATCATCACCCGGTCAAAAGTGACTTTTGACTAGTTCAAAGCTTAGCAACTCTCATGTAGGAATCCATGATGACCTCAGGTCTAAGGGCATTGTGACGGGTTATACATGAGAAAAGCTTATGACTTGATCCATGTAGCTTTCAAATAGTGGGTCGGTTCAGCACCTTGTACTCTTCCAGCTTACTGCTCCACCATTCAGGAGGAATACATATCCAGATTGCAATTGAAGGTCTTCTTGGTTAGTTTGGAAACTTGCATCTGTGTAACAGGTTACGCAGACCTCATCATCCAATTCACCATAGACCAAAAATAAGTCCTTAGCCCTTCTTAAATACTTTAGGATATTCTTGATGGCAGTCCAATGACCCTCACCAGGATCTTGTTGGTATCTGCTGGTCATACTTAAGGCAAACGAGACATCCGGTCGAGTACATAACATGGCATTTATGATGGATCCAATGGCCGAGGCATATGGAACCTTACTCATGCGATCTCACTGACCAGGTGTACTAGGACACAGATCCTTGCTAAGATAGATGCCATGAGACATGGGCATATAACCCCTTTTTGAATCATGCATACTAAACCTATACAGTATCTTGTCTATGTATGTGCTCTGACTTAGGCCTATTAGTTTTTTGGATCTATCCCTATAGATCCTAATCCCTAGGATATAGGTGGCTTCACCTAAGTCTTTCATTAAAAAGGACTTTCCTAACCAAGACTTGACACTCTGCAAGGTAGGAATATCATTCCCAATGAGTAGGATGTCATCTACATAAAGCACTAGAAATACAACTATGCTCCCACTAACCTTCTTGTAAACACAAGGTTCATCGATGTTTTGAATGAATCCAAACTCTTTGACTACTTCATCAAAATGATGATTCCAGCTCCGAGATGCTTGCTTTAAACCATAAATGAATCTTTGAAGCTTGCAAATTTTACCAGAGTCCTCTGGACGCACAAAACCTTCAGGTTATGTCATGTACACATCCTCAAGCAGCTTTCCATTAAGGAAGGTTGTTTTGACATCCATCTGTCATATTTCATAGTCATAATATGCTGCAATGGCAAGAAGGATTCTAATTGATTTGGCCATTGCAACTGGGGAAAAGGTTTCATCATAGTCTACACCATGAGTTTGAGTGAATCCTTTTACAACCAATCGTGCCTTGAAGACATTTATATTGCCATACATGTCAGATTTCTCCTTGAAAACCCATTTGCACCCAATGATTTTTACACCTTCAGGTGGATCGACTAACGTTCATACCTCATATGGTGTCTTTTCAATTGCCGTAGATGGAACACGATTTAGTGTGAACACAGTTGTCTCTAAGGCATGTCCCCAAAAGGACGGTGGAAGATCTATTTGACTCATCATAGATCGAACCATATCTAATAGTGTTTGATTCCTCCGTTCAGAAACTCCATTCCATTGTGGTGTTCCTGGAGGAGTCAATTATGAGATTATCCCACAACTCCTAAGATGGTAAATGAATTCTTGGCTCAAATATTCACCACCTTGATCAGATCGAAGTGCTTTAATTGTCTTACCAAGTTGGTTTTGTACTTCATTTTGGAATATTTTGAACATTTCAAAAGATTCAGATTTATGTTTCATTAGATAGATATAGCCATATCTACTAAAGTCATCTATAAATGTAATGAAGTAGACATAACCTCCTTTGGTAGCTATATTTAATGGTCCACATACATCTGTATGTATGAGGCCCAATAATTCAGTGGCTCTCTCACTGTGCCCAGTAAAAGGTGGCTTAGTCATCTTTCCTAATAAGCAAGATTTACATGTATCATATGATTCAAAATCAAATAAGTTCAGAAATCCATCTTGATGGAGTTTAGAAATATGTTTCTCATTTATATGGCATAGACGATAATGCCATAGGTAGGTTAGATTCAAATCGTTTGATTTTATCATCTTCAGCTTTCTACTGTCCTTTAGACCCTGAAGCGATAGCCTCACTATCCTTCTTGTTCTTTTTCAGATCTTCCAGGTAGAGTTTGCAATTCCTCTTCCAATGACTGGGTTCATTGCAGAAGTAGCAGACTCCTTCCTTTGGAGGCTTTGCCTTCTTGGGTGCAAGCTTGGTTTCGAGCTTGTTTGACTCTTTGGTCTTACCACCTGAGCCATTACCCTTCCATTTGCCCTTCCCTTTCTTTTTCATACCCTTTCCTTTCTGAACCATCAAAATTGTGCTAGGCTTTTTCTTAATGCTTTGCTCAGCAGTTTTGAGCATCCCATGCAGCTCAGAAATTGATTTCTCCATGTTGTTCATGTTGTAGTTCATAACAAACTGGTCATAACTCTTCGGGAGTGAGTTGAGGATCAAATCCGTAGCTAACTCCTGGCTCATAAGAAATCCAAGCCTCTCAAGGTGATCAATATAGCCTTTCATCTTTAACACATCAGTACTAACTGATGCACCTTCAGCCGTTTTACTAGTTGACATGATTCTACAATTAAAATATGCAAAGTTAGTTAGTAATCTCCCACTAAATTAACAACCCTCAATATAATAATTAGTGGATTAAGATCCATATTTGGCTTAAACTTAAGTCCGCTTTGGCAAGATGCTTAAATTCAAGTTATTTAGGTAGGTAACCTATTTACCAATTACATCACATGTAACTCTTAGATCTTTATGGGATTTAATCATCATATGATCTGGCATGTTTAATCCCATCTAATGCCTTGAGATTCAAAAACCGTTTTGTTAATATCAATTAAGTCAAAACAATAATGAATATTATGAGCATCACCATTACTCAAGCTTGTCTCATCAAGATAACTCAAGTGCATCCACTTTGGTGGTTTCCACAATTGAACGATCTAGGTTTTGACAAATATTCATTAATTGACGGCATTATGACTTAAGATTTGATTCAAAGGGCTTAATTAATTAGTTTTGTTTATATGGATGCAATCGTGGTCGTATCTCATACAGATAAATACATATAAACACAAAAGTATTCATGCATTGATCTAATCAAAAGCATAATTTAAATGTGACACAACATGGCTTACCTAACCTAAAATCCTCCCAAGCCAATGAGAGGAATTCTCTAAATAAGAAAAGAAATACATTGAGACAAACCTTGTTTAAACATTCGAGGGGAGTGAGAAGAGAAGATAATGTACATCAAAAGTATTTAGAGAAAGGCACGGCACGCAGGCCGTATTTAAACAATACAACCCTTTGTAAAATTATAAAGCCATATTGTTCACCATACCCAAACAAGGATAAATAATAAACCACAACAAGAATTCATACAATATGAAAAGCAATAAATGTCGTGATCAGATTATATTGCGCTACGCAGAGGTGGTCACGGCGGTCCCGCTAGCCAGTTAGCGGGTGGGATCAAGGGGGGCCGCTGTCATAGCGATTCCCCATAGTTCAGATCCCTATTACCCAAATAGATATCCGAACCTAAACCCGATTTGATTGCCGCCAACTACGATCTCAGGTACCCTACCCAATTTTATGCTTGTTCAAAACGAAAATCACAAACATGTTTCAAGATATACATGTTCGAGATCGATTTCATGCTTATTCCAAAACGAGAATCACATACATGTTTCAAAACCAAAAACGAAACAATTTCAAGATTCAATTTAAATGAAAACGAAAATCAACGTAATTACAAGATCACATCTTTCTAAATAATTTCGTTTCGTATTAACCAAATCACATGCATAAGAATCAGAAACTCAATTTAAACGCACAATTGATCTGGCTCTGATGCCACTGTTAGAATCGGTAGGAACAACTGAAGAATTTTAAAAATTTTCACCGATCCTAATCGAGGATCTATCAACGACGTTTAAACCGAGTTGGAAGGATTCATACCTTTTGATGATTCAGAGTTTTCACGATCTCTAGGAGCTAACACGTCAGGTCCGCTCCCTCTACCGGTATCCACACGAATGCTCTCCAACCGAGACTGTGTGCTAGCGCCTCTAATGTCTCCTAGGGTTTCACTTGTGGCTCTCAATTCTCATGTGCATATGAATATATCTGCTCTATCAAGTTTATAACCTATGAGGGCTATTTTCAAATTTCAAAATTAATCATCATTAATTTCAAAATTAATTAACAATTAATTATCTTGATGAGCTAATTAAATAAATTCAGTTTAAATTAAATCTGTCCAACAGTTTTAATTTAACCTATTTATTTAATCCAAATAAAGAGCCATTAGATTTAATTTATCTTCATAAATTAAATCTGAGATACTATATCTCTATCATGTTACTTATTAAATTTAATATATCTTAATAAATTAAATTTAAAACTGACACAATATAATAATATCATATAATATATATACATATATATATATATAAGATATATATTTCAAAAATATATATATCTATATAATATTATTAATGAATTTTATATTATATATATATATAAATATAAAATTCATCCACCATAAATTAAACATTATCTCGTGTTGGGTCATTCTTGTATGCGACCCTGTAGGCCCATATGAAGTTGGCAGTGGGCCAATAACTATACTAACCCAAAAGTCGCAAGCGGCCTCTAGCAAGACATTACAACTACCCAATTCATATGAGGATCGTTATCACGATGCAACCTGTCATACAACCATGTCATGTCCCTTTTGTCACACGATATATCGATAAAGGATAAGGCATGGATAATGTCATCCTCTTGTTCTTGACCATTACTTTGTCGATTCCTGAGTAGCCTGATAATAGAGACAGAAACTCCTTTCATCATAGTATGGCCATACATTTCTCAGACTCACTCATCGAGGGGCCCAGTAATATCTATCAACTAATGTGAGGGATAAATTCCATCTTGATCATTCATATTCCTCTACATGAAAAACCACCAAGCCCAATCATAGCCTTTATCATCACCCGGTCAAAATGACTTTTGACTAGTTCAAAGCTTGGCAACTCTCATGTAGGAATCCATGATGACCTCAGGTCTAAGGGTATTGTGACGTGGTTATACATGAGAAAAGCTTATGACTTGATCCATGTAGCTTTCTCATAGTGGGTCGGTCCAGCACCTTGTACTCTTACAAGTGTTTAAGACTTTGATTCGTATCTCCATATCTTATCAAAGTCATACTGATCTTGTTTCATCTCTGCTCCCGCATAGATGACCGACCAAGGACATTTTAGGACAATCTTTATGAATTATCCAAGGATACAATTATCACAGTTAACATGCAAATAATATGATAACAGAATATAGAAATTTCATTAAAATAATAATGTTCAAAGTACAATGATTGGCCTTTAGGGCACAATTTCCAACACCTTCATGCTCAACATTAGGCTTCCATTCTATTACACAAACTACATGTATCAAGTAATCATATATTAATCCAATTTCCACATGTGCTCCTCTTTAACCATTCTAATTTAATCCTTTGCTGTAAGATGTTGACACTTGGCATAATTTAGAATACAATTAATTATTTCCCTCCTATTTCCTTTATTTGGTAGATGAGAAATATTAATTGTTCCATCATTTTCCAAATTCTCCATTAATTAGTTTTTGCACAAGTTCACCTTGATTTGTTCAAACCTTGGTTTTCTTGACCAAAAATATCCCAAATATCTATTTCCCTTTTATTCCTTGATTAATTGAAATTAACTTCAATTAATTGAAAAATAATTAATCTTGTGCTTTGTTGGCAAAATTAAGAATTTTCCATTATATTTTTTAATTTAATCCCTTTTCTTCCTTTCTTTGGCCAAAATTCACCATTCTATTGCTTTGAATATTTCTAACAACTACAATGCATTTTGGTGGATAAAATTTGGGGTGTTACAATATCTACGGAGAACATTGGTAAGTACTCTAATTTTCACAAATGGAAATAGAACTGAATGAGGCTAATAGATTGGAAAAATGAAAATGAGACCCTAACAAGTTTTTTGAAATTTTTTTCGAAAAGCCACTTAAATATAGGATTAAACCCTATACTAAAGTTAGGATCCCAAATGGGTTGAAAAATGTTTCTGGTCTCCGGTTTGACTTCATGACATGTTTTGAACTAGTTTAAATGCTCTGAAAGTATGGTGTTACCATACCAATGATGTCAACCCTCTCTAAATATGAAAAATGATAGGTTCTAATTCCTGAGTTCTTTAGTTCTTTGCTCTTACCTTGTGAACCGACTTTTTCTAGATCTTTATTACTTTAAGCAATTATTGGATGGTAACATTTAATGAATTAATTAAAACTTTCATTGCACGTAGCGTTCTTTCTCTACTACTAACACTATAAGTATGGGATTACTATGCTTACAGCCATTCATACAGGGAATTTAGCCATACATATGGCATAGCAAGAATATTTACAGACAGTTAGACCAAAATACCTATATCATTAGCTCCTTCTTCACTCTTCAATGCTTATCTCTTTGCCCTTCATACCACTGATCTTTGCTATATAATGAATTTTGAAAAGGGTGAGATTCAAATAATCTCAGTAGTAACAAACATTTAATCATATAAAATACAATCAAACAATCTATGTAATCTAAACCATCATAAACAATAAGCATATCAAGAGCATTTAACATCTCATTATGCAACTTGGCATATAAACAACTCATACCACATCGCTTGGTAATAAACACAGGAATTCACCCGTTACATGCTCTGATGGCACAGGTGTTCACCTGGCAAACTCACATGCTCAATCACAATCACATGGATGGTAAAACATAAATGCAAAGTATTACATATTATATGAGAGAAAGAGTTACTGCTTAAACACCTATCTGATTAATTTTTCTTAGTGATTAGTTTCTTGGCGAGCCGGGGCAAAGATCGAATCCTATAAGTTAGAATCAATGGTGAATGTGTTATTACTTGGTTAAGCATCTTCTAAGTCTAGTGCATTATGTCAATAGACAATAAATGGGGTCTATACTAGCTTCTAGTATGTGTCCTTATCCTTTAGAGTCAAACTTAGTTCAATTGACCTTAAACACTTTAAATCCGTAGGTTATCTCAACTTGGCATATTTGATTCATAAATTTGAAAATTCATAACTCAATCTATAAAATTCCAAATGGGGTGGTTCTAAGTTCTATGGAAAGCTCATTAAGTCCTCTTTTAAGAAAAAAATACAAATATTTGCTAAGTAAAGGGTGCAAAACCTCAATATTTCACAACCAATATCATTGCCTTTAATTGCATTCCAATATTTGTACATCAACTTCAACAAGGCAAAACTCATAATTGACAAGGTCCAATAACACATATTGTATATCATTAAAATGCTTAGGGTGTCTTCTACAACACTATAAAATATCATAGCCATTGGACAAGGTTTGGTCATTCAAAAACTCCTCACAAACATACTACGACGAATTTAGCAGATTCTACAACAACACTTTAAATTCCAAAATTAGGATTTTCTAATTAATCAACCAAAAATCATAACCACGTGCTATCTATAATATCTTACATTCTATAGGCTCGAATGATTGTGTGGTTAATTGAACTAATAGACCAAGATTTGATTATGAAGTAACAAACTTTCAGAAATAATCGTAAATCCCAACCTCAAACACAGAGTATGGATCAAGTTTTGAGGGGGTTTTTTAGAAGAAATTTAAAAATTTTTGAAAACATTTTCACAAAGATGTATATATCATATATTATATGTTCGTTAATACTCCCTTAGCGTTCGGAAGCATGGTTTAGCTATCATTAGCGAACTACTACTTTTTACCCCTTTACTAAGCTACTAGTATTGCTAGTTCTACCACGACACTATTATTAGGTTTACCGAGTCATATACATTATATATAGAGCCAAAATAGACAACCGATAGTAAATAAAATCTTTAAGCTGTATCTTCTAGTTGTCCATGTTTACCTTCTTGCCCTTTAAGCAGCTAGCCTGTGCTGTAGATTGGTTATAGAAAGGGGTAAGATTCAAAGAGAATCTCAGTAGTAACAAACATTCAATCATAAATAATACAAGAATGCAAAGCATGTCACACGGTCATCATATAACAACCAATATCATATTTGCATTCAGTACTTTACATGTAGCATAACTACATAGAACACATTACCATATCACTTGGTAAAACAAATCATATGGCCCTCAGGTGTCCATCCAGTGCATAACAAATTTCCATGGCCTAGGCGTCTATATGGCATATTTTGAATGCTCAAACAAATACATGATAAAACCAAGGACTAGCAAAGAGTCTCATAACATATGAAAGAAAGAGTTACTACCTGGACGCCTTTCCTAAGGGGTATCTAATTATTTCTCTGAGCTCAAGCAATCTTAGATCTCGGACAGCAAACATTTTTGGAAATTATGCCCAAAGGGCCAATCATTGTACTTTAAACATTATTAATTTAATAAAATTTCTCCATTTCTGTTATCATATTATTTTCATGTTAACTGTGATAATTGTATCCTTGGATAAATCATAAAGATTGTCCAAAAATGTCCCTGGTCGGTCATCTATACGGGAGCATAGATGAAACAAGACTAGTATGACTTTGATAAGATATGGAGATAGAATCAAAGTCTTAGGCACTTGTAAGAGTACAAGGTGCTAGACCGACCCACTATGAGAAAGCTATATGGATCAAGTCATAAGCTTTTTCATGTATAACCACGTCATAATGCCCTTAGACCTGAGGTCATCATGGATTCCTACATAAGAGTTGCTAAGCTTTACACTAATCAAAAGTCACTTTTGACCGAGTGATAATAAAGGCTATGATCGGGCTTGGTGGTCTTTCATGCAGAGGAATATGAATGATCAAAATGGAATTTGTCCCTCACATTAGTAGAGAGATATTACTGGGCCCCTCGATGAGTGAGTCTGAGAAATGTATGGCCATACTATAGTGGAAAGGAGTTTCCATTTTTATTGTCAGGCTACTCAAGAATCGAGAAAGTAATGGGTTGGAAACTTGCATCTGTGTAACCGGTTAGATAGAGCTTATCATCCAATCCACCATAAACCAAAAATAAGTCCTTAGTCCTTCTTAACTACTTTAGGATATTCTTGACCGCAGTCCAATAACCCTCACTAAGATCTTGTTGATATCTGCTAGTTATACTTAAGGCAAATAAGACATTCGATTGAGTACATAACATGGCATACATGATGGATCCAATGACCGAGGCATATGGAACCTTACTCATGCGATATCACTGATCAGGTATACTAGGACACAGATCCATGCAAAGATGGATGCCATAAGACATGGGCATGTAACCCCTTTTTGAATCCTGCATACTGAACCTATGCAGTATCTTGTCTATGTATGTACTCTGACTTAGGTCTATTAGTCTTTTGGATCTATCCTTATAGATCCTAATCCCTATGATGTAGGTGGCTTCACCTAAGTCTTTCACTAAAAAGGACTTTCCTAACCAAGACTTGATACTCTACAAGGTAGGAATTTCATTCCCAATGAGTAGGATGTCATTTACATAAAGCACTAGAAATACAACTATGCTCCCACTAACCTTCTTGTAAACATAAGGTTCATCGATGTTTTGAATGAATCGAAACTCTTCGACTACTTCATCAAAACGATGATTCCAGCTCTGAGATGCTTGCTTCAATCCATAAATGGATCTTTGAAGCTTGTAAAATTTACCAGAGTCCTCTGGATGCCCAAAACCTTCAGGTTGTGTCATGTACACATCCTCAAGTAGTTTTCCATTAAGAAAGGCTATTTTGATGTCCATCTGCCATGTTTTATAGTCATAATATGTTGCAATGGCAAGAAGGATTCTGATTGATTTAGCCATTGCAACTAGAGAAAAGGTTTCATCATAGTCTATACCATAAGCTTGAGTGAATCCTTTTGCAACTATTCATGCCTTAATGACATTTACATTGCCATCCATGTAAGTTTTCTCTTTGAAAAATCATTTACACTTGATGGTTTTTGCACCTTCAGGTAGATTAACTAAGGCCCATACCTAATTGGTGTACATGGATTGCATTTCAGACTTTATGGCATTTAGCCATTTCTCAGAATTTGGTCCCACTATGGCTTCTCTATATGTGGTTGGCTCATTTTGATCAATGAGCAACACATCACGGCCTTTAGTAATCAGAAATCCATATCTCTGAGGCTGATGCTGTGTCCTATCAGATCTTCATGGACCTTGTGTTACTTGAGGAGGCTCAGCAACTTGATGTGAGTCTTCTTTAATGTCCATCTATGGTTCTGTACTATCTTGTGACTCTCGAACTTCTTTGAGATGTACCTTACTCCCACTGGTTGTTTTAGAGACAAACTCTCTTTCTAGAAACTTACCATTTCGAATAACGAACACTTTGTTATTGGTAGGATTGTAGACATAGTATTTCAAAGAGGCAAGCTTCACCCAAGAGGGGGGTGAATTGGGAGATGTGATAAATTTTTCGCTTGATGTGGTGATATGAAATTAGTTGTAGACAGAGTAGAGTTGAGAAGATTAGTACACAGAAAGTTATACTGGTTCGGCCTAAAAACCAGGCCTACATCCAGTCCTCAGAGATCAAGATCTACTGAGATTTTCACTATGCTTCCAAGATTCAATGGGCTCTCAGAATGCCACAAAACAACAATTGTCCTCGAATGGACTACGAGCAGAAACATTCTCACACTAAGAAATTTCTCTCCCCCTTACGACAAGTCTTACGTGCAGAAAAACAACCTATGACCTTTCCCACTTGCTTATGTATACAAGTCTTATGAGGAGCAACGTTCTCTCCCGCTTACACCACTGTAAGTCTTACGAGTAGCAACGTTCTCTACTCCTTGCATCTTATAAGTCTTATGAGTGGAAGGTTTTGCTAGGAATTCTCTTAACTGCTTCTCTCGTAAGGATATCTACCCTCTCAAGGTCCCCATACCTTGAGATCAAATGAAAATAGAATTTGAAATGTATATAGACTCTCTTAAAAGCAACTATGATAAACACTGAAGATCAATATGAATATAGAGAAAATGTGAATAACAGAGACTCATGAATTTGTTTGTGAATTCTTGTGCTTCATTATTTTTGATGATCTCTGGAACTCTGTATTTATAGATGTTCAATTTTTCCCGTTTGAATAATGATCATTGTGGAGTGGGGCATGTTACTGTGGAATGGCATGTGTACATTTGAAATCTTTGAACATAGTAGGTACGTGCTTGTAATAATGTTGTCTGCCGTTGTTTGACTTCCTTCACGTCTGTTTATTTCAAACGTTCTACCTCCTGTATCACACTTATAATACATTCAAAATGAAGTTAAATAATAATAATAAGTGATAATAAGATAAATAAATATCATTAAACCATATTCAGATTGAATGCTGTAACACTGGTGTATTTTGTCTTCTGGCAGAGTATCTCTCGAGCATGGATGGGCTCACTCGAGTGAACTCACAAATTTTCTCCTTGTTCTTCATTTTTATACTTGCACTTCCACAGGATTTCAGAGAGTTCATTTTCTCACTCGCGAGTGATGTGGGGCCTCACTCGAGCACAACTCCTTCTGCTCGAGTATCCTTGTTTATTTCACTAAGAGACCCGTCTCTAGATAACACTCGCATACCATTTTAGCAAGAGTGAGATTTTGCACTTGCAGGTGATGTGGCCCTCACTCGAGTACACATACTCTTGCTCAAGTGAGAAGAATATTCTTATGTAATATACTCTTGTTATCAGCACTTGCATCAGGATTTGAGAGAGTTGAATTTCACACTCATGATTGCTGATGTGTCACTCAGGCATACTTGTGCTTCTCTGACCATCATAACTCTCGGCCAAACACTTACAGTCCCTCACTCGCTAGTACTCGAGTGCAAATCAACTTCATGCTCGAGTGTTGGTAACAATGCTCAAGTGCATCAGTAAGGATGACAGGAATTACTCTCGGCTAAACACTTGCAGTCCCTCATTCGCATATGCTCAAGTGAGAACGAGCCTCATGCTAGAGTGCTATCTCCAGTGCTCTAGTGCATCAATAAGAATTACAGTAATTTGCTCTCGGGTAAACACTTTCTGTCTAACACTCGCATATGCTCGAGTGCAAAAGAGCTCCTTGCTCGAGTACTAGTTTTGTTGCTCAAGTACATCAGTTAAATTTGACAGCAGACAATACAGAACTTTGACATATGCATTTGGTAACTTTGAAATCATTCCTTAGACTTATAAAACCATACTTTGCACACAATTACCTTTTGTTATCATCAAAACTTGGGATCTAACATTCTCCCCCTTTTTGATGATGACAAAACCTTTGTGATGGGTTTTAAAAAAAATTGATTAAAGTACAACATCAATGTTTCCAAATGCATATTTTCACCAAAGTTTAGATTTAAGTTCAGATTTTTGCACTTATCTACATATGTTCCCTGTAATACTTCCACTGGACACTTAACAACCATGATAAGGCATAGTATGACAGAAACAATCAAAACTGAACAGAAAAACTTAATAACTTGAAAATAGCCATTAATGATAAATCAAGAAACGTACAATATTAAGCATAAATCATTAACTACCCATAAAGCCCGTATACAACCATAAACTAAATAACATCAAAATAATCCTACCCCAATACATAAAAACTACCCAATACCCAATACATCCCATGATAACTCAAAAAACCATCACACATCCTTCTCCCTCGTGTTGTCAACATCAGAAGGGGGCTGAGGAAAAGTGATATCGGATGATGGGACAAAGGGCACCATGGCAGTGGAAGGGTCAACTGGCACTGGTACAAAGGGTAGAGATGATGGCTGAGGAACAGAGGCTGAGGGTGGCGATGAAGGTGACCGGTCAAAGGTTATATCAATATTAGAATCTGGATCGGTGAAGAGAACATGTGTCTGTGGATGAGGAGGTGAAGTTAAGGCAGGAGTGGTCTCAGGTGGCACTTCTGAAGATGCAGTCGGGAAGTGAGAATGTAAGAAGATCTCCATATCAGTTATCCTTCTTGACATGTCATCCTGAGTCTTAAACATCAAGTCAAAGTTGGTATTAGCCTTGTCTACCAACTTTATGACCTGTAACTCCATCTTGTCCACCAACTTCTCATACTCAGTCATTAATTCCTTTTTCAAGACAGACACAGCTTGATTGATCACTTCAGTCAAATGATTAGAGAGTGATGCATTTAGGAAAGATGGAGGAGGAACCTGACCTTGAGCAGATAACTGAGCCTCATCACTTCTTGATGGAGTGGCTTCCTTCTGAGATGTAGCCTTGGTTCAACTCATTGGAAGATTGATACTCATATGAGTCAGCTGAGTCTTACCAAAACTTGGAATGATCACCCTCTCAATTCCCTTCCAAGTACCATATCTTGTTTTTCATAAGGATAAGGGATACAATATGAGGATATGGTATAGTCACGGATTTTGATGAAGAAAATCGAAATCTTCTAATCTCACTGAAAATGATCTCCCCCACATTTTTTTTTTGCCTGGCTAGGAAGGAGGCCAACAAATAATAATCCTTTTGAGCAAAATGGGTGAAATTTTTGGACTCGTTAACCATGCTATGAGAGTATATGTAGTGAAGGGCTTTATGAGAAATAGGCATGTCAATAGGCTTAAAATTAAGGGGGCCTAATGGGTCATTTAGTCTTAAAAGCCAGAAGGCTTCATTGGCTAAGAGAGTGGGTGGATCTGAAGGTGGTGCAATATACCCAAGTAAGTCATTAATAATCTTAGCAGATATCATAATGAATTGATCTCTAACAGTAGTAGATACTGCTTCCTCAATCAATTCTCCAGCCCTAGACATAATGTTATGGGTTTTCATGTTGCAGTAAAAGGTTTTCACAATAGAGGGTGAATATGGAATGTGAATATTCAGCCAGGGAGCATAGAATCCAAGATAAGGATATAAATCCAAATGACAATTCTTCTTCAAGTAATCTAAGTCCACATAAACTACAGGACAAAAATGCCTATGTGCAAACTCAGTATCGAATACCTTCTGTTGTAGTGCCTTTAGTTCCTCAACATTGAAACCTTTAGGAAGACTTGTAACTTGTTCTTCCTCTGGAGCCTGTGATGTAGAAGGTACCCCTGAAGCAACTGCACTAGATTGCCCAACATGGTGTGAACTTGAGACACCGGCTTGAGAGGCAATTTTCCCAACCAACTTGTCAAGTTTTGACCTCTCTATTACTTCCCGGAGTTGCATATTGAATGTGTCATCGGAGGAAGAAGAGGATTGTTGTGGTTGCTCAGTGTCCATCTTCTTTCCTCTTCCTTTGACCTCTTTGGATTGAGACCGGGTAACCACTAGTTCTTTAAAAACCACACCCTTTGGTTTCTTTTGTGAAGGTTGATCCTTCTTGGCTATTTGGGGCTTAGGATGAGGTTTCTTGGCCGGAGTTCTCTTTTAGGTTTTGGGTTTAGGAGGAGGTATAGGTGAAGAAGACATTCTAGGAGATAAAGGTGTTGGTACCGAAGTTGCAGAAGCACTAGCAGCAGAATGAGTGGGAGAGGGTGAATGAGATCTTTGGGCAATAACAGGAATCTTAGTTTTGGCATTTAGAAACAAAATGAGACTGACAAGAATCACAGATTTACTGAAGATGAGTGTAAGAGACTTTCAGAAAGTTTGGGCACCGAATGAGAAATACTGAGGTTAAATCTCACCTTTTAAAGAAGATTGAAGAGTTGTAAAGGTGATTTGAGGCAAAAGGAGACGTTTGATCAATAGGTAACGATTAGAGGTAAAGAGATACGACCTTCAAGTGACGAGACACTTCGAGTAAGAGCAAAAAGTGTGACGGTCTAGGCTATCACGTAACTAATATAAGTGGCAACACTCGAGCAATAACCCTAGTGCTCGAGTGATGTTCATATTGTGCTCGAGTGTGCTCATACTGTGCTCAAGTGACATTCAGACAGATTTGATAAAACATGTAAAAGCGTATATGGTTTAAGGATTTCTTGCTATTTTTTTCATCTTTATACTCAAATCCTCCAAAATTATTTGAGTAACCATGCTTTGAGTAGGCACTTGTAAGAATTTCTTCCTTTCTGCTCGAGTGTTCTTTCTTCACTTCAAGCATGTCCATACCATGCTCGAGTGAGGATCTCTCTTACCCGAGTGAGATCAATTTTAGCTGTTGCTCTTCAGATAGTCTCTTTATATTTTTATCTCTTCGGTTAACCCCTGTTTTACATGCTTAGAAACAGAGTATTTTTAATAGTTCTGTGCTCGAGTAGGGTTGACTGAATCGAGTGAGCATGAGCTTGTCACTCGAGTGACACTTCCTGTGCTCAAGTGACACACCTGTAAAGACAATTTCTAATGCTCCGATGCCAAAGTCAGTATGATTATCATCAAAAATTCATTTAATTAAAATAGTTAATAAGAAAACTTACAACTTATTGGGATTAACCATTCCCAATTCTCTTCGAATATATAGAAATTGATTTTTAGCTATTGGCTTTGTGAAAATGTCAGCAAGTTGAAGGTGCGTTGGTATGAATTCTACTTTGACATCCTTCTTTTGCATGTGATCTTGAATGAAATGATGTCGAATTTCTGTGTCTGGTTCTTGAATGTTGAACAGGATTCTTGGCTAAGCTTATGGTGCTAGTGTTGTCACAATAAATTGGAATCTTATTTAAGTATATCCCTAAATCTTGTTGTTGTTTCAACCATAACACTTGAGAACAGCAACTTGCTGCAGCTATATATTCATCTTCAGTTGAGGATATGAAACTGTGTTCTGGTTCTTGCTAAACCATAATACCATAGAGCCTCCAAGGAATTGGCATTGACCACTAGTACTTTTCCTGTCAGTTTTATATCCTCCATGATCTAAATATGAATATGCCATTAAATACTCGTTTCCTCTTTTTGGATACCATAACCCAAGTTCTGAAGTGTCTCCTAGATATTTGAAGATTCTTTTCACTATCTCTGCATGTGATACCTTAAAAGCAAATTGATATCTCGCACACAATCCAACACTGAACTGAATATCTGGCCTGCTTGCTGTAAGATAGAGTAATGAACCAATCATTCCTCTATATTTAGTAATGTTGAAGCTAGGACCTTTTACATCAGCATCCAACAAAGTTGTAGAACTCATTGGAGTATCAGCTCCATTAGCATTATCTAATCCATACTTCTTCAACAACTCTTTCAAATAAATTGTTTGAGACACAAATATATCATTCTTCTTTTGCTTGATTTGAAGTCCAAGAAAGAAGTTCAACTCTCCCACCATGGACATTTCAAACTCTCCCTGCATAATCTTAGAAAATTCTTGACACAGATTCGTTAATAGCACCAAAAATAATATCATCAACATAAATTTGAACAATTAGAATATCATCTTTGTTATGTTTGATGAAAAGAGTTGTATCTAATTTTCCTCTGACAAAATTTTGATCAAGAAGAAACTTGCTTAATCTTTCATACCAAGCTCTAGGTGCTTGTTTCAATCCATATAAAGCTTTCTTAAGTTTGAAAACATGATCAGGCTTTGTTTCTTCTTCAAAACCAGGAGGTTGTTCTACATATACTTCCTCCATAATATAACCATTTAGAAAAGAACTTTTCACATCCATTTGATAAAGTTTAAAACCTTTAATGCAAGCAAAGGCTAAGAGTACTCGTATTGCTTCCAATCTTGCCACTGGAGCATATGTTTCCTCATAATCAATACCTTCTTCTTGATTATAGCCTTTAGCCACCAATCTTGCTTTATTTCTCATAATGATTGTTGATTCATCAAGTTCGTTTTTGAAAACCCATTTGGTCCTTATAACCGTATGATCTTTAGGTCGAGGAACCAAATCCCAAACTTGATTTCTTTGGAATTGATTTAATTCTTCTTGCATAGCAATCACCCAATCATTGTCTGATAAAGCTTCTTCCATATTAGAAGGTTCAATTTCAAAAATAAAAGTAGAGAAGGTTACCTCATTGAGAATTCTATTTCTGGTTTTGACACCTTCGTGAATATCTCCAATTACTTGATTAATCGGATGATCTTTAATATGTCTCCATGCTTTTGGTTGAGCATGATCATCGATATCTTCTATATTTTCAAAATCATTTGGTTCAAAATCATTCTATTTTGAAATATTTTTATTTTTCTTTATCAAATCCATTTCTTCTTTATCAACATGTTTTGTCTGAGAATCAAGTTCATCAAACACAACATGAATAGATTCTTCAACAGTACATGTTCTTTTATTAATAACTCTATATGCTTTACTTCTATTAGAATATCCTAGAAATAAACCTTCATCAGATTTTGAATCAAATTTACCTAAATTCTCTTTACCATTGTTGTGAATAAAGCACTTACATCCGAAGATGTGTAGATGAGCAAGATTTGGCTTTCTTCCCATGTAGAGTTCATATGGCGTCTTTCCAAGTGACTTGCGAATATATGCACGATTTGAAATGTAGCATGCAGTACTCATTGCATCTACCCAGAACACTTGTGACATTTCTTTTTCATTAAGTATTGCTCTTGCCATTTCTGTGAGGACTCTGTTCTTTCTTTCTACTACTCCATTTTGTTGGGGTGTTCTAGGTGCGGAGAAGTTGTGATCTATTCCTTCGTTGTTGCAGTAGTCTTCAAAGAGTTGATTATCAAATTCTCCTCTATGGTCTGTCCTAATAGAAATGATAGAAATACATTTCTCATTTTGAACCTTTTTAGCATACGTAATAAATTCAACAAATGTTTCATCTTTTGAAGCAATAAATATAGTCCATGTAAATCTTGTAAAATCATCAACAATCACTAAAGTATATATATTTCATCCAAAACTTTTTACTCTTGCCGGACCTACCAAATCCATATGAAGTAATTGTAAAGGTTTGGAAGTAGAAATCTCATACTTTGTTTTGAATGAAAACTTAGTATGTTTGCCTTTTTGACATGCTTCACAAATCATTTTATCTTTGAATTTTAGTTTAGGAAGACCAACAACTAAATCTTTTCTAATCAGTTTGTCAAGTTGGTTCATATTAACATGAGCCAGACGCTTATGCCATAACCAACTTTCCTTTGATCTGCTAAGAAAACAATTTTCAGAAGAATTTGAATTTAAATCAATAGTATAATAGTTACCATGCCTTTGAGCTCGGATCTTTGCCTTGATAGATTCTTTGTTTAGCTATAGATCTTTCTTGTTTACTATCAAGCATTCTTTTGAATCAAAGATCAACCAGTTATCTTTGTCAGTGCTTTGACTTACACTCAAGAGGTTGTGGCATAATCCTTCAACGTAGTATACCTTGTTGATTTGAACACCATCGGAATTTCCCACTTCACCAATTCCAGCAATACGTCCAGATTGATTACCTCTAAAAGTTACCTTTCCTCCTTCTCTGGTTTCAAGCATGGTGAACTTATTTTTGTCACCAGTCATGTGTCTCAACCATCCACTATCAATATACCACTTGTTTGCTCGTGATGCTTTGAGACATACCTACAGTAAGGTGATCAAGTTTTAGGTACCCACACTTTCTTGGGTCCTTTTTTGTTAGTATGTAATAAATATGTCCCTTTTGGAACCCATTTATACGTGCCAATAACTTGTCCTTTCTTAAAATAACATGATGAAATATAATGTCCTTTCCTATTACAATAGCTATATGATGCGAAAGGATTTGATGTATGCACAGAATTCCTGAAATATTTAAGATAAGTTCTACTGCTATTCTTTTTATTTCCTCTATTCTTATCATGATCAAACTTATATCCAATTCCAGATTTATCAAAGGAAACTTTTTGAGAGTTTAGAATAACTTTAAGAGTTTCACTTCCCTTAGTAAACTTTTCAACAGTTTTTGTTAAGTCTCTTATTTTCTTATCTTTTTCTTCACTACTTCACACGATGATATGACAGTATTTTCTAATTCCTTTACTTTCTTTCTATAAATAACCATTTCTTTAGCTACCTTGATGAATTCTGTATGCAATGCATTATATTCATATAACAATTCATCATAAGTAGGTTCAGAATCACTTACCTCAGAATCTGATTCTTCTTCTTTGGCTACCAAGCATAGATTTGCTACTTCGTCATTGTCGCTTTCTTCATCTGACGAACTATCACCCCAGATAGATTATATCTATGCTTTCTTTTTCTGCTTCTTTTTTTCTTTATTTCTGAAGCATTCAGATTTGATGTGTCCAGGTTTCCCACATTTATAGCATACTATCCGTTGCTCTTTGTTTTCTTTCTTGCTTGGTCCACCTTGATAATTTTTAAGGTTCTTTTGACCTCTTCTATAGAATTTCTTGAATTTTCTCACGATCATTCCCATTTCATCATCGTTAGGGATATCTTCATTTCTAGAAGACTCTTCTTCTTCCTTGATAGCCTTAAGTGCAACTCCCTTTTTCTTTTTATCATCGAACTCTTCTAGTTCCTTCTTGAATCTCAACTTTCCTTCATACTCAGAAAGACTACCAAAGAGAGCAGCTACGGATCTCATTGACTCTCTTTTAGCTTTTTCGATAGCTGTCACCTTTGTTTCCCATTCTTTCATAAGAATATTAAGAATCTTTCTTACCTGGGAATTTTGGTCAAAAGATTTTCCAAGTGCAGATAATTGAGTAACAAGATGAGTGTACCTGAGTTCGAATTCTGATATTCCTTCTCCAGGTTTCATATAAAATAGATCATACTCTGTAATTAGAGTATTGACTCTATTTTCTTTGATTCCAGATGTACCTTCGTGAGCGATTTCAAGGGCATCCCACATATCTTTGGCAGTTGGTAGAGTACATATTCGAAAATATTCCTTTTGACTGAGAGCACTCTGTATCATTAAAATAGCTTTACTATTTAACGTTACTAACCTTTTATCATCTTCGTCAAACTCCTCTGGGCTCTTCTTAATGACTCTATCTTTGATTTTCTTCATTAGAACATAGTCACCATCTTGTATTACATTCCATAAACCGTACTCGTTAGCCATCATGAACACTCTGAACTTAGCTTTCCAGAACAAAAATTGTTCTCCAACAAAACTAGGAGGTTTAGTAATTGAAGCTCCATCTGGAAGAATGTTTTCACCCATTGTTGCCATTTATTGGATCCTTCTCAATCTGTTAGGCTCTTCGGAGAAGACCTTGCTCTGATACCAAATGAAAGAGGCAAGCTTCACCCAAGAGGGGGTGAATTGGGTGATGTGATAAATTTTTTGCTTGATGTGGTGATATGAAATTAGTTGTAGATAGAGTAGAGTTGAGAAGATTAGGACACAGAGAGTTATATTGGTTCGGCCTAAAATCCAGGCCTACGTCTAGTCCTCAGAGATCAAGATCTATTGAGATTTTCACTATGCTTCCAAGATTCAATGGGCTCTAGAATGCCACAAAACAACAATTGTCCTCGAATGGACTACGAGCAAAAATATTCTCATACTAAGAAATTTCTCCCCCTCTTACGATAAGTCTTACGTGCAGAAAAACAACCTATGACCTTTCCCACTTGCTTACGTATGTTAGATCTCATGTTTTGATGATAACAAAGAATATTATGAAAAATATTTGATTAATAAATAAGTTTGAACAAAGTAATAACAGGGAAAAGCATCACTTGAAGTAAGCATTGGAGTAATGAAGAAAGGCCAAGAGAAAAAGTTGAGAAACTTGGTCAGAAGCAAGTTTTCTAAGGCATTACTCAAGTATGTACTCGAGTAAAGAAACAGAAACTTGAAGTAATCAGAGATACCTTCGAGTAACTTGCCAACTTTACTCGAGTAAGTACTCGAGTAATAGTGTAAATGATTCCAAGTTGCTATCGGCCTGCCAATGTTACTCGAGTAGCCACTCGAGTAATAACCAGGTAAATAACTTGGAGTTGCTCTCGGCCTGCCAACGTTACTCGAGTAGCTACTCGAGTAACCATGTAAAAGTCTTCCAGTTGCTCTCGGCCTGCCAATGATACTCGAGTATGTACTCGAGTCCCCTGTTTCAAGAAATATGTTGCTCTCGGCATTTTCAACCCTGCCAACGTTACTCGAGGAGCTACTCAAGTAACTCACTATGCTAAGCAAAAACCTGAAGGTAGTACTCAAATAACTTGATCTATTTTTATTACACTTCACTCGAGGCATTACTCAAGTATGCAGGTATTCAATGACTCATTTAAAGTGGATTACTCGAGTAAGTACTCGAGTATGTAGAATTATTTTTGAAGAAAAACCTCAAGTCATTACCCAAGTAAGCTATGCACATAAATTGAGTTTACTCGAGTATGTACTCGAGTAACAAGGTAATCAAAAAGTGCTCTCGGCCTTGAAATCCTACCAACATTACTGGAGTAAAGCATTGAGTAACCAAAAGTTTATTTGAAGGTTTACTCGAGTTGGTACCCGAGTAACCTATGAAGAAAAGAATGCATTACTCGAGTAGGTACCCGAGTAAACATGCATTTCCAAAGGTTTGATATTTTGGTTATTCCATGCACTACCCGAGTAATCTTATATTTGTTTGTTGACTTGTAGTTTATCAAAGTTTTCCCGGTGATACTCGAGTAAGTACTCGAGTAAACTTTAATGAATACTCTAGTAGCTACTCGAGTATGTAAACCCAGAAACTTAGAAATCACTCAAACGTTCATTGATTTGTTTCCTATATGATTAACCTTTCATTGTATTAGTATTCCTAGCATATTTACATATAAACAATGAAGAAATCTTATCAAATAAGGAAAGTCAAATGTGAAGTTCAAATCCCACCTACCGCCAACGGATACTTTTTAAACACTGGAAAAGTCAATAGTGGCTGCGCACTCTCCAACGGACGAGAAGAAAATGTTCCAACGGTCATCACCAACATATCTATATAAATGGGAACATCCAAACAGAGAAACAACAACAAGAACACACACGAATGTATCATCAAGTTCATTACTCTGTTTTTGCTCATTTTAGTAATTCTGTACTTCAGTGATTCTTATTCAATCTGAGAGAGAGATATTTTATTCAAACTCAATATTTGTTATTGAGATAGCTTAAGGTTGTGGAACCTTGAGTTGGGATTGGATTACAACTTGTAAGGGGGAGCGAGTGTCCAGGTGAAGGAACTTGCTTGTACTGAGGTGCCAAGAACCTACTGAATCTTGGAAGGTATAGTTAAACTCTCAGATAAGCTCTAAGGACTGGACGTAGGTCAAAGTCGTTGTGGTCGAACCAGTATAACTCCCAGTGTACACTTCGGTGATATTTCTCCTTACTCTTTACTGTTTCAATTTCACCGTCAAGTATTATATTTGCAACGAAATTTTTAGTATCACCCAATTCACCCCCTCTTGGGTGAAACGCTTGCTCTAACATTTGGTATCAGAGCATAGGTCTTCTTGTTAAGATATAACAACCTAAGAAGGATCCAATGGCAAGCATGGGTGAAGGAATTCTTCTCGACGGAGCATCCATCACTAGACCTCCCAGTTTTAGTGGAGAACATTTTTCCTTCTGGAAAGCAAAATTCAGAGTGTTCGTGATGGCTACTGAATATGGGCTATGGGATGTAATTGAGAGTGGAAACTATCAACCTACAAAGATTGTAGATTCTCAGAAAATTCCAAAGACGCCAGCAGAATATGATGAGAATGACAAGAAACTTATCACTCTCAACAGCAAGGCAATTCTGATGTTACAAAGTGCCTTGAGTCAAAGTAAATACTTCAGAATTTGCACACTTGTAACAGCAAAGGAAATGTGGGAAGCTCTGGAAGTAGCTCATGAAGGAACTTCGGGAATAAAGGAGAATCGAATCAATACCTTGGTCAGTGAATTCGATTTACTTTGAATGAAATCAGTTGAATTAATATCTGAATTTGAACTTAGATATACTCATCTTGTTAATCAACTTGCAGCTCTTAGGAAAGTCTATGATCAGCATGCCCAAGTACGAAAGATTTTGAATATTCTTTCTAAAGAATAGGAGGCCAAAGTCACTGCGATAAAAGAAGCAAAAAGAGAATCAATGAGATCAGTTGCTTCTCTATTTAGAAGTCTTTCTGAATATGAAAGCAAACTAAAGTTCAAACGGGAACTAGATGACATTGGTGACAAGAAAAAGAAAGGTCTAGCACTAAAAGCAAAGGAAGAAAATCAAGATGAGGATGAGGAATTTGATGATGATGAAATGGGCTTAACCATAAAATGATTCAGAAAATTTTACAAGAAAGGTCAAGGATTCAAACACTTGCAGAAAGGAGGAACTAGTAGCAAAGATCATATCATATGCTATGAATGTGGAAAACCAGGACATATCAAGTCAGAATGTCCAGAGTTGAATCAAAAGAGCAAAGAAAAGAGAAAAGGCAAATTCTTCAATAAAAAGAAGGCCATTGTATCTGCTATATGGGGTGATAGTTCCTCTGACGAAGAAAGTGATGAAGAAGAAGTAGCAAATATATGTCTTGTTGCTCAAGAAGAAACAGAAGAAGAGGTAAATGATTCTGAACCTACCTATGATGAATTACTTTCTGAATATAATGCTTTACATTCTGAATTCATCAAAGTAGTTAAAGAATTAGTTGTTTTCGAAAAGAAAAACAAAGCTCTTGAAATTGAACTTAAAGAAAGTTCAGAAAAGGATTGTGAAAATTGTTCCTCTTTGAAAAAGAAAAACATTGATATCACAAAAACTCTTGAAAAATTTACGCAAGGAAGTGAGATGCTAAATGTTATTTTAAAAGCTCAACGATTTGTAAATGACCGATCTGGAATTGGATATGATCCAAAATCAGATAGAAGGAAAGGTAGAAAGAAAGCAGGAGGTAAGTCATATTTGAATTATTTCCAGCATTCTGTGCATACATCAATGGAACAATAGGAACCTACAAATGGGTACCTAATGCTCATATGTTCATAAAATTATTTGTACTAACCCAAAAGGACCCAAAAAGATGTGGGTACCTAAGACTTAGTCATTTGATTGCAGGTATGTCTCAAAGCATCCAAAAATAGCAAGTAGTACATAGATAGTGGATGCTCTAGACATATGACCGAAGATTTCAAAAGTTTTACCACATTGCAACCTAAGGAAGGTGGAAAGGTAAAATTTGGAGGAAATCAATCCGGAAGGATAGCAGGAATTGGTGAAATCAAAAATGACAAAGGAATACAAGTCAAAGATGTGTATTATATTGAAGGCTTGTGTCACAATTTGCTGACTGTAAGTCAAAGTACAGATAAAGAGAACTGGGTAATATTTGACTCAGAAGATTGCTTAATTATCAACAAGAAAGACTTACAGCTTGATAAGAAGAATATCAAGGCTAAGCTCAGAGCAAAAAGGGAAGGTAACTGCTATACTCCAGATATTAGTAGAAATGAATATGAAAACTGTTTTCTGAGTAATGCTGATGAAAGTTGGCTATGGCATAAGAGATTGGCTCATGTCAATATGCATCAATTAGGCAAACTACTCAAAAAGGATTTAGTTCTTGGTTTACCCAAAGTATCTTTCAAAAATGACTTGATTTGTGACGCATGTCAAAAGGATAAACAAACTAAATCATCTTTCAAATTGAAAAATGAAATTTCAACAAATAGACCACTATAATTATTGTATATGGATTTAGTTGGCCCAACAAGAGTAAAGAGTCTTGGTGGCAACTTATATTCATTGGTCATTGTTGATGATTTCTCCATATTTACATGGGTTATTTTTCTATCATCAAAAGATGAAACCTTTGAAGAATTTATTGTTTTTGCTAAGAAAGTGCAAAATGAGAAAGGTATGACCATTGTAGGTATTAGGACCGATCATGGTGGAGAATTTGAAAATCAAGCCTTTGAAGAATATTGTGATACTAATGGCATTGATCACAATTTCTCTGCTCCAAGGACGCCTCAACAAAATGGAGTTGTGGAACGCAAGAATAGAGTGCTTACTGAAATGGCTAGAGCAATGTTAAATGAAAAGAACGTGTCTAAAGTTTTCTGGGCTGATGCTATGAGTACAACATGCTATATCTCAAATAGAGCCTATATCAAAACGAAACTTAGAAAAACCCCATACGAGCTGTACAAAGGAAGAAAGCCAAACATTGCTCATCTACACATCTTCGGTTGTAAGTGTTTCATTCATAATAATGGTAAAGATAACTTAGGAAAATTTGATTCTAAAACTGATGAAGGAATTTTCCTAGGATATTCTAACCGAAGTAAAGCATATAGAGTTTTTAATAAAAGGACATGTGTTGTTGAAGAATCAATTCATATTGTATTGAATGAATTTGAATCCTCTAACAAAACCATTGATGAAGAACAGGAAGTTATTTTAAATCAAGAAAATGGTCAATCTATTTCTAAGTCTCTTATTCCAGAAGTTGATGAGACTAAGGAAGAAGAGCAATCACTAGGTCAACCTAAAGCCTGGAAATACAATAGAAGTCATCCCTTAGATCAAGTCATAGGAGATGTGAATGAAGGGATCAAAACAAGAAATAGAATTTTCAATGAAGTTTTTCTGCATTTATTTCTAAGATTGAACCTTCTAACATTGATGAAGCCCTATCAGACAATGATTGGGTTATAGCAATGCAAGAAGAACTAAATCAATTTGAGAGAAATCAAGTTTGGGATTTGGTAACCCGACCCAAGGATCATCCGATCATTAGAACTAAATGGGTATTCAAGAACAAACTTGATGAATCCGCAATTATTGTCAGAAACAAGGCAAGGTTGGTGGCCAAAGGCTATAATCAGGAAGAAGGGATTGGTTATGAGGAAACATATGCTCCAGTGGCTAGATTGGAAGCTATACGCGTACTCTTAGCCTTTGCATACATCAAAGGATTCAAACTCTATCAAGTGGATGTAAAGAGTGCATTTCTAAATGGTTACATCATGGAAGAAGTATATGTAGAACAACCTCCAGGTTTTGAGGACGTTACCAAACCTGACCTTGTTTTTAAACTCAAAAAGGCTTTATATGGTTTAAAACAAGCTCCTAGAGCATGGTATAAAAGGCTCAGTAAGTTTCTTATTGGTCAAGGTTTTGTACGGGGAAAAGTTGATACAACACTTTTCATAAAATGAAAACATGATGATATTTTAATTGTTCAAATATATGTTGATGACATTGTTTTCGGTGCTACTAATGAATCTCTGTGTAAGGAATTTTCTGAGATAATGCAGGGAGAGTTTGAGATATCAATGATGCGAGAATTGAATTTCTTTCTTGGTTTGCAAATCAAACAGAGAAAGAATGGAATCTTCATATCTCAAACAAAGTATTTGAAAGAGTTGTTGAAGAAGTATGGAATGGATGAAGCAAATGGCACGGATACGCCTATGAGTTCAACTACGTTGCTTGATCCTGATGTCAAAGGGAAAGACTACAACATCACAAAATATAGAAGAATGATTGGATCATTACTCTATCTTATGGCAAGCAGACCAGACATCCAATTTAGTGTTGGTATATGTGCAAGATATCAATTAGCATCAAAGGAATCACATGCTGAAACGGTCAAATGAATTTTTAGATACCTTGCTGACACACCCGAATTGGGTCTGTGGTATCCCAAAGGAAGAAGTGAATATCTAGTTGCATATTCAGATTCAAATCATGGAGGACACAAGACAGACAGAAAGAGCACCAGCGGACAAGGGCAATTTCTTGGAGGATATCTTGTATCATGGTTTAGCAAGAAACAAAATATAGTGTCTCTTTCATCAACAGAAGCCGAATATGTTGCAGTCTCAAGTTGTTGTGCACAAGTGATATGGTTAAAACAACAACTACAAGATCTTGGCATTTATCTCAAAGAAATACCAATCTATTGTGACAATACCAGTACAATAAGCTTGGCGAAAAATCCAATTCAACATTCTAGAACCAAGCATATCGATGTCAGACATCACTTCATCAGAGATCATGTTCAAAAGAAAGATGTGAAAGTAATATTCATTCCTACTTATCTTCAACTAGCTGATATCTTCACAAAACCCCTTGCAAAAGATCAATTTCTATATATTAGAAGAGAATTGGGAATGGTAAATCCCAATTAGTTGTAAGTTATTTCAATTTCTCATAATATTAGATGAAGTCATTTGATAATGTTTTGATGATTATTAATTTAAGGATCGGAGTATATAGAAACTTGTTTTGTAGGAAGGTTGAAACTCTGTTTTGAGAAATAAAAACAGAGGTTATCAGAGGACACATTTACGGGAGTACCAACTTGAAGTAATGACTGACAGAGAACCATTACCCGAGGAACAACTTGAAGTCAAGAAGCACTTTACTCGAGTAACTACTCGAGTAATAGACTTCCGAAACTGGAAGTAACGGATCAAGTTACCTGGAATTTAAGTCAAACGATTCAATTACTAAGAAATGAACAGTCAGAAGTTGAAAAGACAAGTTACCCGAGGCGAGCCTCGAGTAAACTTAAAGCTTACTCAAGTAAGGACTCGAGTAACTGCAAGACCAGATTTTCAAATTGATGGAAAACAACTTAAATCTGCTCAAAATTGGTTATAAATGATCGAGGGAATATACATGGATAATTACAATATTATTCATGCCAGGTACGCAATTTAAATGAATTATTTTAAGATTTTCTATATGATCACTCGAGTAAGGACTCGAGTAAACATGAAGTTTACTCGAGTAAGGCCTCGAGTAATGTCGGGTTTTATGTCTTTATATGTCGCAAACTCAGTCATTTCCACAAAATCTCCTTGAGTAAATCACTCTACACTCTCACAAAAACTTTTCACAATCGATTCCTTGCATCATTTCCGTCAAAACCCAACAAATTTCAACCCCAAAAACTTCCTATTCTGCTCAGATTCTCTGTGCCCTATCTCACGACTCTTGGCTCTGTTTTTCTGAGATTTTCATTTTTCTCTGATTCAAGATGGTTAGAACCAAAAATCTTACTCCCACAGATTCCTCTGAATCCCAACGACTCTCTGACCCTCTTTCTTCTCCTCCCAGAAAGAGAAGGAAACTTACCCCTAGATCAAAAGCCAAAATCCAACCTCAACCGAAACCGAAACCGAAACCGAAACCAAAAGGGGTTGTGATCAAAGAGCCTATAGTTACATGGGCTCTATCTAAAAAGAGCACCTCTACTGGGAGAGGCAAAAGTGCAAAGTCTCCCTCACCTCCACCCTCGGATTCCTCAACTCCCTCCTTCACACCAAAGCCTTTTAAAAAGCCCAAATATGATAAGAATATGGCAAAGGTAATGGCTAGCATTCTAGATCAAATGGAGACGGGACAATCTTCAAAGAAGTCTAAATTACCAGAAGAGGAGATCACCAACCCTCCAAAGGGGTTCAATGTCAACAAACTGGAGGAGTCCCCAAAGTATCTCATTCAATTTTCCAGGAGGAAAGTATGTAAGACACACTATGTGGACCTCAAGTTACTTCAGGAGGTATTGAAGCATGATCTTAGTTCCTATTTAGAACCTTTTATGCCTTGGCTTTCGATTAGATTACCTTTTTGCACAATAGTGATCACACATTTTTATTGCAACCTTGAGATCCTAGATGAACCAAATAGGACCTCAGCTGAGGAAGAGATGACCACCACTGTGAGAGGCCAAAAGATTCTCATTTCACCCTCTAGGATAAACATGTGGTTAGGGATAGAGAACCCCCCAGATAACATTTACTCCCAACTTGACCCAAACCAAATATTTTCTGTCCTTAAACCTGGTGAGCTTGTTGGCCCTTTAAATTTCAAACCGAGTGATATGTGTGATCATCACAGGGTTCTATGGTACATCTACTCTAGATCCCTTGTGAACAAGGCCAACAACTATACCTACTTCTCTGATAGGGACTTTAGATGGTTTGCTTCACTTCTCCTGAAGGAATAGAAAGATTTGGGGGAGTACATTTTCACCTAGATGAAGAGGTACAGGGTGGATGGGAAGGCTACCACACCGATGCCATATCCTCAGGTTGTGTCACTTATTCTAAAGGAGAATAAGATATGGTATCTGGAGAATAAGGAACCTATTAAGAGGATTACTCCGGTTGGGAGAAATCAGATTGGCAAGCACGATATTGACATACCTCTCAAGGGTCCTCTGGAATCTGGGTCGAAGAAGAAGAAGACTGAGACTGAGACTAGCAAGATAGATGACACTCAGTTGTCGGCTCCAGCTGCTACTACATCATCACCCTCTTTTCTCAATACCACACTCCAGTACTTCATGGAAAATATGCTGAGAGGATTCCATGTGGACATTGCCAACACCAACATATCTATATAAATGGGAACATCCAAACAGAGAAACAACAACAAGAACACACACGAACGTATCATCAAGTTCATTACTCTGTTTTTACTCATTTTAGTAATTCTGTACTTCAGTGATTCTTATTCACTCTGAGAGAGAGATATTTTATTCAAACTCAATATTTGTTATTGAGATAACTTAAGGTTGTGGAACCTTGAGTTGGGATTGGATTACAACTTGTAAGGGGGAGCGAGTGTCCAGGTGAAGGAACTTGCTTGTACTGAGGTGCCAAGAACCCACTGAATCTTGGAAGTTATAGTTAAACTCTCAGAGAAGCTCTGAGGACTGGACGTAGGTCAAAGTGGTTGTAGCCGAACCAGTATAACTCCCAGAGTACACTTCAGTGATATTTCTCCTTACTCTTTACTGTTTCAATTTCACCAAGTTTTATATTTGCAACAAAATTTTTAGTATCACCTAATTCACCTCCCTCTTGGGTGAAATGCTTGCTCTAACAACGTATACAAGTCTTATGAGCAGCAATGTTCTCTCCCGCTTACACCACTGTAAGTCTTACAAGGAGCAACATTCTCTACTGCTTGCATCTTATAAGTCTTATGAGTGGAAGGTTTTGCTAGTAATTCTCTCAACTGCTTCTCTCGTAAGGATATCTACCCTCTTAAGGTCCCAATACCTTGAGATCAAATCAAAATAGAATTTGAAATGTATGTAGACTCTCTTACAGAGCAAGTATGATAAACACTAAAGATCAATATGAATATAGAGAAAATGTGAATAACATAGAATCGTGAATTTGCTTGTGATTTCTTGTGCTTCGTTATTTTTTACGATCTCTGGAACTCTGTATTTATAGATGTTCAATTTTGCCTGTTTGAATCATAATCATTGAGGAGCAGGGCATGTTACTGTAGAACGGCATGGGTACGTTTGATATCTTTGAACATGGTAGGTACGTGCTTGTAATGATGTTGTCTGCCGTTGTTTGACTTCCTTCACGTCTGTTTATTTCAAACGTTCTACCTCCTGTATCACACTTATAATACATTCTAAATGATGTCAAATAATAATAATAAGTGATAATAAGATAAATAAATATCATTAAACCATATTCGGATTGAACGCTATAACACTGGTGCATTTTGTCTTCTGGCAGAGTATCACTCGAGCATAGATGGGCTCACTCGAGTGAACTCACAAATTTTCTCTTTGTTCTTCAGTTTAATACTTGCACTTCCACAAGATTTCAGAGAGTTCATTTTCTCACTCGCGAGTGATGTGGGGCCTCACTCGAGCACAACTCCTTCTGCTCAAGTATCCTTGTTTATTTCACTAAGAGACGCGTCTCTAGATAACACTCGCATACCATATTAGCATGAGTGAGATTTTGCACTTACAGGTGATGTGGCCCTCACTCGAGTAAACATACTTTTGCTGATGTAATATACTCTTGTTATCAGCACGTGCATCAGGATTTGAGAGAGTTGAATTTCACACTCGCGAGTGCTGATGTGTCACTCAGGCATATGAAGTCTCACTCGGGCATACTTGTGCTTCTCTAACCTTGATGACTCTCAGCCAAACACTTGCAGTCCCTCACTCGCTAGTGCTCGAGTGCAAATTAACTTCTTGCTCGAGTGTTGGTTACAATGCTCGAGTGCATCAGTAAGGATGATAGGAATTGGTCTTGGCTAAACACTTGCAGTCCCCCACTCGCATATGCTCGAGTAAGAATGAGCCTCATGCTCGAGTGCTATCTCCAGTGCTCCAGTGCATCAGTAAGAATTACAATAATTTGCTTTCGGGAAAACACTTTCTGTCTAACACTGGCATATGCTCGAGTACAAAAGAGCTCCTTGCTCGAGTGCTAGTTCTGTTGCTCGAGTGCATCAGTTAAATCTGACAGTAGACATTACAGAACCTTGCCATATGCATTGGGTAACTTTGAAATCATTCCTTGACTTATAAAACCATGCTTTGTACACAATTACCTTTTATTATCATCAAAACTTGGGATCTAACAGTATCCTTTCGTTTCTTTAGGATACCCCACGTAAAGGAACTTTCAGGATTTAGGCACTAATTTATCAGAGGCTTGTTGCTTAACATATACCTTGCATCCCCAGATCTTGAGAAAAGATATACTTGGTTTCTTTCCAGTTCATATCTCATATGGTGTCTTTTAAATTGCCTTAGATGGAACATGATTTAGTGTGAATGTAACTGTCTTTATAGCCTGTCCCCAAAAGGACAATGGAAGATCTGTTTAACTCATAATAGATTGAACTATCTTTAAAAAAGTTTGATTCCTCTGTTCTGAAAGGCCATTCCATTGTGGTGTTCTTAGAGGAGTTAATTGTGAGATTATCCCATAACTCCTAAGATGGTCAATGTGAAAGAGACAAGCTTCACCTAAGAGGGGGTGAATTGGGTGATATGATAAATATTTTGGTTGATGCGGTGATATAGCAATAGCTGTAGATAGGGTAGAGTTGAGAAGATAAGCATATAGAGAGTTATACTAGTTTGACCCAAAACCCAGGCCTATGTCCAGTCCTCAGAGATCAAGACCTACTGAGATTTTCACTATTCTTTCAAGATTCAGTGGGCTCTCAGAACGCTGTAAAACAACAACCGTCCTTGAAAGGACTACGAGTAGAGATACTAGAAATTTCTCTCCCCCTTACGACAAGTCTTACGTGCAGAAAAACAAACCTATGACCTTTCTCTCTTGCTTATGTATACAAGTCTTATGAGCAACAACGTTCTCTCCTGCTTACACCACTGTAAGTCTTACAAGAAGCAATGTTCTCTACTGCTTGTATCTTATAAGTGTTATGAGCAGAAAGTCCTACTAGGAATTCTCTCACTTCTTCTCTCGTAAGGAAATCAACCCTCTCAAGGTACCAGTACCTTGAGATCAAATGAAAATAGAATTTGAAGTGTATATAGACTCTCTTACAGAGCAAATATGATAATCACTGAGGAACAAAATGAATACAAAGAAAATATAAATAACAGAGACTCGTGAATTTGCTTGTGTGAATTCTTGCACTTCTTTATTTTTTATGGTCTCTGGAGCTCTGTATTTATAGACAGTTGTTTTTGCCCGTTTAAATAATAATCATTGTGGAGCGGAGCATTTTACTGTGGAACAGCATGCATACGTTTGAAATCTTTGAACGCGGTAGATACGTGCTTGGATGGTCATAATGATGCTGTCTGCCGTTGTTTAACTTCCTCTATGCTTTTCTAATTCAAACATTCAAACTCCTGTATCACACTCATAATATATGTTAAATGTTGTTATATAATAATAATAAGTAGAAATAGAATGAATAAATAACATTAAACCATATTTGGATTGAATGCTATAAGACTGGTGCGTTTTTTGCTTCTAGCACATATCACTCAAGTGATGTGATGTCTCACTCAAGTTCAATGTCATATTTTCTCCATTTGCTTCAGTTTTATACTTGCACTTCCACATGATTTTGAGAGAGTACATTTTCACACTTATGAGTGATGTGGGACCTCACTCAAGCACAGGTCTCCTCACTCTAGTGCTTCTTCATTTTACACTATGAGCCACATTTCTGAACAACACTCGCATCCCATTTTATCAAAAGTGTGATTTTGCACTTGCAGGTGATGTGGGCCCTCACTCGAGCATACTTACCCTCACTCGAGTGAGCAGAATATTCTTCTATAATATTTTCTTTGTCTTCATCACTTGCATCAGAGTGAAGAGAGTTAGGTTTCTCACTCGGGTGCATGTACTCTCACCCGGGCATGCTTATTCTTCTCTGCTCTGCATGACTCTAGAGCAAACACTCACAGTCCCTCACTCGCTAGGACTCGGGTGCACCTAAGGCCATCACTCGAGTATAGAAACTTCTGCTCGAGTAAAGTGTTGATATCTTATTTCTGACTTTGCTCTCTATCAAACACTTTCTGTCCAACAATTGCATGTGCTCGAGTGCAAAATAGCTTGATGATCGAGTGTTAACATTGCTCGAGTGCATCAGGAAAATTAACAACAAACACTTCTAAACTTTGTAAAATACATTTGGTAATCCTTTTAACCATTACAAAGTATGAATTTCTTACCACAACACACAATGATCTTTTGTTATCATCAAAACTTGGAATCTAACATTCTCCCCCTTTTTGATGATGACAAAACCTTTGTGATGAGTTTTTAAAAACACTTGATTTTGAAAACATTTTAAAATGCATATTTCACCAAAGTTTAGATTTTTGCACTTAATCTCAATTGTTTCCTGCAATACTTCCAATGAACACTTAAAAAACCAAGATAAGTCATAGTATCACAGAAACCATTAAATCTAAACACAAAACTTAACAAACTTGGTAATGTTCATTAGTAGACTTGTAAATTACAATATTAAGCTTGAATTAACATTTACCCTTAAAACCCTATATACAACCATGTTAGCAAAAATAAACCAAAAAATAACAATAGTCCTACCCAATACAGAAAAGCTACCCAAAACTAAATTCTAACTTCCCATATCAAACCATAATAGCTCAGAAACCATCACAGATCCTTCTCCCCCATTTTGTCAGTATCAGAAGGGGGCTGAAGAAAAGTGAGATTAGATCGTGGGGCAAAGAGCACCATGGCAGTGGAAGGGTCAACTGGCACCGGCTCAAAAAGTGGAGATGATGGCTGAGGAACAGAGGCTGCAAGAGGTGGTGAAGGACCCCAATCATAAGTGACATCAACATTGGAATCCAGGTCTGTGAAGAGAACATGAGTCTATGTTTGAAGAGGTGAAGTTATGGCAGGAGTAGACTCAGGTGGCACCTCAGAAGAAGTAGTCAGAAAATGAGTGCGTAAGAAGATTTCCATATCAGTGATTTTTCTCAACATATCTTCTTGAGTCTTGAACATCAAGTCAAATTGGTATTAGCTTTGTCCACCAACTTTAAGACTTATAACTCCATCGTGTTCACCAATTTCTCATACTCATTCATCAATTCCTTTTTCAGACCAGTCACAGCTTGACTGATCACTTCAACCAGATGGGTTGAAAGTGATGCATTCAGGAAAGATGGAGGTGGAATGGAACCTTGAGCAGAAGATTGAGCCTCATCACCTCTCGATGGAGTGGCTTCTCTCTGAGATGCAGCCCTGGTTTGACTCACTGGAAAATTGATACTCATATATGTCAATTGAGTCTTACCAAACCTCAGAATGGTTACCCTCTCAGTTTTCTCCAAATACCATACTTTGTTTTTCTTGAGAATGAGAGACACAATTTATGGATATGGTATGGTGGCAAATCTTGATGAAGAAAATCAAAATCTTCTCATCTCACTAAAGATAAGCTCACCCATATTTCTTCGTTGACCGGCTAGGAAGGAGGCCAGCAAGTAGTAATCTCTCTGAGCAAAATGGGTATAATTTTTGGATTTGTTAACAATACTACGAGAGTATATGTAGTGAAGGGCATGAATAGAATCAAGCATGTTAATATGCTTAAAGTTAAGAGGGCCTATTGGGTCATTTGGTCTTAAAAGCTGGAAGGCTTTATTGGCTAATAGAGTGGGTGGATCAGAAAGAGGTACAACATATCCAAGTATATCATTAATGATATTAGCATATATCATAATAAATTGATCTCTAATAGTGGTAGATACTTCTTCCTCTACTAACTCTCCGATCCTAGATTTTATATTATGGGTTTTCATGTTGCAATAGAAGGTTTTCACAACATAGGGTGAATAAAGAATATAAACACTTAGCCAGGGATCTTAAAATCCAAGAAAAGGATGAAAATCCAAACCACAGCTTTTCATAAGATAATCTAAGTCCACATAAACTATGGGACAGAATTGTCTATGTGCAAACTCATAATCATATACCTTCTATTTCAGTGCCTTCAATTCCTTAACATTGAAGTCTTCAGGAGGATTTTTGACTTGTTCTTCCTCTGGAGCCTGTGATGTGGAAGGAACCCCTGAAGCAGCCATATTGGACTGGCCAACCTGATATGAACTTGAGGCACCGGCTTGTGAGGCAATTTTTCCAACCAATATGTCAAGCCTTGACTTCTCCATTGCTTTCCAGAGTTGCATATTGAAGGAGTCATCAAAGGAATAAGATTTTTGTGGTTGCTCTGTGTCCTTCTTCTTTCCTCTTCCTTTGACTTCTTTGGATTGAGACTGAGTAACAATCAGTTCTTTAAAAACCACTCCCTTTGGTTTCTTTTGTGGAGGTTGATCCTTCTTAGCCATTTGAGGCTTAGGATGAGGTTTCTTGGCTGGAGTTCTCTTTTTGGTTTCGGGTTTAGGAAGAGGCGTAGGAGTAGAAGATAGAGAAGGTGTAGGAGAAGAGGATGTGGCCATCAGAGTCTCTAAAGCACTAGAGGCTGAATGAGTGGGTAAAGGTGAATGGGATCTTTGGTAAACAACAGGAATCTTAGTTCTAGCCATTTAGAACTGAAAGGAGAATCACAAATTTGCTAAGGGCTTGGGGAAAGATATTTAAAGAGTTTCTTCGGTTAGGGCATTAAATAAGAAGCTTAAAGGATAAATCTCACCTTATGAAGATGATTAAGGAGTTGTAACAATGATTTGAAGCAATATGATGTGTTTAATCGATGGGTAATGGTCAAAGGTAAAGAGATACGCCCTTCGAGTGACGTGACGCTTCGAGTGAAAGGAAGAAGTACGACGGTCTGAGCTATCACGAAACTAAAATAAGTGCCAACACTCAAGTGACAACCCTAGTGCTCGAGTGTTGTTCATAGAGTGCTCAAGTAAGACCATATTGTGCTCGAGTGACATTCAAAAAAATCTGATAAAGCATGTAAAAGCGTACTTGATTTAAATATATCTTGTTATATTTTTCATCTTTGTACACAAATCCTCCAAAATCACTTGAGTAACCATGCTTTGAATAAGCATTTGTATAAATTTCTTCCTTCTGCTCGAGTTCTCTTGCTTTACTTCAGGTAAATTCATACCATGCTCGAGTGACGTTCTTCCCTCACTGGAGTGAGACCTGTCACTCTTGGTATGCTTGAGTGAGTTTCAAGAGTTCTTACATACTCAGTTAATCCCTATTTTACATAGCTTGAAGTAGAGTATATGCTATAGTTCTAGACTCGAGCATTGTTGACTGACTCCAGTAAGAATGAACTTAGCACTCGAGTGACACTCCCAGTGCTCGAGTGACAGACCTGCAAAAATAATTTCTACATACTCTGATGCCTAAGTCAGTATGGTTATCATCAAAAACTCATTAAACATAATAATTAACAAGAAAAACTTACAACTCATTGGGATTAACCATTACCAATTCTCTTCAAATATATAAGAATTGATCCTTAGCTATTGGCTTTGTGAATATGTCAGTGAGTTGAACATGTGTTGGTATGAATTCTACTTTGACATCCTTCTTTTTCACGTGATCTCGAATAAAATGATGTTGGATATCTATGTGTTTGGTCCCTGAATGTTGCATAGGATTCTTCGCCAAGCTAATAGTACTAGTGTTGTCACAATAAATTGGAATCTCTTTTAAGTATATCCCTAAATCCTGAAGTTGTTGTTTCAACTAGAGTACTTGAGAACAACAGCTTGCTGCAGCTATATATTCAGCTTCAGTAGAAGATAATGACACTGTGTAGTGCTTCTTGCTGAACCATGATACCAGAGAGCCTCCAAGGAATTGACATTGACCACTAGTACTTTTCCTGTTAGTTTTATATCCTCCATAATCTGAATCTAAATAGGCCATCAAATTGGATACCATAGGCCAAGTTCTGCAATATCTCCTAGGTATTTAAAGATTCTTTTCACAGTATTTGCATGTGATACCTTAGGAGCAGATTGATACCTTGCGCATATTCCAACACTGAACTGTATATCCAGCCTGCTTGCTGTAAGATAGAGTAATAAACCAATCTTTCCTCTATATTTAGTGATGTTGTAATTAGGACCTTTTACATCAGCATCCAATAATGTTGTAGAACTCATTGGAGTATCAGCTCCATTAGCATTGTCCAATCCATACTTCTTCAACAACTCCTTCAAAAATATTGTTTGAGATACAAATATCCTATTCTTCTTTTGCTTAATTTGAAGTCCAAGAAAGAAATTTAATTCTCCCATCATGGACATCTCAAACTCTCCCTGCATAATCTTGGAAAATTCTTGACACATAGATTATTTGTAGCATCGAAAATAATATCATCAACATAAATTTGAACAATTAGAATATCATCTTTGTTATGTTTGATGAAAAGAGTTGTATCCACTTTTCCTCTGAGAAAGTTTTAATCAAGAAGAAACTTGCTTAGTCTTTCATACCAAGCTCTAGGTGCTTGTTTCAAACCATATAAAGCTTTCTTAAGTTTAAAAACATGATCAGGCTTTGTTTCATCTTCAAAACCAGGAGGTTGTTCTACATATACTTCCTCCATAATATAACCATTTAGAAAAGCACTTTTCACATCCATTTGATAAAGTTTAAAACCTTTAATGCAAGCAAAGGCTAAAAGTAATCGTATTGCTTCAAATCTTGCCACTGGAGCATATTTTTCCTCATAATCAATACCTTCTTCTTGATTATAGCCTTTGGCTACCAATCTTGCTTTGTTTCTCATAATGATTGCTGATTTATCAAGTTTGTTTTTGAAAACCCATTTGGTTCCTATAACCGAGTGGTCTTTAGGTCGAGGAACCAAATCCCAAACTTGATTTATTTGGAATTGATTTATTTCTTCTTGCATAGCAATAACCCAATCATTATCAGATAAAACTTCTTCCATATTAGAAGGTTCAATCTCAGAAATAAAAGCAGAAAAAGTTACCTTATTGAGAATTCTATATCTAGTTTTGACGCCTTCATGAATACCTCTAATTACTTGATCAATTGGATGATCTTTAATATGTCTCCATGCTCTTGGTTGAGCATTATCATCGACATCTTCTATATTTTCAAAATCATTTGTTTCAAGATCATTCTGTTTTGAAATAGTTTTTTTTCTTTATTAAATCCATTTCCTCTTCAACAAAATGCTTTGTCTGAGAGTCAGTTCATCAAACACAACATGAATGGATTCTTCAACTATATATGTTCTTTTATTAAAAACTTTATATTCTTTACTTCTATAAGAATATCCTAGAAATAAACCTTCATCATACTTTGAATCAAATTTACCCAAGTTTTCTTTACCACTGTTGTGAATAAAGCACTTGCATCCGAAGATGTATAGATGAGCAAGATTTAGCTTTCTTCCGTTATAGAGTTCATATGGGGTCTCTCCAAGTGACTTGCACTTATATGCTTGATTTGAAATGTAGCATGCGGTACTCATTACATCAACCCAGATCACTTATGACATTTCTTTTTCATTAAGTATTGCTCTTGCCATTTCTGTAAGGACTATGTTCTTCCTTTCTACTACTCTATTTTGCTGGGGTGTTCTAGGTGCAGAGAAGTTGTGATCTATTCCCTCGTTGTTGCAGTAATCTTCAAAGAGTTGATTATCAAATTCTCCTCCATGGTCTGTCCTAATAGAAACAATAGAAATACCTTTCTCATTTTGGACCTTAGCAAACATAATAAATTCGACAAATGTTTCATCTTTTGAAGCAATAAATATAGTCCATGTAAATCTAGTAAAATCATCGACAATTACTAAAGTATATAGATTTCCTCCAAAACTTTTTACTCTTGCTAGACCTACCAAATCCATATGAAGTAATTGTAAAGGTTTGGAAGTAGAAATCTCATACTTTGTTTTGAATGAAGATTTAGTTTGTTTACCTTTTTGCAAGCTTCACAAATCATGTTATCTTTGAATTTTAGTTTAGGAAAACCAACAACTAAATCTTTTCTAATCAGTTTGTCAAGTTGGTTCATATTAACATGAGCCAGACACTTATGGCATAACCAACTTTCCTCTGATCTGTTAAGAAAACAATTTTAAGAAGAATTTGAATTTAAATCACTAGTATAACATTTACCGTCCCTTTGTGCTCAGATTTTTGCCTTGATGGATTCTTTATTAAGTGGCAGATCTTTCTTGCTTACTATCAAGCATTATTTTGAATCGAAGATCACCCAATTATCACTGTCAGTGCTTTGACTTATACTCAAGAGGTTGTGGCATATTCCTTCAACGTAATATACATTATTGATTTGAACACTATCGAATTTTCCCACTTCACCAATTCCAGCAATACGTCCAGATTAGTTACCTCCAAAAGTTACCTTTCCTCCTTCTCTGGTTTCTAGCATGGTGAACTTATTTTTGTCACCAATCATGTGTCTCGAGCATCCACTATCAAGTTACCACTTGTTTGCTCGTGATACTTTGAGACATACCTAGAGTAAGGTGATCAAGTTTTAGGTACCTCCACTTTCTTGGGTCCTTTATAGTTAGTATGCAATATTTTTTGTACATGTATCCCTTTCAGAACCCATTTATATGTGCTAATGACTTGTCCTTTTCTAAAATAACATGATGAAGTATAATGTCCTTTCCTATTACAATAGCTACATGATGCAAATAGATTTGATGTATGCACAGAATTCTTAAAATATTTGAGATAAGTTATACTGCTATTTTTCTTATTTTTATCATGATCAGACTTATATCCAATTCCAGATTTATCAAAGGAAACTCTCTGAGAATTTAGAATAACTTTAAGAGTTTCACTTCCTTTCGTAAATTTTTCCACAGTTTTTATTAAATCTCTTATTTTCTTATCTTTTTCTTCACATGCTTCACATGATGATATAACATTATTTTTTAATTCTTTTACTTTCTTCTTGTAACTAACCATTTCTTTAGCTACCTTGGTGAATTCAGTATGCAATGCATTATATTCAGATAAAAACTCATCATAAGTAGGTTCAGAGTCACTTACCTCAGAATCTGATTCTTCTTCTTTGGCTACCAAGCATAGATTTGCCACTTCGTCGTCATCGCTTTCTTCATCCGACTAGCTATCACCCCAGATAGATTATATGTATGTTTTCTTCTTCTGCTTCTTCTTGTCTTTGTTTCTAAAGCAGTCGAATTTGATATGTCCTGGCTTCCCACATTCATAGCATACTATCTGTTGCTCCTTATTTTCTTTCTTGCTTGGTCCACCTTGATAATTTTTGAAGTTCTTTTGGCCTCTTCTATAGAACTTCTTGAATATTCTTATGATCATTCCCATATCATCATCATCAGGAACATCTTCATTTTTAGAAGATTCTTCTTCCTTGATAGCTTTAAGTGCAACTCCTCTTTTCTTTTTATCATTAAACTCTTCTATTTCTTTCTTGAATCTCAACTTCCTTTCATACTCAAAAAGGCTACCAAAGAAAGCAGCTACGGATCTCACTCAAGTATAGCATGATATTTCCCTCTCTCTTCAGTGTATCAGTAGAGTTCTGAGGTTGAAACCAAGAGTACAGTTCTTCACTTGCAAGTGATAAGGGTTCCCACTCTAATACATAGGGTATCACTCGAGTGTATGTGCATGTAGCACTATGGATGTGCGTCTCGGGTTAGCACTTGCAAGCAAATTGTCAAGAGTTCACGTGGGCAATTGAGACTATAAGAAAGTCACTCGAGTGCTAAGGCTAGTGCTCGAGTGCACTTGTTACTTTAGGGTTTTAGTTGCTCTCGGGTTGTTACTTTCTGCACCCTACTCAATGGGACTCAGGTGAATATGTGTCATCACTGAGTGCCAAGGATAGTGCTTAAGTGAATTGGCCACTCTAGGGTGTGTTGGTGCTCTCGGGTACACAATTTCTATGTCTCATTTGCTGGGACTCAAGTGCGATTGGGAGTATCACTCGAGTGAGGCCTTCTTCACTCGATTGACTCAGCTAAAAAGTAGTACTTTTGCTTCTAAAAAGGGATCTTCAAGGTAGTTTTCCCCAACCTTTAGGTGTGGGTTTAGAATTCTAATGGTCACCCAAAGAGTTTAAATGATAACCAACTTGAAGTGTTATGCAATTAAGAATTTGGAAAAGAGATTGATCTATTTTCCTTAATCTTGGTTATAGGGTTTGACATTTGCCGTACTCGTGAGCCCACTGTGCCGAGGAACGTCAAGAAAGAACAAAGTAGTAACTCTTTCTCTTATATTGTGTATAAAACATCGTATGTATGTTGTCATGCATTGAGATGCTTTGTGATGCTTTGAGATACTGCTGCCATTACAGTATAAGTTGTCACATTGAGCATAATGATTACACTGTAAGCTGTCACATTGAGCATAGAGATTACAGCGAAAGCTGTCGTATTGTGTATACAGCTGTGAGTGCTATTGTGTGTGGCATGAGCCATACATCATTGTGTAGCTGCTAAACATGATCTTACATGCTATGTGTTTATATATTGTATGAGTGATTTGTTACAAATGGGATTCTCTTAAATCTCATTCTTTACTTTGACTAACCTTCAGACAGGGCGAGTGGCTCCAAGGAGAAACGAATGACCAGAAGTAGCTAGGACCCTATAGGGTTATTACTTTTGGGTTGTTGGTTATCCATTTGGATCTGGGATTACTGTATATTATTTTTGGGGATGTACATAATATTTTGAAACGGTATTGTAATCCCCTATATAGGAAACTTTAAACCCTTATTGAGTGAACCCCGGGAGTTGCCAGGACTTTATTATACACTCTGATATATTTAAATGTGTTATAACTATACAAGTAATTATATTTGATATTTGAACTTGAGACCAAGATGGGGAAGGAATTTTGAAAGATTTTGTGCAATCCTCCCATAAGGAAGGGATTGTAAAATGACTTTTGATGATTATTGGTCTCTATTTCATCTTAATTATGAATTTTGAATTATAATTATGGTTTTAAATGCAGGGGTTACATATGTGAAGTTATCTTATTCGCCAATATCTTCGTACTCGATAACATGTTTAAGGTCCAATTGGTACTTCTTCAATTTTGTTACATGAAATATGTCATGAAGTCTACTCAAGTTTAGTGGTAGGGCTATTCGATAAGCCACTGGCCCAATTCTTGCAAGAATTTCAAAAGGACCAATATACCATAAGCTCAGCTTCTTTCTCTTGATTGCTTGAATGGAGATACTTTCAAAAACACATTATCTCTGACTTTAAATTTTAGAGGTATTCTCCTTTTATCAGCATAGCTTTTATGTCTACTCTGTGATGCTAAGAGCCTCTTTTTGATAATTTTCATTTGCTCTGTGGTCTGATCAACCAGATCCGGCCCATAAATTTTCTCTCAGACAATTCTATCCAACATAAGGGTAATTGGCATTTCTTTCCATGCAATACTTCATACGGAGCCATCTGGATACTCACATGATAAACTATTGTTGTAAGCAACTTCAGCAAGTGGAAGGAAATAATCCTAACTTCCCTTGAAATCCAGTACACATGCCCTCAACATATCTTCTAGCATCTATATAGTTCTTTCTGACTATCCATCAGTCTATAGGTAATAAGCCATACTAAATCTTAGCTTCATACCTAGAGCTTTCCAAAACTTGGATGTAAAATGAGGATCTCTGTCTGAGAAAATACTTTTCATGTGCTATTTTCTCTCTTATATAGATTTCTACCAACTTCTCAGGAGAATAACTGGCATTGATGGGAATAAAGTATGCCAACTTGGTAAGACGATTGACAATTACCAAAATCGCATCATGATTTCTGATTCAAGATAACCCCACCACTAGATCCAGGTAATGTTGTCCCACTTCCATTCAAGAATTTCCAGACTTTGGAGAAGTCATGTCAGGTAAGACATCGAGCTACCTATTTGGTCATGTCACTCTTCAGTCTTGGCCACCAATATTCAGACTTCAAATTTTGATACATCTTAACCACTCCTGGATGGAGAGTATCTTGCTCTTGTGTGCCTTATCCAAGATTTTTTGCCTCAGATCAGCCTTTGGTAGTACATATATGTGCTTCTTGTATCTGACAATCTGCTTGGTGAAAGATCATGATCTTGACTTTCACCTCGTGAAATCATCTCCTGAATAGACCTTGCTCATCCATCATATATATGAGCTTCTTCAATTTCTACTCTCAAATAGGTTTCGTCTTGACTAGCACTGAAGTTAGCAAGAAGTAATTCATTTGGTACATTCATGTTCAGGAACACTTCGTTTGACAAATTCAATCTTGTAATTCTTCTAGCAATTTCTATTCTTGTACCATATGCCACCTATACTGCCTTTCTACTCAGAGCATCTATAATGACATTCACTTTCCCTGGTTAATATCTAATTTCAAGATTGTAATCTTTCAGCAACTCCATCCTTCTACGCTCTCTCATATTCAGTTCTTCTGATCATGAAGAAACTTGAGACTCTTGAGGTCACAGTACAATTCTATAGTGTTACCATACAGGTAGTGCCACCATTCTTCAAAACAAACACGTTTGTTGCAAGTTCCAGATCATGAGTGGGGTAATTCAATCCATAAGACTTCAGCTATCATGAGGCATATGCCACTACTCTACCCTACTGCATAAGGATACATCTCAATCCCTTCTTACTAGCATCAGTATAAACCATGTAGGTTAGCTAGGATCTAGGATAATCAATACTAGTATGGTCGTCAATCGCTCCTTCAGCTATATAACCTCTTTTCACAAAATTCATCCTAGATAAATGTTTGGTTCTTTCTTGTGAGATTTTTCAATGGTAAGGAAATTCAAGAAATATTTTGTATAAACCTACGATAGTAACCAGCAAGACCCAGAAAACTACATATTTGTATTATAGTCTCTGGCCTCTTCCAGTTCAGTATTGCTTCCACTTTGCTATGATCTACAAAAAACCTTTTCTTGTGAGATAACATAGCCCAGAAATCTGACTTCTGGAAGCCAAAACTCACATTTACTTAGTTTGGTGTAGAGTTACTTTTCTTTCAGAATATTCAATACTATTCTCAGATGATTCTCATACTCTTCTCTACTCTTCAAGTATACTAAGATGTCATCAATAAAGACTACTACAAACTGATCCAGATACTGACAAAAGATAAAATTCATACAATCCATCAACATGGCAAGTGTATTGGTTAAACCAAATGGCATCACCAAGAATTCATAATACCCATATCAGGTTGAAAAGGTTGTTTTTAGAACATCCTCTGCTTTAACTTGCAGCTGATGATAGCCTGATCTTAGATCAATCTTAGAGAACAGACTTAAACTAGACAACTAATCAAGTATATCATCAATCCAGGGGAGTGGATATTTATTCTTGATGATCACCTTGTTTAGCTCTTGGTAATTGATACATAACTGTAGGCTTCTGTCTTTCTTCTTAACAAATAATACTGCAACTCCCCATAGTAAAATACTTGGCCATATAAACCCTTTCTCCAGTAATTCTTCTATTTATCTTTTAGTTCTACCATTTCGTTCAGTGCCATTCGATAGGGTGCTTTGGAAATATATCTAGCTCCTAACATAATGTCAATAGCAAATTCTACTTCCCTTTCCAGAGGAAATCTATTAATGTCATCTAGAAATACCTTAGGGAACTTATTCACTACTGATATGTTCTCAAGTGTTAGTTCTACTTCAGTCTATAAGGAGAAAAATACTACATACCCTTGGCATCCCCTTTCTAGGCATTTCTCAGCTTCAGCTACTAAGAGAAAGTTTAGATTCACACTTGCATTGTCATCCTTCTGCTGGTCAGGTTATATAAGCCTGCTACTACCACAGTCCAGTAGCACATTATTTGCCATTAGCTAGTTTAACCTCAATATGAGTTCAAGTTTATGAAGTGGCAGACAGATTAAATCTACTATAGACTCATGCCCTATAACATTCACAACACAATTCAGACATGTATCAATAGTAACTATCTTGACACCAATAGGCATTGATACAATCAAATCATATAGCAGTTTATGGATACTCGGTCCTATGCGTTTAGCACAGTCACATGTAATGAAAGAATGACTAGTACCCGAATCAAACAATGCTTACAAAGTATTACCATAAAGGAGGATAGTACCTTGGATCATTTATGGAGACTTCCAAGCCTCCTTATAGGTCCCTGCAAAAATTCTACCTAGATTCTGGGTGCTGGGCTTAGCTGCTTATTGTAGACAATCTTTGATAAAGTGTTCGGGCTTTTTACAAGCATGACAAATCAGCTACCCATCACAAGACCTACCAAGGTGTGTCTTACAGTATCGAGGACATGGTCATTATGTTTGAGTACTTTGGTAGCCTTTTTTCTCAAGTTGGGAGGGTCTTTTATTGTCCCCTCTAGATTTTAACCCTTACCCTTTACGTTTATGGGAAGAAGGTCCCCGACTGGGCTTTCTTCTACTAGCAACATTATGATATGGGTTTAAGGCTTTTAGATTGTTTTCAATGATTTGGCATTCCTCTACTACCTTGTTGAATTTAGTAAATTATCGGGAGACTAGTTTCTGCTTCATTCATGCTTTAATCCTCTTACAAGTAAATCAAAGCTCAAAATCTCATCATCCTGAAATCTCAAGTATAAAGAGTAACAAGATAATCGGATGAATCAAGCTAGATACTCGTCAAAGGTCTCATGGCTATTTTATAGGATTGCCAGAAACTCTTCTTCTTTTTCTATTCTTAAGGATCTTAGGAAATACTTTTCATTAAATTTTATTTGGAACAATTCCCAAGTAATAGGAACATTTTGAGTCTATAAGGTCATTTCTATATTCTTCCACCAGTGATCTGCATCCCCTTCAAGCTTATATATGGTGATTTACGCCTTTACTTCTATTAGGCATTCAAGTATTTGGAATATTTTCTCTAATCTCGCTAGCCAATCTTTAGTGACCTAGGGATCAAATCACCCTCAAAACCCATGGGTTGGTGTTTATCGAATTTTGTAACCCAATATTGCAAGTTTTTTTGTTCTTGGGTTAGTTCTCTATAAGAGCCCTAACTTGGTTCTGTTTGAGACTGAGAACCTATTGTCTGAATTTGTTCTTCCTCCACATTTACTTCAATACTCTCTGTTTCATCTCTATCTTCATTATGTTTCTCTTTCACTTCCCTGAGTTCCTCTCGAAGTTCATGGATCATGGCCTGCTATTCCAACAACATGCCAAGTATCTGTTGTATGGGATCGGGCGGGTTTTGGTTTCTCACCTCCTCAACTTCTAGTTCTACTGGTTTGTTTCTTGGTCAAACCTTGATTTCTTTTCACTATTAAAAAGGAATCATGCCATTAATCTCACACTTTCCATATTTATATATATTTCTTAAACTTAAATATCACCATATCAGCATAAACAGGAATATACATATATTACAACAAGCAGTCATATTTACATCAAGATGGCTTTATATTTACAACAAAAGTAGCCATTACTACATTATCCTAGCTAGAAAAGTTCATACTAAGACTACAACCATCATATATGGTTCACCACATGCTCATACTAAGTACAACAAAATGAAGAAACTTATAGGGACCCTGTTCTATGATTTCATTCCTTATTAGGGTCCAAAAAGTATTATTAGGGAAGAAGGATAGTGTGGTTTTGATCCAAACATCATTGGTCATCCACAACCTATACTCATCCCACCTCCTATGCAGCCTCTTTACTCTAACCAGAAATGTTGTACACTGTGTTATCGGGAAAGCATAGTCATCATAAGCCTTCAAGTATATCCTCCTAAGATGCTCCTATTGTTAGGATCGGTAGGCACAGCGAAAGAAATTTAAAAATTTTCACCAATCCTAATCGAGGATCTATCAATGGCGTTTAAACCAAGTTGGAAGGATTCATACCTTTTGATGATTCAGAGTTTTCAAGATCTCTAGGAGCCAACACGTCAGGTCCGCTTCCTCTACCGGTATCCACACGAATGCTCTCCAACCGAGACTGCGTGCTACGTCTCTAATGTCTCCTAGGGTTTCACTTGCGGCTCTCAATTCTCATGTGCATATGAATATATCTACTCTATCAAGTTTATAACCTATGAGGGCTATTTTCAAATTTCAAAATTAATCATCATTAAATTTCAAAATTAATTAACAATTAATTATCTTGATGAGCTAATTAAATAAATTCAGTTTCAATTAAATCTGTCCAATAGTTTTAATTTAACCTAATTATTTAATCCAAATAAAGAGCCATTAGATTTAATTTATCTTCATAAATTAAATCTGAGATACTATATCTCTATCATGTTAGTTATTAAATTTAATATATCTTAATAAATTAAATTTAAAACTAACACAATATAATAATATCATATAATATATATATACATATATATATATAAGATATATATTTCGAAAATATATATCTATGTACATAACTTTATGTACATGTAATGCTAATTCCTCTCCTCTCTTGGTTAGCCACATTTCACGTCTAGGGTCCAAATTAGTGCCAAAATGGGCTAATATGAATTATCTCATAATTTGCAAAATTGCCATCACATATTTTCCCTATTTTCGGATTTATTATAAATTCTGGTTGAATTTTTGCCCAAACTTTGAAAAATCATAACTAAATTTATAGACATCATATTGGAGTAATTCTAAAGTTTATAAAACCCTTATTGAGTCTAGTTTCAAGAAAAAATATATCCCTTTACCAATTGGAAGCACAAGATTCCCGGAATTAAATTCTTTGAATATTGTTGTAGAAAATCAACAGTTTTTCTGGGCTAAATTCAAAAATTCAAAAATCTTTGTATAGAGCTCTAAAAATTACCTATTACTATCAAATTAAATCTTAGGATGTCTACTTTAATCCTGCAAAATTTCATGATTTTTGGATATCATTTGATCATCCAAAACCATATAACAATCTCACTGTCTCCCAGGAACTTTTCATGGCAACATAATCACGTTCTCCAAACTTCACCCTTTTATTTCAGTAAATGCCACAACTACTTACAAGGCATATTAGGGAATAAAATTTGGGGCGCTACAATTGCAATAATCAAGGGCAAAACAGACAATTGCCACTTAATCTTAAAGTTAAAATTGGAAGACAAAAAGGGCTAGGATTTTCTCTTCAAAAGTAAGAAGTAATTATGAGAATGAAAAAGTAATCAACTCCCTCCACTTATGTTTTCAAAAACGTCCAAGAAGGCAAAATGAAAGAAAGAAGGAGTTGGTCAAAGTTTCAAAGCAATTTTGGAAGAAAACTTTGATCAACTTGAAAATTTATACCAAAAGACATTTGGACAACATTCTTCCATCCTTTTTCAATGTTTATTTTGGTCAAGTGAGAAGATGAAAGAAAGAGAAAAATTTAACTCAACTTAACCCAACTTTATGTAGTCAAATTACCTCCAACTTTTTACTACTGAGAATAATTATGGACCACACATTTATTACCATATATAATATTTTGATATAATTTTGATTTCATGCATGTATATTGCTACTTTTAGGTGATGATTAATGAAAAAGTTTCTATCTTTTATGTCTTTTGATAGTTCTTATTGATGATTATCTATCTCGTGTTATAAATCTACTATTGATGAAAAAGTTTCAAACTTTAGGCGAAAGTTCTTGTTTCTAAATTTTATTTCTCTATTCTAAAAGTTATATTTTAGACTAGTTGATTTGAAAAATGATCTCGTTATGAATTAAAAATGTTTTTACATATTCAGACCAATCTAGACAAGGTTGCCTAGTATATATACTCACTTTGACATTCAGTCTTCAACTCTAGCCTCTCTTAGTCCCACGCACGCTCTTCCTCTCTCCGTCTACTCCAGTCATCATGACATCTCTCTCTCTCTCTACTTTCGGATGGTTTGATATTCTCTATCATCACCATTTTTCTCTTGCGTTCGGTAAAAATGGTTGCTTTTCATAAACACATGAAGATGTTTTGCTCTCACATTCTATTAGTGTTCTCTTTTATTGTCTTTGCTTGCACAAAAGTTTTAATTGTTGTCTTTCACAAACCCCCGATACTCCTTTTCCTTCTTTGTCGAAACCCTGATTGAAAGTTTTTTTCTTAAGTCCACAAAAATGAAAGTGTTATGCTTAATTGATATTCTCTTTGTTTGGTTGTGAAAAATATTTGTAATTTTGTATGGCTAGTTGATTACTTATGATATTTGGTGGTGTTGATTTGGGAATATGGCCTAATCACTTGGTTGTGATTAATTCAAGCCTACCAACACCACCAAATATATTACAAGGTTCAACTTGTAATGGAAATCTGCACAAGACCATATATTCATGTCTTGACAAGTGTTTGATATGTGATATATATGGTGGTATGGGTAGGCCAATATATTCATGCTTACTTCAAGTTCAATGTAGCTCATGAATATATGGCCTATACGTAATACATTGAATTTGAAGCAAGTAGTGATAATTTTGGCCAATTAACACCACCACACATAGCCAAAATGCTAGATGAGTACCAAATAGACCATATATTTATAAGTGTGAAGAGTTTATGAAGGGGAAAGGATTGTTTAATTTGCTGCTTGCTCCAAATGCAATACAGTTCATGAACATATGTAGTACAATACATATGCAGTAATTCTATTATGCAGTACATATGCTCTCGAGCTGTGTAGCATTTGCAACTAAGAATTTTATATAACAACAATTAAATCTGGCTAAGCAAGACATGCATACATTTGCGTGAAGGCTAGATGAGTGCCAAACAGAACACATATTCATGAGTAAATCAAAAACTTTATTTTCATTACAATGGATTTGTACTTAATTTGCTTATTACAAATTTATTCTTTTTAATTATAGCAAGGACTACAAAGAGCACCAAAAAGACATGCAAAGAGTGCTATGTTGAGTGGATTCTTGTAGATATCACTTATTTTTTTGTAGACATGTGAAGAGCATTAAATAATCTGATATAATATCTAACTTCGTGAAATTGAAAATAGGGGATAAACACAGTTGGAGGTTGCAGATACATGCAATCCCTTCATGTATGACTTGGAAAACGATAAAAAGGCCTTTCTTCTATAGGTATAAATATGATATTCCTTTTGTGCTTGTTTCCTTCTTGTATGTTGTTTGTGTGATACATGAAAGTTTAGATTTTTTTTCTGCTTACTGTATATTCTTTGTGCTTATTGTAGTTATTGTATGATATTTTTGTACATGGAATTTGTCATGGTTGGGATTACGAAACTTGTGATAATGACAATGATGCAATTTCATTGGATCATTCTCAATATGGCAAGTTTCACAAATCCAATCTTCACGAATTCTATGGACAAAATTTTGCATATACGTATATTAATTAAATCTTGTTTGTTATGCCTTTCTTCTTTACAAGCTTATTTTTGTTTGGATGCCCCTCATTGAAAGGACTTATATCATTATTGAGTGTTTGCTGGGAGTATTAATTGTAATCTTAACCCTGATGTGTGGGAGATGTCGATACGTGGTTTGTATCGTAGGCTATCCTTAGAGTCGAATACAACCACCGTTGGATTGGGTGCTAAGTTTACTAACTTCATGCATTTTGGCTCTTTTGAGATTTTTGATTGAATATGGCTCTAGCCTACCTCAGTTTTAGGGGATAAAGATGGAGTATATTATTTAATGAAGCTAAGTCTAACTTGGTTGATATACAAACATGGGAATTCTATTTTGTATAGTTGAATATGGTTGTGTGATAAGGTGTTGGTTTAGATAGAAATCAAAGTGAAGGCTGATAATAAGGAGCCACTTGACTAGGTAGAGTTACTAGTGATAGGTTGATCGTTAAGACATCTAAATTCGACAATTAAAAATGTAGGCCGAATAATCAATGCTTGTAAGGAAAAATTCGTTGAACTGGAATACCACCCAATCCAACAAATTTATCCTTCCAAGTGATGATCATCCAACCAATGTTTTTCATCCTTTAATTTAGAGTTATTAATCCTCACCCCATCACTAGTATTTCCACCTAGTCAATTACTTCCTTATTATTGATCTTTAGTTTGGTTTCCTTCTCAACCAATACCTCCTCACAAGATCATATTCACATATATAAAATCCAATTCTCATACTTGTGTATTAACTCTATCATTCTCAGCTTATATATTAAATAAGATTCTTCTCCTTTATCACCTGAGACTAGGGTAGGGTAGAGCTATGTTTCATATTTGAGGTTCAAAAAAGTCAAAATGCATGAGTGTTAGAATCGATAGGCACAACGGAAGAATTTTAAAAATTTTCACCGATTCTAATCGAGGATCTATCAACGGCGTTTAAACCAAGTTGAAAAGATTCATACCTTTTGATGATTCAGAGTTTTCACAATCTCTAGGAGCCAACACGTCAGGTCCGCTCCCTCTACCGGTATCCACACGAATGCTCTCCAACTGAGACTACGTGCTAGCGCCTCTAATGTCTCCTAGGGTTTCACTTGCGGCTCTCAATTCTCATATGCATATAAATATATCTGCTCTATCAAGTTTATAACCTATGAGGGCTATTTTTAAATTTCAAAATTAATCATCATTAATTTCAAAATTAATTAACAATTAATTATCTTGATGAGCTAATTAAATAAATTCAGTTTAAATTAAATCTATCCAACAGTTTTAATTTAACCTAGTTATTTAATCCAAATAAAGAGCCATTAGATTTAATTTATCTTCATAAATTAAATCTGAGATACTATATCTCTATCATGTTAGTTATTAAATTAAATATATCTTAATAAATTAAATTTAAAACTAACACAATATAAAAATATCATATAATATATATATACATATATATATATAAGATATATATTTCAAAAATATATATATCTATATAATATTATTAATGAATTTTATATTTTATATATATATATATTAAATTCGTCCACCCTAAATTAAATATTATCTCATGTTGGACCATTCTTATGTGCGACCCCTGTAGGCCCATATGAAGTTGGCAATGGGCCAATAACTGTACTAACCCAAAAGTCACAAGCGGCCTCTAGCAAGACATTACGACTACCCAATTCATATGAGGATCGTTATCACGATGCAACCTGTCATACAACCATGTCACGTCCCTTTTGTCACACGATATATCGATCAAGGATAAGGCATGGATAATGTCATCCTTTTGTTCCTGACCATTACTTTCTCGATTCCTGAGTAGCCTGATAATAGAGACAGAAACTCCTTTCATCATAGTATGGCCATACATTTCTTAGACTCACTCATCGAGGGTCCCAGTAATATCTCTCTACTAATGTGAGGTACAAATTCCATCTTGATCATTCATATTCCTCTGCATGAAAAACCACTAAGCCCGATCATAGTCTTTATCATCACCCTGTCAAAAGTGACTTTTGACTAGTTCAAAGCCTAGCAACTCTCATGTAGGAATCCATGATGACCTCAGGTCTAAGGGCATTGTGACGTGGTTATACATGAGAAAAGCTTATGACTTGATCCATGTAGCTTTCTCATAGTGGGTCGGTCCAGTACCTTGTACTCTTACAAGTGTCTAAGACTTTGATTCGTATCTCCATATCTTATCAAAGTCATACTGGTCTTGTTTAATCTCTGCTCACGCATAGATGACTGACCAGGGACATTTTAGGACAATCCTTATGAATTATCCAAGGATACAATTATCACATTTAACATGCAAATAATATGATAACAGAATGGAGAAATTTCATTAAAATAATAATGTTCAAAGTACAATGATTGGCCCGTAGGGCACAATTTCCAACAATAAGTCTGGTAACCTAGGACCCTATCCATAGGCGCCGCATTCAGCTGTAAGGATTATCACAATATGAATCCTATGTCAATAGCATGTAGATGTGGGGCCTAAAATTTTATCCATTAAATCCAACACTTAAAAATCATCTAACTCCTTTAGAGGTGGGGGAAATTCAAGCAAAAAAAAAAGAGCAAACCTTGAAAAAAAAAAAGTTGGAATAAAGATTCATTAATTATCTCATAACATAGGGCTTAGATTCATGGTTATTAGTTATAATTATTTTTTATATTAATTGCATTTATATTCTTAGGGCTATGTGTAGAATTTATATTGCGTAATATAGCTTTTAGATATAATAATATTCAACAATGTTTTTTTGAAACAAAATAAGACATACATTTAAAAAAAATGCCCACGTTTTAGACCGGGTATGAAATTATCTAATCTAAAGAGTAGGCATTTTTAATTTTGAATTGAAACTTTTTAACACTGGTCATTTAAACAACTAGTCTGAAAAACAAACTTTTAAGACCAGTTGTAGTTCCATTTTTACTAAGAACATACTTTTTAAACCTGTCAATACAAGATCAGACCTAAACCCAGTCTAAAAAGCCAATTTCAACCGATTTTAAAGCCCTCTTTTCTAGTAGTGAATTCAGAGCTACTACATATACAATAATACATATTCAATTATTAATTACAGTTCTATAATCAATATATATATATATATGTATACAGACCATAATGTATAAGGATAATCCACAAAATAAAAACAAGATGATCAACAAAATATCATTAAAGCAGACACCAAGTCAATATGAGTTTCTTCAAAGTGCTAACAACATATCCATAATCTAATAACCAAAATACTAAGAACCAAAAACAACATTCATAATCTAAGAATGAAAATAATATCATCAAAGTAGACACCAAGTCAATGTACAAGTCTTTTCAAAGTGCAAACAACATATCCATAACCTAAGAACCAAAATACAAATATAAGAACCAAAAACTACATCCATAATCACTTGCTTTGGCAAAAAGGTGGGCATTGAGTAACAACCATGAGCTTGACCACATCATTTGTAATATCCCAATTTAGGATTAAGGGCTAATGGCATTGAGATTGATTATAAAATTGTGTAATTAAATATTTTGGAAGTAATATGATGTAAATTTGAGATGAATGTGTGTGGTATTTGAGATCAATGGTTAAGATTCATTATTGATGGGTCGGAATCCTATACATTGTGTCTATGTGAGCTCATAGTGGAAGTGGATGACATGGTGACATGTGGCATAGTAGAGGCCTTTCGATGAGGCACTAGAGGACAAAATACTACTTTTCCTCTCTTTTCTCTCTCTCTTGATCGGTAGAGTATGTGTGTACAAGGGAAGGAAAGTCTCATTTCATCATCATCCCTTCCATCTCACCATTTTCTCTCTCTTCTTCCTCCATTTTTCTAGCGCACAAGCTTGGGAAAGAGAAAAGGAAAGCTTGATCTTTGAGTAGGTAAATTATCTCTATTGCTCAAACTCCCTTCATCAAAGTTGATCCTTGAGTTAAGAGCTACATTTCTATGGTTCTAGCTTTTCCATTGGTTGTGGTTTGTGATCACTCAAAATTCTGGACTTGGGTGAATCAAGAACTCTCTTTGGAGAAGTTGATAAGGTAAGTGAGACCTATCTATTTATCTATGTTTTATGCCAAATGGATTAACTTGGAATTTCTGGAATTTTGGACCCATTTTTGAAAATGAGGGCCATTGAGAGTTTGGTATATGTTTGGTATGGAAATTGTATGTTGTAATGCATTTTGGATAGATAGATTTAATTGGGTTGAAATTGTTAAGTTGGAGATTTTGGAAGTTGGTGTTTAATGTTACCCCAAAACTAAACCATGATAATGGAATAGGATTTTGGTGATTTTGACATTTCCATTGGATTCCTTGAGTGATTTTGTGTGGGAATAAGCTTGGTTATTGATTTTGGATTCATTGGGATCACTTGGGAAAAGTTGGAAATCTATCTTGTTTAAGCTCTGTTTTGCACAGTCTGTTTGCACGAGCGTTTTGAGTGACCAAATGGTATTGAAAATTATGAAAATTTCCAGTCATAAAGTTCACATCCCAAGCTTCAAAATGGACATATATTTTGTGTCATTTCGTTTAGTATTCTATGAGTTATGGTTGTCCAAAGTTTGGGATTGAAACAGAACTTTGTTTTGGAGTAGTGTTTAGTTTTTGGTGATTCTGTTTTTTGTGGTGATTTCCAGTGAAGGGCTATATTTTTCCTTGAAAGAGGACTCATATACCTTTCATTTGGCTTTGGAATCACCTCGTTTCGATTTTTCTAGAATTAGTTATGGTTTTTCGAAGTTCAGCCCAGAGTCAGGAAATTTCTGGGCCGCGGCCCAAACCTTTCTGACCTGTTTCGGGCCACGGCCCATGAGTGGCGGGCCGCAGCCCACCCCTGTGTTCCAGCACTTAGTGTTTTTGAAAAGTGACCTTCAACCTATTGTTTCCCAACCTTTTAGGGCTTTCATTAGAGACATTTGTGGCCTCTTAAGAGTCCTAAATGATAACCAACTTAGTGTATTATGGATATAAGTAATTGGAAAAGAGATTGATCAATTGTCCCTAATTTGGTATAGGATTTGATATCTGCCGAACGCGTGAGCCCACTGTGCCAAAGATTGTTAGGAAAGATACAGGTAGCGACTCCTCTCTTATACTTTGTGTAAATGTATTGTATGTTTGTCTGTCATTCATTGTGTGGATGCTGCTGCTGCTGCTTTGTGATACCTTGTGCATTGAGATACCTTATGGAGTTTAGTGATCCATTGTACTTTGAGATGCTTTGTGGTGCTTTGTGCTTCGTGTTGCTGCTACATAGTGTTCACCGCGAAAGCGGGCGTTGTGCATAGTGATTACAGCGAAAGCTGGCATAGTGTTTACCACAAAAGTGGGCGTAGTGCATTGTGATTACAGCCGTGAGTGCTGTCGTGTGTGGCGCAAGCCAGAGATCATTGTGAAGCTTCTGAACATGATGAACATACATGCTTTATGTTTATATATCGTATGAGTGTCTTGTTGCTACTGGGATTCTTTAGAATCTCACTCTTTCCATATGACTAACCTTTTCAGACAGGGCAAGTGGCTCGAAGGAGAAGCGACCAACCTAGAGTGGTTAGGATCTCTTAGGGACAACCAGGATGTTGGGATTTTTGGTTATCTATTGTAGATTTGGGATTACTATATATAAATTGTTCATAGTGAATTTTGTCTTGTAATCCCCATTGGGAAAATAGTAAACCCATTCGATATATATAGAGTAACCCGGGGGTTTGCCGGGATTTTAGTTTCCGCACTCTGATATTTCTTATGTGATTTGATTTCTCAAGTAATTATATCCGCACGTGAATGTGAGACCCAGAATTATTACGTTTTGAATTGATTTTGAAATACCTCATCCCGAGTTGAGGGATTATAAATTGTTGATTTCACTTTATTGGTCTCTATTTCACTTAAATTTCGGAATCCGGATGTGATTACCTTGAAGGGGGTTACATCATTCATGAGAAAATTATAAATTCTAGGAATCTTCTCTTCCTCACATCCACTTTCTTGAATCATTTTCAAGGTTTCTAACCCTGAAATTTGTGGGACATATCTCTCTTTAAAAACCTTATTCCTTCACTCAAAACACTTGCAATCACATCCATCTTCTCTACAATTAAATGTATTTGAACAAGGTCTTTATATTTGGATCCAAAACCTCTTTTTTCCCTAAAGCCCTAACTAGTGGAGTGGTTATCAAGTGGGATTGTTTCCATATTGAGTGAAAAATTCTCACAAGACGCCTCATTTTCCATATTAACAAATTCATGCCTCCGTTTCTTCATATTTAAAGGAGCATCACCATCATTCCTATTAGCTCTATCAATTCCATAAAGAGCCAACATCTTCTCATAATTGGGTAGAGAAGTATTTTTCCAATGGGTTGCGTTTGGTTTAACATGAAAAGTACAATATATCATAAGTAAATAAAAGTACTTTATTGAAAAGTCAAACTAAGTGATATAGCATGCCTTCTCATATATCTTACAATTTGAAGGTGTAAAGAAGCTTCCCAATGTGAAAATATCATTAAAATATATAATTAAATCAAATATGATACTTACTGATAAGTTATGGGCTAATTGCATAAAAGGGCCTTATAATATAGACCAAACAATCAGCTCAAAATTTAAACATATACAACCACACAATTATGTTGCTAGAATTAATATGGTTCAAAATTGAATTCAAAGATACTTTGTATAGAAGCATAACACCCCAACTTTTCTATTCCTTTTTTCCATAAAAGGAACCTACCTTCCTCTTGCAAACACCACAATTCACCATATATATATATTGAATTTGAATGGTGTTTATTAAACAGGAAATGTGGGTTACTAATTAACATTTTTTGAGATGAGTCTAATGATTGATGCGTGAAAGAGGTTGCATTCAAAATAGGGACTGAGAGATATAAGGAATTAGTTGGCAATGCTACTGTAAGAAAGGAGCAAATGGGAAGGCATTTAGGATACTATTAAGCAAAGTAAAATGAAGATTGTAGATGAAAAGGAGACAAACCTATGATGTGAAGGGTAATCAGATGAAGCATGAAGGGAACAAAAAAAGAGATGGAGATAAAGGGGACGTAGTGGCGACAGGGGGGCATGCGGAGATGACACACACGATCATGGCATACTGAGATGAGAGAATTTTTGACCTAGGTTTTGGGTAAATAATGAGATGGGTATTGTGGGAATATTTGAAAATAGCATGGACATATTAGTTAACATAAGCCAAAACATTAACTTTTCCCTCTAAATTCCCTTAATTTTGAAAGGGAGGGTTAAAAGGGGGAGGAAAAAATCTTCCCTCACATCCTAAAATTTTTAACTATTCAAACTAATGGGGGGTGAAATCCCCCATTTCCATCCCTCCCAACCCTTCCCCTCATACTAAACAGATCCTTAGTATTACTATTAACAACTCAAATATCAAATTGATGACTTTTGCTTGAGAAATGCAAAAAACATACTATACCGCCTAAGCTCTTGTGAAAGTTATTAGGACATATTCAACAGATACCCCGTTTACAACTTTAGTATCACTATTAATAACTCAAGTATCTATATTGAAAACTTTTTCTTGAGAAATTCAAAAAATATGTTAAACTTGTCATTTACAACTTTAGTATCGCTATTAACAACTCTAGTATCTATATTGACAATTTTTGCTAGAGAAATTCAAAAAATATATATACTATGTCACTGGAGGTCCAGTCACCGGTCATCGGCAAGGACATTGAAGCTCAGGTGACAAGCTGCCGGAGCTGGAGCTCTAATGGCTAGCAAGGGGTTTGAGGGATTTTTAAAAAAATAAAAAGTAAGGGCACTTATGTAATTTCACACATTTATCAACATTTCAAAATTTCAAATCAGTCAATTTGGAATTGTTGAAATTTATCACCCTTGTTTGTCTTTTACAAATTTTTACATTATTTTTTTGTGATATTCCCTTTAAATTATCTATAGCTCTTTTTGGGAAACAACTTCTTCATAAAACTCTTCTATTCCCAAAATAACTATATATATTTTTCCTTAAACTTGTAGGGCCTAAAAATAAGTTTTTGACCAAGTAATTTACTTTTGTGGCTTTTAAATATTTTAGATAACATCCCAAGGCCTCAAATAAGCCTAATAAATCTCATCTTGTGATGAATATTAATTATGTGGATGTCTATTGACTCATATCCTAATCAGCATCTATAGCTACATTTAATACTAGGGGTGAGCATGGGCAAGGCTAGGTAAGGATGAACGGGCTACATTTTGTGTAATGCCCTAAAATGTGATTAAGGCTAATGATTCCAAAAATTAATGTTAAACAAACACTATTAGAGAATACAATGTGAATTATGATTTGAATGAGTAGCAGTCAGTGCCCAAATACTGTGTTTAAACTCAATTGTGGGATTAACACCTAAATTGAATTAAGAGTTAGGGAATGGTGCATGGAAGGAGGAAATGGGCATAGAAAATGTGTTAAGTGGTGATTCAATGGGCATGGCCATAGTCAAGGCCAAAATGGGAAGAAAGAAATTTATCAACCAATTAGTTAGTTATCGAAGGGGAAATTCATTATTAGCTTAAAGATCAAGAGTTATGACTAATGGCTAAAGGAATTAGGCAGAATAATCTCATAGTTACATGCATTGGGAGGAGGCACAAGATGTTGACACATGACCCTATGGCTACCATAGGTTTAGTCGAAGTGTCAAACAACTCAAATCTCTTTCCCTTTCTCCTTAAGGTCGGCCAAAGCTTATGGGAGGCCAAAAATCTAATCTAATCTCATCATTTCTCTCTCTCTCTCACTTCAGCCTCCATTTTTGTCCAATGAAGAAGGAAAGAGAAAGAAGAAATTTAGGTAATCTCTTGCCCTTTTAGCCTAGTGGATGATCTTGAATATTATAAACCTCTTCATTAATCTTGACCACCTTGATCAGAGCTTTAATCCTATGGTTTTAGATTCTTAAGAAGAGGTGTTTGAGTGTTCAAAGGAAACCTAGTGGTTGGAGAATTGAAGAATAAACTTGAGAAAGAGATAAAGGTGAGTAATAGCTACCTTTTGATATGAATGTTATGACCATTGTTGAGGCTTTAAGTTTTGGAATTTTGCCCTAATTTTCATGCACATTAGGGTTGTATGAATTGTATGGTGATTTGTGATGGACATGGTGTCTTGTTGTGTCATTTGGACAATGAAATTAGTTTGGAGTTTGAATGTGAGGTTTGGCACTTTTGTGGTTTGTGTTGAAGTTAATGGTCAAAACAGAACATATAGATTGAGAATTTGGGTGTTTTGATTTTTTAATAGATTCCTTGTGCAAAATTGTGTGGTAGAAACGTTGGTTGTGAATCTTGAACCTTTGGAAACATTTGTGCAAAAACTAGAAATTCTGGAAATTTTGTGAAGTTAAATCCTATGCAGGGGTCCAACTTTGAATAGTGTTTTGAAATAGCAAATGGTGTCAAAATGTTATGAAACTTTTCAGTTTTGTATTTCACATTTCAAGATTTCCAATGAAGTAAAGTTTGTCTTTTTTTTATGTTTGTACAAGAAGTTATGATCGTTTGAAAAACAGCTAGGAAACAGGCCAGTGGTTGGCCGAGGCCAGGATTTTTTGCCATAGCCCAAAACCTTCTGACCAGTTCTTGACCGGGGCCCAAATGTTGCTTACCTATTTTAGGCCAAGGCCCAAAAGTTTCTGACCTAATTTTGACTGCGGCTAGTAGTTCTTTGCCACACCCCAATCTTTCTAACCATCCCTTGGCTGGGGCCAGTGGATAGCTTGGCCACGACCAACCCTTCAAAATTTGTGTTTTACATTCTGAAAGATGGTATTTGGTCAAGTCTTTCCCAACCGTTTAGGCATCTGTTTAAGCTTCTAATAACCACTTAAAGGTCTCAAATGATAACCAACCTTAAGTATTTTGGAGTTAAGCATTGGAAAAGGGAATAACTCTTCGTCCTTGCTTATGGTTTATAGGATTTGATATTTGCCTTGTATGCGATAAGCCAGTGCTAGAGCACCAATGAAAAGAACAAGGTAAGTGACTCTTTCTCTTATACTATATGTAATGTATTGTATGTATGTCTTATCATTGAATTGTGTTGATTGCAAATGTGATGTATGTTGATGTGGAAGTTTTGTGTATACAGACGTGAGAGCTGTCATTTTTGACACAAGTCACGCATCAAGTGGATATAGCACAAACTGTCGTTTGTGACGCCAGTCGCACATCATGTGGATACAGTGCAAGATGTAGTTTGTGACACAAGTCGCAAATCATGTGGATATAGCACAAGCTATCGTTTGTGACACAAGTCATGCATCATGTAGTTACAGCCGTGAGAGCTATCATTTATGACGAAGTCACACATCACTGTGATTGTTGTTGCTTTGTGATTTGCTTGCATGCTATGCCATTATGTATTGTATAAGTGAATTATTACTACTGGGATTCTTTTGAATCTCATTCTTTCTATTGACTAGCCTATAGCAAGGGCAAGCAATTCGAAGGAGAAGCAAGTGACGAAGGGCGGCTAGAGCTCCTAGCTAGAAGTTTTAATTTTGGTAGTTGGTTGTCATATTTTTGGGATTATTGTACATGTTGTAAATTTTGAATAGGGTTATGTAATCCCCAATTTGGGAAATTGATAGGGGTGAGTATGCCCCTTGTAAACCCTTAAATGAATGAGTGAAACCCGAGTGTTGTTGGGAATTTTTGTTACACTCAAATATGTATGAATGAAACCGAATTGCACAGGCCAAATATATTCAAAATGTGAAAGTGAGACCGCATCGAATAGGTTTTGGAAATGGTTTTAAAAACCCAATTTAACACAGGACCACATCTTGTCTTGAAGTTGGAACTTCCAATAAGATTTAAATTATCCGTTGGTCTCTAATTTAACATAATGACGCATTGTCGAACTATAATTACGGTTAGTAAGGTAGGGGGTTACATTTTGTAGCCTGATACTTGGCCCTACCCAGTAGAAGCCCTAACCAATTCGGGTGGGCTGGCAAGGTGACCTTCCTTACCCAAGTGGTACCTCCCTAATCAACACCATATGTATTAAAACATCAATTATACGTACCTAATAAATACTATTAACTTCAAATACATTCCATAATTTCACACCTTGAGATATCTCAACATAAATCTATAATTTGAGTCTTGAAATTAAAAAAAAACTAACATATTTCTTAATAATTACATGACAAATTATGAAATAATATGTGTTTATGTAAGAATATTGATGGATATGAATATGTGCAATTGCGATAAAGACTCCAAAGAAAATAAAATTTTTGTCTTTGATCTCAACTTTTTAATGCTTTGTATCATCCATCCAAATCAAAAAACCACATCCATCCAAATGCAATGAGTTTTATATAAACTGTGGTGGATGAATATTAAATAATAACATAAAATGTTTCATAAAAATGAAATAATATATATATTAAATAAAATAATATGTATAAAATACTATTTTTTTATATAAAATAATATATATTTTAAATAAATTGTATATAATTTTTCAAGTAGGGCTAATTGGATAGGGTGGCCCCCCTGCCCAATGCCTAGCCCTGTTTGATAGTTCATCCGGCCCAAAAATGCCCAAACTTTTGTTGAGCCAATTTTTCTGGGTTAGGAAGGGTAATTTTTGATAGGGCTTGGGTGGGCATACCGGGCTCCTGGGCACCATGCTCACCCCTATGTAATGCTTTCTTCCTTCCCAAGCCAACAAGATCTTATTCTTTTCCTACTTGTTCTCCAAGTTTGCTTGTACACTGATTTCCTATTAATGGTGACTTTTGGTGTAAGACTTTTAGGAGCCTATCACTACAAAAAAAAAGGTATTTTGTAGCGGTGCAATTGTAGCAGTTATATTAAACCGCTACAAATTATAATATTTGTAGCGGTTTTTACCTAAACCGCTACAAATTTGTAGCGGCAAGGTTTTTTGTAGCAGTTTCCTACAAAAAACCGCTACAAATTTGGCGCGAAATTCCCGCCAAAACTTGTAACGGTGATTTTATAGCGGTTAATACACAGAAACCGCTACAATATTAGTGTAGCGGTTATTTGTAGCGGTTACAACAACAGAACCGCTACAAAATACCAAAGGTCAGAAGTTTGTAGCGGTTATGCCCCTATAACCGCTACAGAATTTCAAGAGTCTCGACATTTGTAGCGGTTCTGGACAATAACCGCTACAAAATTTCAAACGTTGTGAACTTTTGTAGCAGTTATTGTAAAACCGCTACAAATTTAATTATTTGTAGCAGTTAGAGTAGCGGTTATTTAAATAACCGCTACTAATATCTGGCCTATTTAAGCCTTTGCCTCCTTCATTTCTCCTTTTGCTCATTTTGTTTCCTGAGGTTTCTCTAAGTGATTTCTTCGAGATTTGAGCGTTCAGACGTCTCTATAGGAGTTTTTGCCCAGTATTTCTCAGTATTTGCACTTGAGGTACGTATAAAACACGTATTTTATTTATATTTGTATTTTTATTATATTTTTCATAATAATGTGACTAATATTTTTTTGTTTTAATTTTTACAGTTGATATGGCTTCAGGACAGGATAAGGGGAAGGCCCCTGAGGTCCCCAGACCGATTTTACGGGGTGGCAGCAGCCGGGCAGGGGGCAGAGGGAGGGGGCAGCGCGCAGGCAGGGCTATCGCGGCATCTCAGCCCATCCCCCCACAGGCGACGACCATACCAGAGGTGCATGAGGTGGAGAGGCCAGATATTAGCGTTGAGGACTTCCTCAACGAGGAGGAGTTCGAGATCCCGATTGGGTTCAGGGAGATGGAGCAGTTCCTCGATGAGGAGGACGCTCGAGAGCAGAACAACCCACTAGGGTGGTCTTCTTGGTCCATTGGGTTTGAGGTGCAGGTCGAAGGTAAATTAATTTTTTAATTTAGTAAATTATTTATTTAAATTAGAAATGTTAACTTTGAATTATAATTGATCTAACGTGCGGTTAACTGTGCAATGAGCAGGGGAATGTGTCGACGAGGAGGCTGGATATGGCCAGTCTGAACAGCATGGACCGGACCCTGTGAGTTATAGTGCCGTGGAATGAGGGCACTGACCAGCCGATCCACAATGGGGGTCACCTGCTCAACCGCTTCCTGAACGACCTGGGAGCGAATTGGATGCGGTTCCCCCTTCACTTCCCGACCTGGAGGTACGTTCCGAAGGGGCCGAAGGACCTGGCTTGGGAGGAGGTGGTTCAGGTAATTAAAACTATTTAATTAATATTTTTTGTAATTAATTCTATTTAATTATTTTTTTAAATTATGGTTTTTATAATTATTGATATTTAAATAATTATTTTTCAGCTACGGTTTGCCGTCCGGGCCAACCGGAAGAGGTACGCCCTCATGAAGATGGGCGACGCCTGAAGGAACAGGTGGAACCGTCTCTTCCACAGGGTGGATAAAGACGGGACGATGACTCTGGAGCAGCTGATCGAGAGCGTCCCAGACGGCGTGCCGCCAAACGACTGGGCGCGTTTCGTCCAGTTCAGGAGGAGCCCTTAGGCGCAGGTAATGTAATTATTAGATTTAACTATATATAATTTTGTAATTGTTAAATATTAAATTATAATTTCAATTTAATTTGTATTTAATTTTAAATTATAATACATTTAATTATTTGTTTTTCTAGGAGCTTTCTCAGAGGAACACCGAGATCCGGGCGCAGCAGACGATCCACCACACAGCAGGATCGAAGACCTTCGCTGTGACCTACAGCGAGCTGGTAAGTTTTCAAAATATCACTTACTTTTAGCTGATTATTTCATAATACTAATTATTCTTTTGTAATTGTTTCAGGAGACGAAGGCACAGCAGGAGAACCGTCAGACGGACTATGCGGAGCTGTACGCCATCACACACAGACACCGTGACGGGACTGCGACCTCTCAGCAGGCAGAGGCAGCCATTGTAAGTAATTTTATTATTATATTTTTTATAAAACCAAGTTAATAATGAAAAATGCTAATTAGTAATTGTTTCATAAAATGGCAAGAGCGGATGCAGTAGTCGCAGGCTGAGCTGCGACAGACCCAGCCTGAGGAGTCACAGGGATCAGTGGACCCGACGGCTCCTTTGAAGGCAGGTCTGGCTCAGCCTGAGCATCTCGGACGCGTGCGGGGGATGGGGATAGGCGCCAGACCCAGCATGGTTACGGCAGCAGCACCGCCTCTGAGGCTGGCAGCTCTAGAAGGGTCAGACGTCGGAGGGACGAGTCTATTGACCAGCTGCGGTCAGATTTGGAGCAGACGCAACAGCATATGGTGCAGCAGCAGCAGCACCTGCAGATGCACGTAGATATGCTGTACGCTCAGCAGACGCAGTGGCGTGAGATCGCGAACACCATGCTCGAGGGAGCATGGAGTCGCTTGTTCCCGAACGAGCAACATCCAGTGGTTCCCCCTGTCCCTCGCTATGTCGTCCTGAGTACTGCTCCTCCTCCTGCTGATGACGATGGTGCGGTTCACTCTGCGTAGCGCCCCGATCCAGCAGCATATGAGGGAGCCCCACCTAAGGGAGCACTAGAGGATCAGCCCCCAGCTCTTTAGTTTAGGACATTTTCTTTTGTTTAAACATTTGTAAATATATATATGAGTTTTTATTTCAGAACTTTCTTATTGTATTTTATATATTTATATTTATATTATTAGATCGTGTTGAAATAATTTATGAATTATTTATATCTAAATTTTTTAAAAAATAAAGTATATATATATTTGTAGCGGTTATTAGTTTATAACCGCTACAAATGTATATATTTGTAGCGGTTCTAACTTAAAACCGCTACAAATATATACATTTGTAGCGGTTATAAACTAATAACCACTACAAAGGTATTTAAATATTTGTAGCGGTTCCTCTTGGGAAACCGCTACAAATATATAGGTTTGTAGCGGTTATACAATAATAACCGCTACAAATACTCATCATTTGAATTTTGAAATTTGCCGCCTTTGTGCACATTTGTAGCGGTTATATTATGTATAACCGCTACAAATAAAAAATTAATTTTAAATTTAATGTCCAACGGCTTTAATATTAGTAGCGGTTTTATATATATAACCGCTACTAATACGCAGCAAGTAAATTTTTGAATTTCTCACCAACGGCTTGAACATTAGTAGCGGTTTTATATATATAACCGCTACTAATTTTTTATATCTGTAGTGGTTGGTGTAGCGGTTTAATAACCGCTACAAAATTATAAACGTTGGAATTTCAGAATATAAAGTTATTGGCATTCATCATTCTCTACTCACTCATCTTCTTCTCTATACTTTCTTCTCTCTCACTTGTAGCTATGGATAAATCATAGATAAGGTTGCCGCGCAATTCTCCTGAATATTTGTACGGATTAAACAGTTTCTTGGATTTCTCATTCACTCACGCCAGCTGTAACGGCAAGATCGTCTGTCCGTGTAGGAAATGCAAGTTCAAGAAGTGGCATGCACGAAAGTTTGTGAAGGAACATTTGCTTGTGAAGCCTTTCCCTGAGGACTATACGTTCTGGCCAGTTCATGGTGAGAAGGCCGGCATTAGATATGACGATGCTCTTCCTCGAAGTTCTCAAGTAAGCGTTCAAGTAGATGAAGATGATCCTGTGAATGATGCTGTGCGTGATTCGTTTGGATTTCAAGGTGACAACTTCAACGAAGAAGTGCACGGCTTTGAGCCGGCTTTTATGGGATATGAAGAAGCTCGGGATTTTTTCAGCTTGATGGATGAGGCAGATCGTCCTTTATATCAAGGTTGTCACAAATATTCTAAATTATCTTTCTTGATCAAATTGTATCATATCAAGTGCTTGTGTGGGATCACAGATAAGGGAATGTCGATGTTGCTAGACTTATTACAAGATGCATTCCCCGATGCCGAGATTCCCACAACCTTCTACGAGGCCAAGAAGATTATCAACAGGTTGGGGTTGAATTATCAAAAGATTGATGCGTGCCCAAATGATTGTATGCTGTATTGGGGAGACGATTCCAGCAGGGAGACGTGTAAGAGATGTCACACATTAAGGTATAAGACAATTCGGAAGGGGAAAAAGCAGAAGAAGAAACCTGTAAAGATTCTCAGGTACTTCCCTTTGAAACCTCGTCTACAAAGATTATTTATGTCGTCTAAAATTGTTGAGCACATGAGGTGGCATGCCGTTGATAAAAACGAAGACGGTAAATTAAGACATCCGCGAGATGCAGCTGCTTGGAAAACGTTTGACAACGACTTTCCAGATTTTGCGACTGACCCCAGAAATGTTCGGCTTGCATTGGCGACCAACGGTTTCAATCCTTTCGGGAATCTTAGCATAAGTTACAGTATTTGGCCGGTAGTCTTAGTTCCCTACAACTTACCCCCTGGATGTGTATGAAACAAAGCTCTTTCATTATGTCTATGATCATTCCAGGCAAAAAGGCACCGGGCAATGACATTGATGTGTATCTCCAACTGCTTATTACGGAATTGCTTGACCTGTGGAATGTCAGATTGGAGACGTACGACGCTTACAGCAAGACTTTGTTCAACATGTGTGCAGCCTTGATGTGGACGATTAGTGACTTTCCTGGCCTTGGCACATTATCTGGTTGGAATGTGCATACTGGGTCGGCATGTCCAGCTTGCAATTTTGACTCTGACGCATTGCGCCTTCCCCACAGTCGAAAGTGGTGCTTTATGGGGCATCGGAGGTTTCTCGATGGAACGCATAAGTTCAGATTGCAACGGAATCGCTTCAATGGGAAACCAGAGAAAAGAGGACCACCTCAGACTTTGTCTGGTACAGATATCTTACAGCAGCTTGAGCATGTTGACGTCGAGTTTGGAAAAAGTGACGATTCAGCACAAACTCGCCAAAAGACGCGTGGACTTCGATGCCTCAGCAGTGGAAAAAGATAAGTATTTTCTTCACGCTTCCATATTGGAGATCTAATTTACTTCGCCACAGTCTTGATGTAATGCACATTGAAAAGAATGTTTGCGATAATGTGCTGTATACGCTGCTTAACGAACCCGGCAAGACAAAAGATCACCTTCAAGCGAGGAAAGATTTACGCGACATGGGAGTTCATGTAGACGCTTGGCCAGATGAGCATGACAGATTTACACCGGCAAATTTTACCCTCACAAAACCGAACAAGGATGTGTTCCTCGCGACGTTGAAGAAATTAAAAGTTCCTAATGGGTATTCAAGCAACATTTCTCGATGTGTCGACTTGCAGGCTCGAAAGGTTGCTGGCTTGAAGAGTCACGACTCACATGTTCTTATGCAGCAGTTACTCCCTCTGGCTATAAAGAATACACTTCCTCCCGATGTTTCCATCATTTTGGTGGAACTTTGTTCTTTCTTTCGCAAGTTGTGTTCTAAGGTTTTGATCGTTGAGGAGCTCGATCAGCTGCAGTCGAAAATCATTCTTACGCTTTGTCATTTGGAGATGATCTTTCCTCCGTCCTTTTTTACTGTGATGGTTCACCTCACAGTCCACCTCGTTCATGAAACAAAGCTCGCTGGACCAGTACAATATCGTTAGATGTATCCGATTGAGAGGTACTCATTTTAAATATGTGCTTTAATTTATTGTCCGTATTTAATGTTTGCTAGTCGTCCTTTTCATCATTTTATATCAATTTTCTCTTCTGTACTTCATAGGTTCCTTGGGAAATTAAAATCTTATGTGAGGAATAAGGTGTGGCCAGAAGGTTCTATAGCTGAAGGCTATATAGGGGATGAGGTGCTATATTTTTGCTCAAGGTATTTTGATGATCTTGAGACGGCTTTCAACCGCCCGCCTCGTGTTGACGATTGTCTGGAACCTGCGCCGACATCAGGAGAATTTATCCCTCGTGTTGGTAAACTAATTGGAGCAACTGAGAACTTCAAACTAACGGCAACTGAGAAGTTCCAATCACATAGACATGTCTTGATTAATTGCACTCAGGTTGAACCTTTCATACGGTAGGAATTGTACACTCACATGTTATTCGATCTATATCTTTCGTAACATTTCTCACTTTCATTTCACTAACGCCTTTCCATTATTAATTGCAGGGAATTCAGAAGTCATGTGAAGTGTCAACTCAGGATCCGTACACAGACATCCTCGGAAGTTGATAGGAGGGTCCACAGAGAATTCCCGAGCTGGTTTGCGCGCAGAATACTAAATGACCACAACCCACACTCACCAGATTGCAGAGCTCTCGCAATCGGCCCTCTTGATCATGCAAAGCGGTTTACAGCATACAATGTCAATGGTTTTAAGTTTTGCACGGTTTCACGGGATCAAGGATTGCAAACACAGAATTCGGGTGTTTATGGCACATTTGGGACAAGGAGTTATGCGAGCAGTAGTGACGCCAACATGCAGTTTCGAAGGTGTCCCTTACTATGGCAAGCTTCTTGATGTGGTCGAGCTTAATTATCAAGGCCGTTTCACCGTGACGCTGTTCAAGTGTTTGTGGGCAAATACCACTACTTCTCGGGGACTGACAACTGACGACCTAGGGATCACATCAGTCAATTTCTCACAGCCGATTCATACTGGTATTTCTCAAGATGATGAGCTGTATATTCTGGCTTCAGAGGCACATCAGGTTTATTATGTCGAGGACGAGAGGCATAGGGATTGGCACATGGTCATTCATTTAAAGCCAAGAGACCTTTACGACATGGGTGAATGCGATAACATCGTCTATGAGAGTGAGCAATTTCAGCCAGCTGATTTTGAAAACTACTTCCCTGAAGGCGATGACAATTTACCTCTACTGCGATGAGTTTTTTTAAGTCCACGTCATTTGAATTAAATTTTTTAAATTTAATAATACATCAATAACAATAATTTTTCTACAAAATTTCTGTAGGGATGGCGACGATGAGTGATCAAATTCAAGTGTAAAAAATTTGTCTTTACAAAAAATGCAAAAAATTTGTTAAAATAAAATGTAAAAAAAAAATTAAAATAATATTTGTAGCGGTTATTAAACCGCTACAAAAATATAAATAACCGCTACTAATTAATAACCGCTACATTAACCGCTACAAATAGCACTATGAATATTAAACCGCTACAAAAATATAAATAACCGCTACATTAACCGCTACAGTAACCACTACAAATAGTATGTGGATCCCTATAAATACCCTTACCACAACTCATTTCAAACACACCCCAATTTCTTTTCACCTTACCTTTCTTTCATTTCCTCTCATTTACAACTTCTTTCGTATGAGTAGAGGAGCTGAATAATACGATCAAATATGGTAACAAGATTTTCAATTTTTTTTAGAATACTTCTTTCCTTTCTGTAAAATTTATTCTAACTATTTTTTTTCTAGATATATCATAACTCTATCTCATTTTCATCTATTTTTCATACACAATTACATTATATTAGAAAACATAATAATTTCTTATTACCTAGCTATCCTTAATAATATTATTTATATAAATTTTATGCTAATCCTATTCAATTACATTTTTTATTTTTATTTATTAATAAGTTAAACTATTGAATAATAAACTAATTGAAATAGATAAAATAATAACAAAATAAACTATTTAATATAATATTGAAAAAACAGAAAAAAAATCATCGTATATTTTTAAAAAAAATTTTAAATATTTGTAGCGGTTATTAAACCGCTACAAAATAACGCGTATTTTTACGACTCAATTTAAATTTTTTGGCGCCAATTTTGAATTTCATGAAATTAGTAGCGGTTATTAAACCGCTACTAAAAAACCGCTACTAATTTCATGAAATTCAAAATTAGTAGCGGTTCGTTAACCGCTACAAAATAAAAAAAATGTCATTTTTTTTCGCCAATAAATTTTCAATTTTTTATATTTGTAGCGATTTATTAACCGCTACAAAAAAAAATTCCTTTTTTTAGCTCTCAATATAATTTTTTTATATTTGTAGCGGTTATATAACCGCTACAAATATCTCTGGGTGTTGTAGCGGTTTTGTTGAACCGCTACAAAGTATGTAGCGGTTATTTTTTATTGAGTAGCGGTTTTATAAAACCGCTACAAAACTGCTTGCAACGTACGATTTAGTAGCGGTTTCAGTAACCGCTACTAACCTAGTTTGTAGCGGTTAGAATCGCTACTAATACCCATTTTTAACCGCTACTAAATCACGTTTTTTTTGTAGTGTATGAATAAAGGCATTGCACAATCATTATAATCACATACAAGAAAATGAATGAGAATTGCTCCCCACTTTCTCTCTTGAATTTTCTCTTCTCTTATCTCTTGCTCTCTTATCCCATATTTATCTTTATTTTCATAACACATTATTAGCATGAACGCTCCTATGAAGGTATGATCTTCTCATCGTTTCCTTGACGATTTCATCTTCCTTCTTTTACTATATTTTATTTGATCTATTTTGGATAATCTGAGCTACTATATGGAATTAAAGAGTCCCGCTTACTGATTGTTATAAAGAGTTCTGCTTACGGACCGGACCGAATCGGCCGGTTTGACCAAGGGAACAGTCAAACAGGTCATCAAACCGGTCCGGTTTGACTGGTTCAATCGGTTTAAAATTTATTCTGATTTTCTAATTTCAAAAAATTGTATTTAATTCTACATATTTCCAAAAATTATAAATTAGAATTCTATGGAAAGCCTGAGATGTATATTTTCTAATGCAAAAGGAATCACTAAAAAATATTATCATTTGGTCCTAAAAAATTATCAAATTCTAAAACTTTTCTAAAAAATATTATCGTTCAAGTTCACTTCCTCATTGATTCAGCTCCGAGTTAGCTTTGATCTGATCCACTGACCCTTAACTCACTACCCAAACCAGTTCAGTGGCCAATCTGGGTTTAATAACCTTACTTTTAATATAAACATAACTATTTTCTTTAAAAACGGTCGTTTGCGAAACGGTTTTTAACGGTATTATTATGAGTGTTATAGAAGAGATTTTTAAGAATAAATTGTATTATTCATGATTTTTAAATTATAATATATATATATATATATATATATATATATATATATTGTATATATTAATTTTATTCCCTAATAAAAATGGAAAAGTTATCTTACCAAAAAAAAAGCGAAAAAAGTTATAAACTTTCGAAATATAATTTAAAGGTATTATTTGCAATTAAATCACATATTTATCACATCTCTATTTTATGAAAATAAAAACATTATAATTAAGTGCTTAACCGTTTAGATCATATTTACGGTAAGTTCTTTGTATCTAATTATCTATTATCTCAAATTCTTCAACAATGTTTTAAAAGCCGGACCGGTCGTCGAGCCGGAAAGGTCAGCGGGTCATGGTTCAACCGGTTGGAACGGTCGAGCCGTTCAATCGGACTGGTAACGTGATAATTAAATTTAAGAATAATATATATTATATATTACAATTAATCTTCAGTCTAATTTCATATGAAGATAATAAAATCACAAAATATTATTTAAGGAAGAACATTAAATCTTCAGACCGATGACATAATAATTAAATTTAAGAATAATATATATTATATATTACAATTAATCTTAATCTAATTTTATATAAAGTTAATAAAGTCACAAAAGACCATTTAAGGAAGAACATTAAATCTATCATCAACCTAACAAACTGTATTAACAATAATGGTTTCATTATTTGTCAAATATTTGTGGCTCTTGATTGATCCAAGCATAAGTTTCTTGAAAGACACTTAGACCATACCCTCTGATCCTATTTATAAGTTTTTTTTACAAAAAATTTGATAATATATATTAGAATGTATATAATTATATCTTCTAACTATTTATTTTGCTGAAATCTTCTAATTAATTTAATTTCCCCATTTAAAACAACTCCCTAAGGTCCTAAATATAAAAAAAAAATTGATTTTTTTATAGAGATTAAGGAAGCTAAATAAGTTATTTAATCATATCATATGTTATATATTCTTAGATTATATATCAGTTTAAATAAAAATAAAAATATTCTAAAATAATTTAATTAGCTTCCTTAATTTTTCTAAAAAAAATTAATTTTTTTCTTATATTTATATTTAGGACAAAGGGAGTAACATTTAAAAAGATCTTGTTATGCATTAAAAGACGATATGTTGATGTTATTTTAAAACAAATTGCCTACGGATTTTACTGAAACCGTTTTGATTTTAAAAAATTTCAAAAGGTATTGATAGTTTTTTTGTTAGGAAAAGATGTTGATAATTAGAAATTAATAAAATAATATTATACATGACAACTGTCACTAGCTTGCAACTTTTTCTCCACCTGCACACGTTTTTCCATTCCCAATGAAGTTTTTCTTCTCTCCACTTCCTCTGCTTATCTTTCTTCGATTCCCCAGTTCCTACTCATTGTTAGCATCTCGTCGGAAAACAGAAAAAGTGATCGGAGATGGGCTTCTTCACTCCTACCTTGAAAATTCTATTTTGCAGCGGCGCTCAAGCTAGAAATCGCTTACATGGCAGTGCACACTTTCTCTCCTTCATCTTCTTCTATCTTCTTTGATCTTCTCTCTCTCCTTTTTTTGTCTGGTGAACTGTGTTTAACCCGTCCGGCTTTTCAATAGCCGCTCCGGGTTGCGGTTCAACTCCGGCTCACCGGTTGAAAGACGATTCTGGACGGCCTGAAGCGAGCTAACCTTCTGAACGGCTTATCTATGTGACTCGAGTCGCCAATTCCTCCGGGCGACGGTCGGACCGGTTCAACCGTCCGGTCCGGTCCGGCCTCAACAACATTGTTCTTCAATCGCAACTAATTATGTATCATATTTTTTTTAAAATAGGACATATAATCATTTATAATTAAAGAACTTGACCAAATAAATAATAAAAAAACCTTTACCTGAATATTTTTCTAATTGTTTGAGCGAGTTACCCTGAACTATCAAATGAATAGTGACAATCATTGAAATAAGATAAGAAAAGCATATAACGCTTTACAAAGCAAATGACACAAGGATAATTGAGAGGCTATTATAATATATATATATATATATATATATATTTTTTTTTTTTTTTACTACGATCGTTGGAGAATCATTATAGTTGGGTCCATCAACCTATAATACCCAAAATGCCACCATCTCATCGGAGGAATAACATTAAATTTAAGCCTCAATATTTTTTTTATGAAAATGTTATAACATAAAAAAGAACTCAAATTTAGTCCATTTTTATTCATGACTGTTATTCTAATTTAATTAAATTAATTGTGAAATTAGTTATATTATATTGATATAAAAATAAATATTAAGAAGAAAATCAAATTTCATATCCCTTATATTCTTTTGTATAATATTTTCTTTAATAAGTATAGTTATATAATTGTAGAGTAATCAATTTATTATATTTGCTTAGCTACATTTGTTTGATTTTAGTATTTATTCATTCCAACCATATATGCACATGAAAAGTTAACACAAAATAAAGTATGATAAAAATTTTAAATTCAAATAAACTAAATTCATTAGGGTAAATTATAGTCAGGACTCAAGAAAGAGAAAAAAATAAAAACATGATCTCTTGAAATCTTAAAATAAAAAAATGGTCCCATTAACAACACCAGGAGCGTTATTAACAAGTTCTTAGGACCAATTTTTCATTTTGAAATTTTAAGGGACTTTTTTTTTATTTTTTTTCTTTTGTTTATGACCTGACTATAATTTTCCCAATTCATTATGGGGGTTAATATGGTACAAGGACATTATGATCAGTCATGCTTTTGTAACATATATGCTAATATTTGTAAAGAACAGATGTGAAGGGCCAGTTTATCATCTTACGGAAGAGAATTCTAGTAACAATCAATTTGCAAAGACAATATCCCATCATATTAATATTGATTGATATATTTATATAAGTAAATTGAAACAAATAATACTCGGTACTAAATAACTAAATAAATAAATAGAAAATTTGGTTAAAATTAATTCTATTCAACAAATAAATAACAATGTAGCTTATTTTTTCCAAAAACACCCTTATATATGAATGAATATTAACTAATAATTAATATAAGGCAATATATGAGGCTGCTAGTGGTGGTGTTCTTTGGGACGAGGATGGTAATTTCAGGGTCGGGTTCATGTTTCATCCAGCGGAGCCTGCGGATTGTTCGAAAGCAGAATTATGGGGCGTTCTTTTTTACCTTAAGTTGTGATGGGATGTTGGAGAACGTAAGCTGATGTTAGTAATTGATGCAGAGGAGGTCGTGGAGTTGGTTCGACGAACCGCCAGAGAATCATCCTGTTTTTGAGATCATTACTGAAATTCGAAGTATGCCGGATGCAGGTTGGGGGTGGTTATTATTTGGATCCCCAGAAATGCTATTATGGTCGCTGATTATACGTGGCTAAGCAAGCTCTGAATGTTATGCCAGGTTATCACCCATTTATGTTTTGGAAGATTGACGGAATTCTTGGCTACTGACCAGAGGCTGCACCCAGATTCGAATAGCGGCATTAGTTGAGGGTATCCCCTCTTCTTGATGTATAAATATATATATATATATATATATATATATATAAGTCAATATAAATAGTAATACTACTACTAAAAGTTTTAGACATACTGGACCGGTTACCGCTATGAAACTATAGCGAGTAATAAATATAAGTTTTATGGGATGAATAGCCCAAAACATGCAGTCATTTTCGGTCCCCACAGAAAACTTTCCTATATTTATTAGGGAAATTATTAATTAGCAATCAAGAGCGAAATATGTAAAGGATTTGGAACAAGTTGGAGACTTGATTTGAATTTATGAGGTCAGCAGCAGAAAAAGGGTAAAATTAGGAAGGTCAAAGAACTTTCTAACAGCAATGGAAAGAAAAATATTAAATGATCGCACAAATATATATTTTGATCTCGTTTATAAATAAAAATAAAAATATAAAATCTTTACATCCGTATATTGTAATATACTCCCTGATTCTATTTATAAATAATTTTTTTTATTATAGGGTTGGTTATATTTATAAGCAACTTTTATTTTTTATCTTAAAATATAAGCTTCTTTTTCCTATTTTACCCTTATTAAATATTCATTCTTTCTCATATCTTATATTCATTATCTCTCACACTTTTTATTTATTTTCTCTTATACATTTTTCATAAATAGGGACATATATAAAAAAAATGACATTTTTGATAAATTTATTATTTTTAATTATTAGTTCTATTTATACAATAAAAAAAAAGCGTTTATAAATAGAATCTGAATGATTATATTAAGACAAAATTTGCGCCAACTCTTCACCGTCGGCACTGAGATTTGGAGAGGATATAGGTGTCATTATAATAAAGCTTAAACACAATTCCGCCATTCCAATAAAACTCTGATCTTCACACTCGCACAAGCACACCGACCTTCATCCATTCAGACCACAAACAGAGAGCAGGGGAAGGAGCTCTGCACTGTGCCACTGTTACCAGTGCTTCTCTCTTTCTCTCTCTAATGGGGACTCGAATCCCTGCGCATAAGCTTAGCGGTGGCCTCTACGTTTCAGGTCCACCGGAGCAGCTCAAGGAGCGACAGCCCACAATGGCGTCACGCGCTGTCCCCTATACCGGCGGCGACATCAAGAAATCCGGTGACCTCGGGAAAATGTTCGATATTCCACTCGCTGATCCATCTTTGAGTGCTTCTTCTTCGTCTAAATTCTTAAACGCTAGTGGAGTAGCACGCTCCGGTACCGATTCGAGTGGTGGTGCCACAGGGAGGCGCCGCGGGTCGGGTACGATGCAGAAGAAGCAAGCGTCCGGCCCGATGCCCCTGCAGCCTACAGGACTTATCACGTCGGGTCCAATAGGATCCGGCCCGATTGGATCTTCGGGCGGTGGCGGGAGAAGGTCGGGTCCGCTCGAAAAAGCTGGTTCAATCGGGAAGGCAGTGTACGGATCAGCTGTTACGAGTTTGAAGGACGAGGAAGTGAAGGTTGGGTTTAGAGCGTCGAAGGCGGTGGTATGGGTTTTGTTAGTAATTGTAGCAATGGGCGTTCTAGTTGGGGTGTTTCTGATGGTGGCAATGAAGAAAGCGGTGGTTCTGGTGGCTATAGTGGCAATTATTCTGCCTGTAATGCTTTTTATTATTTGGAACTGGGCGTGGAAAAGAAGAGGGCTAGTAGGGTTTGTGAAGAGTTACCCAGATGCTGAGCTCCGTGGCGCCATTGATGGACAGTACGTCAAGGTTACCGGGGTAATGTCTCCTTCCTATTATAATTATCATTCAAAAGCTGTATCTTATGGTATGAATATAGGCTCTTTCAAGGTGTGTTGGTTTGTTAGACTATTATACTTCTAGTTTATTTTTCTATCATAATATTAACAATTTAATTCTAGATGAGGAGGCAACATTTTTCCTATGAACAGCGAAAAATTAATGCGAGAGAATGATATACGTAAGTAGTTATGCATTTGAAGTCATGGTTTTGTTTCAGCTGCCCAATTACTTATTTTGTTCAGTCTGCAATGATTAATACTGATCGTTGTCGTTTCTTTTAATGAATATTACTTTTTAAACTAAAAATTTAAAATAAAAACTAGTTGTTAAGTATGGTATATTTTGGCCAAATGGTTAGGTAGGGGCTTGATTGTACATGACGAATAGAGTTACTTAGTGATTAGTGATTGTGACTTCCTCTTTTGTGATTATCTCTTGTATTCAAGCATAACTGTCACCAATTTAGCTTATAAAAATGGTAATTTTTCTAATGATGAAATTAGGGATTATGAGTTACGGTATTAAAAGAACACCAGGAATGATATAGCTGAGTAAGCTGATGGTGTAGACTTTAGAATACTTACTATTTTTAGAAAAAAGAATAATAATGAAACTTTGGGTACAATGATAATCCGAAATTGAACTGTTGCCTTTCCTTGCTTCCCGATTCATAAAGCATTGCGGTGTTTCGTGAAGTCTTATTTTCACGAGTGAAAGCCACAGATTTTACTCATCAGAGCACCTTGTTTTCTGCTTCATCGTCTCTCATTTGTCTCGTTGCTCAATACAAGTTTTGACAATACTTTAATTTAATATCCAATTTAAATTGTTGTCTTTATCAGGCTGCACTGAAAGATATGTCCTCGTCAGGGGGATATTTTTAGTTTTTTCATTTTACTTTTTTTTTTATTACTTACTCACTGAGCAGGCTTATGCTATATGTTCAAGGCATGTGTTCTGACTGTCTAATGCAATTTTTGATGCATCTTCTCTACATTTTTTTATAAACAACACTTTACAAATAATTTAGAAAAACATAATGTTAAAGAGGGACCCTGATTATTGACAATTGTGAGGGGCTGCGCCAAAAGTTGCGTTGAGAATCCATGCAAGGTATAATTGAAATATGTGATATTTATAATGTTGATTTTTTTTTCTGGTAACGTTTATTGTATTGATTTTGTTATCACTAAACAATAATTATCTCCTACTGCTACATTTTTTAAGGGCTACAAGGGGTCATTTCGCATGTAAAATTAACCTTTTTTTTTTTTAAGTTCCCATTGCACTTCTTTTTTCTCATTTCATTTTTCTTGTCAAACAAACAGGCTTTGTTCTTTTTTTTATGTTAACACTAACACAATTAATAAGACCATTTTTGTGTAAAGTTGATCACGTTACAGAAAGATATTAGTGTTTCTTAGTGTGATCATTTTCAGGAAGACATTTGAATTGCTTTTGCAGTTTTCTGTGAAATGCTCTCTTCATTGATATAATTTGGTGATAACTCCGGAAAAATAAATCATCCGCGATGCCTCTGAATATTTAGTCAGGCTGATGATATATCCTATCTCTTCGTATAGATTGTGACCTGTGGCAGTATTCCCTTGGAATCTTCATACCAGGGAGTACCTAGATGTGTATATGTTTCTACAGAACTATATGAATATAAAGGATGGGGTGGTAAATCAGCAAATGCTAATCATCGATGCTTCTCCTGGGGTTCTAGATATTCTGAGGTTAGTTGTTTGACTTAATGTATCAACTATTTGTCTCATTGATAATCCTACGAACAGGCCCTTTACTACACTGATTCTATGAAGTCTGTATGGCATGTAGAATGCATCAGAATGGAAAAAAGAATGAAACCGGAAAAATGATTGCTTGAAAGATTCATGTCTGTAAATTGAAAAGATATAGTTACTGGTACTAGATATTACATGTCTATGGTGCGATGAAAATGTATGATCTTTTCAGTGCTTTAACTGGTTACGCCCTGAGTGTTCATGAAGATTTTGAAGATTGGCCAGAAACCAAAAAGTTGATGAGGAATATGAGATATTTGTATGAAAGATACAGTTAAAGAGCTTAACAAAAGTAAAAGTACAATAATGACATGATGAAGGAATAACAAGTTTGTTAGAATCACAGTTACACAGCCCGATAAGTTAAAGTAGAATTTAGAATTCTGGGCTTTGTTCGATTCCCCTTGGTAATTAGATAGACTATTACTTACTAGTAAGCCTGCATATTGGTTTCCACGATTTTGTTTATGCCCTTTCCCAATCTTGTTAAAAAGCTAACAGTGTAACTTAATACTTCCTTTGGTCCTTAATATAAGATATATTTACCTAATTTGACTAGATTAAACAAGTTAGTTATGTTAGTTAATATGACATGTATTTCTAAAATATCCCAGTCATCTATATTAATTCCTCCCTTCCATCTCCTCCTTTATTATTGTTGAAGGATTATCAATAGAGGTAAGTTAAGAAAAGAATGATAAATATAAAAACTATCTTTTATATTTAGAACAAAGATTAACTCCCCGAATATGCCTTATATTTAGGAGTACTAGTTTATTGTGTTGACAATTTCACTGTAGTTCTTACTAATCTAAGGCCAAACCTTTTTTTCTTCGGCCTAAAAAAAAATCTTTCTAATCTGTCCCAGCAAAGCAACGGATCATATATATCCTAAGTTGAAGTCTCAAATGGTGTCCTTTGTCAGTTAACTTTGTTCAGTCCATATTTAATGCCTAATTATGGAAGACGACCTAGTGTACTGCTTTCCAATTCGAAAAGTCATTTAGCTGTTATGTTAGCATTGATGATTGAAATATCTTTTGGAATGGTTAGTTAGATATCAAATAATCATCACTAGGAACCACAAGAAAGATACAATTGTCATTATCAGGATAGCAGCATTTTCCATCACTTGAAGTATCTTTGCCTGCATAAGATTTTGAGCTTCTGTCACAAGTCATCTCTGCTATGATTATAGATTCTTTGTACTTTTTCAGTTATCAACTTGAGGAACATGTATGAATTGCTTTGTTCTCTCTAATTGCATGATGATGGTTTATGGCCTCTATTTTCCCCCCTGTTTTGCATTGTTTCATCTTTCTTCTTTGTCAACTTCCTTTTTACTGTGGGCAGAAATATGTAGCAGACTTTTACATATCAGACTTCCAGTCTGGGCTACGAGCCTTAGTGAAAGCAGGCAATGGTGTTAAGGTTGCTCCTCTTGTGAAACCAGCTACTGTAGTTGATGTAAACAAGGAAAAGAAAGAGTTATCTCAAAATTTCGTAGGCTGGCTTGCAGACCGTAAACTCTCTAGTGATGACCATATAATGCGCCTCAAGGAAGGGTTGAACTTCATTATTTTGACTTCTAATTTCCTTTCAAGTCCCATTTCTTCTTTCATTTTCCTGGTGCCTTATTTGGATGACATCATTATGCAAACTGTAATTGCTTGTGAATATAATCTTTCGAGGTGAAAATAGAGGAACCACATACATACTCTCACCCCCTTCCCCCCAACCCCCCAGAAAAAGCACCGCAAAAAAAGTGGAGAATTATAATGAGATCCCAAGGAAGAGATCTAACCACCAAGAAGTTCCAATGACAAGTGAACAACAAAAACACATCATTTCTTGTATTGAAACTTGCTATTGTATGCTCTTAAGTTGTTATCAAACTTTTTGGGTGATTAAATCTCATCCTTAGAATCTTACAATAATTCCCCTTAAAATAAAAACCACACGCACACATGTACACTCTAATTTGCATCTTCTTCCTTTGTGCTTTTTTGAAGGGAGATTAATGCAGGAAAATGTGGTTAGGAATGGGATTTATGTCTCATCATTACATGCACTTGCTCTTTTTCACTCTCTCCCTCTTTAAATGTGCTATGTACATTTATGGTTCTTAGGATTTTTGCAGTACATGACAAGTAAATATTGGGAATGCCAGGTACATCAAAGAAGGGAGCACCATAAGTGTGATGGGAGTGGTCCGCCGGCACGATAATATGCTCATGATTGTTCCCTCAACCAGACCTGTATCAATAGATTGTCAGCGGAAGCGATGCCTCCTTCCAATGTATGTAGAAGGCCTTATTTTGTTATGTGAGGATAATCAGGATGCTGATGTGATTCCTGTGTAGAATCAGGATCAAGAATCTGGAGGTTTATCAGATTGGAAGATCCAAACTAAGGCAGAATATGATGATAATGAGGATATATGATCATGTTCATGGTTATTACTTAATATGATGTCCAGGTATTTATGGAGATCCATCGATGCAGACTATTAAGGAAGCTTGAAAATGTTTTATAGCCAGGCGGTTTCATCTTTCCTATGATTTTTATTATGTAAATAGGCAAAGATAATATTCTTTCTTTTTCAGATTATGCTAGCTGCTAAGAAGTTTTGTCGTTTAATATAAAATTGTTTAATTATGGCTAATATTGTTGTGAATATATTAATTCGGGTGCAATTTAATATGAGCTGTAAAAAATTGAGTTCTCAAAGCTGGTAGAATGCCTCCACGTAAAATGTTAAAAGTCTTGGATGCCCCATCACACACGCACACCCAACCGAAAAACAAAAAACAACTAAGCATTCATTTTCTGAGCTTGTTCATCTCCTTATTGCTCTCAAGTTTGCAATTTGAATTGCTTCTTATAATTGGATCTTCTATTTTATTAAATGTTCGGATGAAAGATATAGGTTAATTGTTTTTTCAGGATGAAAGTATATTAAAGTAGACTTGACGTTGCCTTCAGATATGAAACCTTACCTTTTCTTTTTTATATACTTTTAACTCTCTCGTCTGGTTTTTTGAAAAATGAGACATTTTTCACGCTATTTATTTATTTAGCTCACTTAACCAACAAATCCTTGGAAAATTTCAATTTGTTGCATGTGAAACTTACCACTTCTGCTGTGCTATGTTTATTTGTAATTATTATTAATTATTTATATTAGTTTTTAGCACGAAGAAAAAGGAAAAGTGGTTCTCGATTATTCAATTTTATGCACCGAGCAAGCATAACACCCTGCACTATTCGTCGTCTTTGGAATCATGGCTATTGATTGGTACCAGAAAAAGAAGCAGAAGGCCGTGCCCATCAAGTTGTTAAGCTCGAATCTAAAAGAAGGGGAAGTGGGAAGCTTTATGGGCTTCTAGTTTTTGTTTTTGAGAAAGGAAGCTGTTATACTCCCTAGTCCATAGTCCCTCCGGCTAGTTGAGAGGTTGTAAAACTTTAATTCCCTTTACATCCCGAACTTAGAAGTATTTATCAAACTATCTCCATTGATTGCATAAATTAAAGAGTGTTTTTGTATTAAAGTAGTTAAAATTAATTATTTATTGTAAAATATCAGAATTACCTTCAACAAAATTTACTAGTTAAAAACTAGGCAAAAAAAGGTTTACTACTTGAAGGGATTTTATTAATTAGGAAATTTTATAGTTAGTTAGGGATACTTGGCAGAAAATATTAATGTTTTAAACAAAATATGATATTATAAAACATGCTGAAAATCTTTATAATAAGGACTTATAATAATTTTAGTTAACAAATAGTTAGTTAAATAAAGTTGAAGTTTCATTAAGTGTGTGTTTGGAACCCACGTTTGGGTTCCATTAAGCCCAATTGGAGCTTCAGAAGCCTAACAGTTGGCAACGTTTTTTTTTTTTATGTTTGGTTGCTTAAATTACTGATCGGGCTTTTGCATGGATTGACACTGTAGAGGAACGTTTAACAAAAGCTCAAGGGTGCAGCTTTTGATAAAAGCCCAACTGATATTACCGTTTTATTTTTCAGTCAATGACTCACAGTTGGCATACAGCTAGCGCGCTCTCTCTCTCTCATTATATGAGGCAAAGTAATATTAATATAGCTTTGTGTTTCTCTTTATTTTATTGTTAGTTTTATTTGTATTTTGCCTATTTTGTATTTAAATGTAAATTCTCATTTTTTTCACATAAAATAAAATTTTGGTTCAAATAAATATTTTTGAGTAAAAAAATTCTTTTAATAGTACTAATTATATATTGAGTTTTTTTGGGGTTTGTATTGTATATTCAGGTTAATTAAGAATATTTTAGCTTATCCTGATTAAAAAAAGTATTTTAGCCTACACATTTATACATTTAAAATGAAGCTAAAATATATTCTTTAAAAGTTTAAAAAACTTGTGCAATTTTAATTTAAACTTGAGATGACAAGTTATTTCTATTCTAATTAGTATATTAGCCGCCAACCCGGATTTAGAAACGCTAATGAGACCTTTAATTATTATCATTCTAGTTTAAGGTCTACAATTGAAATGACTTTTGGAGTGTGGAAGAATCGATTTCAATTGTTGCAAAACATGCGCAAGTATAGCTATCAGACACAAGTCCACATTGCTTGTGCAACAATGGCCCTTCATAATTTCATTAGGCGAAATGATATTGGAGACGTAGTGTTTCGCCAAGGTGAAGCTGGGAATCTTGTTGATGTGGAAAATAATAGTGTAGCTGAACAATCTTCCACGATAAATTATGGCAGGCGATCTCCGTCTGAAATGATTCAAATTCATGACTCAATTAGAAATCAAATTGTACGGCACATGTGATACAATTGGTTATGTAATATTTTTCTAATTAGATTGTGCATTTTTTAATTGTCTAATTTCCCAACTTAAACTATTATAAATTTCTTATAATTTTTAATTACATTTCTCTTTTATCATTATCACAAAAGCCCAATTGACAATCGCTGTTCCAGACACACCATTTTTTTCATTTTTGCAAAAGCCCAATTGACAATCGCCAATCCAAACACAAATCACATTATATAATTTAGCTTTTATCAAAAGTGATATCACAACAAGCCCAATTGAAACAAGCCCAATTGACAATCGCTGTTCCAAACACACCCTAAATAGATTAGTTAATAAGTAGTTCGTTAAATAGGCTTTTATCAGGTTTAGGCTTTTTGCAGACACAAGCTCAGCCTATAAAGAAAGGCTTAAGTAGGCTAATAGACCCCAAGTTTAGGCTGAGTCCCACGCCTCTTTAGACGAAACCTGATATGATTCAACTTATTTCCACCCACCCCAAGACTATGTACTTGGTTTCAGATTGGCCTACTCTTTACAACATGGTGTAATTTCTTTCTTCATTTCTTTGTTTTTTTAGTAGACAATTACCATGGTACAAAAAATTGGATCGGACCGGACGGTCCGACCAGAAAACCTGTGAACCGATCTCCAATTCGGTCCAGTTCACTGCTTGAGAGGGAGAGAGAGTTTACCCGGTGGAAACCGGTACAAAATCGGTCCAAACCGGAAAAACCGGTGAGTTAGCTGATTCAAACGGTTTGCCATTTTTTCTTTTTTCTTTTTTTTCAAAAATGAGATATCTTGTTCAACAAAGAGGCTGGAAAAAAAAAATCCATAGATTTAGACCGATATACATACAATCTATAATATTTTTATAAATTATAAGAACAAAGTTTAATTTCAAGGCCACAAAAATTTAAAAAATAAAAAGAATAAATAAAAAAAATTATATATTATATACATATAATATATAATATTTTAGTCATTTGATATGATTCAAGTAATCAAATATAACATAATCAATTAATAGAAGTTTAAAAATATATTAATATATATATAGTCACTACTAAATTGTAATATTTTAATATGACCGGTTCGACCACCAGTTAGACCCTGATTAGCCCATTAACCCTTAAACCTGTTATGTGACCGGTTCATTACCCGGTTCGATTTTTTGTTCCTTGACAATTACACACACGACCACCCATCACAGCCTTCTCATTAGAAGAACTCACATCCACATACCCACCTGGGGTTTGTACTAGGAACCTCACTTTTTTGGGAAGGTTCTTGATGCCATTGTTGCACTCGGTCACTGGCTACAAGCATTGACCTATTAATATTCAGGTTTGGGCTACTTGGATAATGAATTCTGAAGTACAAATTAAAAGTGCCTATACCATTCCATACACCACCTAAGGGGCTCCTTTATAGTTATTATTCCCACAGATTGAGCATATAACTGAAAGCAACTAAAAATATTCATTATTACTTATTTTTTGTAGTCATGATTCCATTAAAAGAAAGCACGAGACAAGGCTTGCTTGTACTAACCCAACCAAGGAAGCACATCACGACAACAAGTTGAAGCTTTAAAGCCTGGAGGGGGTTCCTCCAGCAACTACCAGAGTTTCTCCTGTTATATAAGATGCATCATCTGATGCCAAAAAGGCGGTGGCAGCTGCCATGTCTTCGGTTGTCCCAAGCCTTTTCAGCATTGATTTCTCTTCAAGTTCGTTCCTCTGCAGTAGCATACGGTCCCATCATATGATAAATAACAGATACGGAGACTTGGAACAAGAGGATGAAGCTTTTACTTTGGTGCATAGAATGGAAATAAATCGATAAAAGTAAATACAATGAAAAAAACTGATTTTTTTAGATATGATAGGTCCTCTTATGCCTTCAGATGACAAAAAATAATAAAAAGACAGTTACGCTTAAATAATGATAATAGGGATAGATATTGGATATATCAATTCTTGTGCAATTCCCATTATATTGTACCCTTTCTTTGTGTGTGTGTGTGTTTTTTTTTTTTTGGTGTTGGGGGGGGGGGGGGGGTTGGGTTCCCAAAATACTCACAATAACTTCATTATTGGTAAGAAAGGAAGCAAAATGGGTTGGCACAAAACCGGGAGCAACACAATTAACCCGAGTGTTCGGGGCCATCTCAGCTGCTAGAGCCTGAGCAATGAATTACAAAAAGCATATAAAAATTAAAAAAGAAACTCAATTTATCAAAATATTGATGAAACAAGTGCAGCCGAGGTACCAACTTTAGTAAGTCCAAAAAGGGCTGTTTTGGTCACTCCATACATAGCCAATGCAGATGGCGGGTTATAACCAGCAATAGAGGAAATAAGAACAACAGAAGAACCCTTCGACAAGTAAGGAACTGCATCCTGCAAAAATAGGTGAAGCAGATAACACACGGAAAAAATAAAGGGAGGAAAAACACAAATTGGTGGCAAAAGGAAATATGCTAAAGCAGATTTTTCTATTTCTTTCACAATTTGGTTTTGACCATCTGTCACTGAAATTACCTTCAGAAGAACTATAGAGGCTTTGACATTTACTTCCCACTGCTTGTCAAGGATGGATTCCGGGCTTTGCAATAAGTTATCAACAGAGGGATTTGTAGCAGCATTGGACACAATAACATCTATCTTTCCATATTTCTGTAACAAACCAGAACACTTAACCACGCCTTAGAATGGGAAACAAGCAATCATGAGGATCCTTTTATAAAGAGATTACAAAGTTAGACGCACTTAGAGAATCTTAATATAACTGCCAGTCCAGTCAGTAGATAAAGATATTGTGAAGAGGAATAGTAAAAGGCATCAGAGAATAAACACCAAGGACAAGAAGGTCCTATAGTTAAGAACAGATACAATGACAAAATCAGATCAGATTAATTTTTCTGTAAAATGTTGACCAGTGCCTAGATTGTAGTAGCATACTGACGTATATGCTTATAGTGCTTCTGAGAATTCGAATTTAAGAAATTTTTCAGTGAATGAACTTTGCAGTCATCAGTTAGCTATTGAAGGAATAATTACCTGAACGGTTTTGTCCATCAAATTCTTCCTTTGTTCTGCATTTGAGACATGGCAAACAAGAGCCAATACTTCAATTCCTTGAGCTCTGAGCTTCTCAGCAGCTTCATCTACATTTTTCTGTGGTCATTAAACCAAAGAGAAAATCATTTCAGCAATCTGAACATCACTGTAGAAGCATTAAAGGACATCTTTTATGATCGTATGAAGTATAAACACAATAAAAGAGATTGCCTTTTCTATCCACACAGATAAATCAGCAATTACTAAAGCTTCACCCTCAAAGTAGATATACTAGTTTGAGCAAATTTGGGAAAACTTTTTAAAAAGTTATAATCAAGTTCTTTAGTAGGAAATGAAAGGTGGAATTCTTAACAGGTGAGCTAAGCGGATTTGAGTCCTTGCAAAATTTTTAAAGCGAGTAATCAGGTAAAGAAGTTTATCCACTCTAATAATACCAGGTATACAGGGTATTCTGATTTTTTTCCCCCTTTTTGCCATCCATGTACACAGTGTATTCATTCAGTACTATTTCCCAAAGTGAGGCAAACAAAAATTGATCTAAAATCATTTTCTGTTTAGCAGGATAAATCCAGACCAATAAGTAGCATTCTCTCAATTAAACCCACAAAAAAGGAAATCCGTTCTCCGCTTTTTCCTCCATCACATAGCATCAATTAACATATCAATACAAATATTAAATACGGAACACAGCATCTATAGCAAGCTGCAATTTTTACAGGTGGTAAAATAATACGACATATTTTCTGCAAAATCACGGGGATCAATCAGGACTCCCATTCAGGTGCAAACAAATTGATGAAGTTTAGGAAGCAGAACATGATTGAAATCGCAACAATTTTGAAGATTTAATACTTCAAGAGAGAAAAGACGAAGAAACGACGAACCTGCTTGCGAGAAGAGATGACAACAGACGCACCCTCGAGGCCAAGCCTTTGGGCAATAGCGAAACCGATGCCTTGAGTAGAAGCAGTAATAATGGCGACCTTACCCTGAAATCTCTTACCAATCTTCGACTTGTCCATTTCTATTTCTATTTCTTCTGTGACCGAAACCAGATTGAGGGGGTGGCCTTTTGGTTTGGGTGATATGCTACTTCTCAGCTTCTCTAGTACAATCAGACCCGGTGTTAACTGCAATGTTTAAAACGGTTTTAGGTTCTGGAAACCGGACCGGACCGGCCGGTCCGGCCCGGTAACCGGCGAACCGGCCGGTTGGCCGGTCCGGTTCCCTTTTTTTTTTTAAATCTTTTTTTTTTAACTATTTTCTTTAGAAATTTATACCAATAAGCCTAAAATTTCCAATTTCTCACCGGTTTGGTCCCGGTCTGACCCACTGACCCTTAACCCAGTACCCCGACCGGTTCAATACCCGGTCCGGGTTTTAATACCTTGTTAAAACCCAACGTGAAATGAGATTAGAATTAGAAGACTAGCAGTAGTTGATTTTTATGATTTAGGTGGTTAGGTTGGGGCTGGAGAACAGTAATAATTAAATAAAAAGAATAATTATATGGGTACATACAGTCTTTTCCTTTATAAGTAATTTTTTCTGTTTTGAGTTTGGTCATTAATGTAATACCCCGAATTTTGAGACTTGAGGCTAGAGAATAAGCCTGAGATTAGTGGATTGCTAAGCCCTGGTTTAGCAAGATCCCAAATTGTGATTAAGGGTTAATGACTCCAAAAGTGGATGTCATTAGTGAAAAATGAACCCTTTTGGAGATTATGGTGTGATTTGACACCTGATGTGATTCGTATGTGTTCTGAGCAGCGCCGAAACCCTGTATTTAAGTTCAATTATGGATTAACCTCTAAATTGACTTAAAATAGAGGGGAGGGCGCATTGTGAAAGAAAATGAATGAGAAAATGTATTTGATGGTGATTTAAGAGGAATTGTCATAATCAGGGGCAAAACGGTAAAGTTACTGACCAGTTGATCGGTTACCGAAGAGGAAACTCATTGGTAACTTCAAGATCAATGGTTGAGATTGATTTGTGTTGAGATCAAAGGGTGGGATCCAATGTGCATGTGCCTATGTGAACTCATGGTTGATGAAGCAAGATGTTGACACATGGCAAGTTGTGAGCCATAGATCTTGATCAATTGGTCAACTCATTTTCCCTCTCTCCTCTTCCTTTTTGGTCAGCCTAATGAGGCTTTTAGTGGCCAAAAACTGACCTCCTTCTTCATTATCTCATCATTCTCTCTCTCTTTATTCTCCATGGACGCAAGCTTGGGGGGAGGAAAGAGAAAGAAACAAGGTGAGTTTTGGCTTGTTTCTTGTCCTCTAATGCTCTAATGTCCTTCTATAAAGTTGTTCATAGTGATGAGAGCTTCATCTCTATGGTTTTAGATTCTTGATTGGAGGTGTTTGAGAGCTTGAGCAAAAGTGGAAAGATGGAGAATCAAGAAATTGGTTTGGGAAAGAGGAAGAGGTGATCATTTACTTCCTTTTGATCTAAGTTTTGTAAGTTTTGGTTGAGTTTAGTGAATTTCGAATTTTGCCCTGATTTTCTTGTGATTTTGGATTGGTTTGAATTGGATTGGACACAATGGTTGCAAAACTGGAAATTCTGTCCAGTGAGAATTCTGTCTGGGCAGTCTGTTTGTGTTGCCGTTTTGAATGGGCAAATAATGTTAGAAAATTATGAAACTTTCCAGTCTTGAAGTTCACATCTTAAGCTTCAAAATGGACATATAATATGTGTCATTTCATTTTGTGAACTGGGATTTATGTTTGCCTAAAGTTTGAGGTTGAAACTGGATTCTGTTTTGGTACAATGTTAGGTTTTTGGTAAATCTGGACTTTTGTGGTGATTTCTAGTTATGTCCAATATTTTTCCTTGAAAGAGGACTTAAATAGCTTTCATTTGGCTTTGGAATCACCTTATTTTGATTTCTGTGGAATTAGTTATGATTTTTAGAAGTTCAGCCAGAAACTGGATTTTCTTGGGCCGCAGCCCATGGATTCTGGGCCGCAGCCCAAATGTTTCTGAGCGTCTCTGGATAGTTTTGGGCCTCAGCCCATGGATTCTAGGCCACGGCCCACCCCCAAAAATCAGCATTTGGACTTTTAAAAGATGATATTTGGTCAAGTATTTCCCAAGCCTTTAGGCTTTAATTAGTCACCTAAAGGTGTTAAATGATAACCAACATTAAGTGTTTGTATGTTGAGGAATTGGAAAAGGGATTGACCCTATGTTCATGATTTTGATTATAGGGTTGATGTTCGCCCTGATCATGGTTTGGTATTCATTCTGATCGCGAGTAAGCGAAGCTGGAGCTTACGTGGAAAGAGTGTAGGGAACATATCTCTTCTGCTTGTATTTGATATATTTGTTAGTGTGTTGGTGCATGTCTTAGCTTTGCATAATTGTGTGTAATTTGAAGCTATGTTTCAATTTATGCTATGGTCATATAGGTATATTGTTCGAAGCATTGAGCTTGCAAATTGTCATTGTGTTATCATGAGTTATGTGATGCAAGCATGTCATGCATTAAACATCTATCATACATGCATATTGATATTATTTACCTACTGAGATTCTCTAGAATCTCACCCTCCCCTACTAATCTTTCAGACAGGGTAGTAGATCAAGGATATTGCGAGCAGCTAAGGGCGATGAATACTCCTTCGGGATTGAAGTTGGTAGTTGGTTATCTTAGTTGGGATGTATATTTGAATAAATGTATTTGGTTATTTGGATGAGTATATGTGGATGACGATTTGATTATATGTATGAGAAAGATTTTTGTAATTCCCATATGAGGGCTTGTATGGGCGAATGTGCCCTATAAAGCTTGAGTTAATATATAGAAATCGGGATTGCCGGGATTATTTTTGTGTACTCTGATTTATTATGAATGTGATATTCCGCGTAGTAATTGTATTCAAAAAGTGATTATGAGACCAAGTTTATAAATGATTTCAAAAGGTAATTGTGAAAACCCCGTCTGGTAGATGGGTTTGTAAAATGTTATTTGTTTCGTATTGGTCTCTATTTCACTTTAATTGCGTATTTTGGATATAATTATGGCAAGGGGTTACATTGGGAGGAAAGAGAAAGAAACAAGGTGAGTTTTGACCACTAAAAGCCTCATTAGGCTGACTAAAAAGGAAGAGGAGAGAGGGAAAATGAGTTGACCAATTGACCAAGATCTATGGCTCACAACTTGCCATGTGTCAACATCTTGCTCCATTAACCATGAATTCACATAGGCACATGCACATTGGATTCCACCCTTTGATCTCAACACAAATCAATCTCAACCATTGATCTTGAAATTATCAATGAGTTTCCTCTTCGGTAATCGATCAACTGGTCGGTAACTTTACCGTTTTGCCCCTGATTATGGCAATTCCTTTTGAATCACCATCAAATACATTTTCTCATTCATTTTCTTTCACAATGCGCCCTCCCCTCTATTTTAAGTCAATTTAGAGGTTAATTCATAATTGAACTTAAATACAGGGTTTCGGCGCTGCTCAGAACACATACGAATCACATCGGGTGTCAAATCACACCATAATCTCCAAAAGGGTTCATTTTTCACTAATGACATCCACTTTTGGAGTCATTAACCCTTAATCACAATTTGGGATCTTGCTAAACCAGGGCTTAGCAATCCACTAATCTCAGGCTTATTCTCTAGCCTCAAGTCTCAAAATTCGGGGTATTACAATTAATACAAGCAATAGTTTTTCTGTTGCAAAATTAAATTATTTTTTTCTTTTTAACCACTGTCAAATAGGGGTGTTCAAATTCGGGACCGGCTCAGGATCCACCACTCCCGGTCCCGGTCCCGTTTTTTGGCCGGGATGCAAATTGCATCCTGGTCCCGGTCCCGGTCCTGGTAATCCCGAGCGAGACCGGGATCAAACCGGGAATTCCCGGTTTTTTTTAAAAAATATTATTATTTTAGTTAAATTTTCTATAATCTAGTGTTTAAAGTAATTATTTAATATCTAATAAGGTCATAATAATCACACAAATTGATTTAGAATTGAAGAATAGCATTTTATTATTATTATTATTATCACCTTCATCATTTTTTTATTATTTTTATACATTATATAGTAGGATTAGTATCACGATATATATAGTTTAACTCCAACTAAATATGTGATACACATTTTATCAAATGGTAACTTAAATTATGGGATAAAAAATACAAAAATAAAACAATAACTTATTTTTTAAGAAAAATTTTTTTTAAAAAATAAAAAACCTGGACCGGGACCGGGATCACAAGATGTGTGACCGGTCCCGGGTCCCATAGATCCCGGTTCCGGTCTCGACCGGGACGGGAAATTCCCAGGATTAAAATGTCCGGGATCGGGATCGGACAACAGGGATCGGGACCGGACAACCGGGACCGGGATACTTTGAACACCCCTACTGTTAAATACATACATTTATATTAATGAACTATGAATTATCTTTATTCAATCATTTATTATGTATTTTCTCTTATATTTTTTACTCATTCTTTCTCCGATGCTTTTTTTTTATAAATAGAAGCATATTTTTAAAAAAATGTTATTTTTGACACATTTATTATTTTTAATTAATCTTAAACATCAGTTCATTTTGCACCATCAGGGAAAAAGTTATTTATAAAAAGGACAAGAGTGTGTATAATACTAATAATATATATATATATATATAAATAAATTAAAAGTAAATTTAATTATCAACCTAATAAATCCATTTTATATAAAATTTTTAATGTAATAACATCATATTGTTATAAATTAGTTTTAAAACGTATTGAGATTTTAGAGAGGTTACCTTTTTTTTTTATATATATTTCGTAATTTTTTAACTTTGTCAGCATTGTTTCGTCAAGTCCAAAATTCATCCAGTTTTCTAAAAATCGTTATGGTTTTGATCTAATTTTTTGTTATGATTACATTGTAGTTTTTGGGGTTTTCATAATTTCAACCCTAGGAAACAAGCCTGCATATAAAACATTAAAATTTTTGATATTATCGAAGCCATAAGAAGATTCTTGGTATATTCGATTTTATATGTAGTCACAACATTTTTTAATCGGCCAACTATAAATGCATGCTACAATTTTAAATTTGAATTACAGGCATTCGGTCTGGATTAATATGTAATTGAGGAAGGCCAGAGTCAGTCTGAGAAGTAGAGGTTGAAAAGACTTTGTTTTTTTTTTTGCTCAAAAAAACACTTTGTTATTAACTCAGAAAAGACGGGTTTGTTTTACAAGGGAAAGTTAAAAATCAAAATGAAGTTATTTTTGTTAAAGGACCACATATATTTTAAAATATTTTGAAAGACTAATGCCTCGTTGGTACACTACACTGGAAGTGAGAATGGAGAAGTGAAAATGGAAGTAGATTTTATAAATTGAACTGTATGTTTGGTAATAGCCCACTTCCATATATAAGTCACTTTCCATATAAAAAAATGATGGAAATCACTTTTTTTAGGTAAATTCTTAGAATTAAGATGGGTTTCATGGAAATGAAATTTTATGGCCATTATATCCTCATGTATTTTTTCAATTTATAGCTTTGCCCACGTAATCTTCCTCCAGTTTTCTTCACCCCAACACGATAGCCCCCCTCCCTCTCTTACTGCAATGGCAACAACAGCGATGGCGACACACAGCAACGACAAGGATAGCAAGGATGATGCACAGCGATGACAAGGACGGTGACATTGAGGCATATCGACGGCAACGACGGAGACGATCTACTCCATCTTCCCTTCGATTTACAAGACAACATCTTCTCCTCCCTCTTCCCTTTGATCTGCAATATAATTTTCAGCATTGCGTTCGCACTAACTCAGATCTACGTCTCTGGTCGTTCGTCCATGGCAACTCAAATCTAAGAGCTCATTGATTGTTAATTGTTTTTCTTCATTACTTTGACTTTGATTGTTCATTAACCATGGTGGATGGCCTCCTTCTTCTTCGTGGAAGGTTCTACTTTTCCTTGTTGAAAGATGTTCTGTGGGTGACATTTCAGGTGACGGTGGTGGTTAAATGAAGGTGGGGGATGGCAGTTGAAGTGGAAGGATTTTTTTAAGGGCATTTTTGTATCTTCATATTTTAAATACATATTTTAAAATTAAAAATTATATCTCATTCCCACTATCTTACAAAACATGTTTTAAAACATAGTTCCATTTCCACTTCTATTTTCATTTCCACTTCTAATTTTACTTCCACTTCCATTAAAAACTCTTTCATAGTACCAAATAAGGCTTGAGCATCTTTTATCAAGAAAAATGGTGATGACTATATAATTCTTTAGAAAAATTCTAAATAAAAAGACCTTCAAAATATAGAAATATTGAATCAATGACTCCTATTCCACTAATCCCAAATCAATTTTTGGAATTTTAAAATGTTATAGAAAAGACAACATTGCTCTTCATTTTTTTTTTGAATGCTACCTTAGCACCCTCCATCAGTAGTCGACCGCTAGAGCTCCAACATCGATGACCACTACTGAAGGAAGGTCATGCTCTGGCAACCTTGCTGGCAGCCTAATACATATATATTTTTTAAATTTCTAAAACAAAAATAGTCAAATCGAAAGATAATTGCTAAGAGCAAAATTAAAGTAGTAAATAAGGTCCCTAATGCTGAACATTTCCTAATAACTACTTTTTTTCACTATTTTATAATTTGCTTTCACTATTGATTACTTTGGCTAGTTGTGGACAAAGTTTCTAATACATATTTTGAATTTCTAAAACAATAGTTGTTAAAATCGAAACTAAAATAGTATACAGAGAGACCAAAGTAGTAAAGAGGCTTCTTGATGGCTATTAACTACTTTTGTTTTGATATTTACTACTCTAATTTTGATATTGACGACTTTGACTGGTTGCCAGCAAAAATCCTAATAAACTTTTTGAATTTCCAAAACAAGAGTAGTGAAAAGCAAAACCAGAGTAGTAAATAGTGCAACAAAAGTAGTTATTAGGAAAACAATTAAAAACAAGAACTCTATTACTATTTTAGTTTCGCTATTATCTACTCTAATTTCATGGCTAACTATTTTAGAAATTAAAAAAGAGTATATATGAGGCCGTCGGAGCTTTGGTGACCAGGGTCCAACAAGGGTTTTAAGGGTTTAAAGAGAAAAAAAGAAAAGTGAAGGCAATGACATAATTTTTCAAATTTTTCAATATTACACAATTTCAAATCAATCTATTTAGGATTATTGAAATTCAACACCCTTATTTATCATTTTGATATTTTAAAAGTATTTATTTGGAATTTTCCCCAGTTATTGGAATTAAATTCGTGATATTTTTTTGACCTACAATTTTCATTTTATAATTGAAAGAAAGTGGTAAAACACAACATAACCAATGTATCAACAAGTAACAACAATTGAAAAATAAAGAAGTTAAAGCATCTTTAAAAGCAAACAGAGTAGCAAGCACAATCTAGGGCTTTAATCAATCCCTTATCAGGTAAGAAGCTTTGACATTGTATTAAATGTTGTCGTAGCTCTTGAAAAAAAAAGTGAGTAATCCGAGTCGCGTCCAAGGACACTATCCTAAAAAACTATTCTGCTACCACTAGCTAATAGGAAGTGGTGTCACGCCCTTACCTTGTTTTAAATTTTTCTCAGAGTATTCACTGAAAACGATATGCGGTTCGGTGGGCAATACAGGAATAACATGAATATACTGATAATAAGTGCATGATTACATAAATTTCCCATAGGGGTTCGTACATGATCATTACCATCAATGTAGCCACACAGGGCTACTTGGGTATCTAAACCTGTCCTAGTGAAACAGAGACATCTTCTCGTCTTCGTTCCATCACTGCAATTCCCTCACATGGTTCTCTGCATTGTTCTCAGCATATCTTATGTCTTCTCTTGTCTAAATTGTTGGCAGGGGAGGGTGAGATTTGAGAGAATCTCAGCAGGAAAACAATACCAATATGTATGTAGGATAAGTCTTTAATGCGTGACATGCTTGCATCACATAACTCACGCTCACACAATGACAAATCTATAAGCTCAATGCTTCGAACAATATACTTATGGTCATAGCATAAATTGAAACATAGCTTCAAATCATTCATACATGTTTCTCATAATCAAGTAAAGGAATAACATGCATCAACACACTAACACAAATATCAAATAAATGCAGGAGAGGTAAGTTCCCTACCTTAACCCTTTTCCGCCTCGAAACGTGTGCCTCATAACGAGTGCCAACAGCTCGGGCCCCATATTAGATCCTACAATGCCAAAGGTACTGTTTAGACACTTCCATAGTGTTTCTCGGGGTTATATGTGTTAGAATCGGCAGGCATAGTGGAAGAATTTTAAAATTTTTTACTGATCCTAATCGAGGATCTATCAACGGCGTTTAAATCGAGTTAGAAGGATTCGTACCTTTTTCAACTTAGGGTTTTCACGATCTTTAGGAGCTAATACCTCAGGTCTACTCCCTCTACTTGTATCCACACGAATGCTCTCCAACAAAGATTGTGTGCTAGCGCCTCCAAATGTTTCCTAGGGTTTTCCTTGCGGCTCTAAATTCTCATGCTTGTATGAGTATATCTGCTCTCCCAAGTTTATAACCTATGAGGTCTATATTTAAATTTCAAAATTAATCTTAATTAATTTTGAAATTAATTAACAATTAATTATCTTGATGAGCTAATTAACTAAATTCAGTTTAAATTAAATCTGTCCAACATTTTTAATTTAACATATTTATTAATCTAAATAAAGAGCCATTAGATTTAAGTTATCTTCATAAATTAAATCTGAGATACTATATCTCTATCATGTTAGTTATTAAATTTAATATATCTTAATAGATTAAATTTAAAACTAACACAATATAATAATATCATATAATACACACACACACACACATATATAAGATATGTATTTTGAAAATATATATCTATATAATATTATTGATGAATTTTATAGTATATATATAAATATAAAATTCGTCCACCCTAAATTAAATATTATCTCGTGTTGGGTCATTCGTGTGTGCGACACTTGTAACCCCCTGCCTTAATTAACGTAATTATAATTTGATAAAATGTAGTAAAAGAGGTTTGAGACCGCCGGATAGTTCAAAACTTGTTAAATTACCCACTAGATAGTAGGAACTTATAAAATTTTCCAAAACTTCTTTTCTATCCCAGTCTCGATTTTAATTATCGAATATAATCACCTGTGCAGTTAACTTACATTCACATATATCAGAGTTTATAACTTTAACCCCGGCAACCCCCGGGTTCACTTACATATACATAGAGTTTCAAAACCTGATTAGGGGATTACAAAACCAAGTATCTCAAAACTATCTACATCTCAAAATGTTATACAGTAAACCCCATCCAAAATGAATGACCAACAAAATCTATATTAATGTCCCTAGTAAACTCTATCCGCTCCGGGTTGCTCGTTTCTCCTTAGAGCCACTCGCCCTGTCTGAAAGGTTAGTCAAAGGAAAGAATGAGATTCAAGAGAATCTCAGTAGTAACTAAACATTTATACCACATATAAGCACACAACATGTAAGCAAATCATCATACAGCAGCTCAATCACACTCCACCCTCATCCCCTTTCTCTGCCAGGTAGGCACACCATCCTAACCCGAACCGTTGTTAGCTACTCAGGGACTATTGGCGTGGCAGTGCATAAACATAGCCTTATAGCTCATATAGCTATCCGGCTACACAAATGGCCCGTCGGCCTCACAAATAGCCATTCGGCTCACAATCAGCCTTTCGGCCCTCATGTCACATAGTCACACCTCATCCTCATCCCCTTTCTCCGCCGGGAAGGCTCACAACCCTTACCCGAACCGTTGCTAGCTACTCAGGGACTATTGGACTGACGGTGCTTACACATATCCACATAAATCGCAACATACAAACTTATCACAAATCAATGATAATAAGTACATACAATGCATCACATATGGTACAAAAGAAAAGTCACTACCTGATCCTTTCCTGACGGTCTCTAGCACAGTGGGCTCACGAGGATAGCAGATGTCAAATCCTATAATCAAAATAGGGACACTTGGTTAATTTCCTTTTCCAAGTTCTTAATTCAATAACACTCTAAGTTGGTATTCATTTGGACTCTTTAGATGGCCATTAAATGCCTAAACATATGCCTAAAGGGTTGGGATAACTATCCCCAAAGATCCCTCTTTAGAAAGCTAAACACTGATTTTTGGACCCTTCACTCGAGCACAGAAGGCCGTGCTCGAGCATGACCCCCCATTCTCACTCGAGCACATGCGAGTGAGACGCAGGAAGTGCTTGCCCGAGAGCAACTCCCGCGACAATCCTACACTCTCACTCGAGCACAAGAGGCTGTGCTCGAGCAGAGACCTCAGAAGCACTCGAGCACCACGGAAGTGAGACCCTGCGAGTGACAACCCGAGAGTGATCCCTTCCTCCCAGTCACAAGTGCACTCGAGCACAACCCTAGTGCTCGAGTGACCTCTCCATACTCGCGAGTGTTCCCATTCACCTCCAACAATCTCCCACGAGTGATAACCTGAGACACTCACCCCCAGTGGTTCATGCACCCTCACTCGAGCACACACATGCTCACTCGAGCATGTTCATCTTGTGCTCGAGTGAGACTCCTTCTCACTCGAGTGACGCGTATCAGAAGCCCAAAAACGCAGCAACTGATATGGTTTCTCCCAGTGACCCAACTTGATTCCAATAGGTTCTAAACTTGCACCAAAGTTCATTCTCACCTAAAACTCCATAAGAAACCTATTGGTAACCTCAAAATATCCAAATTCAACTCCATCAACACCTTTCCACTCTAGATCATAAAACCACTCAAATTCTAACAAATCTCCCTTATTCAACCTCCAATCAGTTTCTAATCACTCCCAAATGTCAAAACTGACCAAATGAACAGTGACACACTAATCAAAGCTAACCCTTCACTTAACATCATAATTAGGTTAAATTTCCAGAATTCTCATTGATTAGGCAAACATCTTGACATATATATCAAAATGCATTTCAAACCTACCTCTTCAACTTACTGAAATCAACACCTTGATTCCACCAACTTTCAGATTTATCCAACAATCAAACATCACCAATGGAAATTCTGAAATCATAAAAATAATGCTCTTGACCTCTTGATCAGCATTAATGAAGGGTAACTAAGCATATAAGATCATTTACCTTGACCAATTTCAAGCCCTTATTTCCTCTTTCTTGCTCACACCACCGGAAATGGAGGAAATGGAGAGAGAAAGTGAGATGTTGGTGATGATCACTTGTTTCTCTTTTCCCCATGCATGCCAACGTTTTGAAGAAAGAGAGGGAAGAGAAGAATAGGTTGAATCTTTGACTCAATCCAATGGTCCATAGCTTGCCACTTGGCATCATCTCATTCTTCCCACCATAATTTCACATATACTTGCATGTACAAGATTCCATCTCTTGGTCTTTCAATCTTAGCCATTGATCTTGATTACTAAAGAGTTTCCTCTCCAGCAACTAACCGATCGAACGGTAAATTTACCCGTTTACCCCTCATTATCATAATACACATTAAACCGTCACTAATGATCTTGATATCACATTACACAATATATATACTTCAAATATGCTTAATTAACATTAATTACATCATTTGAAGTTATTAATCCCTGATTACAATCCAGGATATTACAACACTGTACTAATCCAAAAGTCGCAAGCGGTTTCTAGCAAGACATTACGACTACCCAATTCATATGAGGATCATTAACATGATGCAGCCTACCATACAAGCATGTCACATCCCTTTTTGTCACATGATATATCGGTCAAGGATAAGACATGGATAATGTCATCCTCTTGTTCCTGACTATTACTTTCTCGATTCCTGAGTAGCCTGACAATAGAAATGGAAACTCCTTTCCATTGTAGTATGGCCATACATTTCTCATACTCACTCATCGAGGGGCCTAGTAATATCTCTCTACTAATGTGAGGGGTAAATTCCATCCTGATCATTCATGTTCCTCTGCATGAAAAACCATCAAGCTCAATCATAACCTTTTTCATCACCCGTTCAAAAGTGACTTTTGACTAGTTCAAAGCTTAGCAACTCTCATGTAGGAATCCATGATGACCTCAAGTCTAAGGGGCATTGTGACATGGTTATACATGAGAAAAGCTTATGACTTGATCCATGTAGCTTTCTCATAGTGGGTCGGTCCAGCACCTTATACTCTTACAAATGCTTAAGACTTTGATTCGTATTTCCATATCTTATCAAAGTCATATTGGTCTTGTTTCATCTTTGCTCCCACATAGATGACCAACCAGGGACATTTTAGGATAATCTTTATGATTTATACAAGGATACAATTATCACAGTTAACATGCAAATAATATGATAATAGAATGGAGAAATTTCATTAAATTAATAATGTTCAAAGTACAATGATTGGCCCTTTGGGCACAATTTCCAACAATATGAGCCTATTATGAATATTGACTAAAATGCCCCCGGGGACCGGCTCGGCCCCGCCATATACAGTTCGACTGTATTTTTCCTAAAATTCTATCCTTGGCCATCCTAACATATTTTCGCCCAAGAAATCCATTTCCAAACTCAGAATTATCAAACTCAATGTCAAATTACAACATTACCCTTGGCAGCCCCACTTTAAGGGTTCTAGGGGAGTTTTAATAATTATGTTTTTTTGGGCTTTTCCGAAAAAGTAACCAACTGTAACCCCACCTAATTTTCCCTTCTAAACTCAATGGAACCATCAAATCATTGAAAATCCAACTCTAAGGCCCATATACAGCTCTGGCCGAAATTACACAACTTTCCTAGGAAAATTGGGGTTTTTCGATTCCGGCTACGTAAACGTGTTCCTTTCTACTCCTAACCACTTTACTGACTATTCCATTAGGTTACAACTACCATTTAATACCAATTTGAGCAGCATAACAGACCCACACACCCATTTTACTTTCTTTAATACCCCAAAGATATCAGAATCATTAGGGAATAAATTTGAACTTCTGCTAAACCGTGGCTTAGCAGTCTACTTATCTCAAGCTTATTCTCTAGCCTCAAATCTTAAAATTCAGGGTATTACAAGTGGCACTCGTCAGCATAAAACAGATTCTTCTCGCAAGAACAAGATGATCAAAATAACAAAAATAATTGCAAACAACAGCTAGAGAGAATATGAGACGAATAAAAAGCTAAAAAGCTCAAAGGAAGGAGAGAGTGCTCAAGAATTCTAGAGTGGGATGCCTGAACCTCTTGCAGGCAATGCCTTTCATAGCCCACTCATGCACTAGGATGTTGGACACGAATCACTAGTAATAAACACGATTAAAATAATTGAACTAGCAGTTTTTGAATGTTGAAGGCCATAAAGATATTTGATTAATCAACTTCGAAAATCTAAAGATAATGGCATGTAGTTTGAACGTTAATATAAACATTAGTAATGATGGCTGGTTAATGAAAAATAAAATATGGTTTTATGACCATTGTAACTGAAACATTAATGTTTCAAAATGAAATGCTTCAAAAAATGGGTTTATTTAGTAAGCCATTTTCCATAAAATTTTTTTAGATTTTTCCAAAAAAGTATTTGTTAAAAAGTGTCAAGTCCATAAGTTGTTTGTAGGAGGAAATCACAGGATTTCCAATGCATTTGCTTTTTGGTGGCCAGTTGTTGTGCGCGTGAGCCCTTTCTTCCTCTTAACCCATTTATTAGCCCGAAATCACATGTTGTGATATATATACTTATATTCACCAGTGGAAAAGTGGCTTTTTAAACTAGTTAAAAAAGAATTTTTAAATTGATTGTGGATTAGGTCATGTTATAGCTGGTCTAAAAAGTCTATTACTTTTTACAACCGGCCTAAAAAGTCATACTTTTAAGACTGATTGTAGCTAGAATAAGTCTTAAAAGTCACTTTTTAGACTGGTTGTAGTTACAACCGCTCTAAAAAGTTCTATTTTTTTAAAAAAGTAGTCCTCTTACAAATTAATTCTACCCAGCAAGCCATTTTAACAACATCTATCCCAGATTCCCTAGAAGCAACAACATAACACAGATTTCACAGAAGCAATAATAGCAACAATATCGACAACAAGCACAAATGAAGGTGTAGGTGACTTTTAATCAACTTTCAACAAATGAAGGTGTAGGTGACAGTAGCAAGAACACTTAGATTTGAGCCACAAATCAAATGATTTAGCTAACAATTGGTGAAATCTTGCAATATATCAAGGTTTAAGATCAAAATAAGCAATAATGAATTTCCATTGGCTAGAATTAGATTTTTGTAAATTGCAGCAATATTAATTCATATACATGAGTTGACAATCAGTTCAATCTAGGAAATTCAAGCGACAAGCTTAAATTAGATTCTAGAAACTTGAAAATGCACTCAACAACGGTCTAGACCTTAAAGTCAACTTATGAATCAATTTCAATGTGCAATATCAAGGAATGTCCAAACAGAAGAGTTTGCTCAGAAATGGATGCAAAACTTTGAATGATAATGGTAGCAATAAAATTCAAGGATTGCTATAAGCAACAGCAAAAAATTCCTCATTATGTATAGAAAATTCCTCAGTTTACAGAAAAACAAAGGGAAGAAAAAGTACATTCCCATGCCTGTATCACCTATATCCTAGAAATTGTCTTACACAGATACATAAACCTAGTTAGAAATTCATACAGCAGAAGCAATACATATGAGAACAATGTACAATATAACATTGGATTAAAAAACTCACTATTTCTGTAAAAGCTTATAGATGAATTCAGCACAATATCTGTGGATGAAATCAATATCTTCTTCAGGAAAGGGATCAACAAGATCAAAAATCTATAATACTAAAGCCAGACAAAACATTAACTTGGTAACTTAAAAACAATAAAGTAATACAAAAGTTCTAAAATATACATTTACTTCTTTTGTAAAATTAGTCATGCCTAGAGTGATAATATTGTAAATATGTCTCAAAACATAAAAACCATATAAGTTGGACCTCGATGGTTGCCTACGGCTCTGAAAAAGAACATGGTATCATTAAAACAAGTATAAAAGCATGAATTATTGAATACATTCTTAAAACAAACTAATATATACTAACCTTTGGCATAATCCATGTAGGGTCTTTTAAGTCATGAACATGCTTACCACAAGCAGTGTGTAGGAATGTCCGTATAGCCTTATCATCAAAATCACAAAGGTTACTTATTTTACAAAAATTCCATAAACCTTACACACAAAAGGCAATAATGCAAGAAAACTTACGAGTTCATGGTCTTTTTCAAGTCATTCCTTGGTTTGAAGTGGAGGGAGCATAAGAGGATGACAATGTAACTATTCTTGAATAGAAGAACCAATTGACAATAATCACTAAAAAAAAGAGAAGAATATGAAGCAAACATAAAGCATTATATATATATATATTATAAATTATAAATTTGTTTCTTACCCATATACATAAGGAGCCAAGAAGCACTCAATTGTGGTTTCATTAAGCCTCTTTAATAAGTATGTCTATTTGATAGTAGCAGTGGTCCCTTTCTCTTGGATTTGAGCTAGGTAGAGGAATCCAAATTTATCGCTATTACCAGAGGAGACCAACCTACAATTCATGTACTTACAATATGCAAGTATATAAATCAAAGGTAAATGGAAAATTTTTTAAAATATTTACTTCAAATTGAAGAAGATACTTACATTAAGAACAACTGGACAATTGCAATCATAAATTTTGTCTAGGAGCTACCAAGGACATTAAATTATCCCTCTCAAGAAAGCTTGTCACCCCTGACTTGCGAACAAATGAATCCGTAGGCCATTCTCTTATTTGAATGGATGTATCATATGCCATTAGAATCACTTGTTGCATGATAGTCAATGGAGGCTATGAAACTTCTTGAGTAAAGGTATATAGGTCCTTTTTAAATTCTTATGAGAATTGGGCCTATTGCCTATCGAGTAGCCTTACCCCCAAACTTAAGCAGGCTCCATGATGTGTTTCACGTTTCCCAACTGAAGAAATACCAATCGGATCCATCTCACATTCTTGAGTATGAAGAAGTCAAATTACAAGACAACTTCACATATACGGTGGAGCCAGAACAGATTATTGATAGAGAAGAATGAAGGCTTAAGCACCGAAGCCTACCCTTTGTGAAAGTGGTCTGGAAGGGAATGATTCAGAGAGAAGCAACTTGAGAAGCGGAAGCGGACATGTAGAGATGTTATTCTGAGTTTATGGCTTAAGCTGTGTAACAAATTGAGGACAAAATTTATTGTACGGGAGGAGAATTGTAATATCCCAAAATGTACTCAAGAGCTAAATGTTCAGAATAGATTGTGGGATTAATGACAGAATTACTTTTGGAATTTTCGTTATGACTTTAGTTCTAATTATCTTGAGACAACTATTTAGTCTTTTCGCCTAAAGTCAAAAAATGACTAAAGGACTAATTTGAACATGAGAAGAGGGGGAAAATGGCTTATGAAAGAGAAATATGAGGAGAATATGTATTTTTCCATAATATGAGACACATGAAAGCATTTTTGGGCAAAAACAAAAAGGGGAAGTCAACAAGTCTAATTAGCATATGCTAATTTAACATTAAACTATATTATTCAAGGAGATATTATAAGAGATCATTTTTTTCCTCTTTAAAGAACCATATTCTCGTGTAGGACATGAGACAAAGCAAGAGGGAATGATGCTTGACTCAAAATGAAAGCAAGAGGGAATGATGCTTGACTCAAAATGAAAGAAAGAGGAGACAATTTGACCAAGTTATAAAAGGATGATGACTTGGTCAACAATTGCAACAAAAGGCAATTAACTATGATAAATTGAAAAGATGCCAAGAGATATTTCATAAGGCTTTAACCTCTTTCAAGCCTCCATATTTGGTTAGATTTTAAAGAGAGGAAAGAAAGAGAATTTACTTCATACACTTCCTCACTTTTGTCTTTAGAAAGTCAAAAATTGCAACTAGAAAATTTGTGTAACCAATAGCTATGCAAGTTCATGCAATTGGTCAATCCTTGTTCCTCCTTTTGAAGAACATGTTACTCAATAATACTTTTCCATTTGGTCAGCCCAATCACATCCAAAAGCAAGAAGACAAGAGGCAAGAGAAAACTTAATCAAATGACTAAAGTCAACATGGCATAAGCTTGTGTAAAGAGAATTATTTTCAGCCACAACTTTTCTTTCTCTTTGGGCCACATTTTTTTTAGATATTAAGAAGATAAGGGAAGAGAAAAACTGATCATAATTCACTCTCTCACCTCTTCTCAAGGTCGGCCAAGTTCAGCAAAACAAGAGAAAGTGAATAATAAAGTTGAGGTAAGATCTTCTACATGGATTTTCACCTCCTTAACCTCATCTATGGCTCAAGTGACCTTCATGAAACTTGTTCCTCTCTTCTTTAGCTTTATTTCTATGGTTTATGAAGCTTGAATAAAAGGAGTTTTCAGCCACCTTGCAAGAACAAAAGTTGAGGAATCAAGAAAAGAACACAAGAAGAAGCAAGAGGTGAGTAAGAGCATTATGTTGATGTATATGATGCTTGAATTGGCTGAGTTGTGGTGGGCTATTGTGATAGCCCTAATTTTGGTTTTTAGGGTATATTAGGGATCATGAAGCTTTCATCCTATGTTTGTGCTTATATGTTGGTTTGGAGGCAAATGAGCTAAGCTTAGTGATTAGATAGTGAAGTGGCTGTTTGTTGTGAAATACCCTAAAATTCTGCCAAAACAGGAGATGGGGAATGAGTGGGAATTTGTTCATTTTGATGTTACTATTGTGTTCTACAAGAAAAATTGTGTGGGAATAGGTTTGGTTATTGATTTTGGAGCCATTGGACACATTGGTTGAAAATTGGAAAAACCGTCAAGTGTGACTTTGTGCTGGGCAGTCGGTTTGTAGGGACATTCTGAATGAGAAATTGGTGTCTAAAAATTCTGAAACTTTCCAGTATTAAAGTTCACATTCCAAGATTCAAAATGGACATACAATTTGTGTCATTTCGTTTTGTGAGCTGGGAGTTCTGATTGCCCAAAGTTTGATGTCGAAACTGGACTTAATTCTGGAGCAGTGTGGAACTTTATGTAATTATGTAATTATGTGGTAGTTTCTGGTAATGATTCATATTTTTCCTATGAAAATGACTTAAATAGATTTCAATAGGCTTTAGGATCACCTCATTTTGATTTTTCTAGAATTAGTTATGATTTTTCAAATATGCTGAAAATTTTGGCAGCTTGGTCACCTATGCTAAAATTGAAGATTTTATGGCATAATGTAATATTGTGGAACTTTGAGGTTAGAAATTGGCTTTTTAGGTTAATTGACCACTTTAGCTCCTTAGTTGACTTGATTAAATGACCATAATGATAATCAACCCAAGTATTATGAGTTATTAAAGAGTTGGAATAGGTAATAATTCGTCATCCTTAATTTTGGTTTATAGGCTTTGATATTTGCCCTGTTCGTGATCCAACTGCGCCAAAGCACAATTGGAAAGAACAAGGTAGTGAATCTTTCTCTTATACTGTGCATAAACCATTTTGATGCTTTGTGATGCATTGAGATACTGTTTCCATTACAGCGAAAGCTGTCACATTGTGTATACAGTCGTGAGTGCTGTCATATGTGACGTGAGCCATGTATCATTGTGTTGCTACTAAACGTGATCTTACATGCTGTGTGTTTATATATTATATGAGTGATTTGTTAATATTGGGATTCTCTTGAATATCATTCTTTCCATTGACTAAACTTACAGACAGGGCAAGTGGCTCCAAGGAGAAACGGATGACTGGGAGTAGCTAGGACCTTGTAGGGATATTTAGTTTTAGATTGTTGGTTATCCATTTTGGATTTGGGGTTACTGTATAGTTTTGGAATGTAAATATTATTTTGGGATATAGTTATGTAATCCCCAAAAAGGGAATCTTTTAAACCCTTAATACATCTACATGAAACCCGGTGGGTGCCAGGATTTTTGCTGTACACTCTGATATATATATATATATATATGAATGTGATTTAACTGCACAGGGTAATTATATTTGAAACTTGTATTTGAGACCAGGATAGGAAGAGAAATTTTTGAAAGAATTTGTGAAAACCCTATTGTAAGGAAGGGATTGAATTAAGTTTAATTATTTGTCAGTTTCCAATCAATCTTAATTATGCGTTATCGAATCATAATTACGCTTATTAGGCAGAGGATTACACCATCTGTGCTAAACCCAAGGTTAAGGTTCCTGGATTCTTCACCGAAGCTAGGAAATAATTGATTGATTTTTTCCATTGAGAAGCTACCATGCATGCATCAAATTCGATTAGCATAACTAATAGCACTATCACAATAGTGTAACTTTCTTTTGCCAAAATTTTCCATCCCAACTCATCAATACACTTTCTTGTTTTTTTTTCTATATGAAGTGCCTTTTATATTTTTTTTTCTTTTTGATCCTCTCTTTTGCTTTCTTTTTTTTTTTGAATAATTACATGGCATTTATCATACTATGTAGAAGAGCAACATTTATATTTCCTCCTCATAGTGCTAACGAAACTTGATGGAAAGTACAAGCATGACATTTGTATAATGAAAATGAAAATGAGAATGAATGGCTCAAAGGGGTAAACAAAGGTGAACACTGATTGATTTGTGTTTAGGTTAGAAGGTTTAAAAATGAATGCGAATGTCATCTCTATCCATACTATTGCAAAATGTAGCCTTAAGCAAGAAACAAAAGAAGTTCTAGAGGGCAATAAGCTAAGTGGATAAATCACATAATAAAATGAACAATTAGGCCCAAAACACCTTCCAACTAGGCTTTTTGTTGCTTAACAAACTCATCAAAATTAAGCCATGCATCATTAAAACACTTGAATTTTATGACAATTCACTAATTTAAAGCAAGTTTCAACCATGAATTTAACTAAGAGTAGTTAAGATACTTGGTCATGACTAAAGACCTCAAAAATCTCAGTGAATTGGACCAATTACAACTTAGGACAAAAGCAGTAGACAGAAGCATATGATATCACAATGAAATCCATCATGAGAATAAATTCACTTCCCCACACTCAATCCTCATATTGACCTAAATGTAATTCATAAAAAAAGCAAAGAACCTAGACGCACTTATCTCTTAGGTGAAGTAAATGTTGTGAAGTCCAATTTAATATTGAAGTACAACACATCATCGTCACAAGGAGAGAGAGAAGGACAACACATAAGTGCAAATAGTTTTTAGAAATTAGGTATAAGGATATGGAGAAAAGGGTAGTGGAGGATAAGGCTAAGCACATTTATTCAATTAGAAAATGCAAACAAACAAACTAATTTTTACTACTGATAAGTCCCTCCCCACACTTGTTCAATAGCATATATCATTAAATAAAACAAGGAACAAGGAAAGGAAAGAGACTACCGTGTGTATTATGGTGGTTGATGACTGGCATGGTAATACTTCAATATATGACCATTCACTTAAAACTTTGCACCACTTTCAAGATCTTCGAGTTCTATTAAACCAAAGCTATGCACTTTGACTACTTTGTAGGGCCTTGCTATTTATTTGGTTTTAAGCTTTCCATTTTTGAGCTTGAATCTTGCCTTGAACATAAGTACTTGCTCTCCTTCATGAAACTGCTTCTATAAGATGCCTTAATCATAAATCAATTTGGATTTTTCTATATAGATGTGGGAACTTCATATGCATCCAACCGTAACTCTTCTAGCTCTTATATCTCAAGCATCCTTTCCTCAGCAGAACCTTGAAGATCTATACTACAAGTCTTTACAGCCCAGTAAGCTTTATGCTCTAGCTCAACATGTAGAAGGCAGCTCTTACCAAAGACTAATAAAAAAGGAGACATGCCAATGAGAGTTTTAAAAGCTATACGATATGCCCAAAGAGCATCATCCAACCGGAGACTCTAATCTTTTTTACTTAGCTTGACAATTCTCTCGAAGATATACTTGATTTCCCTATTAGACACCTCAGTTTGCCCATTTGTCTGTGGATGGTTTGGGGTAGAAGTCTTATGTAGAACATCATATTTGGATAGCAAGTTGTCCATCTATTTCTTACAAAAATGTGAGCCATGATTACTCACAATTGCTCTTGGAACACTAAACCTACAAAAGATATGAGTACGTAGGAATTTAATAACAGTAGAGGCATAATCCTTCCTTATAGGAATGGCCTCAATCCACCTTTAAAGATAATCAACAGACAACAAAATGTACATATGTCCATGAAATGCAGGAAATGGACCCATAAAATCAACACCCCAAACATAAAAAACTTGACAAAACAACATGGGTTGCTGTGGCATTTCATGCTTTCTAGATAACCCCCCAAAACACTAGCATGTATCACAAGTTTTACAAAAAGCATAACAATCCTTAAAGAGGCTAGGCTAATATAAACCATAATCTAACATTTTCCTAGCAATTCTCTTCACCCCAAAGTGACCACCATACAACAAAGAGTGACAAGAGGTTATAACAGAAGAAAATTCATCATCCAGCACACATCTCTTAATGACTTGGTAAGGAGGATCCCATAAATAGTATTGAGCTTCATATTTTAGCTTTTGTTTTTGAAAATGATACAAAGAATCAGGTAAGACTCCAACAAAAAGATAATTCACAATATGAGCAAACCATATGTCATGAAGTGTAATAGGAAGGAGATGGGCATTAAGGAAACCATCACAAATAACTTCAACATCAACTACTCCCTGTGTAGCAAGTGGCAAGCGGCTTAGATGATCAGCAATAAACTTTTCTGTACCTACCTTGTCCTTAAACTCTGTGTTAAATTCTTGAAGTAGCAGCATACACCTTAGCAATTGAGGCTTAGTATGAGTCTTCCTAGATAAGAACTTGATAGTAGAATAGTCAGAATAGATAATCACTTTAGAATTTACTAAATAAGACCTAAACTACTCAAGTGCAAAAAGCAATGGAAAAGAGTTCTTTCTCACTGGTAGTGTAGTTGATCTTAGCCTTATCCAATGCTTTAGAAGCATAAGCAATAACACAAGGAGTCTTACCAATTTTCTGACCTAGAACTACACCAAGAGCACTATTGGAAGCATCACAACAAAGCTCAAAGTCAAGATCCTAATTAGGAGCAATGAGTATAGGTAGAGAAATGAGTCTAGATTTAATTTCATCAAAAGCTAATTTGTATGTATCATCAAAGATAAAATCCACATCTTTTTGGAGAAGCTTAGATAGGAGACAAGCTATTTTATTAAAATTTTTGATGAATTTTCTATAAGACCCAACATGCCCCAAGAAAGATCTAAGTTTTCTTAAGTTAGAGGGATAAGGAAGAGATGAAATTACTTCAATTTTAGATTTGTCAACTTCTATACCCCTCTTACTTATCAAGTGGCCTAAGACTATTCCTTGATCCACCATGAAATGGCATTTCTTAAAATTTAGCACAAGGTTCTTTTGCACACAATTTTCCAAATTCACCAAACATTCTTCAAAAGAATTCCCATATATAGAAAAATCATCGATGAATACCTCAATACCTTATTCAAGTAAGACACTAAAGATAGAGAGCATGCATCTTTGAAATGTCCTAGGAGGATTGCATAACCCAAAAGGCATCCTTCGGTATGCAAACATCCCAAATAGACAAGTAAACATTGTCTTTTCTTAATCCTCTAGTGTAACACCCTGCCTTTAATCATGTAATTATAATTCGATATTAAATAATTAAAGTAGATTAGAGACCTTCGGATAACTTAAACTCGTTTCAATCTCCTACTTTGTAGTAGGGTTTTCACAAAATCATTCAAAATCTCTTTCCTGTTCCTGGTCTCCATTTCAAAATTTGAATATAATCACCTGTGCAGTTTATCTACATTCACGTATGACAGAGTGTAAAACCAATTCCCCGGCAACTCCCGGGTTCTATACATGTATAACCTGAGGTTTAAGTATCCACTAGGGGATTACATCCAAAATCGAATATACTATTCATATTTCAGATTATACAGTAATCCCGAATTCAAAAGAAATAACCAACATTTCCAAAATCAACTATACCCCTAAGGGTCCTAAGTGCTCCGGGTCGGCCTCTTCTCCTTTGAGCCACATGCCCTGTCTGAAAGGTTAGTCATAGGAAGGAATGAGATTCGAGAGAATCTCAGTAGTAACAAACCACTCATACAATGTATAAGTACCAAGCATGTATATAAATCACAACCAGCAACAACAGCAACATCAATCTCAAAGATACATGGTTTTCACCACAAACGACAGCACTCACGGCTGTGTACACAATATGACAGCTCTCGCTGTAATCTTCATCATGACAGCTTACGCTGTAATCACAATAACGACAGCTTGCGCTGTAAACGACAGCTTGCGCTGTAAACGACAGCTTGCGCTGTAAACGACAGCTATCACCAGCTGTAACCGTAGCAGCATCAAAGAAATAATCACAGAACCATGATAACACACACATACAAAGCATTACACACAGTATAAGAGAGAGAGTCACTACCTTGTCCTTTCCTGACGTCCTTCAGCGCAGTTGGCTCACGAGGGCGGCAAATATCGAATCTTACAATTCCAAATGCACCATTTAGACACTTCCATAGTGTTACTTGGGGTTATATGAGTCTATAATGAAAATTTACAAAAATACCCCCGGGGACTCGGCCTGGCCCGCCGTACCCGGTCCGGTTGCACTTTTCCCGAAATTCTAATATGGGCTATCCTAACTTATTTCCGCCCAAGGAATCCATTTCCGGACTCGGAATTATCAAATTCAATGTCAAATTATGAAATTGCCCTTGGCAGCCCTACTTTTAGGGTTTTAGGGGGTGTTTCCGTAATTATGCTTTCTCGGCCTTTTTTGAAAAAGTGTCCAACTGTAACCCCACCTAATTTTTGCCCCTGAACTCAATGGAACCATCAAATCATTGAAAATCCAACTCTAAGACCCATTTCTAGAGCTGGCCGAAATTTATGAGTTCTCCAGGGAAAATCGGGGTTTTACGATTTCGGCTCCGTAAACGCGTTCCTTTCTACTCCTAACCACTTTATTAACCATTACATTAGGTTACAACTAACATTAAGACCCAATTTGAGCAGCATAACCCCTAGGCCATATCATTTCCAAACTTTAAAACCAATGGCAATCCGGTGAAATTTCACCGATTAAATTGCCCACAGCAGCCAGAATAAGCAATATACGAAAGTTTGGAAGTTACCTCAAGCTCCCACAAGCTTTTCCCAAATATTGCTGAAAACCCTAAGTGCTCAACAACAGATTTTGAGCTTCCAAACCTTAAAGAACAAAGAGGAGTAGCTTAGGATCGGAGTTATACGCGTTAGGAGCTAAATCGTCGGAGAAATCGGCTTACCTTGTGATTTTTCTTCTCCTTTCTCTCTCTACAAACCTCAAAGTTCTCACTCCTCATTCAGCTGCTGTGTGCGACAGAAATGAGCTGAGGAAGATGATAACATATGTAATTCCATGCTGACATCATCTTTTAATGAGATGATGTCATAATTCCCATTTTCGGATTTTCTGGCAGATTTTCTGCCCAAACTTTGAAAAATCATAACTAATTCTAGAAAAATTGAAATGAGGTGATTCCAAAGCCAAATGAAAGGTATTTAAGTCCTCTTTATAGGAAAAATATGGACCATTATTAGAAATCACCACAAAATTCCAGAATTACACAAATTTCATCACTGCCCCAGAACAGAGTCCATTTTCGACCTCAACCTTTGGACAGTCATATCTCCCAGTTCCCAAAACGAAATGGCACAAATTATATGTCCATTTTGAAGCTTGGGATGTTATATTTAAGACTGGAAAGTTTCATAATTTTATGACATCATTTGCTTAGTCAAAACATCCACACGAGAAGACTGCCCAGAATAGAATTTCGCTGGACAGAATTTTAGATTTTGCATCTTTGCTTCCATTGGTTCCATTTTCATACCAAACATCATTCCCACATAAATTTTCACAAGGAATCCATTGGAATCATTAAAATATCCAAATTCCCATCACACATTCTTCAAAAGTGTTTATTCAACAATAATTACATCCACTTTTGAAGTCATTAGCCCTTAATCACTTTTTGGGATATTACATCTAGTGCAATAGGAACATGAAAATAACTAGAAAAACCATCAAGGAAACAATAATGTGATTTGCATGCCAATCTTTCTAACATCTGATCTATGAAGGGGAGGGGAAAGTTGTCCTTTCTAGTTGCTTCATTCAGCTTCCTATAGTCTATGCAAACTTTCCAAGAGTGTTAGACTCTTGTTGAAATGAGTTCATTCTTCTCATTTCACACAACAGTTATTCCACTCTTTTTTTAAACAACTTGGATCAGACTGACCCTCTCACTATCAGAAATATGATATATGATCCTTGCACTCAAAAGTTTGGTGACCTCCTTCTTAACTACATCTAAGATGAGAGGGCTGAGTTTATGTTGGGGTTGTCTCATAGGTCTTGAACCCTCATTGAAAAGGATTTTATGGGTGCATACAGTTGGGTTAATACCTATAATATCACCTAAAATCCACCCTATTACCCTCATGTGTTTTTTCAACACATGTAGTAAACTCAATTCCTCATATGCATTTAAGGAACTAGAGATAATAATAGGTAATTGATCATTTTCAGTAAGAAAGGCATACTTCAAGTTATGGGGAAGGGGTTTTAAATTAAGTTCAAGAGGCTGCACAATTAAAGGTAAAAGCTCCTTCAATTCAAGTGCACTGAGAAACTTCCCTTTCTTATGAGAATTCCCATTAATTGTTGGATTAAAGGTATGTCCCCCTTGTTCAGATGTGGATCAAGATTGTGGCTCATTCAGAAAGCAACATTGACTTCCACCTACATCATTTAAAGAGTGAAATATATAATAGGTAGCATCATGAAATGGTATACAATAGTTTAGTAATTGACTAGAACTGAAATTCTCCCCTGTTATAGTCTTGACATGTGGTTGACCATTGTTTCTAGAATTTTTAGCAAAGAAATTTATGGCTTTTGACCTGCCAAGTTCATCACCAAAAGGAGAATGTAAGTATTTCAATAATTGGAAAGAAGTGAGGTTACCCATACAATCATCCTTGAGGTTAGGAGAAGTCTAAAACTTGTCAGAAGGAGGAATGTGAAGCTTAAACCCATGAATTATAGTTGTGCTATAAGTAACACATTGATTTCTTTCCTTATGTTCAACAATGACTCCATTTGTTTCCATAGGAGTAGATTCAGTGGTAATGGATGTTGTTTCACTTCCAAAGGTGAAATCTACTTCACTAACATTCTCAAATTCTACAAAACTACATAATAACTCTTTCCCAACACCATGATGACTATCAAATGAAGATATAATACTACCAAGGTTAGAAAAATCAATAATAAAAATTTTGGAAGTGGAAAGTGAGCTATCAATTGACATGCAATTAATAGCACACAACATCATCATCATAATCAAAGGAGGGAGAAGTATTTGAATCAGTGGTAGCACATACATTATCATGACAATCACTTTTTGCACACAATGGGAAGGTAAACTTACCAATTGCCTCTTCGAAGGCCAAATGAATCAAATTCAAGCCAAGAAGGGAGTAGTCCTCAAATAGGTGATTCATAGCTTTATAAACATTAAACCGAATCATATGATCACCTACTTCCATAGTTATATACCCATCCTTCATGCTAATGATAGTATAAGCTGTTCGTATGAAAGGCTTACCCAAAATCAATAGTTCCTCAACTGAGACCTCAATGGACATATGTATGACATAAAACTTAGTAGGAAACACTAAGTCTTTGACCTTAACTATGATGTCTTCCAATATGCCATGAGGTTTTCTAGTGGTGTGATTAGCTAGTTGTAGGATGACACTAGTGGATTTGATGTTTGTGAGTTCAAGAGAGGTGTAAATAGAATAGGGCATGATATTTATAGCTTCTCTTAGATAAAGGAGAGCATTACCAAAAGGTATGGTACCTATAGTGCATGGAACAGTGAATGAGCCAGGATCTTTGCACTTAATTGGAAGATGGGGTTTAAAACATAGCAGACATACTAAGACTCAACTAAACACACTCATTGGGTTTACACATACGCTTTTGGGTACAAAACTCTTTCACAAATTTAGCACAAGCAGGTATTCCTTTCAACACATCAAGCAAAGGTAAATTAACTTCAATCTTACTAAAAATATCTATTATATCAAGGAATTTCTTTTCATTTGAAACCTTCTTGCTAAGAATATGAATTAGGAAATGTATTTTTAAAGAGATTTACCTTTTTACCTTCCCCTTTGCTTGAAGAAGAAGAAGTTGAAGGGTCAAGCACCTTGATATTTGTTGGAGTTGACACTTCTTTCTTGCTATCTAGATTTGAATTTAGACAAGAATGCCTTAGTAAAAGCTTCTATTCAGCCACACTCTTAGATTTTCCAGTAGCAAGGTGAGTGCTTTGATCATAATCATTACTACCATTAATATCTTCTACTTGTGGTTGTAATGGAACTTCAACCTCTCATTGTGCCTATCAGTGTAATGCATTCCAGATTTGAAACTTTCAACAGTTTCTTCAAATCAGACTTGTTTACCCATTTGTTTACCACTTCTTAAGGAGATAATATGTACATCCTTAGGATTGATCATAGTGTATGAAGGTAACCCTTGTCTACTTTTAGCTTGCTGCTCATTAAGGCTATCAGACATTTAAGTGACAAATGAAGTAATATTGCATTCTTAGAATCTAACAACTCCAACTTGTTAAAGATTGTGTCAAACTTAGTCCCAATGTTAGAAAATTTTGAATTGGTTTGTGCCTTCTTATTATCAAATCTTAAGGCTAAGTTACCCATGGAAGATGTCACATTGTTCATATACTTAAGAAGTTAAGAGATGTCATTTTTAGTAGCATGGGATTCAGGTGTAGCAACTACTATTTGTTGGAGATTAGATTGGTTTGAAGGTCCTTGAGTTGGAGCTTGATTTGAAGAACTCCCTTGGAATCGATTCTGGTTCCTCCAACTAAAGTTGGGATAGAACTCAAACCTTCATTGTATGTATTGGAGTAGGGATTCCAAAGCCTTCAATTCTGCCCTTGTCTTCCTTGGAAAACAGTCAAGATCTCTCTAAGTTGGCACGGGCAATTAAAAGCAATATGCATGTGAGAACAAAATATTGTTAGAATCGGTAGGCACAGTGGAAGAATTTTAAAAATTTTCACCGATCCTAATCGAGGATCTATCAATGGCGTTTAAACCAAGTTGGAAGGATTCATACCTTTTGATAATTCAGAGTTTTCATGATCTCTAGGAGCCAACACGTCAGGTCCGCTCCCTCTACCCATATCCACATGAATGCTCTCCAACCGAGACTGCGTGCTAGCGCCTCTAATGTCTCCTAGGGTTTCACTTACGGCTCTCAATTCTCATGTGCGTTTTAATATATCTGCTCTATCAAGTTTATAACCTATGAGGACTATTTTCAAGTTTCAAAATTAATCATTATTAATTTTGAAATTAATTAACAATTAATTATCTTGATGAGCTAATTAAATAAATTTAGTTTAAATTAAATCTGTCCAACAGTTTTAATTTAACCTATTTATTTAATCCAAATAAAGAGCCATTAGATTTGATTTATCTTCATAAATTAAATCTGAGATACTATATCTCTATCATGTTAGTTATTAAATTTAATATATCTTAATAAATTAAATTTAAAACTAACACAATATAATAATAAAATATAATATATATATACATATATATATGATATATATTTCAAAAAAAATATATATCTATATAATATTATTAATGAATTTTATATTATATATATATATAAATATAAAATTCGTCCACCCTAAATTAAACATTATCTCGTGTTGGGCCATTCTTGTGTGCGACCTTGTAAGCCCATATGAAGTTGGTAGTGGGCCAATAACTATAGTAACCCAAAAGTCGCAAGCGGCCTCTAGCAAGACATTACGACTACCCAATTCATATGAGGATCGTTATCACGATGCAACCTGTCATACAACCATGTCACGTCCCTTTTGTCACATGATATATCGATCAAGGATAAGGCATGGATAATGTCATCCTCTTGTTCCTGACCATTACTTTCTCGATTCCTGAGTAGCCTGATAACAGAGACAGAAACTCCTTTCATCATAGTATGGCATACATTTCTCAGACTCACTCATCGAGGGTCCCAGTAATATCTCTCTATTTTACATATCTATAATTCTGTACTTCAGTTATTCTTATTCACTCTATGAGAGAGATATTTCATTCAAACTCAATATTTGTTATTGAGGTAACTTAAGGTTGTGGAACCTTGAGTTGGGATTGGATTACAACTTGTAAGGGGGAGCGAGTGTCCGGGCGAAGGAACTTGCTTGTACTGAGGTACCAAGAACCCACTGAATCTTGGAAGTTATAGTGAAACTCTCAGAGAAGCTCTGAGGACTGGACGTAGGTCAAAGTGGTTGTGGCCGAACCAGTATAACTCCTGGTGGCAAGCATGGGTGAATGAATTCTTCCTGAAAGAGCATCCAATGGCAAGCATGGGTGAAGGAATTCTTCCCGATAGAGCATCCATCACTAGACCTCCAGGTTTTAGTGGCGAACACTTTTCTTTCTGGAAAGCAAAGTTTAGAGTATTTGTGATGGCTACTGAATATGGGCTATAGGATGTGATTGAGTGTGGAAACTATCAACCTACAAAGATTGTAGATTCTCAGAAAATTCCCAAGACACCGGCGGAATATGATGAGAATGACAAGAAACTTATCACTCTCAACAGCAAAGCAATTCTGATGATTCAAAGTGCTTTGAGTCAAAGTGAATACTTCAGAATTTGCACCCTTCCAACAGCAAAGCAAATATGGGAAGCTTTAGAAATAGCTCATGAAGGAACTTTGGGAATAAAGGAGAACCGGATTAACACCATGGTCACTGAATTTGATCTACTTCGAATGAAATCAGGTGAATCAATATTTGAATTTGAACTTAGATATACTCATCTTGTTAATCAACTTGCAGCACTTGGGAAAGTTTATGATCAACATACCCAAGTATGTAAGATTTGAATATTCTTTCTAAAGAGTGGGAGTCCAAAGTCACTGCGATAGAAGAAGCAAAAGGAGAATCAATGAGATCAGTTGCTTCTCTATTTGGAAGTCTTTCTGAATATGAAAGTAAACTAAAGTTCAAACGGGAACTAGATGACATCAGTGACAAGAAGAAGAGAGGCCTGGCACTAAAAGCAAAAGAAGAAAATCAGGATGAGGATGAGGAGTTTGACGATGATGAAATGGGCCTAATCATAAAATGATTTAGAAAGTTCTACAAGAAAGGTCAAGGATTCAAACACTTTCAGAAAGGAGGAACTAGGGGCAAAGATCATATCATCTGCTATAAATGTGGAAAACCAGGACATATCAAATCAGAATGTCCAGAACTAAACCTAAAGAGCAAAGAAAAGAGAAAAGGCAAATTCTTCAACAAAAAGAAGGCCTTTGTATCTGCTATATGGGGTGATAGTTCCTCTGACGAAGAAAGTGATGAAGAAGAAGTAGCTAATATATGTCTTGTTGCTCAAGAAGAAACAGAAGAAGAGGTAAATGATTCTGATCCTACCTATGATGAATTACTCTCTAAATATAATGCTTTACATTCTGAATTCATCAAAGTAGTTAAAGAATTAGTTGTTTTCAAAAAGATAAACAAAGCTCTTGAAATTGAACTTAAAGAAAGTTCAGAAAAGGATTGTGAAAATTGTTCTTCCTTGAAAAAGAAAAACACTGATCTCATAAAAACTCTTGAAAAATTTACACAAGGAAGTGATATGCTAAATGTTATTTTAAAAGCTCAACGATTTGTAAATAACCGATCTGGAATTGGATAAAATCCAAAATCGGATAGAAGGAAAGGTAGAAGGAAAGCAGGAGGTAAGTTGTATTTGAATTATTTCCAGCATTCTGTGCATATATCAAATCCTTTTGCATTTTGTAATTACTGTAATAGAAAAGGCCATTATACCTCTTCATGCATTCATAAGAAGAAAGGAATGATAGGAACCTACAAATGGGTACCTAAAGGATCATATGTTTCAAAAATTTCCTGTACTAACCCAAAAGGACCCAAAAAGAAGTGGGCACCTAAGAATTAGTCGTATTTAATTACAGATGTGTCTCAAGGCATCAAAAAACAACAAATGGTACATAGACAGTGGATGCTTTAGACATATGACCGGTGATTTCGAAAGCTTTACCAAATTGCAACCTAAAGAAGTGGAAAGGTAAAATTTGGAGGAAATCAAACCGGAAGGATAGGAGGAATTGATGAAATCAAAAATGACAAAGGCATACAAGTCAAAGATGTATATTATGTCGAAGGATTGTGCCATAACTTGCTGAGTGTGAGTCAAAGTGCAGACAAAAACAAATGGGTAATATTTGACTCAGAGGAATGCCTAATTATCAATAAAAATGACTTACTACTTGATAAGAAGAATATCAAGGCTAAGCTCAAAGCAAAAGGGGAAGGTAATTGTTATACTCTAGATATTAGTAGAAATGAATCTGAAAATTGTTTTCTGAGTAATGCCGATGAAAGTTGCTATGGCATAAGAGATTGGCTCATGTCAATATGCATCAATTAGGCAAACTACTCAAAAAGGATTTAGTTCTTGGATCACCCAAAGTAAATTTCAAAAATGACTTGATTTGTGACGTATGTCAAAAGGGTAAACAAACTAAATCATCTTTCAAATTGAAAAATGAGATTTCAACAAATAGACAACTACAATTATTGCATATGGATTTAGTTGGCCCAGCAAGAGTAAAGAGTCGGGGTGGCAATTTATATTCATTGGTCATTGTTGATGATTTCTCCAGATTTACATGGGTTATTTTTCTATCGTCAAAGGATGAAACCTTTGAAGAATTTATTGTTTTTGCCAAGAAAGTGCAAAATGAGAAAGGTATGTCCATTGCAGGTATTAGGACCGATCATGGTGGAGAATTTAAAAATCAAGCCTTTGAAGAATATTGTGATACTAATGGCATTGATTACAATTTCTCTGCTCCAAGGACGCCTCAACAAAATAGAGTCGTGGAACGCAAGAATAGAGTGCTCACTGAAATGTCTAGAGCAATGTTAAATGAAAAGAACGTGTCTCAAGTTTTCTGGGCTGATGCTGTGAGTACAACATGATATATTTCAATTAGAGCCTATATTAGAACAAAACTTGGAAAGACACCATATGAGCTGTACAAAGGAAGGAAGCCAAACATTGCTCATTTACACATCTTCGGTTGTAAGTATTTCATTCATAATAATGGTAAAGATAACTTAGGAAAATTTGATTCTAAAACTGATAAAGGAATTTTCCTAGGATATTCTAACCAAAGTAAAGCATATAGAGTTTTCAATAAAAGAACATGTGTTGTTGAAGAATCAATTCATATTGTATTTGATGAATTTGAATCATCTGACAAAACCATTGATAAGAACAGGAAGTTGTTTTAAATCAAGAAAATGGTCAATCTATTTCTAAATCTCTTATTCCAAAAGTTGATGAAACCAAGGAAGAAGAGCAATGACTAGGGCAACCTAGAGCCTGGAAATACAATAAAAGTCATCCCTTAGATCAAGTCATAGGAGATGTGAATGAAGGGATCAAAACTAGAAATATAATTTTCAATGAAGCAAGTTTTTCTGCATTCATTTCTGAAATTGAACCTTCTAACATTGATGAAGCCCTATCAGACAATGATTGGGTTATAGCAATGCAAGAAGAACTAAATCAATTTGAAAGAAATCAAGTTTGGGATTTGGTACCCCGACCCAAAGATCATTCGATCATTGGCACTAAATAGGAATTCAAGAACAAACTCGATGAATCTGCAATTATTGTTAGAAACAAGGCAAGATTGGTGGCCAAAGGCTATAATCAGGAAGAAGGGATTGATTATGAGGAAACTATGCTCCAGTGGCTAGATTGGAAGCTATATGCGTACTCTTAGCCTTTGCGTGCATCAAAGGATTCAAACTCTATCAAATGGAAGTAAAGAGTACATTTCTAAATGGCTACATTATGGAAGAAGTATATGTAGAACAACCTCCAGGTTTTGAAGATGTTACCAAACCTGACCATGTTTTCAAACTCAAAAAGGCTTTATATGGTTTAAAACAAGCTCCTAGAGCATGGTACAAAAGGCTTAGTAAATTTCTTATTGATCAAGGTTTTGTACGGGGAAAAGTTGATACAACACTTTTTATAAAATGAAAAACGTGATGATATTTTAATTGTTCAAATATATGTTGATGACATTGTTTTTGGTGCTACTAATGAATCTCTGTGTAAGGAATTTTCTGAGATAATGCAGGGAGAGTTTGAGATGTCAATGATGGGAGAATTAAATTTCTTTCTTGGTTTGCAAATCAAACAAAGAATGAATGGAATCTTCATCTCTCAAACAAAGTACTTGAAAGAGCAATTGAAGAAGTATGGAATGGAAGAAGCAAATGGAACAGACACACCTATGAGCTCAACTACGTTGCTTGATGCTGATGTCAAAGGGAAAGACTACAACATCACAAAATACAGAGGAATGATTGGATCTTTACTCTATCTCACGGCAAGCAGACCGAACATTCAATTTAATGTTGGCATATATGCAAGATATCAATCAGCACCAAAGGAATCACATGCCGAAACTATCAAACAAATCTTTAGATACCTTGCTGACAAACCAGAATTGGGTATGTGGTATCCCAAAGGAAGAAGTGAATATCTAGTTGCATATTTAGATTCTGATCATGGAGGATACAAGATAGACAGAAAGAGCACTAGCAGATAAGGACAATTTTTTGGAGGATCTCGTGTTATGGTTCAACAAGAAACAAAATACAGTGTCTCTTTCGTCAACGGAAGCCGAATATGTTGCAGTCTCAAGTTGTTGTACACAAGTGATTATATGTTAAGCAACAAGCCTCTGATAAATTAGCACCCAGATCCTCAAAGTGCCTTTTCATGGGGTATCTTAAAGAAACGAAAGGATACTATGTCTATAATCCCACCGATAATAAAGTGTTTGTTATTCGAAATGGTAAGTTTCTAGAAAGAGAGTTTGTCTCTAAAACAACCAGTGGGAGCAAGGTACATCTCGAAGAAGTTTGAGAGTCACAAGATAGTACAGAACCATGGATGGACATTAGAGAAGACTCACAACAAGTTGCTGAGCCTCCTCAAGTTATATAAGGTCCATGAAGATCTGGTAGGACACGGCATCAACCTCAGAGATATGGATTTTTGATTACTGAAGCCGTGATGTGTTGCTCATTAAGCAACATGAGCCAACCACTTATTAAGAAGCCATAGTAGGACCAAACTCTGAGAAATGGCTAAATGTCATGAAGTCTGAAATGCAATTCATGTACAACAATCAGGTATAGACCTTAGTTGATCCTCCTGAAGGTGTAAAAACCATCGGGTGCAAATGGGTTTTCAAGGAGAAAACTAACATGGATGGCAATGTAATTGTCTTCAAGGCATGACTGGTTGCAAAATGATTTACTCAAACTCATGGTGTAGACTATGATGAAACCTTTTTCCCAGTTGCAATGGCCAAATTAATCAGAATCCTTCTTGCCGTTGCAGCATATTATGACTATGATATATGGCAGATGGAAGTCCAAACAGCCTTTCTTAATGGAAAGCTACTTGAGGATGTGTACATGACACAACCTGAAGGTTTTATGCATCCAGAGGACTCTGGTAAAGTTTGCAAGCTTCAAAGATCCATTTATGGATTGAAGCAAGCATCTCAGAGTAGGAATCATTATTTTGATGAAGTAGTTAAAGAGTTTGGATTCATTCAAAACATCGATGAACCTTGTGTTAACAAGAAGATTAGTGGGAGCATAGTTATATTTCTAGTGCTTTATGTGGATGACATCCTACTCATTGAGAACAACATTCCTACCTTGCAGAGTATCAAGTTTTGGTTAGGAAAATCCTTTTCAATGAAAGAATTAGGTGAAGCCACCTATATCCTAAGGATTAGGATCTATAGAGATAGATCCAAAAACTATTAGGCCTAAGTCAGAGCACATACATAGACAAGATACTGCATAGGTTCAGTATGCAGGATTCAAAAAGGTGTTACATGCCATGTCTCATGGCATCCATCTTAGTAAAGATCTATGTCCTAGTACACCTGTTTAGTGAGATTGTATGAGTGAGGTTCTATATGCCTCGGCTATTGGATCCATCATGTATGTCATGTTATGTACTCGACCGGATGTCTCATTTGCCTTAAGTATGACTAGCAAATATCAACAAGATCTTGGTGAGGGTTATTGAACTGTGGTCAAGAATATCCTAAAGTACTTAAGAGGATTAAGGACTTATCTTTTGTCTATGGTGGATTGGATGATAAGCTCTATGTAACTGGTTACACAGATGCAAGTTTCCAAACTGACCAAGATGACCTTAAATCACAATCTGGATATGTATTCCTCCTTAATGGTGGAGCAGTAAGCTGGAAGAGCTCTAAGAAGAGCACTTTAGCAGATTCTGTAATAAAAGCTGAGTATATAGCAGCATTAGATGAACTAAAGAAGCCATTTGGATTAGAAAGTTCATTACTGAACTAGGGATAGTGCCTACCATTTCAAATCCAATAGATTTGTTATGTGACAATAGCGGTGCTATTGCATAGGCCAAGGAGCCTAGGTCACATCAAAGGACCAAGCATATACTCACACGATTTCATCTTATTAGAGAAATCAATGATAGAGGTGATATAAAGATATGCAAAGTAGAAGGAGAAGATAATGTTGCTGATCCTCTTATTAAGCCACTTGCACAGGCAAAGCATAAGCGTCATGTTAGGGCAATGGGAATTAGGCAAATTAACGATTGTACCTAGGGCAAGTGGAAAGATGTTGGAAATTGTGCCTTGAGGGCCAATCATTGTACTTCGAACATTATTATTTTAGTGAAATTTCTCTATTCTATTATCATATTATTTACATGTTAACTGTGATAATTGTATCCTTGGATAATTCATGAAGATTGTCCTAAAATGTCCTTGGTCGGTCATCTATGCGGGAGCAGAGATGAAATAAGACCAGTATGACTTTGATAAGATATGGAGATACGAATCAAAGTCTTAGGCACTTGTAAGAGTACAAGGTGATGGACTGACCCACTATGAGAAAACTACATGGATCAAGTCATAAGCTTTTCTCATGTATAACCATGTCATAATGCCCTTAGACCTGAGGTCATCATGGATTCCTACATGAGAGTTGCTAAGCTTTGAACTAGTCAAAAGTCACTTTTGACCGGGTGATGATAAAGGCCACATCGGGCTTGGTCGTTTTTCATGCAGAGGAATATGAATGATCAAGATGGAATTCGTCCCTTGTAACACCCCGAATTTCGAGACTTGAGGCTAGAGAATAAGCCTGAGATTAGTGAATTGCTAAGCCCCGGTTTAGCAAGAACCCAAATTGTGATTGGGGGTTAATGACTACAAAAGTGGACGTGGTTAGTGATTAATGAACCCTTTTAGAGAAAAGTGGATTGTAGTCACTTGTGTTATGAGCAACGCCAAAACCCTGTATTTGAGTTCAATTGTGGATTAATATCCAAATTGACTTAGAATAGAGGGAATAATTGAATGAGGTATTGTGATGGAAATGGTGTCATGTTGTGGTATTTAATCATTGGAATTGATTTAAATTGGATTGGACACATTGGTTGCAAAACTAGAAATGTTGTCCAGTGTGAATTCTGTCTAGGCAGTCTTCTCGTGTGGATATTTTGACAAGGCAAATGATGTCAGAAAATTATGAAACTTTCCAGTCTTGAAGTTCACATCCCAAGCTTCAAAATGGACATATAATTTGTGCCATTTACTTTTGGGAACTGGGAGATATTACTGTCCAAAGTTTGAGGTCGAAAATGGACTCTGTTTTGGGGCAGTGATGAAATTTGTGTAATTATGGAATTGTGTGGTGATTTCTAGTAATGGATCGTATTTTTCCAATGAAGAGGACTTAAATACCTTTCATTTTGCTTTGGGATCACCTCATTTCGATTTTTCTAGAATTAGTTATGATTTTTCAAAGTTTGGGCAGAAAATCTGCCAGAAAATCCGAAAATGGGAATTATGACATCATCTCATTAAAAGATGATGTCAGCATGGATTATTAATCAAATTGCTCATCTTCTTCAGCCATTTCACGCCATTTCCAGCTGAAACTAGTGAGAGAAAGTTGAGAGCTCTTAGAGAGAGAAAGAGGAGAAATCTCGCAAGGTAAGCCGATTTCTCCGACGATCTAGCTCCTAACGCGTATAACCTTGCTTCTAAGCTTCTCTTTCATGTTCTTTAAGGTGTTGGAAGCTCAATTTTCATGGTTTAAAAGGGGCTAGGGTTCAGCCATATTGAGTAAAAGCTATTGGGAGCTTGAGGTAACTTCCAAACTCTTGTATATTGACTATTCTGGCTGCTGTGGGCAATTTAATCGGTGAAATTTCGCCGGATTGCCATTGGTTGTAAAAATGGAAAATGGGTTTCCCTAGGGGTTATGCTGCCCAAATTGATACTAAATGGTAGTTGTAACCTAATGGAATAGTCAATAAAGTGGTTAGGAGTAGAAAGGAACGTGTTTACGGAGCCGAAACCGAAAAACCCTGATTTTCCCTAGAAAACCCATATATTTCGGTCTGGGCTATAAATGGGTCTTAGAGTTGGATTTTCAATGATTTGATGATTCCATTGAGTTCAGGAGGGAAAATTAGGTGGGGTTACAGTTGGGCACTTTTTCGGAAAAGGCCGAGAAAGCATAATTACGGAAACGCCCCTAAAACCCTAAAAGTAGGGCTGCCAAGGGCAATTTCGTAATATGACATTGAATTTGATAATTCCGAGTCCGGAAATGGATTCCTTGGGCAAAAATATGTCAGAATAGCCCATGTCAAAATTTCGGGAAAAGTACAGCCGGACCGGGTACGGCGGGGCCGGGCCGGGGTCCCGGGGGCATTTTGGTAAATTTTCAAGATAGAATCATATAACCCCCAGAAACACTATGGAAGTGTCTAAATAGTACATTTGACATTGTAGGATCGAATATGGAGCCCCGAGCTGTTTGCACGTAGATCGAGGCACGCGTTTCGAGGCGGAAAAGGGTTAAGGTAGGGAACATATCTCTTCTGCTTGTATTTGATATATGTGTTAGTGTGTTGGTGCATGTCTTAGCTTTGCATAATTATGTGTAATTTGAAGCTATGTTTCAATTTATGCTATGGCCATAGGTATATTGTTCGAAGCATTGAGCTTGCAAATTGTCATTGTGTTATCATGAGTTGTGTGATGCAAGCATGTCATGCATTAAACATCTATCATACATGCATTTTGATATTGTTATCCTACTGAGATTCTCTCGAATCTCACCCTCCCTTACCAACAATTTAGACAGGGCAAATGGCTCGTGGAGGGAGCGGCAGGACTCATTCGAGATGAGATTGTGTAATCCCCATTTGAAGAATTGTAATGGGCAATTGTGCCCTGTATATAGGGATGGAAATAGGCCAGGCCTCTAACAGGGGCCTACGGCCTAGCCTACATAAAGCCTAGTCTAGCCTATTTAGTAAATAGGCTAGGCTCAGGCTCAGGCATATTGCTAGGCCTATTTAGATAAACAGGCCAGGCCTATTTTTATAAGGTCTAGCCTACAAGCCTACAGGCCTGGCCTATTTAATTTTTTTAAAAAAATTATACTATTATATAAGTATATATAAAATCATCTAAATAATTTTATAAATTTACCAACTTAATCTTAATTCTAAGTTTCATATTTCATTGTCATTATACTCAACCCTTGTTTTTGCATAAATCATTCACCTCTACATCTCTTCTCTTCAATCGCTCGAGATGGAAATACTAACTCACTTTCTCTCCCCTAATTTGTGCCCTCCACTAAAGCATAAAAATTGTTATGCGTTTATTTTTGTGTCAAATGAAATATTATAATCTTAACAAGGGGAGTTTGTCCCAATTTACGTGCAAAGAGTAAAATAGGTAAAAGTCTAGTTTTACATGTTATTTGTTATGCTTAGTCAATTTTAAAAAATATATCTCATTAGTCAACAAACGATTAGTTTTTCTTATTCCTATTTGCTCGGACAAGTGTTGTCACTAAACATTATTTTCATTTCCTTACTAAGCCTTAATATTACGATAAGAATAGATGTTAGGCTTTTAAGACATAATGTAGAATTGTATATAAGCATGAAGGGTTAGATATGAATTTGGCGGCATAGGCTTTAAAGGCTATTTAAATTCCTACATTTTAAGTAGGCTTTTAAACAGGCTTTCAGGCCTTGTTAGGCCTTCTGAAGGCCCAGGCTCAGGCCTAAAAAATAGCCTACATATAGGCTCAGGCCCAGGCTCAGGCTTTGAATCTTTGTTACAGGCCCAGGCCTATTTAGGCAAAGCCTAGCCTAGCCTAGCCTATTTCCACCCCTACCTGTATATCTTTAGCGAAGGTATGTACCCGAGATTGCCGGGATGATTATGTTGTGCACTCTGATATTTATATGAATGTGATTTATCTTCGCGTAGTAATTGTATTCGAAATGTGAATATGAGACCAAGTTTATAAATGATTTCGAAAGGTATTTTTGAAAACCCCATCATGTGATGGGTTAGTAAATGTTATTTGATTATTATTGGTCTCTATTTCATTTTAATCGTGTATTTCGGATATAATTACTGAGGGGGTTACATCCCTCACATTAGTAGAGAGATATTACTGGACCCCTCGATGAGTGAGTATGAGAAATATATGGCCATACTACAATGGAAAGGAGTTTCCATTTCTATTATCAGGCTACTCAGGAATCGAGAAAGTAATGGTCAGGAACAAGAGGATGACATTATCCATGCCTTATCCTTGATTGATATATCGTGTGACAAAAGGGATGTAATCTGGTTGTATGACAGGATGCATCATGATAATGATCCTCATATGTATTGGGCAGTCATAATGTCTTGCTTAAGGCTGCTTGTGACTTCTGGGTTAGTACAGTTATTGGCCCACTGCCAACTTTATATGGGCCTACAGGGTCGCACACAAGAATGGCCCAACACGAGATAATGTTTAATTTAGTGTGGACGAATTTTATATTTATTGATATATAATATAAAATTCGTTAATAATACTATATAGATATATATTTTAGAAATACATATATATATATATATATGTATATAATATAATATTATATTATTATATTGTGTTAGTTTTAAATTTAATTTATTAAGATATATTAAATTTAATAACTAACATGATAGATATATAGTATCTCAGATTTATTTTATGAAGATAAATTAAATCTAATGGCTCTTTATTTGAATTAAATAAATAGGTTAAATTAAAACTGTTGGACAGATTTAATATAAACTGAATTTATTTAATTAGCTCATCAAGATAATTAATTATTGATTAATTTTGAAATTAATGATGATTACTTTTGAAATTTGAATATAACCCTCATAGGTTATAAACTTGATAGAACAGATATACTCATACACGCATAAGAATTCAGAGTCGCAAGGAAAACCCTTGGAGACATTTGGAGGTGCTAGCACGCAGTCTCTATTGGAGAGCATTCGTGTGGATACCGGTAAAGGGAGCGGACCTAACGTGTTGGCTCCTAGAGATCGTGAAAACCCTAAGTTTGAAAAGGTACAAGTTCTTTCTAACTCGATTTAAATGCCGTTGATAGATCCTCGATTAGGATCGGTAAAATTTTAAAATTCTTCCATTGTTCCTGCTGATCCTAACAGAAATCATCTAGTAGCTCTTGGCCAAGAGATAAGTGACCTTACTCGAGGGAGCACTCAAGTAACAAGAAATGAAAAGAAAGCATTACTCGAGGGATCACTCGAGTAATGAAGTTTGAAATGCTCTCGACCTGAGTTTGAACGTGATTACTTGAGGGATCACTCGAGTAATGCTTCCCAGGAAAATAGAACAATGTACTGAAGCTTTCAAAAATTATGGGATTAATTATGAAACTCACTCTTCTTGCTTCCAATCATTCTTACACTTCATTTTATTAGTGTTTAATGTATTTCTCTAGGAATGCAATGAAGAGATGATGTGAAGAGGTAAAAGTTAACTTTACGGAAGTGAAGCATCCAACATTCTAACGGCTAGTTTTCAAATTCAAGCAAATGGACAAAAGAAGCAATGGGACTCTAACGGATAGGTTGAAATACTTCCAACGGCTATCACAACTCATCTATATATATGGGAACATTCAACAAAGAGCAAAACCAATGAGAACACAAGAACGAGAAATATGAAAAGATCATGAATCATCTACTCTGACCCAACTACTCTCTGTTCTTATCTATTTTTCATATCATGAGAGAGAGATTAATTATATTGTACTTTAGTGTTCATTTTATTCACTTCTGAGAGAGAAGATCTATTATAATCTTTCATCATCAAAGTTGTATCCTTACGGGGTGTGTAAGGGGGAAGTAACTTAGTTGTAACCTTACTATGTGTAGGGGGAGTAACTCTGTATGAGATTTGTAAAAGGCTTCACAAGTGCCCGGCTAAACTTGTGAGTTGTAAAGGCTGTTCTTCTGCCTAGATTAAACAAGAAGATAGTGAATTTGGTAATCTCAGGAGGAGCCTGGGAATTGGACATAGGCAATCGCTGATTGGACTGAACTAGGATAAATTACAGTTTGCATCTCTCACCCTTAAGCTCTTATATTTCCAGCATACATTAACTATTGATTTATCATTCATTACTTTCATATTTACTGCCTCCACTAAGTTGCAAAAATATTTTCAAGTTCTTAATTTTTTTAACTTACACACAATTCACCCCTTTTTAGGTGTCAGCCTGTTCTAATATTTGGTATCAAAGCTGGACTCTTTTTAAAAGGACTAAATAGTCTCAAGAGTTTATAATGGCTGATTCTGGGTGTTATATGCTTTCTGAAGGTTTTGACTTTACAATTCCATCTACTTTGAAATATATTGATTTTTGGTTTTGGAAAGCTAGAATGACGTCTTTATAAAGCACTTTGATTATGATATGTGGGATGTTTTTATTCCAGCTAGAAATATGTTAGATAGAAAGAGAAGAGAAAATGTTTTCGTTGAACATCAGAGCAATGAAAATTTTTTATAGTGCTTTAACCGAAAATGATTTTGAGAAAATTATATTTTGTTCTACTGCTAGAGATATTTTGGATAGTCTTGATTCTATGTATACTTCTAACAAGTATGTTGAAGTTGAAATTGTTGACAGTTAATGCGAAACTATAAGCTGCACATCTACGGTGCATGAACAATTATAAGCTGATGATGATAAAGAAGAAATCATAGAACACTTCCTTACAGTCAACATGGATAGACAAGAAGAAGAGGATTCCCGAGAAGAGCTTATTACGGACGAATTTGATGGATCATCCTCTGGAGCTCAAGATGTACATATGGTAAACAATTCCAATTCTTCTAGAGTTATTTTAAAATTAGATTTTGAAAGTTTGCATAAAATTGTTTTTCAACCAATTATTGATTCTATTGAGAAAAGTAACAAGGTTTTCAATCAAGCTAGAAATTCATGTGGGAAGAAAGAACTTAGGTAAACTGATCATTTGAGATCATCTTTTCTTGATCGACACAATACTTGCATAGAATCTCATAATGCATATCATCATATTATTTGTAATTATTGTGGTAAATCAGGTCATATTTCTCACACATGCTATATTAGGAGAAATTCTAATGTGAGAAATAAATACGTTTGGATTATTAAAATGCAAATGAGTTCAAATGCTAACGTTCAAGGACCTAAAGTAAAGTAGGTAACAAAATGTCCATTTGGTGTTTGATGTGTGCAAATTGATTCTAGAAAGAATGGACAAAAGGGTACTGAGAAAATGAGGAAGATTCTAAGAGTTCCTAATGCACCTAAATGGAGATTCACATCAATTAGGAGAACTCTTGGATCACCCTTTGCTGGAACTGCAAAGTTTAACCACAAAGAAAGGCAATAGAGCAAAGGAGTACATTCCACCTCAAGAATGGATGATTATAGAGTACCGTTCAACTATTTTGAGGAGCATAAGAAAGGGAGGATAACTCAAGCATCAAGTAAAAGACTCCTGGAGTCTATATACTTTGAGAGAAGGTTGCCAACTCCCAAAGCAAGAGATTCAAAGTATCATTATCACAAAAAGATGCAGTGGGTAAGCAAAAACAATCCTCTAAGTATCTAAAGAAAAGGTACACAATGATAAAAACTCCTATGCTATTGTTTGTAATATTTATTGAGATTTTATATTTTGGAACCTTAGTAATGAGCATTGCAAAATATGGTTTCACATCCTTTAGAAAATCCATTTAATAAAATTTATTTATAAAGGGAATACAATGTTCAATAGTTTAACTATTTATGCTTACACGTATATTTCAAAAGAAACTATTTTTGCATAAAGTCATGTTTAATTCATTATGCTCAATTGTCTCTAATTAACTATATTCTTAGAGCATGTGAGTTATGATTCCTACAAGGTAACCATGAGTGGATCCATGTGAAACTCTATACTAAAGGAAGAAAAAGATCTATATGATTTTGTTGGAAAAAGAAAGGAAAAGGTTCATCTCAAGATTATGACTATATAGGATTTCACTCAAATCTTGGTGAAGTTTGACCTTGAAGCTACATTTTAAATATGCAAACAAAACGAGGAATACTTGAGGCAACATTGCAAGTGCCTAGCTAGCAATAAAGGAAGAAAAGATGCACAATGAAGCGTCACTCAAGTAACCAATCATGTGATCATCATCACTACGTGACAACTAGGAGAAAATGTTCAAGTGATAAGACCAACTGAAAGATTGGAAGCCAAAAGTCAAGGAATTGTGCACAAATGAACTTCAAAGGATAATTTGTCAAGTAATTACGAGATTAGTTGAGAACAGTATTGTCTTCTTTATTCTTACTCGATACTGTGCTTATATAAATTATTTATTTAGGTAATAAATAACTTGCTCATTACTGCATACCTTTAGCGATCAATCATTTATGGCTTTTGAATTATTTTTAGATTGCTAAATGGATTGATAGTGAAATTGTGCATAATCTTTCTATGTATTTGAGTTTTGAAATGCACTTTTTAAGAATATACTTAGATTCCAATTCATCTTGTTTATAAAAACGCATACACATTATTTGAAAATTATTCATATATTGTTTGCATTTAAATTGGTTTCAAAGTTGGAAGTTAATATTTATGTATACTGAAAGTCAGAAATGCTTCAAATTCATCTATGAGGGTATTTCCCCATCATTGACATACTGATAATTGATCTTAAATGTGCTATCCAATGCTTGAAACCTTTAGTCTTTATTCTCTAACATGTTAGACCTCACGTCGAACAAGTAACCATCTATATGAGGTTCACGTATATTTCTCATAAAAGAATTCAATATGTTAAAGCCTTATGCCTAATGCATAAATCTTTGGTTGGCACAATATTATTCCAAGTATTATGAATGTTCATTAGTGCATTGAATCATAATGCATTACCTATTATAGTGGAATAACTTACTAGGATAATATTCTAGTACTCTAGTCATTTAGACCAATGAGTGTAACCCCCTGACTTTAAACACGTAATTATAATTCGATAACACATATTTAAATCGGATTAGAGACCATTGGATGCTTTAAACTCGTTTTAAACTCTCTGTCTCACAGTAAAATTTTCACAAAACTTTCAAAACTCTTTTTCCCATCCTGGTCTCAATTTCAATATTCGAATATAATTACCTGTGCAGTTAATATACATTCAACCATATCAGAGTATATAACCGCATCCCCAGCAACTCCCTGTTTCTATACATAAAAACCTAAAGGTTTATAAGTATACACTAGGGGATTACACAACCAAAATCGAATGTAGTGTTCCTGATTCAAAATATACAGTAATCCCGAGTTCAAAATACATAACCAACGTTTCCAATTCAACTATATACCCCCAAGGGTCCTAATTGCTCCGGGTTGGTCGCTTCTCCTTTGAGCCACACGCCCTGTCTGAAATGTTAGTCATAGGAAAGAATGAGATTCGAGAGAATCTCAGTAGTAACAAACCACTCACACAATGCATAAACACAAAGTATGTATATAAACCACACAGCAGCAGCAGCAGCAATTCACAGATACATGGTTTTCACCATAAACGACAGCACTCACGGCTGTATATACAATACGACAGCTCTTGCTATAATCAACATCACGATAGCTTACGCTGTAATCAGTAATCAACATCACGACAGCTTACACTGTAATCACAATAACGACAGCTTACGCTGTAAACGACAGCTTGCACTGTAAACGACAACTATTACCAGCTGTAACCGCAGCAGCATCAGAAATCATCATAAAACAGTGATACAACACACATACAGTGCATTACACAAAGTATAAGAGAGAGAGAGTCACTACCTTGTCCTTTCCTGACGTCCTTCGACGTAGTTGGCTCCCGAGGGAGGAAAATATTGAATCCTACAATTTCAAATGCACCATTTAGACACTTCCATAGTGTTACTTGGGGTTATATGAGTCTATAATGAAAATTTACAAAAATACCCCCGGGGACTCAGCCCAGGCCCGCCGTACCCGGTCCGGTTGCACTTTTCTTGAAATTCTAATCTGAGCTATCCTAACATATTTCAGCCCAAGGAATCCATTTTTGGATTCAGAATTATCAAATTCATTGCCAAAGGATGGAATTGCCCTCGGCTGCCACTATTTAAAGGTTTCAGGGGCGTTTTCGTAATTATGCTTTTTCGGCCTTTTCCGAAAAAGTGGCCAACTGTAACCCCACCTAATTTTCGCTCTTGAACTCAATGGAACCATCAAATCATTGAAAATCCAACTCTAAGACTCATTTCTAGAGCTGGCCGAAATTTATGAGCTCTCCGGAGAAAATCGGGGTTTTACGATTTTGGCTCCGCAAACGCGTTTCTTTCTACTTCTAACCACTTTATTAACCATTACATTAGGTTAAAACTAACATTAAGACCTAAATTGCCCACAGCAACCAAAATAAGCAATATACGAAAGTTTGGAAGTTACCTCAAGCTCCCTCTGGCTTTTCCCTTTGATAACCAAAACCCTAGCCTTCTCAACACTTAATTCTAGCTTCGAACACCTTGAATCATGTAAAAGAGAAGCTTAGGAGAAGGATTATACAAGTCAAGAGCTAAAACACCGAAGAAATCGAACTTACCTTGAAGTTCTTGCTCCTTCTCTCACTAGATATCTCAAATCACTTTCCTTTTCTCTTTGAAGCTCAAGACGTCGGAAATGACTGAAGAGAGAACGGAAAAGTGATTTATAATATCATGCTGATGTCACCTTACCACATGATGATGTCATAATTTCTAATTTCACATTTTTAGATTTTCTGCCCAACTTTGAAAAATCATAACTAATTCTAAAAAAATCAAAATGAGGTGATTCCAAAGCCAAATGAAAGATATTTAAGTCCTATCTATAGGAAAAATATTGTCCATTACTGAAAATGACCAAAACATTCCAGAATCATATAAAACTCATCACTGCCCCAAAACAGAGTTCAGTTTCCATCCCAAACTTTGGACAGTCATATCTCCTAGCTCACAAAACTAAATGGTACAAATTATATATCCATTTTGAAGCTTGGGATGTGAACTTTAAGACTGGAAATTTTCATAATTTGCTGACATCATTTGCCTAGTAAAAACGTCTATACAATTTGGCTGCCCTGTACAGAGTTTCAATGGACAGAGTTTTCAACTTTTGCACAATTGTTCCCAATGGTTCCAATTTCATAATAAACACTCTCCCCACACAAATTTTCACAAGGAAGCCATTGGAATCATTAAAATATCCAAATTCTTATCACACATTCTCCAAAAGTGTTTATTCAACAATAATTACTTCTACTTTTGAAGTCATTAGCCCTTAATCACTTTTTGGGATATTACATTTCTCCCCGCGTAAAATAAATTTCGTCCTCGAAATTTGTCACACAACTTGAGCCATAAACTCTGGATAACGTCTTCGCATATCTGCTTCTGCTTCCCAAGTTGCTTCCCTCACTAGTACAAAAAAGGTGATTTAGACCGGCACATTTAAACCGGTTGTAGTAAATGACGTCTAAAAGAAATGCGGGGTGGCATTTACGTAATTATAAAGAGTTTGGGAGACCGGTTATTCTAATAACCGGTCTAAAAAATACAATTTAGACCGGTTGTACACCAACCGGTCTTAAAAGATTAATTTTTAGACCGGTTATTATAATAACCGGTCTAAAAATTAATCTTTTAAAGACCGGTTACTAGAGAACCGGTCTAAAATGAAGCTTTTTAAGACCGGTTCTCTAACAACCGGTCTTAAAAGTGGATTTTAAGACCGGTTAATCTACTTAACCGGTCTTAAATCTTTCCCCAAATTTTAACCCAGCTCCCGTGCGCTCCTTCTCCATTTCTAAAATCGAGTCTTGGCTTCTTTCATCCCAATCATTTCTCTTCAATTCTCAATGCTCAACTCGCCGTCCGTTACCTGATCTTTTAGAACAATCGAATCCGGCCGGTCGCTGCTCATGGTTGTCGCTGTTGGGTCGCCGTCATCGTTTGCTTCTAGTTTTTGAGCTCCGTCCGTCGCGACTCAAGGAGGTCTTCGTCTTCATCGTCTTGTTTAAGGTATGCTTCCTCGTCCTCACTTACAACAATGGGAGAGACTGAATGCTTAGAAGAATGGAAGAAAAAATTCCAAGAACTACAGTAAGAAGGAAATCAAAATCCAGGGGAGGTCCTATTCCCTCTCTGTAGATTGTAGAAATTTTTATATCAAAAGGACATCATAGAAATATTGTCTTATTCCTTATCTTGGTGTCAAGATTTCTAAACTGAAGTCTTTGATATCAGACACTGGTTTGTATGAATTTGCAAAGATGTTCAGGGGACCAGGTGTTGACCTGTCACCTATGTCTGTTAAAATGATAAGGTCAGCTAGATTTTTAGTAGCTCTAATCCCGGTTATGAAGCAGATTTACCCCTCTACATAATTACTATATAGAAGCAATTTTGGAAAGTTGCCTCCAGATTTGGAATTCCAGTTGGTGTGTTCGTTTGGTGTTTTTTTTATATACTAGCATGAAATCCTCTGAGATAGAGGGGGGAGTTCATAGATTCAATATTGAGGACCGGAGGGAGTAATTTGTTATCTTCAAAGGTGCAAATATGTTATTTTGCTCCCAAAGTTTTCGCATTCAAAGCCTTGAACTGTTTTCTCATGACTGAATATTGGAAGCCATATATGTTTACTTTTGTGTGAATTTTGAAACAGTATAATGTTATGTGGGCCAAAAACTGTGGGTCATGCGAGACAATTAAGGAAGTCTCCGCTCTACACACCAAAGATTGGATTGAATTGAAGCTTTTGAGGGAATGGAGGAAATTTTTACCTTCGTTGAGATATTGTCGCATTTTTGTTCTAAATGCATGTAGCTAGCTCATATTTCGGTTGTTGTCTTCTTTTGCTTAATTAACTACCATATCCTTCTACTATGCCAACTCAAATATACCAGTGAAAGAAGGCCTCATATGACTTCTTGTCTTTTGACATTTGAAGGTGATTACATAGAATCTTCAAGTATTATACAAAGTAGTCCAACGTATCAAAAGAGTGTGGGTACTAGCAGAGCATTAATCTTTGAGAAGCATATAGCAGAATCAAAGGCTCATGAGATTGTTGATCCAAGGAAGCAAGAAATACAAAGAGTTCTTAATATTCCACATACAGGTAATAATTGATTAAGACTGTGTTGTGTATTCTTCTTTTATTCATAACCAATTATTTATCGCTCCATTTAGATTCTAGTGGTTTTTTTTATATTACAGCTCTCAAGTTAATCTTATTTTATTATTCCTAGAACCTCGTCATTTTCTATATTTATTTATTTAGGTGCTGAAACTCGAAAGATATGTGAAATTGTTGAGATGCCCTTGGACCAAGCTAGTCACACGCCCATACATATTATTTAATTTATTTCCTTTTCTTTTTAATTATAGCAGAATTTTGTTAAAGATTTTTATCCTATTTATAGGGAACAAAATGATAGCTAGCTAAACCATAAACAAAATGAGGAATCTTTTTTAGTCAAGAATCAATGTTTACAAAGAACTAATCAACCCAAGATGATTACTAAACCCTTTCCAATCATTCTGGATAAAGAGGAAGTCTCTGCTTTAAAAGATAATCTTCCTCCCTCAGGATTTTTGACTAATATTCTTCTGAATTCAAATTGAGCATGTGACCAAGCGCCGAAATGAGTAGTTGATCCTCAGGAATAATTGTTACCAAACCATAACATTTAGAGTCATTTAATTGCATATGAATAAGATGAGAATTCTTAGGAGGATTAGCATCCTCTATAGTAGCTGGAAAAGACATTCAGTGTAAAAGGGGACAGACTATATTGACCAGTCCGGTTAGCAAGCTAGCCCGGGTCTTCCGTATGCAAAACCGAGAAGATTGCATCTGCTGGCATAATTTGAAGCCCATGAGAAGAACTCAGTGCTCGTTTGGCTAACGAGTCTGCCATACTATTGTCGTCTCTGTCAATATATTGGAACTCTACATTCCAGCTCCGTTCCAACATTGCTTTAATCTCTATAAGCAGCTGCCATTCTTCATGCATATCTGGGATCTCATTTTGAAGTAGGTCGATAACCTCGTAGGAATCGCACCTAATCAACACTTCTTTGAATGCTCTGCGCATTCTTTCCTTCCCTCTTTCCACATCCATTCCTCATTCCGTCACTCCTTCTCCATTCCACTTTCCCTCATTCCATTTTTTCCTCACACGCTACTCTAAATCACGATCTTCTTTGTTTAATTCTAGTTACACTATGTACTTGGGTGTCATGATTGCATGCTCTCATCATTCTCCTACCTTTTCCAGGGAAAAAGTACAAAACAAAAAAAAGGTGTTGCAAAATATGGATTGTAGTTGGATACAAGCTAAACGGACGAGTGTTGAATATGATGTTGGGGTCAAGGGTTTTTTAGACTTTGCAAAAAGAAATGCCGATGATGATAGTGGGATGTTTTATTGCCCTTGTGTAAAATGTTTGAATGAGAAGCGACTAAGTGCTGCAGATATATATACACATTTAATTTGTGAAGGGTTTTGTAAGACGTATGTAGTATGGGTATGGCATGGTGAACAATTAGAAATGCCAAGTGCATCTCAACAGTGGGAAGTGACTTGTGATGATAATGACACGGATATGGATGATCGGATAGAGGATATTATTCGTGATGTAGGAGAAGAGGCTTTTGAACAATCACATGCATATGGTAATATGTGCAGTGATGCTGAGAAGCCGCTATACCCGGGGTGTAAAAAATACCAATTGCTGAATGCTGTATTGAAATTGGTAAGGTTGAAAGCATGGCATGGATGGAGCGATAAGAGTTTTTCAGAAACGCTTGAGGCCTTTAAAGATATGCTTCCTGATGATAATGTGTTGCCTTGTCGATACTATGATGCTAAGAAAATACTGTGTCCACTAGGGATGAAGTATAAAAAGATCAATGCTTGCCCTAATGATTGCATATTGTATAGAAAAGATCATAAAGAGAAGGAGCAATGTCCGATATGTGAAACTCCGAGGTATAAATGAAATAAGGGCCCTGCAAAAGTGTTGTGGTATCTTCCAATGATTCTAAGGTTCAAGCGCCTGTTTGCTAATGAAATTGATGCCAAAAATTTGAGATGGCATGCAGATGAGTGGATTTCTGATGGAAAGCTTCGACATCCAGCTGATTCTTCTCAATGGCAGAAAATCGATCAATTATTTCCTACCTTCGGTGAAGAACCTAGGAATCTCAGGCTTGGGCTTAGCACAGATGGTATGAATCCTTATGGTAGCCTAAGCAGTATACATAGTTCATGGCATGTTCTGTTGGTAATTTACAACTTATCTCCTTTGTTATGTATGAAACGAAAGTACATTATGTTGTCTATATTGATTTCAGGACCAAAGCAACCCGGAAATGACATAGATGTTTATCTAGAACCCTTGATCGAAGACTTGAAAGAGTTGTGGGATAAAGGTGTCGATGTTTTTTATGCGAACAAGAAGGAGACTTTTAATATGGAGCAATGATCTTTTGTACAATAAATGACTTCCCTGCATATGGGAACTTGTCAGGATATAGCGTTAAAGGCCACAAAGCTTGTCCGATATGTGAAGAAGGCACATGCTACCATCAACTTCAATATGGAAGAAAGACGGTTTACCTTGGCCATAGGTGATTTCTAAGACGAAGCCACCCTTGTCGTAGATTAAAAAAAAGCTTTTTTCGGTGGCCAAGAGTTTGAAGATGCGCCAGAGGCATTGACTTGGGAGGAAATTTATGAAAAGGTGAAATATATCAATACTATGTTTGGTAAGTCATCAAAGAATAGAAATGAGAAAAATATATGGAAAAAAAGGTCCGTCTTCTTCGATCTTCCATATTGGCACAATCTTGACGTCAGACACTGTATTGATTTCATGCATGTGGAGAAGAACATATGTGATAGTATTGTTGGGACACTGTTCAACATACAAGGAAGTTCTAAGGATGGCGTGAAGGCAAGATTAGACTTGCAAGAAATGGGAATACGAGAAGATTTACATCCAAGGCCATACGGTAATAGAACTTTTTGTCCTCCAGCTGCTCATACTTTGTCTAAGGTTAAGAAAAGAAGCTTTTGTGAGTGTTTACATGGCGCTAAAGTTCCCTCAGGGTATTCTTCAAATTTTAAAAAGCTTGTATCGATGAAAGACTTGAAGTTAATAGGGCTAAAGTCTCATGATTGTCATGTCTTAATGCAACAACTACTCCCAGTAGCTATTCGAGGCATTGCCGTATATGATCTTCAACACATATTGACTAGACTTTGTTTCTTCTTTAATGCCATTTGTTGTAAAGTCATTGACACGAAAAGATTGGAGGAATTGGAAAATGAAGGATATATGATCTTATGCCAGCTTGAGAAGCTTTTTCTTCCGTCCTTTTTTGATATTATAGTACACTTGGTTGTTCATCTAGTGAGGGAGATAAATTTGTGTGGCCCTATCTATTTCCGGTGGATGTACTCGATCGAAAGAACTATGAAAATACTAAAAGGGTATGTGAAGAACCCCAATCGGCCTGAAGCATCTATTGTTCAAAAATATGTTTATGAAGAAGCTATGGAATTTTGTCAACATTATTTGTCAAATGTACGACATATTGGCCTTCCTAAACGTCATGATCAAGAAGGGGGTAGACGCGGGGCAACAGTAAAGAGCATAGATGCTAATAATTGCAACAAGTCCACTTGTACATCTTGAACAATGTTGATGAAGTTCAATATTACATGAATGCCCATAAAGAAATTGTACGGAAACAAAATAGTCGAATGTCTGAACAAAGGTTAATCAGGGAGCATAACAGAACTTTTGCACATTGGTTCAAACAAAAGGTTGACGGAGAAGAATGTGTTTTTGATACAATAAATTGGTTAGCACGTGGTCCTAAAGTTGATGTCATAAGTTGGACTTCATTTGTGATCAATGGTTATACCTTTTACACGAAGTCCCTAGATGATAAGAGCACCGTCCAGAACAGTGGTGTTGTATTAGTGGCTGAATCTATGCACTTCTCTAGTTCGAAAGATAAGAACCCTACATTGGCTACCATACCTTATTATAGGGTGATTGAAGAGCTTTAGGTGGTTGACTATGTTAAAATTAGATTTCCCATTTTCAAATGCAAGTGGGTTGATGTCAATAATGGTGTGAAGATCGATAGGTTAGGATTTACATTAGTAGATCTGAATAGTAGAAGTTTTGGAGATGAACCTTTCATTATGGCAGATCAGGCACAACAAGTGTTCTATATCACTGATCAGGCAAATAAAATGTGGTCTGTAGCTCTCCAAGGAAAAAAGGTCATTGATATTGACGAGAAAAGTCACTCAAATTATGATCTTCTTGAGACTCCTTCTTTTTCCAGGGGTCTACCAGAACTGAACGAAGAAGATGAAGTAGATAATGCGCACGGCACAAGAAATGATCATCACGAGGGAATATGGGAGGATATCCCACCAAGTCCGATTAAAGCCCCACCAAGTCCAGCTCCCTTCACTCACCAAGAAGTTTCACAGCCTCCATTGAATATCATGCAGCAAGTGATTCTGATGGCATATGATACATCATTCAAAACAAGAGAATGGCCTACGAATTCAGTTGTTGGACAGTCAGGAGTGACATGCTATCTTGAGAGGGATGATTTGATGTCCCTGGTAGCTCCTGGACAAAATCTTACGATTGGGATTGTCCAACTGTTCTTAATGTAAGTAGCTTCTGCAATTTAAAGTAAATATTTTAAAAGTTTCACCGTTTACCTTTTATTTATGTGCTTGCGTTATTGTAGGTACATGCATCGTAGGTTGGTCTCCTATGGCAAAAGCGAAAAATTTGGATTCTTATGCCCCCATCACATCCAAGAGAAAGGGACTACTGCTGCTAGTAGACATCGATACTTGTCAGAGAGGCTTAGTGAAACTGGAATTGAGTGTTTCTTGGCTCCATATGTGCATAGGTAAGAAACAAACTGATATTTTATAATTTATATAATGTTTTATGTTTGCTTAATATTCTTCTATTTTTTTCAGTGATCATTGGCAGTTGCTTCTTTTATGCAAGAGTAGTTACACTGTCATCCTCTTATGTTCCCTCCACTTCAAACCAGGGAATGATTTGAAGAAGACCATGAATTCGTTAGTTTTCTTGCATTATTACCTTTTGTATGCAAAGTTTATGGAATTTGTGTAAAACCAATAACCTTTGTCATTGTGATGATCATAGGGCTATGCGGACATTCCTACACAGTGCTTGTGGTAAGCATGTTCGTGACTTAAAGGACCCTACATGGATCATGCCAAAGGTTAGTACATATGGATTTGTTTAAATAATGTAATAAGACATGCCTGTATATTTGTTTTAATGATATCATGTTTTTTCTCAGAGCCATCGACAACCAAAGGGGTCCAACTTATGTGGTTTTTGTGTTTTGAGACACATTTACAATATTATCACTCTAGGCACGACTGATTTTACTCAAGAGGTAAATTTATATTTCAGAACTTTTGTTTTACTTTATTGTTTTTAAGTTACTAAGTCAATGTTTCGTCTGGTTTTGGTGTTACAGATGTTTGATCTTGCTGATCCCTTTCCTGAAGAAGATATTGATTTCATTCGCACATGTTGTGCTGAATTCATCCATGAGCTATTACAAAAATAGTGAGTTTTTGAATCCAATGTTACATTGTACATTATTTTATTTCATTCTGCATGTATTTGGCTCTGATTTGTATGTTTTATTTTATTTTTGTGATTGCTTGGTTTCATTTATTTGAAGCAATTTTTGTTATATGATCTTGTCTTCTATAATGTGAAAATGTTTGTTTCTTCTCATGGACTGTTTCATTCCTTATGTATTATCTCTCTCTCTCTCACCCTCTGTTCCACAAAATTGCATTTTGTGTGCATCACAATGCTTCAATAGTTGTATTGATGATATAAGCGATTTCTTTCCTAGCAGAGAGAAATTAACATGTTCTAATTTTGATGCGTAATGAATTAAGTGAGTGAATTGGTGATATATGCAGGGATTATGGATTCTTCATATTCATCAAAGGGAAATAAGAAGGGCTTGGCAGATCAAGCAGCTTATGCAATGCAATATGGTTCTGATGACAATAACAATGGACCAAAGGGCATGTTCATTTCTTTGCATATATGTTCATTGCTTTTGTTTTACTCCTGTCATTTGGTCATCCTTACTGTCTAATTGCAAATGAATCATCAATAACTGACTTTACTGGCTTGTATGAACATTAATTTGTTGCTGCTATAGACTGGTGCTTTTGAATTTTGAAATTCAAAAGTGATTGTTATTATGTACTGCTGTTTAAAATTGGACCATTCTGTGCGTGTACATATAATAAAGGGGCGTTTTAAAAAAAAAGAAGTTTTAAGACCGGTTGTAGTCACAACCGGTCTTAAAAAGTACTTTAAGACCGGTTGTGGGGGTGATACATTTAAGACCGGTTATGGGGCACAACTGGTCTTAAAAGTCTCACCTTTAAGACCGGTTGTTCCCACAACCGGTCTTAAAGTACTTTTTAAGACCGGTTGTGACTACAATCGGTCTTAAAACTTCTTTTTTTTTAAAAAAACGTCCCTTTTATTAAGACCGGTTGTTATAACCGGTCTTAAAAGTGTGACTTTTAAGACTGGTTATAACAACCGGTCTAAAAAATAACAGACGTTTTAGACTTGCTGTATCAAGACCTAATACAGAACCAGTCTAAAAAGTCATTTTTAACCGGTCTAAAAAGTCATTTTTCTACTAGTGCCTTGAGTCATTCCCTTCCAGATCACCTTCACAAATGGAATGCTTCGGTGTCTGAGCCGTCGTTCTTCTCTATCAATGATCTGTTCTGGGTCTATCGCATATGTGAAGTTGTCTTGTAACTCAACTTCTTCATATTCAACAATGTGAGATGGATCCGGTTGGTACTTCTTCAATTGGGAAACATGAAACACGTCATGGAGCCTGCTCAAGTTCGGGGGTAGGGCTACTCGATAAGCAACAGGCCCAATCCAATTTGACAATCTCTCGGATATAAATCTCCGCTAGTTTATCAGGAGAATAACCAGTATTGATTGGTATGAAGTGGGCTGACTTAGTTAACCGATCCACAATTACCCAGATCGCATCAGAGTTTCTGATCCTGGGTAATCCCACAACCAAATCCATGGTCACGCTTTCCCATTTCTATTCCGGAATCTCAGGACTCTGAAGTAAACCAGGCGGTCTCTGGTGCTCGATTTTCACTTTCTGACAAGTGAGACACCTTGCAACATATTTGGTCACGTCACTCTTCAAACCCGGCTACCAATACACCGATTTCAGATTCTGATACATCTTGGTCATACCAGGATGAAGAGTATATCGGCTCTTGTATGCCTCATCTAGAATCTTCTACCTGAACTCTGCCTTAAGTGGAACGCAGACTCTTTTCTGGTAACGAACCAATCCACGAGGTGATATGTCGTAGCCTGAAACTTCTCCCTGTTCGATTCGAGTTAGATTGCGCTATATCCAGTCATCTTGACTCTGAGCTTCTTCAATTTCTGCCCTTAGATCACTCTCCTCTTGAGAATTAGTGTAATTGGCACAGATGATCTGGTTTGTCAAATTTAAATCACAGAAATCTTCAATCAATTTCCTTTCTTGTATCATCATAGCTGCAACGAGCACAGTCTTTTGGCTAAGAGCATCCACGACTACATTTGCCTTACCCGGATGATATTTTATTTCCAGGTCGTAGTCCATATTCAGTTCTTTTTGATCATACAGGTATTTGAGACTCTTGTGGTCACAATACAAGTCCACAGTCACACCATACAGGTAATGACGCCAAATCTTCAAAGCAAATACAATGGCCGCAAGCTCCAGGTCATGAGTGGGATAGTTTAATTCATGAGGTCTGAGTTGTCGAGAGGCGTAGGCCACCACACGTCCCTGCTGCATAAGGACACAACCTAATCCCTGCCCACTGGCATCAGAATACACAACGTATGTCAAACTGGGATTGAGTAAAATCAATACAGGTGCCGTCATCAACCTCTCCTTCGGCTCCACAAAACAGTTTTCACATTTCTCATCTCACACAAACGGCTGATCCTTTCTTGTGAGCTTGGTCATCGGCAATGCAATACGGGAGAAATTTTGGATAAATCTCTGATAATAACCAGCAAGACCCAGAAAACTACGTATTTCCGCCACAGATTCTGGCCTCTTCCAGTCCAGTACTGCTTCCACTTTATTGGGATCCACAGATACCCCTTCTTGCGAGATAACATGGCCTAAGAATTTCACTTCTGATAGCCAGAACTCGCACTTGCTCAATTTAGCATATAGTTGCTTCTCACGCAATGTATTCAATACAACTCTCAAATGATGTTCATGCTCCTCCATACTCTTGGAATATATCAGAATGTCATCGATAAACAGAACAACAAACTGATCTAGATATTGTCGAAAGATATGGTTCATGTAATCCATGAAAACCGCAGGCATATTGGTTAGCCCAAATGGCATCACCAAGAACTCATAGTGACCGTACCTAGTCCAAAAAGCAGTCTTCGGAACATCTTCTGCTTTCACTCGCAACTGATGATACCCTGACCTTAGATCAATCTTTGAAAATACACACGAACTGGATAGTTGGTCTAAAAGGTCATCGATTCGGGGAAGAGGGTACTTGTTCTTAATAGTAATTTTAATTAGTTCTCTGTAGTCAATACACAATCGAAGACTCCTATCTTTCTTCTTTACAAACAACACTGGGGCTCCCCAAGGCGACACGCTGGGTCTAATGAACCCTTTTTCAAGCAAGTCTTCTATTTGTTCATTTAACTCCGCTATTTCATTTCGGGCCATTCGATATGGGGCCTTAGATATAGAGCCAGCTCCAGGCATAATGTCGATTGGAAATTGAACTTCCCTTTCTGGAGGTAATCCGCTCAAATCATCCGGAAACACCTCAGGAAATTCATTTACCACGGGTATATTATTCAAGGTTTCGCTAGTTTCCCCTTGCACAGAGAAAAACACTACATAACCCTGGCAACCCTTTTCAAGATACTTTTCAGCTTTGGCTGCAGCAAGGAAATTCATACTAGAATCCACAACTTTAGCCTTATGAGAAATAGGATATACTATCCTCTTGTTCCCACAATCAAGTAATACATTATTTGCCGTTAACCAATCAAAACCCAAAATAACTTCCAATTGGTAAAGCGGCAAACATATAAGATCTACAACAGATTGGTGCCCTTCCACAGTTATGACACAACTCAAACAAGCTTCTGTGGTTAAGGCCTTAACACCCATTAGAGTTGACACTACTAATTCAAATGGTAACTTATGTACATGCATTCCCAAGCGCTTCACGCAATCATAGGCAATGAAGGAGTGACTTGCACCCGAATCATACAAAACTTGCAACAGATGGCCATTAAGAAGAATATTACCTTGTATTAGCTCAGGAGATTTACGGGTCTCTTCGTGGGTCATAGCAAATACTCAGCCCTATGTCTTCAGTCTCTGGTTTGGTCTTGGCTTTTTGCAGTCAGCAGCAGTATGGCCCACACGCTTACAATTGTAACATATTATTTTGCCATCACATGTTTTACCCTGGTGTGGTTGATTACAGCGACGACAAATCCACGGTGGAAAATATGTTCTTTGCTGGTCACGGCTCCCAGGCTGGTAGGGCTTCTTACCACTTCCAGATGAAGATCCTTGCCCCTTTCGCTTCTGTGAGGTAGTACCCTTACTAGATTCATTACGGTGGCTAGTAGCTCTGGCAGGATACAATTCTCTCAAGTTGTTCTCTATAATCCTGCACTACTCAACCGCCTTGTTGAACTTGGTAAATTGGTGAGTAGCTAGGCGTTTCCTCAACTCTCGCCTCAGACCGTGAATGAGCATATTAGAACTCCATTCTTCATCATCCTTGTACCGAAGGTAAGAGGAGTACCGAGCCAACCGAACAAAACGGGACAAGTAATCATCGAAGTTCTCTGTGTCCCCTTGTCTAATGTTGAGAAATTCTGTCTCCTTCTCGAGTCTCACCGATTTGGGAAAATACTTCTCGTTGAACTCTTGTTGAAACAGTTCCCAATTCAATGGCATTTCCTTGCTTTTCAATGTTAGGGCGATATTCCGCCACCAACGATCTGCATCCCCTTCGAGCTTATAAACGGCCAGTCGTGGCTTCACCTCATCCGGGCAACCAAGAACCTCAAATATTTTCTCCAGCCTGTTTATCCAATCTTCGGCTGCTTGAGGGTCAAACCTTCCTCTGAACGCCGGAGGCAGATGCTTGCAGAATCTAGTGACCCAAAACTGAAGGTCTCTGTCCTCTCTAAACGGCATCCCATATGATTCTTGATTTGGAATAGCATGAGGTGGGGATTCTAGTGGTCTTGCTGATCCTTCTGCAATGTCCTCATGTCAAGTTTCTTCTTGAGTTTCCTCCGGAGTGGACTGAACTGGACCTTCCTTGTTCTTCGCTTTCTCTACTCTTAGCTGTTCTCTCAGCTCAGTTATCATATCTCTTTGATCCCGGATTAGACCCATCAGCTCTTGCATAGGATCTGGTGGATTATCATTGACGACCTCTACCTCTGGGTCTACACGCGGAATATTAGGGCGTCCTCTAGTTTTCTTCATTCTACAAACAACTTGCCCCATTAATTTAGCAGAGATAGTATGCACATATAGTCACAAAACTCATATATATATCCATGTCAATAAAACATACATGTGCATATACAACAATCATTCACAGATATCCCTACTACTATCTAAGGGATCTATCCTAGCTACCTCTACCCTTGCCAGGAACCACAGCTCTGAAACCAAAATGTAACCCCCTAACTTTAAACACGTAATTATAATTCGATAACACATATTTAAATCGGATTAGAGACCATTGGATGCTTTAAACTCGTTTTAAACTCTCTGTCTCGCAGTAAAATTTTCACAAAACTTTCAAAACTCTTTTTCCCATCCTGGTCTCAATTTCAATATTCAAATATAATTACCTGTGCAGTTAATATACATTCAATCATATCAGAGTGTATAACCGCATCCCCGGCAACTCCCGGTTTCTATACATAAAAACCTGAAGGTTTATAAGTATACATTAGGGGATTACACAATCAAAATCGAATGTAGTGTTCCTGATTCAAAATATACAGTAATCCCAAGTTCAAAATACATAACCAACGGAAAAGTGATTTATAATATCATGCTGATGTCACCTTACCATATGATGATGTCATAATTTCTAATTTCACATTTTCGGATTTTCTGCCCAACTTTGAAAAATCATAACTAATTCTAGAAAAATTGAAATGAGGTAATTCCAAAGCCAAATGAAAGATATTTAAGTCCTCTTCATAAGAAAAATATTGGCCATTACTGAAAATCACCACAAAATTCCAGAATCATATAAAACTCATCACTGCCCCAAAACAGAGTTCAGTTTCCATCCCAAACTTTGGACAGTCATATCTCCTAGCTCACAAAACTAAATGGTACAAATTATATATCCGTTTTGAAGCTTGGGATGTGAACTTTAAGGCTAGAAAGTTTCATAATTTTCTAACATCATTTTCCTAGTAAAAAAGTCTATACAAATCGGCTGCCCTGTACAGAGTTTCAATGGACAGAGTTTTCAACTTTTGCACAATTGTTCCCAATGGTTCCAATTTCACAATAAACACTCTCCCCACATGAATTTTCATAAGGAATCCACTGGAATCATTAAAATATCCAAATTATCATCACTTATTCTCCAAAAGTGTTTATTCAACAATAGTTACATATACTTTTGAAGTCATTAGACCTTAATCACTTTTTGGGATATTACAATGAGTATGTGATTAATCATTCATAATTCATTTGCACTCATTTTGTTGTTCAAATACATGAACCATTGATATCATATATCTTTGAGTAACTAGTGTATTGTATTTGAATCTTTGAGATGAATACTCCTATTCTTCAAGACACAACTCTAAGAGTCAAAATTATCTCTTAGTCAATAGCAAAGTCATTGTGTTTATATACATCCTTGAAGCTAAGCCTTTTTTGGCTAATTCATTTTCCATGACTTTTGCTTTTTGGGAAAATTCTCAAACATGTTAAACTTCAATATCTAACAGGTTATCTTAGTTATTCTCTAAAAGAGAAGCTTTCTGGTATATGTATATTTAAACTATTGACTTCCACTATTTTCAATATGAACATTGATTATAAACATGTTTTAAAGATGAGTTTTGCATATATTCTAAATCTCTATTTCATAATGTATTGTTATGATTTGAAATTATATCTAAGATTTGAAACAATTTGCATATCTCATTATCATTCTTGAAAAACTTGATTTCATTCATGATTTATCCTTTCATAAAAGTTGGTCATCATGGATAGATTCTCTATTATTTTGATCCTGAATTGTATGAAAATCTTATCAATGACATTTTTTTAAAGTGTATTTACAAATTGTCATTGATATTTGAAAATCATCATTCTTGGTATTATTTGTTGTTACCCTTTATGATTAATTGCTTGAATTTATTTTATTGGGTAAAATTATATTCTGGTCTTTGTTGATTATTATACTCTTTGCTCAAATATCATATGATTTAATTGTATAAGAGCATAAGAGTTATAATGTCTTGTCTAATATTGTATAGACCCCTGAGAAAGTTGGGTACCAAAGAGCATACATTTATACTTTTATAGAAGTTGACTAAAATGCTCTGCATTCGTAGACAAAGATTAAAGGCTAATAGAGGAGACATGATTGATAGATTTGCAATGTGAGTAAAAGCAGAATATGTGATATCACTTGAGTACTACTACATCATTGCAAGCAACTAGCTAGTGGTGTAGTTAGAGAAGCATAGGGCCAAGAATAAGTCTAGCCATTTTGTGCTTCTATTGCCTACCCATCTTCCTTATCATCCTAAGGTGATCATACATTTCCACTATGATATAGAGCCAACAGAGATGTTCAGAGTAAGACACTGAGATTGAGGAGATGTTGAAAACAACAATCAGAAATTAGAAAGTCACCATCTCAACCTCAAAGATTAATAAATAGTTAAGGTATCAACAAGCCCCCCATTTCAAAGAATATGATAAACTTGAGATGTACAAAATCATCAACCCGATGGTGGGTTGGTGTTATTTTGCTTATAATGCCACATAAAAGGAGAATGATCCTCAAGAAGAAAAACAAGAAGATATCTTGTACATTAGCTAAGCAAAGAAGATTGAAGATAGTGAAGAAAGAGATTAAAGAAAGACTAACTTACAAGATCTAATTAAAATATCAAGATTCAAGCTCTTAGAAGTGGTACCAGAGGTTTCTATGATCATATTGAAGTTGGAATGGGTTAATATGATGCTAAAATAACATGTACGGAAGTTATGCTACCTCCAGAGGTGATTACTCTAGTAATCACTCGAGTGATATGCCGCTGCCTCATTTTGGAGGTAATCACTTGAGTGGTCACTCGAGTGATGACCCAGAGTCACTCGAGTGATGATCCAGAATCACTCTAGTGACCACTAGAGTGATGAGCATTCTGACGTGCTCTGTTTTCATGTTGTAGGATAGAGGTTCGATATTTTGATGATATCTCTCTAACCATATATTGAATTGAGTTAAAACCAGTGGCATATGAAAGTAGACTACTAACACAAAAAACACACACCAAGATCACATTTTAAGGAGTTCAGATATAGGAGATATAATCTTTTGAATTTGACACATGAATCAGGGTCTTTTACCAGAACAATTTCGGTATTTTGAACATAAATATCAAAATACACATCAGATTGGGACGACATTGGTGCCATATCAAAGTAGAATTGAAGAGATTTCCATACATATATAATTTGTCACATTTGAAGCTATATTCTAAGAGTTGTGCCTTCTAGAAGTTGTTGCTTGTTATTTCAGATATTGTCTAAGAATAGTAGATACTCTTTGGATCATAACTTTCTATATACAATGAGTTTGGAGCTAATTGTTGTTGCATTGGAATTTAGATGATGAAAGCTTTTCGATGATATATAATTTACCTTGTTTTGAATCAAAATGAAGTGATCACTTGAAGTGCTTACTCGAGTAATATGTAAAGTTATTTGAAACATTACTCGAAGGACCACTCGAGTAATGTGTAAGAAATTGTTCTAATAAGCTCTCTATCAATAATTGCATAGGATTACTCGAAGGGATTACTCAGGTAATCTGCAAAGTTATTTGAGACATTACTCGAGGGGCCACTCGAGTAATCAGAGAAGAAATCATACAGTAGCTCTCAGCTAAGAAATAAGTGACATTACTTGAGGGAGCGCTCGAGTAACATGAAATGAAAAGAAACATTACTCTAGCGATCACTCGAGTAATGAAGTTGGAAATGCTCTCAGCCATATTTTGAACGTTATTGCTCGAGGGATCACTTGAGTAATCACCCAGGCTTACTCAAGTGACCACTCGAGTAATGCTTCCCAGGAAAATAGAACAATGTACTGAAGCTTTCAAAAATTATGGGATTAATTATGAAACTCACTCTTCTTGCTTCCAATCATTCTTATACTTCATTTCATTAATGTTTAATGTATTTCTCCTGGAATGCAATAAAGAGATGATGTGAAGAGGTAAAAGTTAACTTTACAGAAGTGAAGCATCCAACCTTCTAACGGCTAGTTTTCAAATTCAAGTAAATGGATGAAAGAAGCAATGGGACTCTAACGGATAGGTTGAAATACTTCTAACGGCTATCACAACTCATTTATATATATGGGAACATTCAACGAAGAGCAAAACCAATAAGAACACAACAACGAGAAATATGAAAAGATCATGAATCATCTACTCCGACCCACCTACTCTCTATTCTTATCTATTTTCCATATCATGAGAGAGAGATTATTATATTGTACTTTAGTGTTCATTTGATTCACTTCTGAGAGAGAAGATCTATTATAATCTTTCATCATCAAAGTTGTATCCTTATGGGGTGTGTAAGGGGGAAGTAACTCAGTTGTAACCTTACTATGTGTAGGGGGAGTAACTCTGCATGAGATTTGTAAAAGGTTTCACAAGTGACCAACTAAACTTGTGAGTTGTAAAGGCTATTCTTGTGCCTGGATTAAACAAGAAGATAGTGAATTTGAAAATCTCAGGAGGAGCCTGGGGACTGAACATAGGCTATCGCTGATTGGACTGAACCGTGATAAATCACAGTTTGCATACTCTTATCCTTAAGCTTTTATATTTCCAACATATATTAACTATTGATTTATGATTCATTACTTTCATATTTTTTGCCTCCACTAAGTTGCGAAAAGATTTTCAAAGTTCTTAAGTTTATTAACTTGTACCCAATTAAGCCCCCTCTTGAGTATCAGCCTGTTCTAACAACCTAAACCTTTAATTAAAAGGTTTCAAATTTCCTAGGTACCTCTCAGTGGGTTACCAATCCTAGAACTACTCTTGCCCGAGCATGCTTAACCATGGAGTTTTGATGGGTTTTGGTGCATTAGGGCAGTCCTAGTCCATATATATCTGGGTATCTCACTGGGCATCTATATCTGATGTATACTTTGATCCTAGTATATCATATTATCCTCCCCATAAATGCTAGATACAGCCCCACCGGGAAACATAAGTAGTACCAGTTCTAAGAATAGCTCCTTTATGTATTCCTATAACACAGGGTAGGGATCTAAAGCATAGTCTAACTCAATATCAGGATCCCTAGAGTTAGCAGAAAAATCCAAATCCTGTTCTACCTAATTTATCTTTTAGAGTCTTATCGTCACTAGAGCCTATACCCTTATGCTCTGGCATATTGTGTAACCCCCTGCCGTAATTATATCCGAAATACACGATTAAAGTGAAATAGAGACCAATAATAAACAAATAACATTTTACAAACCCATCTACCAGACGGGGTTTTCACAAATGCCTTTCAAAATCATTGATAACTTGGTCTCACATTCACATTCCGAATACAATTACATCACGCGGAATATCACATTTATAACAAATCAGAGTACACAATATAATCTCGGCAATCCCGGTTTCCATATATTAACTCAAGCTTTACAGGGCACAATCACCCATACAAGCCCTCAGATGGGGATTACACAAATCTTTCTCATACTCATAATCAAATCCTCATCCACATACATATATACACATCCAAATACAAATATCCCATCTGGGATGATAACCAACTACCAGAACGACTATCGAAGGAAGTCCTCATCGCCCTTGGCTGCATGCTCCATCCTCAATCTACTACCCTGTCTGAAAGGTTAGTAGGGGAGGGTGAGATTCTAGAGAATCTCAGTAGGTAAACAATATCAATATGCATGTATGATAGATGTTTAATGCATGACATGCTTGCATCACACAACTCATGATAACAAAATGACAATTTGCAAGCTCAGTGCTTCGAACAATATACCTATGGCCATAGCATAAATTGAAACATAGCTTCAAGTTACACATAATTATGCAAAGCTAAGACATGCACCAACACACTAACACATATATCCAATACAAGCAGAAGAGATATGTTCCCTACACTCTTTCCACGTAAGCTCCAGCACAGCTGCTCACGAACAAAACGAACATCGAACCACGATCAGGGCGACTATCCAACCCTATAACCAAAATCATGGACATAGGGTTAATCCCTTTTCCAATTCCTCAACATACAAACACTTTATGTTGGTTATCATTTAACACCTTTAGGTGGCTAATCAAAGCCTAAACATATGCCTAAAGGCTTGGTAAACACTTGACCAAAGATCACCTTTCAAAAACGCATAACACTGATTTTTGGGGGTGGGCCGCGGCCCACAATCCTTGGGCTGCGGCCCAAGGCTGTCCAGAGACGCACAGAAACATTTGGGCTGCGGCCCAACATCCTTGGGCCGCGGCCCAAGGAAATCCAGTTTCTGGCTGAACTTCCAAAAATCATATCTAATTCCACAAAAATCGAAATGAGGTGATCCCAAAGCCAAATGAAAGCTATTCAAGTCCTTTACACAGGAAAAATATTGGCCTATACTTGAAATCACCACAAAAGTACAGAATTCCCCAAAACTCAAGACTGTCCCAAAACAGGTTCCATTTTCGACCTCAAAGTTTGGACAGCTATAACTCCCAGTTCCCAAAACGAAATGGCACATATTATATGTCCATTTTGAAGCTTAAGATGTGAAATTCAAGACTGGAAAGTTTCAGAATTTTCTAACATCATTTGCCCATTCAAAACGGCAATACAAACAGACTGCCCAGAACAGCAATTCAAAAGACAGAATTCCAGATTTTGACAATTGCTTCCAATGGTTCCCATTTTCATTCCAAACCTCATTCCCACATAAATTAGCACAAGGAATCCATTGGAAATACCAAATCAACCAAATTCACATTATATTGACATGTTTCACAATGAATTGCAACATGTCACACAATTCACAATACCAACTCTACATTACAATCTCTTTCCATTTCAAATTCAAAACCAATTTCAATGATGCCAAAACATAATATGACACCATTTTCATCATCAAACACAATCCAATTCATCCAATCAAAAATCACATGAAAATCAGGGCAAAATTCGAAATTCACAAAGCTCAACCAAAACTCACAAAACTTAGATCAAAAGTCTTCAAATACTCACCTCTTCCTCTTTCACAAACCAACTCTTTGATTCTCCATCTTTCCAAATTTCCTCAAGCCATCAAACACCACCAATCAAGAATCTAAAACCATAGAGATGAAGCTCTCATCACTATGAACAATATTAATGAAGAGTGTTTGAACATTAGAGGACAAGAACTAGGCCAAAACATCACCTTTTTCTTTTCTCTTTCCCCCTTGAAGCATGGCGCCATGGAGTCTTGAGAGAGAGATGAGATGATGAAATGAATGAAGAGAGGATCAGTTTTGGCCACTAAAACCGACCAAAAAGAAGGAGAGGAGAGAGGAATGGAGGTTTGACACTTTAACCAATCCAAGGGCTCACATTGTGCCACTTGTCAAGATCTTGTTCCATCAACCATGAGTTCACATGAGCACACCACATGGGATTCCACCCTTTGATCTATTACACAAATCAATCTCAACCATTGATCATGAAGTTACCAATGAGTTTCCTCTTCGGTAACTGACCAATCGGTCGGTAACTTTACCGTTTTGCCCCTGATTATGGCAATTCCTCTTGAATCACCACCAAATACATCTTCTCATTCATTTTCTTTCACAATGCGCCCTCCCTTCTATTTTAAGTCAATTTAGAGGTTAATCCATAATTGAGCTTAAATACAGGGTTTCGGCGCTGCTCAGAACGCATACGAATCACATCGGGTGCCAACTCACACCATAATCTCCAAAAGGGTTCATTTATCACTAATGACATCCACTTTTAGAGTCATTAACCCTTAATCACAATTTAGGATCCTGCTAAACCAGGGCTTAGCAGTCCACTAATCTCAGGCTTATTCTCTAGCCTCAAGTCTCAGAATTCGGGGTGTTACATATTGCATTATGGCTCTATTTCTTTCTCTATAAAGAACTCTGCCCCTTCCTTTTACAAGTTGCTTATAGATAGGGTTGGTCTAACTCCTTGGTTTCCTCTACTATTCATCAATCATAATCAAAGTCTTACTAACAGAGGATCACTATCAAGGTATCAATATACCTATTTACAGTGGTAGAGAATATTAGCCTAGTGCCAGAATCTCAGCTTTGATACCACTAAATGTAAGACCTTATTTTCATTATCAATATGATGAATTTTAATCAACTAACTCAAACCACTAAGCAATATTCTTTTGCAAAAGTCTTTCTAACCTCAAGACAGGATTTAAACCTGTAGTTGAGATGGTTTTTTATGAAAATTTCAAAATCGCACTAGTTTGCAACTTTGTTATTACTCATTGTTTCTTATCTTTTCTTTGAATTCAATCCCAGCAATTCTCTGTTCATTTATTTTGACTATCAAATTTTAGGCACAATTTATGAACTATCGCATTGCTTTTTCATTCTCTGGTACACAAGGTGGATATGGCATGCATGGTGAGAAGAACATATGGAAAAAGAGATCAATTTTCTTTGATCTTTCATATTGGCATAGTCTTGATGTGAGACACAATATTAATGTGATGCATGTGAAGAAAAGTGTTTGTGATAGCCTTGTCTGCATGCTGTTTCACATACTAGGGAAGATAAAGGATGGAATTAGTGTAAGGTTAGACTTAGTTGAAATGAGAATAAGAGAATGGTTACACCTACAACTAAGAGATGATGGAAGACGGCACACATGGAGCCAGCAGTGCATACGCTGTTAAAAGCTGAGAAAAGAGGTTTGTGTGTATGTTTGCATGACATTAAGGTGCCACAAGGGTATTCTTCTAATGTGAGAAGGTTTGTCTCAATGGATGATTTGAAGTTTGTGGGAGTGAAGTCCCATGATTATCATGTATTGATGTAACAACTATTACTAATAGCTATTAGAGGCACTATAAAAGATGACGTGTGAACCTCTATAACAAGATTTTGTATTTTCTTTAATGCTATATCTAGCAAAGTTATAAATTTGGAGGAACTAGATATAGGATGGGTTAAACTTGTACATGTAATTTTTTTTTATTTTTTCCTTCAATTAATACAGTGGTTTTTAGGTTTTTTATATTCAATAATTCATTTATCATTTTAATTCTATTATAGCTTCTTCCATAACATATATGTCAAAAGGGGAAGAAATAGTTTGTATAGATTCTTATGTCCTACAAATACGTTAAAGAAGAATAATAAGTTGGAACTTATGACGAGCTATATGGGCTACACAATGGGAGAGAATAAATTGACTTGTTATCTAATACCAATTCTTGAAAGGCAAGTATTTTAATTTTTTCTATTTAAAACATATTTAGTTTGTTAAGAATTATCATGTTATCTAACTTCATTTTAATCTATATATGTTGTTATGGTTATCATTAAAGTCTATATGTTATTTCTCCCATCTTGAACGCCGTCTGTTGTTTTAATTCCTTGGGTTACCTACCAAACGAAGAGATAAAATCCATCTTCAACATGTAAGTTAATTTATTTGTAAATCTTTGATTCTTGACATAAATAATTTTTTGATGTCTTTTGATTTTCATTTTAATGATAGTGCACTCAAGACATATAGACTACTGGGCGAGACACACGAAGGTAAAACTAGAGAGGTTTGGTTGTTTATGTGAGAGTAAGTAGTGCATATACTATGTTATATTAAGTTCAAATGCTATATTATACTTTATATGTATAATAACATTGAGAGTGGAGTTACTATAGATTTTGGACACGTAATCACTTCTTCATTCTCAATTGATAACATTTTTGGTGTTATCTTTTAGCTTATTTCATATTTATCTTAGCTTATTTCCAATTTGCAGATTTTTAGTAATGATGACGCCTACTTAGACAAAGACATTAACTTGATCTAAGAGCTTTTGGTTGGATATTTTCTTAAACATATAGATGATTAAAGTTTAGTTTGATAAATAGTTTATTTTAGATAGTGGTCATTTAGACAAGTTTTGGACACTTTATAGTGATTATTGTACATAGTAGTAGTAGTTAACACTTTAATTAGCTAGTAATGGATGTTTTTGTACTATTTACAATAGCATTTTGGTTTATGAAGGAGTGTTGGATGATGTTTTTGTGCAAGGGTTAATTACTGGGTAGTGAAAAATATAAAGAAAATTTTTTTCAAAAAAAAATTGTCATTCCATTGTTGAAAAAACAGACTTTGTAGGAACATTACGGTGCCCAATCTGTAAAAGTGATGCGGTAAGTATGCAACTTAGGTGCCCAATCTGTAAAAGTGACGCCGTAAGTATGCAACTTATGGCCTCATCTTTAGAAAAAAGGGACACCATCCTCACTCACATGTACTTCTAGATAGGGATGTAGAAAGGGCCTAAAAACGAATGTTAAAAGTTGTCTCTATAGTAATGCCTTCCCAAGTCCAAGCAATTGCTACACAATTTTTTGAGATGGGAAAATTTGGGATCGAGAAAAATTATATTAGGGATTGGGATCAAATATATATGTTTCACCCCTAATATATATATGCTTGATGTAATACCCCAAAATGTACTTAAGGGCTAAATGTACAGAATAGACAGTGAAATTAATGATATAATTGTCCCTGGAAATTATATAATGACTTAAGTCCTGATTCGCTATTGGTAATTATCTGGTTTAATGGATTAAACTTAAGAATGACCGAAAGCCTAAATTGACCATAAAAAATGGAAAGTGGTGCCATTTATGTGAACACAAAGAGAAATAAAAGACTTAATGGCATACTAATTAATTTTGTCATTATCAAGGGTAAAAGAGTCACTTGCCATTTGATCTTGAAGTTAAAATTGGAAGACTAAATGAAGGGCAAAGATTTTCTCTTCAAAAGTAAGAAGTAATTATGTGATAAAAAAGCAAACTAACTATTTCTTTAGCCATGGTTAAATTTCAGTCACAAGAAGGGCAAAGAAAGACAAAGAGTTTTGGTCAAAAAGTCAATTTTTCGAACTTGAAAAATTGATTGACCATTGGTATGTTAAAGTAAGGAAATTGGGTCAATTTTTTTTCCATTTTGGTAGCCTAAGTCATCCAAGAAGAAGGGGAAAAAAAGAAAAGAAAAGTCAACACAATTACTGTAGAAATTTACCACACAAGGTGAATTAAATTGGTTTGTGTAAGAAGGTGAATTTTTTGCCACATCTTTTTCTTTTCTTTTGGGCCATTTTAGGACATGTAATTTAGGGTAAAGGAAGAAGGGGGAAAATCTGACTATTTCACTCTCTTTCTCACTTAAACATTTTGGCCAAGCTCAAATAAAAGAGAAAACAAGAAGATTCAATCCAAGGTAAAGCCTTCTAGTCCAACTTTCTTCTCCTTAGACACTTCTATGGCTTAAATTCTATTCATAAACATTGTTTCCCTTCAAGAGAACTTCATTTCTATGGTTTAGAATTTCAAGGGGAGGTGTTTTGAGTCTTCTAGCAAGAGCCAAAGTTAGAGAATCAATAAAAGAGCTCAAGAAAGAGCAAGATGTGAGCAAGAGCATCATTTTGACATATATATTATCTTGATTGGTTGAGGATTTTGGCATGTGAATTTTGACCCTATTTTTGGTTAAGCTAGGGTTTTGAAGTTTCATGGTGTTTTGATTTTATAAATGGTGTCTTGTGGTGTTTAATGAACATATGAAGCTAGATTGAGGCTTAAATTGAAAGTTTGGTAATTGTTGGATTATATGTCTAAATTATGTCATAACAGGACATATAGAAGGGGTTGGAATTTGACAATTTTGATGTCACCATTGTGTTTTACATGAAAAACTGTGTGGAAATAGCCTCTGGTTAGAAATTCCAGATCATTGAAGCAAAATACCTCAAACTAGATTTGTTGTCAATTTAGGGTTTTTGTGTGGCAATCCAAATGTAATGTGTCTTTGGATAAGTGAATCTTGTCTAATAACTTTGAGATTTTCCAAAAACAAAGTAGACTAATCAAGCTTTAATTTGATTGGTCATATAGGTCAATATGATTTATACACATTGAGTTATGCATTTTTGAAGTTTGTCATGTAAAACTGGCATATTTTTGGAATATCGTCCAATAAATGTTAATTCTGGAATGCTATGGTTCCAATCAGCCAAGGGCAATAGTTTTCCCTAAAACTAGACTAAGTAAAAGTCACATAGCCTTTAGAATCATTGCAATTAGACATTTGTACAAATAGAAATGAATTTTAAAAGTTTGATGAGAATTTTGACAGTTTCAAGTTAATGTGGGAAACAGAGGGTAATGGCACAATGTAATTATCTTAAACTCTAAGGGTGAAATTAATCACTTTGGAATAGTTTGACTGCATTGACTCTTCCTTTGACTTATTGTACTAGCTGTAATGATAACCTACTTTAGTGTTTGAATTAAGAAAGAATTGGACTAAGTAATAACTTATCGTCTATAAATTCTAATTATAGGATTCAATGTCTACCTTGAGAGCTAGAACCAGGACAAGTATGAGACCAAAAAGACTAAGGTAGTGACTTTTTCTGTCATATTCTATGTATCCTGCTTCATGCATATTATTTCCATTATGAATACTTGAACTGTTAAAATGAATTGGCCAAAATTTCCCGTTAAGCATTCAGATGAAAAGGGCTTTGGCCCAGTAAAGCACCCAACGTTATGAGAGGGGATGATAAGTCTTTGAATAGAATTGTTTTCTGCATAAGCACATCTCTAAATGTTGAATGAATATTGAATTGTCTGTTGTGCGATTGTTGATATGGCATGTTTCTCTGTATGCATTTTATATGAGTATTATCTATTACTATTGGGATTCTTTTGAATTTTACCCCTTTTTTGATAACTAATATGCAGTGTGGGCAGTAGCTAACACCCGAAGAAGGTAGTTACGAACAAGTACATTTAAGACTAAATTTTTTACTTTTTGTTGTCTATCTAGTATTTAAGGATCCATCTATGATATGTATAAGTACACTGTAAAAGTAAAACTAGTACTCATAGTGTAGTGCATCCGCAAGCTATAAACTCAAACACTAGTATGTAAACACAGTAAATGAACTAGAATAGGGTAACCATACAATGTGGATCGTTTAATTAAAGAATTTAATTAGAATATCTACTGAGAACTTCAGTAAGAGCTTTGATATTAACAAATGAAAATAGAACCAAATGAGTCAAACAGATTTGAAAAACAGAAATGAGACCACAACGAAAATGTTTTGAAAGTTTTTTTGAAAACTCACTTAAATACAGGATTGAACCTTGTAATGAAGTCAGTATCCTAAATGGCTTGAAAACTATTTCTAGTCTTCAGGTTGACTTCATGACACAATTTGAACTAATTTCAACACTCTAAAAGTATGGTATTATATTTTTAGTATTAGAGCAGAAGTTTCTAGCATTAGGTTAGGGTTTCCTTGCTATATAGGTATACTAACATTAGATAGTGCAGCTGTATAGGAATTATGCCTAAGAAAAGGCAGAGGATTGGATCTCCATGGTCAGTCAACCAACACTCAGAAGATAAGCATATACCAGAGGGTAAGCGCGTGTTGGTGTATTTTGTGAAGGGAGGAAATAGGATGTTGCGTACTGCCAAGAAGAGAGTCCCAATCTTGGTGATGGTTAAATTAGGGTCTAGTCATAGTATAGATTCTTCCATCAGGGATAAAGATAACCCAGTAGTGGATGAGGTGGTACATGATACCGACTCTATCACTAACTTTAGGGCTCCAGAGGTCGAGTGGCCTATGATCCACATCCTAACACCGAGTTGTGGGAGAATCTTAGAGGTATGCCTAAGGGCTTATAGTTACCATGCTTTCCTTATAGTACAGTATATAGGATTCTTGGGTAGGATAGAGATGCTATATAGAGGTGAGATGAGTATAGGCTGTAGATGACCAATGATCTTTGGATCAAAGCCACACTGGCCTTCTTCTTTGATAATACCTCTTGACTCAAATGAAAAAAAAGATCATAGAATAGGGTCCCTGTGAGTTTCTTCCTTTCGTTGCACTTATGTATGAGCATGTGGTGAACCATATGGAATAACTGTAGTATTAGTGTGAAATTTTTTGGCTAGGATAATGTAGAAGTGGCTACTTTTATTGTAAATTCATCTTGATGTAAATATGACTTTTTGTAGTATTATATGTATATTCCTGTTATGCTGATATGGTGATATTTAAGTTTAACAAATATATATAAATAAGCCAAATGTGATAATAATGGTATGATTACTTTTTAATAGTGAAAAAGAATGATGGTTTGACCGAGAATAAGAAATGTAGAACCCAAACCAGAACCAAACCATGATGAGAGACCTAATCCCATACAACAAATTCTCGGCATGCTGGCTGTGTAGCAGGCCATGATCCATAAACTTCGAGAGGAACTCAGGGAAGTGAAAGAAAAATAGAATGAAAATAGAGAAGAAATAGAGAGTATTGAAGTGAATGCAAAAGAAGAACAAACCCAACCAATAGGTTCTCAATCTTAAATAGAGAACCAACCCGAGAACAAAGAAACTTGTAGTATTGGGTTACAAAATTCTGTAAACACTAACCCTCGGTGTTTCAAGGATGATTCAATCCCCAGGTCACTAAAGATTGACTGGTGACAATAGAGAAAATATTCTGAATACTTGAATGCCCAAATGAAGTAAACGCACAAATGGACATATATAAGTTTGAAGGGGATACAGATCGCTAGTGGAAGACTACAAAAATGACCTTACAGATTCAGAATGTTCTCATCACTTAGGAATTGTTCCAAGAAAAATTTAATAAAAAGTATTTCCCAAAATCTATCAGAATAGAAGAGAAGTAGAGTTTCTGGCAATCCAACAGAATAGCCATGAAACCTTTTATGAGTATCTAGCTCAATTCATCTGTTTATCTCATTATTTTTCATATTTAAGATTTTGAGATGATGAGATTTAGAGCTCTGATATACTTGTAAGAGGATTAAAGTATGAACTGAAGGAGAAACTGTCTCTTGATAATTTATTGAATTCAATAAGGTGGTGGAGGAATGCCAAATCACTGAAAACAACCTGAAAGCCTTGTACCCAGTTCATAATGTCACTAGTCAAAGTGAGCTCAATTGAGGACATTCTTATAAGAAACGTAAATAGCAGGGGTCAAAATCCAGAGGGGGCAATAAAAGACCCTTCCAACCTGAGAAAAAAGGCAATCAAGGTCCTTAAACACCGCAACTATGCCCTTGGTGCAGTAGGACACACCCCAATAGATCTTATGATGGTTAGCTGATTTGTCATGCTTGTAAGAAGCCCGAAGACTTTATCAAAGATTATCCACAACAAGCAGCTGAGTCTAGGCCCCATAATCAAGGTAGAATCTTTGCTTTGACCCATAAGGAGGCCTATAAATCCCCAGAAATGATCCTAGGTACTATCCTCCTTATGGAAATACTTTATAAGCATTGTTTGATTCAAGTGCCAGTCATTCTTTTATTGCATATGACTGTGTTAAACGCCTAGGACTGAGTACTCATAAACTTCCATATGATTTTATTGTCTCAATGCCTGTCAGTGTGAAGACAGTTACTATTGATTCATGTATGAATTGTGTTATGAATGATATGGGGCATGAGTTTATAGTTGATTTAATCTATCTGCCACTTCATAATCTCAAAGTTATTTTGGGTTTGAACTGGAAAATGACAAACAATGTGCTACTGGAATGTAGTATTAGGAGGCTTATGTATCCTGACCCTAGAAGGATGGCAACACAAGTGTGAATCTAAATTTTCTCTCAGTAGTTGAAGCTAAGAAATGTCTAGAAAGGTGATGTCAAGGGTACATGGTATTTTTTTTTGTACAGACCAAAGTATAAGCAACACTTGAGAACATAATGGTAATGAATGAGTTCCCTGAGGTATTTCCAGATGACATTAATGGATTGCCTCTGGAAAGGGAAGTAGAATTTGCTATTGAAATTGTGCCAGGAGCTAGATATATTTTTTAGCACCTTATCAAATGACACCGAATGAAATGGCAGAACTAAAGAAGTAGATAGAAGAACTACTAGAAAAAGTGTTTATATGGCCCAGTGTTTCACTATGGGGATCTTCAGTATTATTTGTTAAGAAAAAAGACAGAAGCCTATGGTTATGTATCGATTATTGAGAGGCTAAACAAGGTGACTATTAAGAATAAATATCCACTCTCCATGATTAGTTATCTGGTTCTAGTGTATTCTTTAAGATTAATATGAGATCAGGCTATCATCAGATGTGAGTTAAAGTAGAGGATATTCTGAAAATAGCCTTTGAAACCAGATATAGGCATTATGAATTCTTGGTGATGCCGTTTGGTTTAACCAATACATCTGTTGTGTTTATAGACTACATGAACTAGAACTTTTATTAGTATCTAGATCAATTCGTCGTAGTATTTACCAATGACATCTTGATATACTTGAAGAGTAGAGAAGAGCATGAGAAACATTTAAGAATAGTACTGAATATTCTGAAAGAAAAGAAACTCTATGATAAATTGAGTAAATGAGAGTTTTGGCTTATAGAAGTCATATTTTTAGGCCAATTTATCACAAAAGGAGGGGTTTCTGTATATCCTAACAAAGTGGAAGTAGTACTGAACTGGAAAAGGCCAAAGAGTATAACAAAATATATAGTTTTCTGGGTCTTACTAGTTAATATTACAGGTGTATACAAAATTTTCCATTGACAATCATTTGTTTGGCATGAACATTATGAAAAGAGCTTCATACAGCTGAAGAAGAGATTGACGATCACACCAGTATTGATTATCCTAGAATCTAGTATAACCTACGTAGTTTATGGTAATGCTAGTAAGTTGGGATTGGGATGTGTCCTTATGCAGTAGGGCAGAGTAATGGCGTATGCCTCTCAACAACTGAAGTTTCATGAATTGAACTACCCCACTCATGATTTAGAACTTACAACAATCATGTTTGCTTTAAAGATATGGTGGCACTACCTATGTGGTACCACTGTAGAATTGTACTATAACCATAAGAGTCTCAAGTATCTTCATGATAAAAAAGAACTGAATATGAGATAGCAAAGGTGAATAGAATTGCTTAAAGATTATAATCTGGAGATAAAATATCATCCAGGGAAAGCAAACATCATCGCAGATGCTCTAAGTAGAAAGGTGGTGCAGGTAAAATATATGATGGTATAAGAACATAAATTGCTAGAAGAATTTTGAGATCTGAATCTGTCAAACAAAGTGTTCTTTAATATGAATGTACTGAATGAAGTACTTCTTGCTAACCTTATTGTTAGTTAAGAAGAAAGTTACCTGAGAGCAGAAATTGAAGAAGCTCATATGTAGGATGGACAAGTAAGGTTTATCTGTAAGATGACCTCATGAGATAAAACTCAGGATCATGATCTTTTGCCAAGTGGATTAGTCAAGAAGCACATATATGAGCTACCAAAGGCTGATCTAAGGCGAAAAACCTTGGATGAGGAACACAAGAGCAAGTATACCCTCATCCAAGAGCAGTCAAGATTTATCAAAATTTGAAGTTCCAGTGTCAGTGTCCAGGATTGAAGAATGACGTAACCAAATACATGGCTAGATGTCTCACCTATTAGAAAGTGAAAATTGAACATCAACGACCGGCAAAACTTCTTTAAAGTCTGGAAATTCCTGAATGGAAGTGGGAAAGCGTTACCATGGATTTAGTTGTGGGATTACCCAGAATCAAAAAGCACAATGTGATTTGGGTAATTATTGACATCTTACCGATCGGCCTACTTTACTCCTATCAATGCCAATTATTCTCTTGAAATGTTGGTAAAAATCTACATAAGAGAGATAATTAGACTCCATGGCACACCCAAAAAGTATCGTCTTAGATTTCCTTGTTTTACATCAAGGTTTTGGAAAGCTTTACATGAAGCTCTGGGTATAAAGATGCCATTCAATATAGCATATCGTCCACAAATGGATGGACAATTAGCAAGAACCATACTGACACTAGAAGATATGCTAAGGGCATATGTATTAGATTTTAAGGGGAATTAGGACCATTTCTTTCCACTTGATGAATTTGCTTACAACAATAGCTATCACGCAAGTATCCATATGGCTCTGTGTGAATTGCTATTTAGAAGGACATGACAATAACCTTTCTGCTAGACAAAATTATCTGAAAGAAGGTTATATGGGCCGGATCTGGTGGATCAGGCCACAGGGCATATAAAAATTATCAAAAAGAGGCTCCTAGTAGCACATAATAGATAGAAAAGCTATGCTGACAAAAGGAGAAGACCTCTGGAATTTGAAGCTAAAGATCATGTGTTCCTGAAACTATCTCTGGTCATTAGAATTGGTAGAGCAATAAAAGGAAGAAACTAAGCCCACAGTAATTGATCCTTTTAAAATTCTTGCAAGAATTGGGCCAGTTGTATATCGAATAACCCTACCCCCAAATTTAAGTAAACTCCATAATGTATTTCATGTATCACAACTGAAGAAGTGCCAACTAGACCTTAAACATGTTATTGAGTACGAAGATATCGATGTGCAAGATAACTTCATATATGCGGTTGAGCCAGAATGTATCATTGATCGACAAGAAAGAAGGTTCAGACACTGAGTATATCGTTTGTGAAGATGGCCTAGAAGGGACTATCCCTAAGGGAAGTAACATATGAAGCAAAAGAAGACATAAAGAGATGTTACCTAGAGTTTATACCACAAGATGTGTAATAAATGTTAGGAATGAAATTTATTGTACAGGGGAAGAATTGTAATACCACAAAATGTACTCAAAGACTAATGTATAGAATAGATAGTGAAATTAATGATAGAATTGTCCCTGGAAATTGTACAATGACTTGAGTCTCGATTAGCTATCAGTAATTACCTGGTTTCTTTGCCTGAAGTCAGAAATGATTGAAAACATAAATTGCACATAAGAAAGAAAGCAAGTAGTGCCCTTTATGTGAACACAAAGAGAAACAAAAGACCTAATGGCACACTAATTAATTTTGCCATGATCAAGGGTAAAAGAGTCACTTGCCACATGATCTTGAAGTTAAAATTGGAAGACCAAATGAACATCCAAGATTTACTCATCAAAAGTAAGAAGTAATCATAAGAACATAAAGCAAACTAACCATCTCTTTAGCCATAGTTAAATTTTGGTCACAAGAAGGGCAAAGAAAGAAGAAGAGTTTTAGTCAAAATGTCAATTTTCCAACTTTGAAAATTGATTGACCAATGGCAAGTTAAAGTAAGGAAATTGGGTCAATTTTTTCTCCATGTTGGTAGCCTAAGTTGTCCAAGATGAATGGGAAAAGGAGAAAACAAAAGTCAACACAATTACCATAGAAATTTACCATACATGGTAAATTAAAGTGGCTTGTGCAAGAAGGTGAATTTTTGGCCACATATTTTTCTTTTCTTTTGGGCCATTTTTGTCCAAGTAATTTAGGGTAAAGGAAGAGGAAAAAAATATGACCATTTTACTCTTTTTCTCACTGAAACATTCGGCCACACTCAAAGGAAAGAGAAAACAATAAGATTCAAGCCAAGGTAAACCCTTTTAGTCCAATTTTCTTCTATTTAGACACCTTTGTGGCACAAATACTCTTCCTAAACATTGTTTCACTTGATGAGAGCTTCTTTTCTATGATTTTATAATTTCAAGGGGAGCTGTTTTGAGTCTTCTAGCAAGACCCAAAGTTGGATCTCAAGAAAAGAGTTCAAGAAAGGGCAAGACGTGAGCAAGCGCTTTATTTTGACATATATGTTGTCTTGATTTGTTGAGGATTTTGGCATGTGAATTTCTTCCCTATTTTTGGTTAAGCTAGGGTTTTGAAGTTTCATGATATTTTGATTGTATAAATGGTGTCTTGTGGTGTTTAATGAACTTATGAAACTAGATTGAGGCTTAAATTGGAAGTTTGGTAATTGTTGGATTGTATGTCTAAATTCTACCAAAATAGGCCGTATAGAAGGGATTGGAATTTGATAAATTTTATGTCACCATTGTGTCTTGCATGAAAACTTGTGTCAGAATAGCCCTTAGTTAGGAATTCTCGATCATTGGAACAAAATACCTAAAACTAGATTTGCTGCCAGTTTAGGGTTTCAGTGTGGCAGTCCAAATGTAATGTGTTTTTGCATATGTGAATGTCATCTAAAACTATGAGATATTCTATAATAAAACTAGATTAATCAAGCTATAATTTGATAGGTCATATAGGTTAGTAGGATTTGTACACTATAAGTTATTCATTTTTGAACTTGGTCATGTAAAACTGGCATGTTTCTGGAACAGTGTCTAATAAATGGTAATTAAAGAATGTTGTGTGTCCAATTGGCTAACAAAAATATTTTCCAATGAAAGTACACTTAGTAAGGGACATATAGCCATTAGAATCATTGCAATTAGACATTTTTACAAAAAGATATAAATTTTCATATTTTGATGAAAATTCTGGCATTTTTAAGTTAATTTGCAAAAATAAAAAGGTAATGGCACAATGTAATTACCTTGAACTCCAAGGGTAAAATTAATCACTTTGGGATAGTTTGACCACATTGACTCTTCCTTTGACTTAGTGTATTAACCCTAATGATAACCAACTTAAGTGTTTGAATTATAAAAGAATTGGACTAAGTAGTAACTTGTGATCTGTAAATTCTAATTATAGGATTTGATATTTGCCTTAAGCGCTAGAATCAGGACAAGTATGAGACCAGAAAGATTGACGTCATAACTTTTCCCTCATATTCTATGTATCCTGCTTCATGCATATTATTGCTATTATGAATACTAGAACTGTGAACATGAATTGGCTAGAATTTCCCGTTAAGCATTCAGATGAGAAGGGCTTTAGCCTAGAAGAACACCCAGCGTTGTGGGAAGGGACAATGAATCTTTGAATAGAATTGTTTGCTGCATAACCACATCTCTAAATGTTGAATTGTTTGGTATGCGATGGTTGATATGACATGATTCTCTGTATGCTTTTATATGAATGTTATATGTTAGTATTGGGATTCTTTTGAATCTCACCCCTTTTTGATAACTAATCTACAATATTGGCAAGTAGCTAACACAGGAAGAAGGTAGCTACGGACATGTAGAGTTGAAGACAAAAAGTTTTTTTTTCTGTTAGCTATCTAGTTGTTAAGGGTTCGTATATGATATGTATAAGTACACCACTATAAAAGTAAAACTAGTACTTGTAGTGGAGTGCATCCGCAAGCTGTAAACTCAAATACTAGTATGTAAATGCAGTAAATGAACTCGAATAGAGTAACCATACAATATGGATCCTTTAGTTAACAAATTTCGCCAGAATATCTACTGAGAACTTCAGTAAGCACTCTAATATTAAACAATGGAAACAAAATTGAATAAGTCAAACAGATTTAAAAAATAGAAATGAGACCATGGCGAAAATGTTTTGAAATTTTGTTTGAAAACTCACTCAAATACAAGATCAAACCTTATAGTGAAGTCAGGATCCTAAATGGGTTGAAAACTGTTTCTGGTCTCCGTTTTGACTTTATTACACATTTTGAACTAATTTAAACGCTATAAAAATATGGTGTAACACTTGTATCAAAGATTTGTCTTGATTGTTAATTTATTGTTATATTGGAGATTCTCTTGTGTTGTTTTTACCATAAATTGGTCAATTAGAGGATATATTTTCTATTGAAAAACACTTTTTCTGCTATTTTTTCCTATTATATATCTCAAAAAGCCATCCAAACTGTGGTACTTGGCTAAATTTCCATGGGTTTTCTTTCTGAATTTTCCTATCTCCTTCATATAGTTTGGATGTATACGGTAGGGAATGATCTACTAGAGAAAATGAAAGGGTAACCTTCATGTTCAGTTATTCTATGTACAGTTCACATAAATTAATAACCATTTGCTTTATTGGCTCCTGAAATTGGGATGGTTTGCTTTCTTGTTATTTGTTTAGTGGAATTTCCTGATATATTTGTTGCTCATATGGTATTGTTTAACCCTTATTGATTGATATTAGAGCTAAGGTAATAAAAATAGTGATCTTATTAATTTCCTACTAATTTAACCAATGGAATATAATATGATGCTTTATTCTTTTTCTTTTCTAGGATCTTTCATCAAGTATTATTTAAGGACTGATTCCTTCCAATATCACTAAGTTGTCTAACTTATAAACACTGTACCACTCTTGATCAAGAATAAGTAAAAGAAATAAAGGTAAAATTTTGGGAAATTACTGATCCCAGTCCCTGGAATTCCCATCCCGGTCAAGATCAAGATCAAAACAGAAAAGTTGTCTTGAGCCCTTCCTAAGCATAGGACCAAGAATGGGATTTCCCAATCCTATCTAGTCCAAAAAACAACCTTATTTGCCAATCATCATTTGAATGGTTCAAATGGTCGAGTCATTCGGTCAAAATGGTGATGTAATAATTAAATTAACAAATGTTATATACATATGATTAGTTTAATTTGATAGAAAGTTAATAAAGTCATAACTTAACATAATGCAGTAATAACAATGATTTCATAACTTGTCAACCATTGGATGCACTACTATGAAATCGCACATATATGATGGCTATTATGAACCATAAATTACTGTTCCAAGAATTAATATATGAAGGCAATGTATATGCTTGATGTAGATACATAACAGTTCTGAATCATGATTTTTTCAGTATCTATTATAATAATTCCAATATAATACCCATTATGTATTGAAGCTTAGTAAGACCATTATATGTGTAACCCCCATATGCTTAGCATTTTCAGATAAGTCATTTACATAAACTGTATACAGACTACTAAGCCTAGTTTCAATTAATCCTTGGTTGGATATGCTTTTTCAAAAATTTTTAAAGCAATTACTTAGTGGTTGCCAATTTAATTGTGACTCATTTGTTCTTAACTTCATTATAATTAGTATCAGAGTAGTTTCTTTGCTTATAATTTTAAATGTTGTCTAAGGACTAGTATGCCCTTACATTATTGATATCGCAGTTGCAAGTTCTGATTCCAGTACTTACTGATACACCTTTCAGGCACCGATACCATTGCCAAGTGTACTGATATCACTATTACATATGCTGTGTAACCCCCGTCATATCAAGGCCGAGATTTACATTCAAAAATGCATAATTATGTTGAATTAGAGACCACAGGATGAATTGAGACGTATTAAAAATTTCATTTCCTAAAACAGGGTTTGGAAAAAATTTTCTAAAACCTGTTTAACATGGTCTCATATTCACATTTCAAATACAAATTTGGCCTATATAGTTTGATTCCATTCATAAATATCATAGTGCAACATAAATTCTCAACAGAATAGGGTTCTATTAATCAACTACGGGTTTACAGGGCACAAACGCCCATAATCAGTTTCCCATTATAGGGGATTACACAAAACTACTCAATATCTGCAAATTTATAATTAATTCCCAATAAAATATCCAAATAATTAATAGCATGATAACCAACTATCCAAAATGTAAACTCCTAGCTTGGAGTTCTATCCGCCCTTTGTCACCTGCTTCTCTCTAGAACTACTGGCCCTGTCTGAAAATTATTTTATGGAAAGAATGAGATTCTAAAGAATCCAAGTAGTAACAATTCGCTGATAGTATGTACAACCATAAAGCATGTAAAAAAAGCACAACACAGCAACTAAAAAATGGAATTTACAATGGCATTACAATGGCAGGAGTAGGTGTGACGAGCATCACCCCTTACGATAGCTCATGCTGTAATACTCAGGCTGCAATGCACAATGACATATTTCACATCCACATATTTCATAACAGCAAGTTCCATATGACACATTTCACAGCAACATAGCCACACCTGTATGTTTCTCAAAAGTGGGAAATTCACAATACCATAACACAACAACAGCAATTACAATGGCAGTTATAATGGCAAGGGTAGGCGTGACATGCATCACCCCCTACGACTGATCACGCTACAATGCACAACGACATATTTCACATCCATATATTTCACCACAACAAGGTTTTGTACAACATATTTTACAATGACAACATAATGATAAGTCATGCATACAATATAGCATACACAAAACAAGAGAAAGGTCACTACCTTGTTCTTTCTGCGCTTGCTCTGGCACTGGTATATCGTGAGTAGGGCAAGTATTAAATCCTAGAATCATAATTAAGGACGGAGAGTTATCACTTATCCCAATACCGAAATGACTTCAAAACACTTAGATTTGGTTATCATTCAAGTCCCTTAGGTAGCTATGAAAGTCTTTAACAATAGCCTAAAAGGATTGGTAAGTACTAGGATAGAAACCACTTTTCAAAATCACAAAGTACTAAAAATAGGGGTTGACTGTAGTCAAGAAATCTCTAGCTACAACCAAAAATAGCACAGAGAGTTTTTGGCTACAGCTAAGATCTTCTGGCTGCGGCCAAAGACTGCCTAGAAATTTTTGGATTGTAGCTAAGAAAATTTTCTGTATTTTGGCTGAACTTCAAAAAATCATAAATAATTCTTAAAACATCAAAATAAGGTGATCCCAAGCCATAATTAAATATTTTTAAGTCCTTTTTTAGGAAATATATGAATCATTTCTTTCTATAACCACATAAATATAAAATTAAACAATTCTCCTTGCTGTTCTAGAATTGATCCCAGTTTCAACCTCCAACTTTGGAAATTCATAACTTTTAGCACACATATCAAAATGAAACAAACTTTATGTCATTGGAAAGCTTGGAATATATACTAAAAATATCGAGGATTTCAGAATTTTTTTACACCATTTGCTATTTTAAAACATCCATGCAAAACAACTGCCAGCACAGAGTTTCCCCTTGAAAAAATTTTTCAATTTTCAATATGTTTCCAATGGTTCCAAAATTCACATCTAACACTACTCCTACACAATTTTCCACAAGGAATCCAATGGCAACATCAAAATAGCCAAAATCACATCCTATTGACATGTTCTACTTTGGGACACATTTCAACATAAAACCTAAAGTTGACAAATTCCACATTCAACACTTCAAACTAATTTCATTGTTCAAATAACACAACCAAACACCCTTTCCATTGTTCAAATAACACAACCAAACACCCTTTCCATCACAACACATCATACAATTCTCACAATCCAATATCACACTAAAATTAGGGCAAAATTACAAAAATTCAATGCTCAACCATCAACCATAACCTATATACCAAAATATAGCTTTCACTTACCTCTTTCACTTTCCCAAACTTGTTTCTTGAATCTTCAATCTCTAACTTTTCTCAAACACAAAGACACCTCATCTTGGAATTCTAAAACTGTAAAATGAAAGCTCTCAACAAGGGGAGCAACTTTATAGAAGGAGATTTTGCCATAGGAGTTCATTTGAAGGGTCAAATGGCTTACCTTAGGCCAAGCTTTCTTCTTCTTTCTTCACCTTCAATGGCAAACAAATGAGAGAGAGAGAGAGAGAATTGTTTGAGATAATGATAATGAAGGAGGAGGCAGAATTCTTGCCCTAAGCCCATGCTCATAAGCATAAGAGAGAAAATGATTTTTAAATTGTTCTTTGACTTTTATTCTACCAACTTTCACTATACATGATTACTAATGGTCACATGTCTTTATCTCATGCAATCTCACACATTTAATCTTCCACTTAGCCTCACTAACCAATTTCATTAGCTAGTGATTAAGTACCTCTTTAGTTACTGACTAATTAATCGATATATTTTCCATTCTTCAAATTTTCCCCAGATCATGGAAATTCTTATTGAAATACCATCTAACACATTTTCTCATTCTATATGCCCTTCCCTTATTTTAGCCCCAAAAATTACTTTATCACATAATTATGCTAAAATACAGGGTGTTGGGCATTTCCAATAATTAATTCGGGTCTCAATTCAACTTTAATTCACAAAATCATTCTTAGTAAATGTCTTTAGCCCTTAATCAAAATTTGGGGCATTACATGCTGATATCACTATCATATGCACTAGTATCCCCAAATTCCTAGGTGTTTTGATACCACTATTATGTTCAAGTACATCCACACACATATCCAATATGTAGAGCACTATTATTAGTATGACAGTCATATCTTTACATCAAAATACAAAGTAATAAAGTCCTAAGATAACCAATAGGGAAACTATGCACTTTGTCTCTGCTCTTCACTTATTACCACTTGCCTCCTTACTTATTAAGCCTCCCGCCTTTGCTGTATAATTACTGTGATATCCCAAATTTAGGACTAGAGACTCTAGAATGAGCCTGAATTAAGGGGAGTGATAAGCCCTAGTTATTAAGAGTCCTAGGAAGGCATAAGAAACAGAATGACTTGTAGAAACTGTACCCAGAAGAGAATATGAATTTTGGTGTGAACTAGTTGGAAGAAAGTACTCGATTCCTTTAGGATGTGTTAGAATGACATGGAACCTGACTCGAATCCCTAGGAAAAGGGAAATAGCGTCTAAAAAGAATCAATGAAGAGATAGAAAAGAGTTAATGGCATAAGAAATAATATTGCCATAATCAAGTAAAGGGGAATGGTGCCTAGGAAGAAGCAATATAGAGAACTAAAGGAACTAATGGCATAATAAATAATATTGCCATAATCAAGGGCAAAAGAGACAATTGCCACTTGATCTTGAGGTTAAAATTTAAAGGCAAAATGAAGGGCAAGGATTTTCTATTCAAAAGCAAGAAGCAATTATGTGAATGAAAAGCAAATCATCTTACTCCCTCATGATAAAAAAAAACGTCCAAAAATAAGGGCAAAGAAGGAAGAAAGAGCTTGGTTAAAAAGTCAAAACTTCAACTTGGAAAGTTTTACCCTAAATGCAATAGAATGAGAGAGAACATGGTCAATTAAATTGTTACCTTTTTGGGTCATATATTTTGGTCAAGAAGGGAAGGAAGGAAGGAACGAAACTAACTCAAGTATCATAACCATGGTTGGTTAATTAACCATGAACTTTTATAAGGAACCACCATATCTTGACTATTAGCGTTTTCTCTTGATTTTTTTTTTGAATTTCGATCAAGTGGATTAAGATAGCTGAAGCCAATTGATTAAATCAATATTTCACTCTCTCTTAATGGTAAAAGTTAGCCAAAGTGAGAAAGAGACAAAAGAAAGAGAGGAAAAAAAGAGAAAGAGCAAATTTTAAGGTAAGAGATTCTGGTTGAATTTTCACCTTACAAACCACTTCTTTGGCTCAAATACTCTTCATAAACATTATTCCCCTTGATGATAGCTTTAGTTCTAGGGTTTTAGATTTTCTCTGTGAGGTGTTTTGAGTCATCATCCAAGAGCCAAAGTTAAGAAATCAAATAAAGAGCCAAGGAAAGTGAAAGAGGTAAACTAGAGCTTCATTTTTATGTATATATTATGTTGATTGGTTGAGAATTTTGGAGTGTGAGTTTCTTCCCTAATTTCAGTTATATGGGGTGTGTTAGGGATCATGAAGCTTTGCTCATATACATGTGATTATTTGTTTTTTTTGGAAGCATATGAGCTAGGTGTGGTGGTTAAAATGTGAATTGGTAACTTGTTGTGTCAAACCCTAAGTTTTTGCCAAAATAGGACATATAGTAGGAATGAGAATTTGTTCATTTTGATGTTACCATTATGTTCTACATGAAAAGTTGTGTGTGAATAGCCCTTGGTTATGAATTCTGGATCATTGGAATATAATTTTTAACTTAGCAATTTCTGCTAGTTTGATTTTCCTACATGGCAGTCTAGCTGTGTGATGTTTTTGAATAGTCAAAAGATGTCCAATGCCTTTATTATTTTTAAATATGAAAGTAGACTTAATAAGCTTTAATTTGATAGGTCATATAGGCTCTTTGGAGTTGTACATATGAGTTGTGTATTTTTGAAGTTGGTTATATGAAAACTGGCATGTTTCTAGACAGCTTCCAGTAAAAGGCTATTTTGGATTTCTATGTATCCAATTGTATATGGGCAATATTTTTTCCTGAAACTAGACTTAATAAGGGTTGCATAGCCTTTTGAACTACTGCAATTGGACATTTGTGCAAAGAGATGTGAATTTTTAAAGTTGAAAAATTCTACCAGTTTTTTTCAATGTGTATAAATTACAAAATGTAATGGCACATTGTAATTTCTTTGAACTCTAAGGATAAGAATTAGTCCCTTAGGATAATTTGACCACTTTAGCTCATTTGTTGACTTGGTAAATGACTATGATGACCCTAATGATAACCAACACAAGAGAATGATTTATGACAGAATTGGACTAAGTAATAACATGTCATCCGTAAATTCTGGTTTTAGGACCTGATACCTATTTGGGATTTAAGACCTGCCCTAGCTTGGAGAAATAGTTGGACACCCTTTAGAGAAAGCAACAGGTAGTAACTTTTTCTTACATATGTTATGAGATACGTACATGTTCATGGAATCATTATGAGTTCTGGAAGCATTCATAGTTTGCGCGGGTGGACGCCTGGACCATGAAAATTACTATTATACATGAGTGGAATCTTAAGGCCTGTTACGTGGGTGAACACTCGAGGAAAAGTGATTTATATACCTAGCACTATGGCAAACTTGACTATATGATATGCTCTATGTTCTTGTATATATATTATTGAATGCCTATTACTACTGACATTTTTTTGAATATCATTATTTCCAATAACTAATCTACAGCGAGGGCAAGCTGCTCGAGGGGCAAGAAGATAGTTGCGGATGAGTATCTGATTGTGGTCAAGTTTGAAAGTCCTATCGGTTATCTATTTTTGATTCTGTGTATGTTGTTTATGATTTGAGAACATAACTACAGTATCAACACTAAAGGGAGCAAAAATAGTCATATAATCACATGGCAATCCAGTACATACATTATGATAAAGAAACTAAGTCAGGGCATCTATACACTAGAAAGGCACATAACCAATCTATGAAGCGTAACACTTAAGTAGAGAAATACCCACATACTCTGATGAAAAGAATTAACAACTTATGAGTTATGATGGAATGGCGAACCTTTATGAAACCATTTTGAAAAGTTTTAAATTCATTGGAAAAAAACCCATTCAATTACAGGTTCGAACCGTATTTTTGAAGCTGGGAGTTATGACTGTTTCTAAAGTATATTTGTTCCAGGAATGAATTCTTGGCTTAACGGTTCAACTCGCTAGGCATTTAAACTCATTGATGACCATGACATTAAGGGTGCTACAATTACATTTTTTTGGAAACGATGAGATTTGAAAGAATCTCAGTAGTAACGCTCATTCAATCATATGAAATGTGTAACCCCCTCCGTAATTATATCCGAAATACGCGAGTAAAATGAAATAGAGACCAATAATAATCAAAACTCATTTAAAATCCCATCCTTGAGATAGGGTTTTCAAAAATACCTTTTAAAATCTAATTAACTTGGTCTCATATTCACATTTCAAATACAATTAATACGCGAAGATAAATCACATTCACATAAATATCAGAGTGCACAATATAATCATCCCGACAATCCTGGGTACATACCTTTGCTAAAGTTACACAGGGCATAATTGCCCATTACAATTCTTTAAATGGGGATTACACAATCTCATCTCAAATTCATAACCATATATTCAACCGAATCATATACAGTCTCCACAACTCATTGGTAACCAACTACCAATTCTCATCTCGAAGGAGACCTAGCCGCTCCCTCCACGAGCCACTTGCCCTGTCTAAATTCTTGGTAGGGGAGGGTGAGATTCGAGAGAATCTCAGTAGGAAATAGATACCATAATGCATGCATGATAGATGCTATGTGTATGACATGTTAGCTTTATCTAGATGTATGCCCCATAATGACATTTTTGCATGCTCAATGTTTCATGTAACAAAACTATGGCCACAGCAAAATGTACTATTTAGACACTTTCATAGTGTTTTTGGGGGTTATATGAGGCTACATTGAAAATGTACTAAAATACCCCCGGGGACTCGGCTCGGCCTCGCCCTACCTGGTCCGGCTGTACTATTCTTGAAACTTTGACATAGGCTATTCTTACATATTTTCGCCTAAGGAATCCATTTCCCGACTCAGAATTATCAAATTCAATGTCAATTTACAAATTTACCCTTGGCAGCCCCACTTTAAGGGTTTCAGGGGCGTTTCCGTAATTATGCTTTTTCGGCCTTTTTAGAAAAAGTGACCAACTGTAACCCCACCTAATTTTCGCTCCTAAACTCAATGGAATCATCTAATCATTGAAAATTCATCTCTAACCACTCCAAACTAGGCTGGGCCGAAATTTTCAATTCCCCGGGAAAAATTGTGGTTTTTCGGTTTCGGCTCCGTAAACGTGTTCCTTTCTACTCCTTACCACTTTATTGACCATTATATTGGTTTAGAACTACCATTTAGTATCAATTTGGGCAGCATAACACCTAACCCAGCCCATTTTCCAAATTTACAAACAATGACAATCCGGTGAAATTTCACCGATAAATCAACCACAGCAGCCAGAACAATCGAAGATTGAAGTTTCGGAAGTTACCTCAAGCTCCCTCTGGCTTTTACTCAATATGGCTGAACCCTAGCCCCTTTTAAACCATAAAAATTGAGCTTCCAATACCTTAAAGAACATGAAAGAGAAGCTTAGAAGCAAGGTTATACACGTTAGGAGCTAGATCGTCGGATAAATCGGCTTACCTTGCGAGATTTCTCTCTTTCTCTCTCTAAGAGCTCTCAACTTTCTCTCACTAGTTTCAGCTGGTTTAGCACGATAGAAAATGAGAGCTGAAGAAGATGAGAAAATATTTAATTCCATGCTGATGTCATCTTTTATTGAGATGATGTCATAATTCCCATTTTCGGATTTTCTAGCAGATTTTCTGTCCAAACTTTTAAAAATCATAACTAATTCTAGAAAAATTGAAATGAGGTGATTCCAAAGCCAAATGAAAGGTATTTAAGTACTATTCATTGAAAAAATATGAACCATTACCAGAAATCACCAAAAAATTCCAGAATTACACAAATATCATCACTGCCCCAAAATAGAGTCCATTTTCGACCTCAAACTTTGGACAGTCATATCTCCCAGTTCCCAAAACGAAATGGCACAAATTATATTTCAATGTTAAAGCTTGGGATGTGAAATTTATGACAGGAAAGTTTCATAATTTTCTGACATCATTTGCCTAGTCAAAACATCCACACGAGAAGACTGCCCAGAATAGAGTTTCACTGGACAGAATTTCAAATTTTGCATCTTTGCTTCCAATGGTTCCATTTTCATACCAAACATCATTCCCACATAAATTTTCACAAGAAATTCATTGGAAACACCAAATCAATCAAATTCACTTCTCATTGACATTTTTTCACAACAATCTCAACGTGTCAACACAATTCACATTTCAAAACCTAACATTCAACATTTCCATTCCAAAGTTCCAAACCAATTTCAATGACATCAAAACACACTATGACACCATTTCCAACACAATACCCCATTCAATTCTTCCCTCTATTATAAGTCAATTTGGATGTTAATCCACAATTGAACTCAAATACAGGGTTTCGGCGCTGCTCACAACACACACGAATCATATTCGAGTGCCAAATCACATCATATTCTCCAAAAGGGTTATTTATCACTAACCACATCCACTTTTGGAGTCATTAACACTTAATCACAATTTGGGATCTTGCTAAACTAGGGCTTAGCAATCAACTAATCTCAGGCTTATTCTCTAGCCTCGAGTCTCAAAATTCGGAGTATTACAAAATGAAAATTACAAAGCATGAAACGTAAACCATCATAACACATTGAGCATCATAATAGCATTCAGAATCAACATGCAGCATAACATCAGTCATAGAGCAAAGCACCATAGTTCTTGGAAAAACAAGTATTACAGCCTCGGGTGTCTGTCTGTCATATTCTTAATGGCCTCAGGCATCTGCTCGTCATATTTTGAGTGCTCATGAAACAAATATCAAGTGTCCACTCATTACATTCTGAATACTCATGAAACAAACATACATGATGGTAAAACATGCATGCAAAGCATCACATAGTATATGACAAAAAAAGTTACTACATGTTAGTCCTTTTTTATGACTTTTCCTTGTTTACCAATCTCTTGGTTGGCTCGGGCAAAGGTCAAATCCTATAATTTCAAGTGCACAAATAGATGGGTCATTACTTGTCCCTATGTTTTTTTAACATCATCAAAGTTATATTATTCTTTGACCCATCTCTATCTTTGTCCTTTACTTGAATTTTGTTGTTTATCCTTAGGACTATTGCATTATGTCAATTGAGTATCTAATGTGGTTATGTTAGCTTCTAGAACAAGTCTCTATCTCTTGGGATCAAAATTATCACAATTTTCCTTAAATGCCATAAGTTTATAGGTTAACCCTAATCTACTAGATTGGTCTATCAACTTTGAAAATTCATAACTTAATCTAGAAAACTCCAAATAGGGTGGTTCTAGTTCCTATGTAAAGCTCTTTAAGTCCTCGTTAAAGGAAAAATATCACCACTACTGGTTGTGAGCATAAAAGTCAAAAAATCCTCGAGCAACAATATTTTCTCAAGATTCATTTCAAATTTAATATCCAAACTTTAACAAATTATAACCTACAATCTACTAACCCAAAGAACACATATTATATATCCTTTTAAAGCCCAAGATGTCCACTAACAACCTAAAAGTGTCATGATCATCGGACAAACTTTGGTGATTCAAAATCACGCCACAACAGTATGCCTTCGAGAAAACATAATCTGGCAGCAACTAACTTAATAGCCTTCAATTCCAAATTTAGGGTTTTTCTACCCAATCAGCCAAAAATTATAACCACAAGATATTTCTACATAATTTTACATTAGGAATCCATTTCTAACCTCAAAATAACCAAATTCTAGTTCCATCATATGATTCTACATCTGACCGAAACTTAACCCTAGTTACCACAAAATACTTTCTTGCAAATTCAACCACAAGACTCATTCAATATCATCATCAAACCCTATGTAACATCATATTCAATGTCATAAGAACATCAAACCCTAATTTTCACTCTCTAGCAAAAACCCTGGGGTGGCAATATGACCTCATAAAACCTAATAAAGCCTCAAGATACTATCCTTAAATCTGAGCTTACGCTTACATCTACTCGATGCTACGATCCGTTCTTGATTTTGGAAAACTTTCCATTGTAGAGGCAGCATAAAACTCCTCTGAATGAGAATCCAAAATTGTAGGAACATAGCTCTTGATGAGTAAAATGAGTTTTGTGAAGGTTTGATCTGTAACCCCCTGCCGTAATTAATATTCGGATTACACAATTAAAGTGAAATAGAGACCAATAAGAAAGAAAACGATTTCAAACCCATCTACCAGACGGGATTTTCACAAATAACTTTCAAAATCTAGTTAACATGGTCTCATATTCACATATCGAATATAACTACTCTGCAAAGATAAATCACATTCGTATAACTATCAGAGTGCACAATATAAATTTCCGGCAAACCCGGATTTCTTACATTAATCCAAGCTTACAAGGCATATTCGCCCTTTACAATCTTTCAAATAGGGGATTACACAAAGTCTTCTCATACATAACAAATCCTTATCAACATACTTATATACACATCCAAATCTATCTACTCCCAACTATGATAACCAACTACCAAAATGACTACCGAAGGAAGACCTCATCGCCCTTGGCTGCATGCTCCATCCTTGATCTACTACCCTGTCTGAAAGGTTAGTAGGGGAGTGTGAGATTCTAGAGAATCTCAGTAGGATAACAATATCAATATGCATGTATGATAGATGTTTAATGCATGACATGCTTGCATCACACAACTCATGATAACACAATGACAATTTGCAAGCTCAATGCTTCGAACAATATACCTATGGCCATAGCATAAATTGAAACATAGCTTCAAGTTACACATAATTATGCAAAGCTAAGACATGCACCAACACACTAACACATATATCCAATACAAGCAGAAGAGATATGTTCCCTACTCTCTTTCCACGTAAGCTCCAGCTCCGGTTGCTCACGACCAGGGCGAATATCAAACCCTATAACCAAACAAGGACATAGGGTTAAATCCCTTTTCCAATTCCTTAACTCTCAAACACTTAAGTTGGTTATCATTCATGACCTTTAGGAGGCTAATTAAAGCCTAAACATATGCCTAAAGGCTTGGGAAACACTTGACCAAAGATCACCTTTCAAAACTCATAACACTGATTTTTGGGGGTGGGCCGCAGCCCACAATCCTTGGGCTGCGGCCCAAGGCTGTCCAGAGACGCACAGAAACATTTGGGCTGCGGCCCAACATCCTTGGGCCGCGGCCCAAGAAAATCCAGTTTCTGGCTGAACTTCCAAAAATCATAACTAATTCAGGAAAAATCGAAATGAGGTGATCCCAAAGCCAAATGAAAGCTATTCAAGTCCTCTACACAGGAAAAATACTGACCAATACTGGAAATCACCACAAAAGTCCAGATTTACCAAAAACCTAACATTGTGCCAAAACAGGATGCAGTTTTGATGCCAGACTTTGGACAGCTATAACTCCCAGTTATCAAAACGAAATGGCACACATTATATATCCATTTTGAACCTTCGGAGGTGAACTTTAAGACTGGAAAGTTTCATAATTTTCTAACATCATTTGCCCAGTCAAAACGTCCACACAACAAGACTGCCCAACACAGACTTACACTGGACAGAATTTCCAGTTTTTCAACAATGATTCCAATGGTTCCCAAATTCATACCAAATACCATTTTCACATAAATTTGCACAAGGAATCCATTGGAAATACCAAATCAACCAAATTCAAATCATATTGACATGTTTCACAATGACTTGCAACATGTCACACAATACCACATTTCAAACCACAACATTACAACTCTTCCAATTCAAGTTCCCAAATCAATTCCAATGACCAATTACCACAACATGGCACCATTTCCAACATAAAACACAATTCAATTCTCCAATCAAAAATCACATGAAAATCAGGGCAAAATTCGAAATTTACAAGGCTTAACCAATAATCACAAAACTTAGATCCAAAGGCTTCAAATACTCACCTCTTCCTCTTTCCCAAACCACTCCTTTGATTCTTCATCTTTCCAAATTTCCTCAAGCCATCAAACACCTCCAATCAAGAATCTAAAACCATAGGAATATAGCCCTCAACCTCATGAACAACATTAATGAAAGACACTTGAGCATATGAAGGCATTAACTTACCAAAACTCAAGCTTTTCCCTTTCTCTTTCCTTAGCTTGCTCTTGGCGAAAATGGAGAACAAGAGAGAGAGATGAGATGATGAAATGAAGATGATGAAGAAAGGGAGCAGATTTTAGGGCCACAAACCGTCCAACTAAGGGAGAGAGAAGAGAGGAAAAACTTTGAATATTTGACCCAAATCCAAGGGTTCACAATTTGCCAAGTGTCACCATCTTGACACACATCCCATGAGCTCACATGCACACACATACACATGATTCCGCCCCTTGATCTAATACACAAATCAATCCTAACCATTGATCTTGAAGTTACCAATGAGTTTCCTCTTCGGTAACTGACCAATCGGTCGGTAACTTTACCGTTTTGCCCCTGATTACGGTAATTCTCATTGAATCACCACCAACACTTCACATCTTTTCATTTAGCCACAATATGCGCCTTCCCTCTATTTTAAGTCAATTTAGATGTTAATCCATAATTGAGCTTAAATACAGGGTTTCGACATTGCTCACAGCACATATGAATCACATCGGGTGCCAAATCACACCATGATCTCGAAAAGGGTTCATTTATCACTAATGACATCCACTCTTGGAGTCATTAACCCTTGATCACAATTTGGGATCTTGCTAAACCAGGGCTTAGCAGTCCACTAATCTTAGGCTTATTCTCTAGCCTCAAGTCTCAGAATTCGGGATATTACATGATCTGTCAAAAACGTGATTTCAGGCTTATATCGGGCAAGAACACCAAAAATTCTCTCTTCTTTTTTTTCCTTGGTATTTTTCTTATTTTCCATTAATTTCCTAGATCTGGCCAAATTTAATAAGTGTTAAAGGGTGTTGTGAGCTCTTGTGGTGACACGTGTTAAGTGCTAAAAATACAGGGTGCTAGCGCTCCTTATTGAAACTTGGGGTACTAGACGCTCTATTTACTCAGGGTACCCGATGCTTCTTTTGAAATCCATCTCTTCCTCCCTCCCTTATGTCAGACATCCTTAAGGGTAGGGGAAGAGAAGTCTGATGATTTCATCTGACTTCTGTGTTTGGTATTCGGGAAATTCAAATATGTGACCGGACTGGTGACTAGCAAGTTGTCCTGGCTTTTAGGTTTGGTACCACATGTACATGAAGTCTACTCGGTTTAGTGCCATATGTCCCTATAGGTTCAAGAATGTGCCAAGTGTATATGTATAACCTTAAGATGATGCTACATAGGCTCCTTCCTTAGGGAAAAGTTGATGTATACTAGTGTAACTTGGACAAAGCCGGATGTCTGTGTAATCTTCATTAGATGGCGCCATTCTTTCCCTAAGTGCCATATGTATATGGTTCCATATATGTCTCTTAAGGAGACATCAAGTGATTTCATACACTAGTGTACCTGTATATTTATTCGACTAATTTCACATATAAAGCAATATGAGTTACTCCCTCCGGTCCTAAATAAAGAATAAAGTTTGTAGTGTAAATTGTACTAGAAACTTTGTCCTATATTTAGGACCGGAGGTAGTACAAAATGTTAGTATATTTTAATGTGCGCAATACTGTGATAATAAATAACAAGCACACAAAAACAACCATCATATATTTTGTAATGTTGGCATAATACATAACAATCTCACTTTAACAACCATTATATATATGTAGTAATATAAATAATGGCTCTTTCACAAAAAGCATTATATATTTATTGTAATGATAACCGCTTTATTTAAACAACTGTTATATGTGGTTGACATAAATAACAATTGTTAAGTAACAACTGTGAAGTATTGAAGCTACAATTATTTTAAAAAAAGCTAGGGGGTCTACTTTTGATACCCCCAGTATATACATTTGCACAAAACGAATCAAAATATATATTTACAGTCATTCATGTATATATATACACTATTAAAACCAAAAGTTTAAAACAAACAAATCAGCATATATATTTATAGTCATACCATCAACTCTTCAACCAATTCTTCTATTTGTGATGGGCTATATATCATTCAGTAGACATCCTTAAAATACTTTGCACAAAAGAAAAAAATAGATGAAGTAAGACATTGTAATATATATATATATAGTTAACTAAATGTATTTCTAAATGAATAGGCATATAATATACCTGTGCAGGATCAATATTATAGGGATCATGTGTGATTATGTCCATCATTAACCGTATCACATAGTAAAAACAATTATTGTTGTTTTCTAGTTGCCATGGGTACCATAAAGAAATGAGACAAAAAATGTGTTAGTTAGTCTGATATAAACTATATATGTTCTTTGATTTAATATTATATTCAATGGTGAATAATATATATACCTTTGATCTCAGCCATTGGAAGGAATTTTTGAAGCAGCCATTGGTGACGTTGCAATTGTTTCATTCAATATTATTTTGTGTCTAGTACTTGTACACTAAATTGAGAGGATACAATAAAAAATTATAAATATATATATAGAAACATACAAGCTGAACTTACTTATGAAAGATGAAGAATGAATAACTTATTAGTTGAATGTCTCCTGTGTGAATGGCCTAAGTATTGGATCCTTGTCAAGAGAGTTATAGTACCAAATCTTTTTGTGGTGGGGATTTAGTACTATGATCATCTAATGTCCACTAAGTACAATAATAGATTACACCATAAGGATAGTTATAAAATAAATAAAAACTAATTTAAGAAAACTTAATGATGTGCCCACCCTTGAATGTAAGGTGCCAATAAGTAAGTGTCCCTTTTGTTTTGGTGCCTTCCTAATGAAGTTATCTTCTATAAACTTCGATTGAGATTGCATGGCCTCTTCCTTCATGTTCTTGCTCTAGTTATTGACATAGTCAGGGCAAATGAACTTGATCTTATCATGGAGGTCACCAGAGAGGATGAACGTTTGGCACAGGTTCCTGAAATGCCTAAGCCAACATATCAAAATATAATCAAAGTTCTAAGTAGCTAACTATTTAATCACAATTGAAAAAATACCTAAAAGAGAAGTTGATAGAGTTTGTACTTGCCTTTTGGTTTACACATTCGTTTTGCCCTAGTGTGTTGAAGACCTTTTGCTCAAATGGATCATTGGAAATAGTAGCTCTAGCCTTGAAGTGGAGAACTTTTCAGGGAATTTCTTATGGGACCTCTAACTAGATTGACCAACAAGCTTATTCTACGAGCATGACTTGTGTTTGAATTGATCATTGAGTGCGTGATGCTTCCTTTTCTTAGACTGAGGGGCAGGCTTGGACTTGGGGGTGTCTATTGAGTGGTAGATATCTTGTACAACTTGTATAGCCTCTCCCACTATTTCTATATCTTTGGTGGGCATAGGAAGCTGATAATTGGGATCTATGGTGTTCTTGAGCTCTACGTGCACATGTGCAGGAGGCATAGGCCTGTTATCAATCATGTTATCCTCTAGGTGGTTGTACATACGACCTATTGTAACTGTATGGCATGTAGGGATATTTATAAAACATTCAATGTTTGCCTCTCCCTAAAGTAGATGATAAGGGGGAATATGCAAGCTGACTTTAGTACTTGGCCTTCCATTTCCCCTTGCATTTACAGCCTCGTACTATACTCCTCCATCAACTCTTATTTTAAAAACTATTTTTGTTTTGCATTTCATCATATTGTTTTTCAAGCTCTTCAATTTGTTTGTTCTTTTATTTCAGTGAGTTTGTTGGTGACTATAGTTATTTGTCTTAATAATCAAAAGCCAAAACCCTTATGAAGATAGAGATAGTCAGGCCTCAATGCCTTGTGTCACGTCCTTATGTTAATTTCACATTGACCAGAGTATTTGCGAAAAATGATATGCGGTTTGGGGGGCAACACATGAATAGCATAAATATATTGATAATATGTGCATGATTACAGAAATTCCACACAGGGGTTCGTAGATAATAATTACAAAACTTGTAGCCGCACAGGGCTACCAGGGTGTCTAAACCCGTCCGAGTGAAACGGAGACATCTTCTCGTCTTCGTTCCACACCGCAATCCCCTCGTATGGTTCTTTTCTTTATTCTCATCATACATTCTATCTTCACCTTTCTAAATTGTTGGTAGGGGAGGCTAAGATTCGAGAGAATCTCAGTAGGAAACAAATACTGATATGCAAACAAGTTAAGTGCTTAATTCATTACGTGCTTACATTACATAAACACATGCTAACACAATGACATATCTACGTGCTCAATGTTTTGTGCAACAAAACTATGGCCATAGTATAAACAAAAACATAGCTTCAATCATTCATATATGTTTCACGTAATCAAGCAAAGCAATAACATGCATTAATACACCAGTATAAATATCAAATCCATGCAGGAGAGGTAAATTCTCTACCTTAGAACTTTTCCACCTCTAACCTTATGCTTTGATTTGCATGCCAATCCCTCGAGCTTGCAACTTGGTCTTAAAATGTCAAATGTACCGGTTTAGACACTTCCTATAGTGTTTCTGTTGGTTATAAGAGTCTATCATAAAAATTTACCAAAATACCCCTAGGACCCGCCCCAGCCCCGCAATATTTGGTCCGACTGTCTTTTCCGAAAATTTTGACATAGCCTATTCTTATAAATTTTCAACCAAGGAATCCATTTTCGGACTTGGAATTATCAAATTCATTGTCAAATTACAAAAATACCCTTGACAGCCCTTATTTCAGGGGTTCACGGGCGTTTTCGTAATTATGCTTTTTCAGGTTTTTCTGAAAAAGTGAGCAACTATAACCCCACCTAATTTTTGCTCCTAAACTCAATAGAACCATCATGTCTTTGAAAATCCAACTCAAAGGCCCACTAACAGCCCTGTCCAAAATCCTCAGGTACTCTAGAGAAAATTGGGGTTTTGTGATTTCCTCTCCGTAAACGCGTTTCTTTCTAGTCCAAACCACTTTATTGATTATTCCATTAGGTTACAACTACCACTAAGAACCAATTTGGGCGGCATAACCCTTAGGCCATGTCATTTCAAAAAATTAAAACCCAAGACAATCTAGCAAAATTTCACGGATTAAATTATCCACAACAGCCAGAACAAGCAATATACGAAGGTTTGGAAGTTACCTTTCGCTTCCTTCCATCTCTTCTTGACTTGACCAAAACGCTAAGCCCTTCCACAACCAAATTTGTGCTTCACAATCTTTAAAATACATGGAAGAATAGCTTAGGAGCAGTATCATACGCATTAGGTACGAATTCATCGATGAAATCGACCTACCTTACGAGTTTTCTTCCCTTTCTCTCTCTAAAAGCTCTCAACTCTTTCTCTGTCTTTATTTCAAAAAAAACCGTCGGGAATGGTATGAGGAAGATGAAGTTTTGCTTTATAATATCATGATGATGTCATCTAATATCTTGATGATGTCATAATTGTCCAATTTTCCCATTCTCAGATTTTCTAGCAGTTTTTCTGCACAAATTTGAAAAATCATAACTAATTATAGAAAAATCAAATTGGAGTGATTCCAAAGCCAATGGAAAGCTACTTAAGTCCTCTTTATTGGAAAAATATGGATTAATGCAATTCATAACCACAAAAAAATAGAATTGTACAAAAGTCCATACTACTCAAAACATATTCTAGTTTCAATCCCAAACATTAGAAAATCATAACTCTTAGCTCACAAATCGAACTGACACAAATTATATGTCCATTTTAAAGCTTTTCATGTGAACTTTAAGAGCGGAATGTTTCAGAATTTTTGGACACCATTTGCCTAATCAAAACATGCATACAATCTGACTGCCCTATATAAAGTTTCAATGAATAGAATTTCCAACTTTTGCACAATTATTCCTAATGGTTCCAATTTCACAACAAACACTCTCCCCACACAAATTTTTATAAGGAAGCCATTGGAATCACTAAAACAACTAAAGTTTCATCACATCTAATTTTAAAGTCATTAACCCTTAATCCAAATTTGGGATATTACATTTCTCCCCATCTATAATAAATTTCGTCCTCGAAATTTGTTACACCTCTTGGGACTTTAACGGTTGCAATATTGCTTCACCGCTACCCCATAATGGCAACAATACCATAACTTAACTCACATATCAACACAACACAATTGCCAAACAAATGAAATTATCAAAACGTATAATTACCGTATAATACCATTATCGCACAACACAAGTGCCGCCAGTAGTACTCGCCAATATGCACAATTGCAACAAAACAACATCACTGCACGTATACCCTCGATGCAGTAGTACAATCGTTGCATGCAGTTAGGAGGCACATACCACCACTCTGCTCAATCTAATCACTCCTTCCGAGAGTAACTCAAAGTACTAAAGGTTCACTACGCATAAACGATAGCGCTCACAGCTGTATACACAATACGACAGCTTCAGCTGTAATCGTAACAATGATAGCTTTCGTTGTACAACCCTAGCTTTCACTGTAATCACAATAATGACCGCTTTCGCTATAATCACAATAACGATAGCTTATACTGTATAACGACAGCTTGCCCTGTATTCACAATAATGACATATTGCACTGTATAACAACAGCTTTCACTGTATAACAACAACTTTCACTGTAATCACAATAACGATAGCTTGCACTGTATAATAACAGCTTTTGATGTATTCACAATAACGATAGCTTTCGTTATATGGCAATAGCTTTCGCTATATTCACATATACCTCAGCTTTTGTTGGTGTAAAACTTCACAACATTACCCTCACCCATATACCTACTAGTGACTCCGCTATTGGTAACCGGGACTTTTATATATTAACCATATTAGGCCACTCCAAAATCTCAGTTTCTTCTATCCGAAGCACCCTTCGGTAATACTCCACCTAGAGTCTCAGTCTCCTCTATCCAGGAAACTAATTGGAAGTCTTAATCTCCCAACACCACCCTCATTCTCTTTCACCCACCGTTATCATGGCTGTTGTTAGCTACCTGAGGACTATTGGCATGGTCACACTATATACATAATACACCCCATCATCATCCTCTTTAACGGCAAGGATACATACAGCTCTCACTCAAACTGTTGTTAGCTATCAGAGGACTATTGGAATGGTCACACACATAATGAACTCATTATCACACCTTATCCTTATCCGCTTTCACTATCAGGGATGCACAAAGCTCCCACCCGAACTGTTGTTATCTATTGGAGGACTATTGGAATGGCGATGCAACTTAAATGAATATACACATCATTCATCCACTCAACAATTGATCCTTTCACGTGAATTAGGTCATTGACAACACCATCCGGAAGAATTCTGAATGAATTTCTGGCAATAACCCATAAGATCTAGAAAATTGTACATCTCAATAATAGTTTCTGGCCTTTGCCAACCTAACATTACTTTCACTATACTCGGATCCTCCAAGACCCCTTCTCACATGATAACATAGCTCCAAAGTTCTACTTCCAGAAGCCATAATAAACACATCATTAAGAGAAAATGTTCTTATAGCTCTAGTCTATGATTTAACCCCACTACGACTGCCTTTTACGGTTCATCGTCAAGCGGCTACATATTAGGGTTCATCATCACGACGGCTTCACACTTAAATTTGTCGTTACAGGGTCTGTATAGTAATGTTCATTATCACAGTGGCTCCACACTACAGTACTATACTTGATGCTTTACTCAGTCAACTGACTGGTCAGCCCCTTCAGTTAGAATTCTGTATAGAATAACTCTTTCCCTGTGCTAGATTAACAACTAGAAACCTCAAGATATCTTACACACATTTTGATTCATTTTGGTACTCCTTTCTAGTACCTCAGACCATCCTTGCCAGGTCAAATACCTCAAACCATTATGTCTAAAGGTTAGTCAATGGAAAGAATAAGATTCAAGAGAATCCCAGTAGTAACATATTACTCATACCACACATGATCACACAGCATGCAAGTAAATCACCAAGCAATAGCAGCACATAACACACCCCACCCTCATCCCCTTTTACCGCCGAAAAGGCACGTAATCCTTACCAGAATCGTTGTTAGCGACTAAGGGACTATTGGCGTGGTAGTGCATACACATATCATTACGGCTCACATAGCCCTTCGGCCCACAAAAAGCCTTTTGGCTCACATATCTACAGGCTTTGCAGCATCCAAAATCATCACAAACCAATGATATAACACACATGCAATGCATCACATATAGTATAAGAGAAAGAGTCACTATCTTGTTCTTTTTTATTGTGCTCTGGTGTAGGTAGATCACGAACAGGGAAAATATCGAATCCTATAATTCCAAGTGCACCATTTGGACACTTCTATAATGTTTCTGGGGGTTATATAAGTGTATAATGAAAATTTGCAAAAATGCCCCGACCCGGGCTTGCCGTACCCTGTCCGGCTGTACCTTTCCCGAAATTCTTACCTAGGCTATTCTAGCATATTTCCGCCTAAGGAATCCATTTCCAGACTTAGAATTATCAAATTCAATGTTAAATTACAAATTTACCCTTGGAATCCCCACTTTAAGGGTTTCAAGGGTGTTTTCGTAATTAAGCTTTTTCGGCCTTGTCCAAAAAAGTGACCAACTGTAACCCCCACATAATTTTCCCTCCTGAACTCAATGGAACCATCAAGTCATTGAAAATCTGCCTCTAAGACCTATTTCTAGAGCTTGCAAAAATGTATTTGTTCTCTAGGAAAAATCGGGGTTTTGCGATTTCGGCTCTGTAAACGCGTTCCTTTATACTCTTAGCCACTTTATTAACTATTACATTAGGCTATAACTACCATTTGAACCAAATTAGGCAGCATAACCCTTAGGTAACTCAATTTCCAAAATTTAAAACTAACGGCAATCCGAAAAAATTTCACCTATTAGTTGCCCACAGCAGCCAAAATAGTTAATATATAAAGGTTTGGAAGTTACCTGAAGCTCCCACTAGCTTTTCCTTTTCTTGGCTGAAACCTAACTCTCTTTAAACAGCAGATTTGAGCTCCAACAATCTTGAAGTACATGAAAGAGAAGCTTAGGAGTATAGTTATACGTGTTTGGAACTAGAACGTAGGAGAAATCGGCTTACATTGCGAGTTATCTTTTCTGTCTCTCTCTAAACTCTTCTCTCTCTAATTTCATATATATATGCATGAAAATGGGCTGGAGAAAAAAGGATGATGATATTTAATATCATATATTATATGATATTTAATTATTAATTTAATTTCCAACAATTTCGGATTTTTCAGAAATTCTAGCAGATTTCTGCCCAAATTTTGAAAAATCATAACTAATTCTAGAAAAATTGAAATGAGGCATTTCTCAAGGCTATAGAACCCTTATTGAGTCTACTTTCATGGAAAAATAGAGCATTTTACTAGCTGAAAGTATATCATTCCTAGAGTTAATTTCTTTGACCGCTGCTCCAGAAAATAATCAATTTCGCTGGGCAAACTTCAAAAATTCATAACTCTTAGCTCACAAATTGAAATGACATAAATTATGTCAATTTGGAAGCTTGACATGTAAAATTTAAGACTAGAAAGTTTTAGAATTTTTAGACACTATTCACTTATTCAAAATGTCCATAAAAACTGATTGCCCTGCACAAAATTACACTTGACAGTTTTTCCAATTTTCAACCAATGTGTCCAATGGCTCCAAAATCAACAATCATGTTGAGTACCCATTCTAGATTACCCTAGGTCGAGCACGCTTAACTTTTGTGAACTTGTGGCAAAACATAGATATTGTCTCTATCTGCTCCTGACAACCTGTACTCTAAGATTGCCTTTATCTCAGAGTCATGCCGACTGTTTTCGACTGTCAAAATACTATGTGTGGACTACACTTGACCTTTGTCGTACCCGCCTCCTCGGGTTTCACAACATCCTTAAACCATTCTTGTCCAGTATTGCACCAATAGTTGCCCTTCAGTACTCACCATTTCTTTAGGATGATTCATAAATCAGGAAGTTACCCTCCATTGGTACCTCCCGTCCATGCATATTTCCTAGCACTATGTAATTAAGACCATAGCAGTATACCATCTTGTTACCAGAACAGCCCCACTGCCAGAACCTCTTGAGCTCTTTCAGAACTGCTTGAGATTCTGATACTAAAAATGTAGAGTTCCGGCTCTTCACACAGGCGCCTATACACCTGGTTAGCCCCTCTGGGGGACAACATAAGATACCTTAGCACATGTTTTACGCCCAGCCTCTTGACTGCAAGCAACGAGTGCGATGCAACCTACCTGGCCATCTTAAGGTAAGAGCCAACGATTTGTCCCACTCTCACGTAGTAAGAACCTCCGATCATGAACTAATTAGTCGCATCTTTAACATGCTCTGATACCAAAATGTCACGCCCATATGTTGATTTCACATTTTTAGAGTATTCACGGAAAATGATATACGGTTCAGTGGGCAACACATTAATAGATAAATATACTGATAATATGTGCATGATTTCAGAAATTCGCTATAAGGGTTCGTACATAATAATTACAAACCATATAGCCACACAGGGCTACTAAGGTGTCTAAACCCGTCCGAGTGAAATGAAGACATCTGCCCATCTTTATTCTACCACCGTAATCCCCTCATACAGTTCTTTTCTTTATTCTCAGCATACATTCTACCTTCACCTGTCTAAATTGTTGGTAAGGGAGGATGAGATTCGAGAGAATCTCAATAGGAAACAGATACCGATATGCATACAAGTTAAGTGCTTAATTCATGACATGCTTGTATTATATAAACACATGCTAACAAAATGACATATCTACGTGCTCAATGTTTCGTGCAACAAAACCATGGCCACAGTATAAACAGAAACAGAGCTTCAATCATTCATATATGCTTCAATTAATCAAGTAAAGCAATAACATTCATCAATACACCAGTACAAATATCAAATACATGTAGGAGAGGTAAGTTCCCTACCTTAGACCTTTTCTTCCTCGAACCGTGTGCTTTGATTCACGTGCCAATCCTTTGGGCTTTCAACTTAGTCCTAAAATGTCAAATATACTAGTTTAGACACTTCCATAGTGTTTTTTGTGGTTATACGAGTCTACCATAAAAAATTTACCAAAATACCCTTGGGGACCCCGCCCACCTGAAATTTCAACATGGGCTATTCTTATATATCATGACCCAAGGAATCTATTTCTGAACTTAGAATTATCAAATTCATTATCAAATTATAAAATACCCTTGACAGCCCTTATTTCAGGGTTTTAGGGAATTTTCGTAATTATTATTTTTTTGGCTTTTCCTAAAAGGTGACCAATTGTAACCCCACCTAATTTTTGCTCCTGAACTCAATAGAATCATCAGATAATTGAAAATCCAACTCCACGGTCCTCTGTCAGCCCTAGCCAAAATCCTCAAGTACTCTAGGGAAAATTGGGGTTTTGTGATTTCGGCTCCGTAAACGCTTTTCTTTCAACTCCTAACTACTTTATTGACTATTCCATTAGGTTACAACTACTATGAAGACCCAATTTGGGTAGCATAACCCCTAGGCCATATCATTTCAAAAAATTCAAACCAAAGAGGATCAGACGAAATTTCACAGATTCAATAATCCACAACAGCCAGAACAAGCAATAATCGAAGGTTTGGAAGTTACCTTTCGCTTCATTCTTGCTCTTCTTGACTTGACCGAAACCCTAAGCCCTTCCACAACCAAATTTGTGCTTCACAATCTTTAAAATACATGGAAGAATAGCTTATGAGCAATATCATATGCATTAGGTACGAATTCACCGAAGAAATCAACATACCTTGCAAAATTTCTTCCCTTACTCTCTCTAAAAGCTCTCAACTCTTTCTCTCTCTCTTATTTCAAAAACATTGTCGAGAATGGTATGAGGAAGATGAATATTTTCTTGATAATATCATGATGATGTCATCTAATATCTTTATGATGTCATAATTGTCCAATTTTTCCATTTTCATAATTTCTGGTAGTTTTTCTACCCAATTTTAGAAAAACATAACTAATTCTAGAAAAATCTAATTGGAGTGATTCCAAAGCCAATCGAAAGCTATTTAAGTCCTCTTTTCTGGAAAAATATGGATTAATGGAGTAGAATTGTACAAAAGTTCATACTGCTCCAAAACAGATTCCAGTTTCAATCCCAAACTTTGTAAAATCGTAACTCTTAGTTCATAAATTGAAATTACACAAATTATATGTCCATTTTGAAGCATGGCATGTTAAATTTAAGACTGGAAAGCTTCAGAAGTTTTAGACACCATTTACTCATTCAAAATGTCCATACAAACTGACTGTCCTATATAGAGTTTTAATGGACAAAATTTCCAACTTTTGCACAATTGTTCCCAATGGTTCCTGTTTCACAACAAACACTCTCCCCACACAAATTTTTACAAGGAAGTCATTGGAATCACTAAAATGACCAAATTCTCATCACATCCAATTTTGAAGTAATTAACCCTTAATCGAATTTGGGATATTACACCTTGGTCAAAATGTCCACATCCGCATAAAGCAGCCCTATATAGTAACTCTTGGGACATGACTTGATGTACATTTAACAATAATGTTAATAGTGATAGTTAATTGAAGACTTACTTCCACAAATTGGGAACTAATATTAATACATTCCATTTTATTGACAACTTCCTTAACATGAGGATCGTCAAAAAGAGCCTTATTTATTTTTCCTCCCACCATCTAAAGCTCAAAATGGGCAAGTCTAATACCCTCCTCATTCTAAGTGGATTACTTTTGAGTATTACACATATGCCTCTTCCACCCTACCTTATAGGAATACACATTCTACTCTACCCTCTCCTTGGTCACCTAGCTTATTTTCTACAAAAACACACAATGCTCCAATTAATATTAAATAAATACATGTAAGCCTTATGAATTACGAAAAAAACTATTACCTTGAATGACTCCTAGGAATGTGAGAGGACAAATTCTCTCCAATCCTACTACTTGATTGTGGACCAAAGTTCATTGGGAATTGTTGCCACATCAACCTCTTCTAGATTCAGCAAATATGCCCTTGTTAATACATGAAGAAATGTGTGTAGTGTGTGCCTAGCCTTCTTAAGCAAAAATTTCTTCCAAGTGGCGTTTATATCATATGCTGATTATAAAGCACATAATTCAAGTTAAAATTGTTCTACAAGTAAATAGCAAGTAATTGGTAGTCATAAATATCTTACCATGAGACTATTCTAGATAACATCTTTGTACTATTTCTTTTCCCTACAAAGTGACATAACATCAAAGGAATGTTGGACCTTGTGCTACGCTGATATAGCTGATGAAGTCACCATCAGAGTTTCAACTCACATTTTTCTCCACTCAAACATTGCTTGGTTTATTAAAGTCAAGGCACAACGGGCCCTATTTATAATATTGTTCACTTTATCCGCCACCTCTTTAGGAGTCATATTTTTGGTTTCATTAGGGGGATTATTTGTGCCAGAGCTACTAGAACTGGGAATTTTAAATGGAAAACATAACTCGTTCAGTCAACTATAGAGAATAGAGCAATAGGTTTTCGAAAAAAATATTATGCAACTCTAATATAAAAGAGAAAAGCTTCACCCAAGAGGGGATGAATTGGGTGATGTAATAAAATTTTTGTGCGTTACGGTGTTTTTGAGATAAATGAAGAGAGATAGAGATGAGAGAATTAGTACACAGAGATTTATACTGGTTTGGCTGAACCCTAGGCTTACGTCTAGTCCTTAAAGATCAACATCTCCTAAAATTTTCACTAATAATCCAAGACAGTGAGCACTTGCAATGCCACAGAACAACAACTTGTCATCATAAGGACTATGAGTAGAAATATTCTAATCCTAGAATTTTCTCCCCTTCTTACAACAAGTCTTACTTGCATAACAATTTTGAAGATCTTTCTTGAAAGAGGCAAGCTTCACCCAAGAGGGGGGTGAATTGGGTGACGTGATAAATTTTTGCTTGATGTGGTGATATGAAAATAGAGTAGACAGAGTAGAGTTGAGAAGATTAGAACACAGAGAGTTATACTGGTTCGGCCTAACAACCAGGCCTACGTCCAGTCCTCAGAGATCAAGACCTACTGAGATTTTCACTATTCTTCCAAGATTCAATGGGCTCTCAGAATGCCACAAAACAACAATTGTCCTTGAACGGACTATGAGCAGAAATATTCTCTCACTAAGAAATTTCTCTCCCCCTTACGACAAGTCTTATGTGCAGAAAAACAACCTATGACCTTTCCCACTTGCTTACGTATACAAGTCTTATGAGTAGCAACGTTCTCTCCTGCTTACACCACTGTAAGTCTTACGAGCAGTAACGTTCTCTCCTGCTTGTATCTTATAAGTCTTATGAGTGGAAGGTTTAGCTAGGAATTTTCTCAACTGCTTCTCTCGTAAGGATATCTACCCTCTCAAGGTCCCAATACCTTGAGATCAAATGAAAATAGAATTTGAATTGTATAAAGACTCTCTTACGGAGCAAGTAGATGAACACTGAAGATCAATATGTATACAGAGAAAATATGAATAACAGAGATTCGTGTATATGCTTGTGAATTCTTGTGCTTCATTATCGTTGATGATCTCTGGATCTCTGTATTTATAGATGTTCAGTTTTTGCCCATTTGAGTAATGATCATTGAGGAGCGGGGCTTGTTACTGTGGAATGACACGCGCATGTTTGAATACTTTGAATACGGTAGGTACGTGCTTGTAATGATGTTGTCTGCCGTTATTTGACTTTCTTCGTGTCTGTTTATTTCAAATGTTCATTCTCCTCTATCACACTTATAATACATTCAAAATGATGTTAAATAATGATAATAAGTGATGATAAGATAAATAAATAACATTAAACCATATTCGGATAGAACGCTGTGAGACTTGGTGTATTTAGTCTTTTGGCAGAGTATCACTCGAGCATGGATGGGCCCCCTTGAGTGATATTGCTATTTTTCTCCTTGATCTTCAGTTTTAAACTTGCACTCGCATAGGATTTCAAAGAGATAATTTTCTCACTCGTGAGTGAAGTGGGGCCTCACTCAAGCACAACTCCTTCTGCTCGAGTAGCCTTGCATTTTACACTGAAAGACTCTTCTCTGGACAGCACTCGCATACCATTTTAGCAAGAGTGAGATTTTGCACTCACAGGTGATGTGGGCCCTCACTCAAGCACACATACTCCTGCTCGAGTGAGAAGAATATTCTCATGTAATATACCCTTGTTATCAGCACTTGTATCAGAATTAGAGAGAGTTAGATTTATCACTTATGAGTGATGATGTGTCACTCAAGAATATGAAACCTCACTCGAGAATACTTGTGCTTCTTTGACCTTCATGACTCTCGGCCAAGCACTCATAGTCTCTCACTCGCTAATGCTCGAGTACAAGGTAGCATCATGCTTGAGTATTGATCTTACTGCTCCAGTTCACCAAGGAAGAATGATAGGACTTGCTCTCAGCCAAGCACTCGCAGTCTTTCACTTGCATGTGCTCGAGTGAGAAAGACTCTTCTGCTCAAGTGCTATCTCCAGTACTCGAGTGAATTAGTAAAAATGACAGTAGCATGCTCTCGGGTAAACACTTTTTGGCTATAACTCGCAACTGCTCGAGCATAAAAGAGTTCCATGCTCGAGTACACCAGTTAATTTTGACAGCAAGCACCACAGAACTTTGCTATATGCATTTGGTCACTTTGTAAACATTCCTTAAACTTATAAAACTATGATTTGCACACAATTGTCTTTTGTTATCATCAAAACTTGGGATATAACATTCTCCCTCTTTTTGATGATGACAAACCTTTGTGATGGAATTTAAGAAAAAAATGATTAAGGTGAAAGATTTTTGGAATACAACATCAATGTTTTCAAATGAATATTTACCCCAAAGTTTGGATTCAAGTTTAGATTTTTGCACTTATCTACATATGTTCCCTGCAATACTTCCTCTGGACACTTAACAACCAAGATAAGCATAGTATCACAGAAACAATCAAAGACTTAAATAGAAAAACTTGAATCATGAAAATAGTCATTAATGATAAACTTGATAACATAATAACAAGAAAATAACCATAAATCATTAACTACCCATAAACCCCTTATACAACCATAATATCATCAAAAACCTACCCCATTACATAAAAAACTACCCAAATACCCAATACATCCCATGATAGCTCAGAAAACCATCACACGTCCTTTTCCCCTGTTTTGTCAACATCAGAAGGGGGCTGAGGAAAAGTGATATCAGATGATGGGATAAAGGGTACCATGGCAGTAGAAGGGTCAATTTGCACAAAGGGTAGAGATGATGGCTGTGGTACAGAGGCTGAGGGCGGTATTGAAGGCGTCTGATCATAGGTGATATCAACATTAGAATCTGGATTGGTGAAGAGAACATGTGTATGAGGTGGTGAGGTTGAGGCAGGAGTGGTCTCAGGTGGCACTTTTGAAGATGCAGTCGAAAAGTGAGAACGTAAGAAGATCTCCATATCAATTATTCTCTGTGACATCTCATCATGAGTTTTGAACATCAAATCAAAGTTGGTATTAGCCTTGTCTACCAACTTGATGACCTGTAACTCCATCTTTTCTACTAGTTTCTCATACTCAGTCACTAATTCCTTCTTCAAGCTAGACACAGCTTGATTGATTGCTTTAGTCAAATGGTTGGAGAGTAATGCATTAAGGAAAGAAGGAGGAGGAATATGACCTTGAGCAGATGACTGAGCCTCATCACCTCTTGATGGAGTGGCTTCCCTCTAAGATGTAGCTTTGGTTCGGATCATTGGAAGATTAATACTCATATAAGTTAGCTGAGTCTTACCAAACCTTGAAATGAGCACCTTCTCATTTCCTTCCTAATACCATATCTTGTTTTTCATTAGGATGAAGGATACAACTGAGGATATGGAATGGTCACAGATTTTGATGAAGAAAATCAAAATCTTCTCATCTCATTGAAAATAATCTCCCCCACATTCCTTTGTTGTCAGGCTAGAAAGGAGGCCAACATGTAATAATCCTTTTGAACAAAATGGGTAAAGTTTTTGGACTTATTAACTATGCAACAGGAATATATAGTGAAGGGCTCTGTGAGAATCAGGCATGTCAATAGGTTTAAAATTAAGGGGGCCTATAGGGTCTTTTGGTCTCAAAATCCGGAAGGCTTCATTGGCTGAGAAAGTAGGTGGATCTAGAGGTGGTGCAACATACCCAAGTAAATCATTTATGATCTTAGCAGATATCATAATAAATTTGCCTCTAACAGTAGTAGACACTGCTTCCTCAATCAATTCTCCAGTTCTAGACTTAATGTTATGGATTTTCATGTTGCAGTAAAAGGTTTTCACAATAGAGGGCGAATATGGAATGTGGATAATCAGCCAAGGAGCATAGTATTCAAGATAAGGATATAAATCCAAATAGCAATTCTTCTTCAAGTAGTCTAAATCCACATAAACTATAGGACAGAAATTCATATGAGCAAACTCAGTATCAAATACCTTATATGGCAGAGCCTTTAATTCCTCAATATTGAATCCTTCAGGAGGACTTGTAATATGATCATTCTCTGGAGCTTGTGAGGCAGAAGGTACCCCTGAAGCAGCCGCACTGGATTGCCTAACGTGGTGTGAACTTGAAACACCGGCTTGAGAAGCAATCTTCCCAACTATCTTGTCAAGTTTTAACTTCTCCATTGCTTCCCAGAGTTGCCTGTTGAATGAGTCATCAGAGGAAGAAGAGGATTGTTGTGGTTACTCAGTTTCCTTTTTCTTCCCTTTTCCTTGGACCTCTTTGGATTGAGACCAGGTAACTATAGGTTCTTTGAACACCACACCCTTTGGTTTCTTTTGAGGAGGTTTGTAACACCCTCACCGTAATTACATCCGGATTACGAAATTTAAGTGAAATAGAGACCAATAGGATGAAATCACAATTTATAATCCCACATCCAAGAGATGGGGTATTTCAAAATCTTTTCAAAACATATATATATTCGTGGTCTCACATTCACGTGCGGATATAATTATCAGAGAAATCAGAGTACATAATAAATATCAAAGTGCGGAAACCAAAATCCCGGTAAACCCCGGGTTACTTACATATATAACTTGGGTTCAAAGTTTCCCAACAAGGGGATTACATCACCAAAACATTCATTTACATTAGATGTACAGCTTGCAATCCCAAATCCAACACTATAATAACCAACTACCACTTAGATCTCGGAGTAAGCCTAACTACTCCTGGTTGTCCGCTTCCCTTTCGAACCACTCGCCCTGTCTGAAAAGATTAATCATTTGGGAGGGTAAGATTCTAAAGAATCCCCGTAGTAACAACTATTTCATACCACATGCAATCATATAATATGCAAACACATCATCTCATATCAGCAGCAACATAAACTCACTCCACCCTCATCCCCTTTTACCACCGGGAAGGCATACGACCTTTACCCGAACCGTTGTTAGCGACTCAGGGACTGTTGGCGTGGTAGTGCATACAAATAGCCACACGGCTCACATATAGCCTTTCGGCTTTCACAATGGCCCGTCGGCCTTCACAAATATCACATCCTAACCTCATCCCCTTTTACCGCCGGGAAGGCATACGACCTTCACCCGAACCGTTGTTAGCGACTCAGGGACTATTGGTTTAGCGGTGCTACCACAATATCACATAACGCATATATGACACCCTAACCTCATCCCCTTTTACCTCCGGGAAGGATATGACCTCCACCCGAACCGTTGTTAGCGACTCAGGGACTATTGGTATAGCGGTGTTTCCACACAAAGTTTTCACAAAACTTGCAGCATACAAAATCCATTTAATCACAATGATATAGCACACATATCATACATCACATAAGGTATAAAGATAGAGTCACTACCTGTATCTTTCCTGACTGGCTCCGGCACCGTGGCCTCACGAGGGCGACAAATGTCAAATCCTATATCAATTAGGGACAACCAATCAATCTCTTATCCATATGTATATTGCAATAATACTCTATGTTGGTTATCATTTAGGACTCTTTAGGTGACTAAAATAGGCCTAAACATATGCCTAAAGGGTTGGAAGAAACTACCCAAAAGACTCCTTACTCGAAGGCAAAACACTCATTTTTGGTCATCTCACTCGAGCACAAATGCTCTCACTCGAGCACAAGTACGGACATCACTCGAGCACAATAGCGAGTGAGACAGCGAGTGAGCACCCGAGAGCACAAGGAAACCCTCGAGCACTGGCTCACTCGAGCACGCTGACCCTCACTCAAGCACAAGGCCAAATGCCTCACTCGAGCACCCGCGAGAGAAGTCCAGGAAGTAAGGACCCGAGAGCACCCAAAGCTCTCCAAGCACGGGATCACTCGAGCACAGCCATATGTGCTCGAGCACACACCTCACACCCGCGAGTGAGAAGGCTCACTCGAGCATGACCCCCAGTGCTCGGGTGAAACGGCTATGCCCGCGAGTGACAGAGCTCACTCTTGGCATCAGCCCACGTGTGAAGACCCGAAAGCACACCCTTCACTCTGGACTTACACCCTCACTCGAGCAGACCAAGCTCACTCGAGCAGGTTCCTTGCTCACTCGAGCACAAAGCGATGTGCTCGAGCAGCACTAGCAGAAAACCCAGGTGACTCGAAGCACAAAGGGAAAAACTTGCGCATCACTCGAGCACGTTCTTCCTCTGCTCGAGTGATGTGTATCAGAGACCAGAAACGCAGCCAAAAACTAGAAACACCAGATGGTCAAATGCTCCCCCAAAGGTTCCCAAACTCTTCCCAAATGCTCATACATTCTAAGCACTAACAAGGGAACACAATGGCAACTCCAAAAACACTCCAAAACCCAATTTGACCACAATCAAACACTAAGGTCTCAATGACACATCATATCCAAATTCCCTTAACACCCTTTTTAACATTCCAAATTACATCAAATGATCATATATCTCCAACTAAATCATTTCCAATCATCAATCATAACAAACTTGACATTTCCCAAAATAGGCATATTTAGGGCAAAATTCCAGATTTTACCATACTTAGCAAAATATCACACATTATACTTCAAAATGCTCTAAATGCCTACCTCTTCACTTTGCTCAATCCAGAATCCTGATCCCTCAACTTTCAATTTCGCCCAAATCACAAATCACCACTTCTCAAGATTCTACAATCATCACAACGTAGCTCTCATTGATATGAACAATATTAGAGAAGAGGATTGGAGCAAAGGAGAATCATTTCCTTACCAAAGATCAAGCTTTCTTCTTCTCTTTTCTTGCTCAATCCAGCGAAAATGGAGGAATAGGAGAGAGACGAGAGAGAGAAAATAGGAGGAGATGATGATAGCTCTTTTCTCTTCCTTACACACACACACTCAACCGAATAGGAGAGAGGGAGAAGAGAAAAAGTGACTTTTGTCTTCTAGTGCTTCATCCAATGGCTCACACAAGGCCACATGTCATCATCCACTCACTCTCTCAAAGAGCTCACATAAACACAAAGCATAGGATTCCGACCCACGGTCAAGGAATAACAACCATTGATCTTAAATACCACATGTATTTATTCTCAAAATTATCATTACATTAATCCCAAATATATTCAATTAAGATAATTACAATAATTATCGGAGCCATTAGCCCTAATCACAAATCGGGATATTACAAGGTTGAACCTTCTTTTCTATTGAGGCTTAGGATGAGGTTTCTTAGCTGGAGTTCTCTTTTTGGTTTTGGGTTTAGGAGGAGGTGAGGGTAAGGAAGACATTCTAGGAGATGAAGGAGTTGGTACCGGGGTTGCAGAGGCACTAGCAGCAGAATAAGTGGGAGAGGGAGAGTGAGACCTTTGGGGAATAGAAGGCATTTTAGTTCTAGCCATTTGGAAACAAAACTGGGAGAGACAAGACTCAGATTTTTCTGAGAATAGAGAAGAAAAAATGGAGAGAATTAGGTCACCGAATGAGAGAAGCAGAGGGTAAATCTCACCTTTTAAAGAAGGTTGAAGAGTTGTAACAGTGATTTGAAGCAAATGGACACGTTTGATTAAAGAGAAATGGTTGGAGATAAAGAGTTGTGACCTTCAAGTGACGAGACACCTCGAGTAAAAGCAGGAAGTGTGATGGTCTGAGCTATCGCGTAACTGATATAAGTGACAGTGCTCGAGCAGAAACCCTAGTGCTCGAGTGATGTTCATACTGTGCTCGAGTGTGTTCATTCTGTGCTCGAGTGATATACAGAAAATTTTGATAAAACATGTAAAAGCGTACCTGGTTTATGGATTTCTTGCTATATTTTTCATCTTTGTACTCAAATCCTCCAAAATCATTTGAGTAACCATGCATTGGGTAGCTTCTGGAAAGAAATTCTTTCATTCTACTCGAGTACACATTCTTCACTTCAAGCATGTTCATATCATGCTCGAGTAAGGGTCCTTCATACCCGAGTGAGCTCAATTTTCACTGTTACATTTTAGATAGTCTCTTGGTATTTTTATCTCCTCTGTTAAACCCTGTTTTACATACTAAGAAACAGAACATTTTCAATGGTGCTGTGCTTGAGCAGAGTTAATCTTGCTCGAGTGAGCATAGCTTGTCACTCGAGTGACACCTTCTGTGCTTGAGTGACAGACCTGTAAAACAATTTTTTAATGCTCCGATGCCAAAGTCAATATGGTTATCATTAAAAATACATTTAATTAAGATATTTAATAAGAAAACTTACAACTCATTGGGATTAACCATTCCCAATTCTCTTCGAATATATATGAATTGATCTTTAGTTATTGGCTTTGTAAAAATGTCAGCAAGTTGAAGATGAGTTGGTATAAATTCTACTTTGACATCCTTCTTTTGAACGTGATCTCGAATGAAAGATGTCGGATGTGTAATATCCCAAAAAGTGATTAAGGGCTAATGACTTTAAAAGTGGATGTAATTATTGTTGAATAAACACTTTTGGAGAATGTGTGATGGGAATTTGGTGGTTTTAGTGATTCCAATGTTTTCCTTGTGAAAAATTGTGTGGGAATAGGTTTGATTGTTGATTTTGGAGCCATTGGACACATTGGTTGAAAATTTGAAAAACTGTTAAGTGTAATTCTGTGCAGGACAGTCGGTTTGTATGGACATTTTGAATGAGCAAATGGTGTCTAAAAATTCTGAATATTTCCAGTCTTAAAGTTCACATGTCAAGCTTCAAAATGGACATATAATCTGTGTTATTTCAATTTGTGAGCTAAGAGTTATGAATTCTTGAAGTTTGCCCAGCGAAATTAATTATTTTCTGGAACAGCAGGCAAAGATTAAAATTCTGGGAATTTTTTGATTCCATTCAGCAAAATTCTATATTTTTCCATAAAATTATACTCAATAATGGTTATATAGGCTTTGAAATCACTCCAATTCGATTTTTCTAGAATTAGTTATGATTTATCAAAGTTCTGTCAGAAAATCTGCCAACAAATCCGAAAATGGAAAATTTGTGATGGTAACTTTGTAATTATGGGACAATTTGTGATCAGCCCATTTTGGCACAAAATTGGGCCCCTGGACGTGAATATGACTGACCAAGAAGAGGAAAGAGTGGTTGGAACTTAATTGGGCTTGTGAACCATTTATATGTACAAAAAGGATTTGTGTACATAAAGTGGATTTTTGGAAATTTCTAAATATGACATAAGCAAGCAATACCATGACATGAGCCTAATGTTATAAAACAATTACAGCACCTTTTCCCTTCCATTTCCCATTGTCTTTTCCAGCAACACAAAAGTGAGAGAGAGCTTGGAGAAAAATAGAGAGAAGGAAGGAGAAATCTCACAAGGTAGGTTGATTTCTTCAGTGAATTCGTACCTAACGTGTATAATCCTTCTCCTAAGCTATTCCTCTATGTGACTGAAGGTTTTGAAGCAAAGAATTTCATGGTTCAAAGAGGCTAGGGTTCAGCCAAATTTGGGAAAAGCTAGTGGGAGCTTGAGGTAACTTCCAAACTTTCGTATATTGCTTATTCTGGTTGCTGTGGGCAATTTAATCAGTGAAATTTCACCGGATTGCCATTGGTTTTAAAGTTTGGAAATGATATGGCCTAGGGGTTATGCTGCCCAAATTGGGTCTTAATGTCAGTTGTAACCTGCTGTAATGGTTAATAAAGTGGTTAGGAGTAGAAAGGAACGCGTTTACGGAGCCGAAATCGTAAAACCCTGATTTTCTCTCAAGAGCTCATAAATTTCAGCCAGCTCTAGAAATGGGTCTTAGAGTTGGATTTTCAATGATTTGATGGTTCCATTGAGTTCAGGAGCAAAAATTAGGTGGGGTTACAGTTGGCCACTTTTTCGGAAAAGGCCGAAAAAGCATAATTACAAAAACGCCCCTAAAACCCTTGAAGTAGGGCTGCCAAGGGTAAATTTGTAATTTTACATTGAATTTGATAATTCTGAGTCCGGAAATGGATTCCTTGAGTGGAAAGGATAGCTCAGATTAGAATTTTGGGAAAAGTGCAACCGGACCGGGTACGACGGACCCGGGCCGGGTCCCCGGGGGCATTTTTGTAAATTTTCATTATAGACTCATATAACCCTAAGAAACACTATGGAAGTGTCTAAATGGTGTATTTGGAATTGTAGGATTTGATATTTGCCCTGTTCATGATCCGCCTGCGCTAAAGCACAATCGGAATGAACAAGGTAGTGACTCTTTCTCTTATACTGTGTGTGAAACATTATATGTATGTTTGTCATGCATTGAGAATACTTTGTGAATACATTATGATGCTTTGAGTTCGCAGCGCAAGCTTATGCATAGTGATACTTTGTGATACATAGAGATCGCAGCGAAAGCTGACGCATAAAGATTATAGCCATGAGTGCTGTCGTTTGTGGCGAAAGCCATGATACATTGTGATGCTACTTAACATGATCATATATGCTATGTGTTTATACACTGTATGAGTGATTTGTTACTACAGAGATTCTTTTGAATCTCATTCTTTCCATTGACTAACATTTCAGACAGGGCAAGTGGCTCCAAGGAGAAGCGAACCACCAGGAGCGGCTAGGATCTTGTAGAGATGTGTTGTTAGGTTGTTGGTTATCTATTTTGGACTTGGGACTACTGTTTATTTTTGAAATGTAGATATTATGTTGATGTTGGTCATGTAATCCCCTAGTTGGAACTTACAACCCTTAGTTTATACATGTATGAAACCCAGGAGTTGTCGGGAATTTGGCTATGCACTCTAATATGTATGAATGTGATTGAACTGTGCAGAGTAATTAGATTCGGAAGATGAATATGAGACCATGTTGAATGAATTTTAGAAAAGAGATTTGAGAAAAACGTATCCGTCGGTCTCTAATTCCTTTAAATTACACATTTTTGAATCTTAATTACGGTTATCAAGGTAGGGAATTACAGGATGTCTATGTGTTTGGTCCTTGAATGTTGTACAGGATTCTTGGCTAAGCTTATAGTGCTAGTATTGTCACAATAAATTGGAATCTCATTTAAGTATATTCCCAAATCTTGAAGTTGTTGTTTCAACCATAATACTTGAGAACATCAACTTGCTACAGCTATATATTCAGCTTCAGTCGAGGATAATGAAACTGTGTTCTGCTTCTTGCTGAACCATGATACCAGAGAGCCTCCAAAGAATTGACGTTGACCACTAGTACTTTTTCTGTCAGTTTTATATCCTCCAAGATCTGAGTCTGAATATGCTATCAAATACTCGCTTCCTCTTTTCGGATACCATAAACCAAGTTCTGAAGTGTCTCCTAGATATTTGAAGATTCTTTTTACTATCTCTGCATGTGATACCTTAGAAGCGGATTGATACCTTGCACACATTCCCACACTTAATTGAATATCTGGCCTGCTTGCTGTAAGATAGAGTAATGAACCAATCATTCCTCTATACTTGGTACTGTTGAAGCTAGGACCTTTTACATCAGCATCCAACAAGGTTGTAGAACTCATTGGAGTATCAGCTCCATTAGCATTATCTAATCCATACTTCTTCAACAACTCTTTCAAATACTTAGTTTGAGACACAAATATACCATTCTTCTTTTGCTTGATTTGAAGTCCAAGAAAGAAGTTCAATTCTCCCATCATGGACATTTCAAACTCTCCCTGCGTAATCTTAGAAAATTCTTGACACATAGATTCGTTAGTAGCATCGAAACTAATATCATCAACATAAATTTGAACAATTAGAATATCATTTTTGTTATGTTTGATGAAGAGAGTTGTATCTACTTTTCCTCTGACAAAATTTTGATCAAGAAGAAACTTGCTTAGTCTTTCGTACCAAGCTCTAGGTGCTTGTTTCAAGCCATATATAGCTTTCTTAAGTTTGAAAACATGATCAGGCTTTGTTTCATCTTCAAAACCAGGAGGTTGTTCTACATATACTTCCTCCATAATATAACCATTTAGAAAAACACTTTTCAGATCCATTTGATAAAGTTTAAAACCTTTAATGCAAGCAAAGGCTAAGAGTACTCGTATTGCTTCCAATCTTGCCACTGGAGCATATGTTTCCTCATAATCAATACCTTCTTCTTGATTATAGCCTTTGGCCACCAATCTTGCTTTGTTTCTCACAATGATTGCTGATTCATCAAGTTTGTTTTTGAAAACCCATTAGGTCCCTATAACCGTATGATCTTTAGGTCGAGGAACCAAATCCCAAACTTGATTTCTTTAAAATTGATTTAATTCTTCTTGCATAGCAATCACCCAATCATTGTCAGATAAGGCTTCTTCTATATTAGAAGGTTCAATTTCAGAAATAAAAGCAGAGAAAGTTACCTCGTTGAGGATTCTATTTCTGGTTTTGACACCTTCATGAATATCTCCAATTACTTGATCAATTGGATGATTTTAATATGTCTCTATGCTTTTGGTTGAGCATGATCATCGGCATCTTCTATATTTTGAAAATCATTTGTTTCAAAATCATTTTGTTTTGAAATAGATTTGTCTTTCTTTATTAAATCCATTTCTTCTTCATCAATATGTTTTGTCTGAGAATCAAGTTCATCAAACACAACATGAATAGATTCTTCAACTGTACATGTTCTTTTATTGAAAACTCTATAAGCTTTACTTCTATTAGAATATCCTAGAAATAAACCTTTATCAGACTTTGAATCAAATTTACCTAACCGTTGTTGTGAATAAAGCACTTACATCCCAATATATGTAGATGAGCAAGATTTGGCTTTCTTCCCTTGTAGAGTTCATATGGTGTCTTTCTAAGTGATTTGCGAATATATGCTTGATTTGAAATGTAGCATGCAGTACACATTGCATCTACCCAAAATACTTGTGACATTTCTTTTTCATTAAGTATTCCTCTCACCATTTCTGTAAGGACTCTGTTCTTTCTTTCTACTACTCCATTTTGTTGGGGTGTTCTAGGTGCGGAGAAGTTATGATCTATTCCTTCATTGTTGCAGTAGTCTTCAAATAATTGATTATCAAATTCTCCTCCATGATCTGTCCTAATAGAAACAATAGAAATACCTTTCTCATTTTGGACCTTTTTAGCAAACATAATAAATTCAACAAATGTTTCATCTTTTGAAGCAATAAATATAGTCCATGCAAATCTTGTAAAATCATCGATAATTACTAAAGTATATAAATTTCCTCCAAAACTTTTTACTCTTGCTGGTCCTACGAAATCCATATGAAGTAATTGTAAAGGTTTAGAAGTAGAAATCTCATACTTTGTTTTGAATGAGGATTTAGTTTGTTTGCCTTTTTGACTTGCTTCACAAATCATATTATCTTTGAATTTAAGTTTGGGAAGACCAACAACTAAATCTTTTCTAATCAGTTTATCAAGTTGATTCATATTGACATGAGCCAAACACTTATGCCATAACCAACTCTCTTCTGATCGACTAAGAAAACAATTTTCAGAAGAATTTGAATTTAAATCAATAGTATAACAGTTACTGTCCCTTTGAGCTCGGATCTTTGCCTTGATAGATTCTTTGTTTAGTGGCAGATCTTTCTTGTTTACTATCAAGCATTCTTTTGAGTCAAAAATCACCCAGTTATCTTTTTCAGTGCTTTGACTTACACTCAAGAGGTTGTGACATAATCCTTCTATATAGTATACTTCGTTTATTTAAACACCATCGGATTTTCCCACTTCACCAATTCCAGTAATACGTCCAGATTGATTACCTCCAAATGTTACCTTTCCTCCTTCTCTGGTTTCCAGCATAGTGAACTTATTTTTGTCACCAGTCATGTGTCTCAAACTTCCACTATCAATATACCATTTGTTTGCTTGAGATGCTTTGAGACATACCTAGAATAAGGTGATCAAGTTTTAGGTACCCACACTTTCTTGGGTCTTTTGTGGTTAGTATATGATGTATGTGTCCCTTTCGGAACCCATTTATATGTTCCAATAACTTGTCCCTTTTTAAAATAACATGATGAAGTATAATGTCCTTTCCTATTACAATAGCTACATGATGCAAAGCGATTTGATGTATGCACAGAATTCCTAAAATATTTAAGATACGTTCTACTACTATTCTTCTTATATCCTCTATTCTTATCATGATCAGACTTATATCCAATTCCAAATTTATCAAATGAAACTTTCTGAGAATTTAGAATAACCTTAAGATTTTCACTTCCCTTAGTAAATTTTTCAACAATTTTTGTTAAATCACTTATTTTCTTATCTTTCTCCTCACATATTTCACACGATGATATGACAGTATTTTCTAATTCTTTTACTTTCTTCTTATAACTAACCATTTCTTTAGCTACTTTGATGAATTTTGTATGCAATGCATTATATTCAGATAACAATTCATCATAAGTAGGTTCAGAATCACTTACCTCAGAATCTAATTCTTCTTCCTTGGCTACCAAGCATAGATTTGCTACTTCGTCATTGTCACTTTCTTCATCTGACGAACTATCACCCCAGATAGATGATATATATGCTTTCTTTTTCTGCTTCTTTTTGTCTTTGTTTCTGAAGCATTCAGATTTGATGTTTCCAGGTTTCCCACATTCATAGCATACTATCTGTTGTTCTTTGTTTTCTTTCTTGCTTGGTCTACCTTGATAATTTTTGAAGTTCTTTTGACCTCTTCTATAGAATCTCTTGAATTTTCTCACGTTCATTCCCATTTCATAATCATTAGGGACATCTTCATTTTTGGAAGATTCTTCTTCTTCCTTGATAGCCTTAAGTCAACTCCCTTTTTCTTTTTATTATCGAACTCTTCAAGTTTCTTTTTGAATCTCAACTTTCCTTTATACTCGGAAAGACTACTAAAGAGAGCAGCTACAGATCTCATAGATTCTCCTTTAGCTTCTTCGATAGCTGTCACCTTTGCTTCCCATTCTTTTGTAAGAATATTAAGAATCTTTTTACCTAGGAATTTTGATCAAAAGATTTTCCAAGTGCAGATAATTGATTAACAAGAGGAGTTTGAATTCTGATATACCTTCTCCAGGTTTCATATGAAATAGATCATACTCTGTAATTGGAGTATTGACTCTATTTTCTTTGATTCCGGATGTACCTTCGTGAGCAATTTCAAGAGCATCCCACATATCTTTAGCAGTTGGTAGAGTACATATTCGAAAATATTCTTTTTGACTGACAGCACTCGGTATCATTAAAATAGCTTTACTATTTAATGTTACTAACCTTTTATCATCTTAGTCAAACTCCTCTGGGCTCTTCTTAACGACTCTATCTTTGATTCTCTCCATTGGAACATAGTCACTATCTTGTATTACATTCCACAAACCGTACTCGTTAGCCATCACAAACACTTTGAACTTGGCTTTCCAGAACGAAAAATGTTCTCCAGCAAAACCAGTGGGTCTAGTGATTGAAGCTTCGTCTGGAAGAATGTTCTCACCCATTTTTGCCATTTATCGGATCCTTCTCAAGCAGTTAGGCTCTTCAGAGAAGACCTTGCTCTGATACCAAATGAAAGAGGCAAGCTTCACCCAAGAGGGGGTGAATAGGGTGACATGATAAATTTTTGCTTGATGTGGTGATATGAAAATAGAGTAGACAGAGTAGAGTTGAGAAGATTAGAACACAGAGAGTTATACTGGTTCGGCCTAACAACCAGGCCTACGTCCAATCCTCAGAGATCAAGACCTACTGAGATTTTCACTATTCTTCCAAGATTCAATGGGCTCTCAGAATGCCACAAAACAACAATTGTCCTTAAACGGACTACAAGCAGAAATATTCTCTCACAAAGAAATTTCTCTCCCCCTTACGACAAGTTTTATGTGCAAAAAAACAACCTATGACCTTTCCCACTTGCTTACGTACACAAGTCTTATGAGCAGCAACGTTCTCTCCTGCTTACACCACTGCAAGTCTTACGAGCAGCAACGTTCTCTCCTGCTTGTATCTTATAAGTCTTATGAGTGGAAGGTTTAGCTAGGAATTTTCTCAACTGCTTCTCTCGTAAGGATATCTACCTTCTCAAGGTCCCAATACCTTGAGATCAAATGAAAATAGAATTTGAATTGTATAACGACTCTCTTATAAAGCAAGTATATGAACACTGAAGATCAATATGTATACAGAGAAAATATGAATAACAGAGATTCGTGTATATGCTTGTGAATTCTTGTGCTTCGTTATCGTTGACGATCTCTGGATCTCTGTATTTATAGATGTTCAGTTTTTTTCCGTTTGAGTAATGATCATTGAGGAGCGAGGCTTGTTACTGTGGAATGACACGCGCATGTTTGAATACTTTGAATGCGGTAGGTATGTGCTTGTAATGATGTTGTCTGCCGTTGTTTGACTTTCTTCGTGTCTGTTTAATTCAAACGTTCATCCTCCTGTATCACACTTATAATACATTCAAAATGATGTTAAATAATGATAATAAGTGATGATAAGATAAATAAATAACATTAAACCATATTCGGATTGAACGCTGTGAGACTTGGTGTATTTAGTCTTCTGGTAGAGTATCACTCGAGCATGGATGGGCTCACTCGAGTGATATTGCTATTTTCTCCTTGATCTTCAGTTTTAAACTTGCACTCGCATAGGATTTCAGAGAGATAATTTTCTCACTCGTGAGTGATGTGGGGCCTCACTCGAGCACAACTCCTTCTGCTCGAGTGGCCTTGCATTTTACACTCAAAGACTCTTCTCTGGACAGCACTCGCATACCATTTTAGCAAGAGTGAGATTTTGCACTTGCAGGTGATGTGGGCCCTCACTCAAGCACACATACTCCTGCTCGAGTGAGAAGAATATTCTCATGTAATATACCCTTATTATCAGCACTTGTATCAGATTTAGAGAGAGTTAGATTTCTCACTCGCGAGTGCTGATGTGTCACTCGAGCATATGAAACCTTACTTGAGCATACTTGTGCTTCTCTGACCTTTATGACTCTCGGCCAAGCACTCGCAGTCTCTCACTCGCTAATGCTCGAGTACAAGGCAGCTTCATACTCGAGTATTGATCTTACTGCTCGAGTACACCAAGGAAGAATGACAGGACTTGCTCTCAGCCAAGCACTCGCAGTCTTTCTCTTGCATGTGCTCGAGTGAGAAATACTCTTCTACTCTAGTGCTATCTCCAGTGCTCGAGTGAATTAGTAAAAATGACAGTAGCATGCTCTCGGGCAAACACTTTCTGGCTATCACTCGCACCTGCTCGAGCATAAAAGAGTTCTATGCTCGAGTGTTTGATTCATGCTTGAGTACACCAGTTAATTTTGACAGCAAGCACCACAGAACTTTGCTATATGCATTTGGTCACTTTGTAAACATTCCTTAAACTTATAAAACTATGATTTGCACACAATTGTCTTTTGTTATCATCAAAACTTGGGATCTAACATTTCTCTCCTGCTTACCTATGCAAGTTTTAAGAGCAACAATGCTCTCTCTTGCTTACACCCCTGTAAGTCTTACAAACAGCAATGTCCTATATTGTTGTAAGTCTCATGAGCAGAAAGTCTTAGCAGGAATTTAATCTACTGCTTTCCTCGTAAATAAATAACCTTCTCAAGGTCCTTTTACCTTGAGATTAAATCAAAAATACAATATGAATATGTTTATAGACTCTCTTATAAAGTGGATATGATAATCACTAAAGTATAATATGAATACAGGGAGAAATATGAAATCAGAGACTCGTGAAGATTTTTAGTTTATGCTTTCGTGCTATGTGTTCTTATCACGTCTGCCTCTAATGCTCTGTATATGTTTGAGTTTCCAGATAAGTTTTTATGGTGGGTCAACTGCATGTGGTAGTAGGTGTCTAATATTCGGTGTGTAATAATTATTTCACTGCAATTGACTTTCTCATTTGAAGCTATAATCTGAAAGTTCAATCTCCTATTCCATGCCTGAAATATATGTTAGATAATGTTTTGGTGCAATAACAAGTGCTAACATAATGAATAAATAACTTTTAACCATATTTAGATGGTTCGTTGTAACTCTATAATGCATGTTGATTATATGACTGATGAACTCGAGTTCTTGCTTCAACTCGAGTCCACACTCGAGTTTCACCTTTAGTGCATATATACAGAGATTACTTTCAACACTTTCAAGAGACTCTCAAGAGTGTTTGGGAAATTTTTGGACAACACTTGAGTTCTTATGCATAACTCGAGTTCCCTTATCAAGTTCCATATTTCAACTCTCTGCATTTACGAGTGAACTTGAAAGCTCTTAAGATACAACTCGAGTTCTTCTTACCAACTCAAATAATAAGCTATTTGCATTATTCCAGTTTCTCTTGTGCCAAGAACTTGCAAGAGTGTAGTTGCACTTGCAAGAGTTTTTAGTCATAACTCAGGTTCTATTTCATAACATGAGTTCTCAGACTAGTCAACATCACTTCAATTTATTCCTGTCAGAAAGTTACAAAAGTTAACTTGAAGTGCTATAGTACCAAACTCGAGTTTTCAAGTGCATCCAGATTGTTGAAGTTTTTGGTTTGATTTAAGAATGGAAGTTGCAAGAGTTGACTGGAAGTGTTACACAGAGAACTCAAGTTCTTTATTACAACTTTAGTGCATCAGAGTGTTTCAGCTTTAGTTTTGCCTATGGACAACACTTGCAAGAGTTCACTTGCAAGACTTAAGTGCATTGTGACCAAAACTTGATTGATGTATCAAAACTCGAGTTCTTCATGTAACTTCATTTTCTGATTTAACCTTTGGATGACACTTGCAAGAGTGAGAAAGACAAACTAGAGTGCTTAACTGCCATAACTCGAGTTTCTCCACAAATTTCAGTCTAGCTTCTATAAAACACTTTCTGGAGAAAACTTGGTCAACTCAAGTTCCTTAGCCTACAGAACTTGAGTTATTCACTGAAACTCAAGTGCATCAGATATTCTGCAATAACTTTTTCTCAACTTGTAAAATTCTTTTAGTAACAACTTTGATTCAATCTGACTTTGTTATTTTCTTACAAAACAACATGTTATCATTAAAAAATAGATTCTAACATGAAAAAGTCCAAAACTAGCTAGGCAGACGAAGTGAAAAATGGAGAGTACGTATTGTAGGATGGAGAATGCAAACTGTAAAAGAGAAATCATACCTAGAAATAAAGGGAATAAAGCATGTAAAGGAATGTGTAACACTCTAATTCTAAACCAAATTTAAACTATTGTTTAAGAACACTACCATGGTAATAAAGAATCAAAACTCAACCACTAAAGATTACCATGGTAGAAAGTTTGTAAACCAATTAGAAAATATTTATCAAACCATCTAACATTACCATTGCAGAAAAGAAAAGGAACAACATATAAATGTCTACCATGGTTATTTAGAAAACAATAACTATTTTTAAAGCTTTAAAAACTTTATCATAGTAGAAAATAATATTCTATGATAGAATAGTTTTAATAACAATTTGAAAGCTAATTTAAGCAATTTAATAAACCATTTCCAAAATACAGCGGAAGTAAGTATTAAAGACCCTTGACAAACAACTGGACCTCAGACATTTCAAGCCCAACTGACAATAGTCATTCTGCAAGCCTAGACATTAACTTATTTAATCCCTTACTCCAGATCCATTACCATAAAGTCAAAGCAGTAGGGACTTTACCCAATAACAACAATACATATTTATCAAATATTTCAAACAAACATTAGAACCAATGGCTTCCAAAACCATAGTTCATGATATTTGAGTTATATAGAATTATCAAATCATAATCAAATTGTTCATGGATTATGGCATTACATGTAACACCCATTCCTTATCCCCTTTAATTATGCATCAGAAGCGATATCTTTATTATTATGGCTTAGGAGAATTAAAAAATAAAGCTCCGAGCCAAAACCCTTCACAATTATTCTTAGGGCACTATTTATTCAATAAAACCATATTTACAAGATAAATTAACTTTATTCACAAGGTTACTATTCACTTTAACTTTTCAATTCTACGATTCATTATTATCAAGGTTTTTCTCAGCTTATCAATTCCTCATATTACTTAACTAATGGGCTTATACTGTGCGATTACCTATTCCTTTTTCACTCCTATAAAACAATTCATCCATCATGGATATTATATATTTAATCACTTCTAACGTTATTTTACACATGACGATTACCGTGTAATAATCTTCAATTCTTCCTTGCAACTTCTTCACTTGGCATATCGTCTTGTACTCCTTTTCAGTGCTCATATGCCTATATGGTTGGTTGAGGGAGGGTGAGATTTGGGGGAATCTCAATAGCAAACAATACCACTTAGCATTCAAGATAAATGGTTAATATATGGCATTCTTGCCTTACATAAATTTATACCAACACAATGACATATTTGCACGCTCAATGTATCATACATCATATTCATGGCCATAGCATATATAGAAACAGAGTTTCAATTAGTCATATATGCATCACATAATCAAGTAAAGCAATTACTCACATCAATACATAAGCATAAATATCAAGTACATGTAAGTAGGGTAAGTCCACTACCTTTTGTCTTCGAGTCCCCTTCTATACCTTTTCTTTTAACCACTGAAGTTGCTTCCATTATCTCTTCTTTGTCATCTCATGGCCCTAAATAAATGGTCATATTAGTATAGCCATGACAAATAAATGTTCAATAGGCTACATGGGCCTTCAATAACTTTAAGAGCCTAATCCTAACCCTTAGAGTTCCTAATCATTACATTTGTGCCATTAAGTCTTAAATTCATATAAGACATAAAGCTGGTAGATTTTTCACTATACTTTGAAAAATCATAACTAATTCTAGAAAACTCCAATTAGGTTGGTTAAAAGAGTCAAAGTAATCCTTATTAAGTCTAATTTAAGGGAAAAATAGTCATCACTGCTAGTTACATGAACACATTTCCATACTTATTAATTATTTACTTTTATCACAACATTATGCCCAGAATTAATGCCTAACTTTCAATAATAATAACTTTTTTGTATTTATCCAATTAGTACAGATTACTATCAAATTAAAGCTTATTGGTTCTACTTTATTTATGAAAACTCCATGGATATTAGAATTCATTTGGGGAAAGAAAAACATGTCACCATCAGTCTGCCACAAAAGAACTTCTAGGTTTAATGCCTAATTTTCAAAAATCATAATTAATTCTAGAAAAATCCAAATAGACTTATTCTAAGTAAATTGTAAACCTCTTTAAGTTTACTTTCAATGGAAAATATCTTTTTCTAGAAAATACAACCACACAATTTTCAGAAATTTGTCAAACCTTAACTGTTCCATAATTGATTCCAGAAAGAGGGTCCAACTTTGAAATATCAAAACTTTAAATCCACTAGTCTAAAAATCGCATTCTACCTATAAAAATGAAGATCAAGATGTATACTTTCATTGTGGAAAGTTTCATAGCATTTAGACCAGTTTTGACTAAACAAAAACACGCCACAAATAGACTGCCTCACAGAACTCAAATATTACAACACTTAAACTATTCTATATTATCATAAAATACTATATATCATCATATATTCATCATTAAAACATTATTAGACCTTAAAAGCCCAGATCGGATGAAATATATAGTAGCCTAAAGGTCCAAGAAAACTTATTATAACCCTAAGCTAATAGGTTCAAAATGAAGCTTAGCCTTACCTCTTTGCGTCACTATTGCCGATTCACAATTCTGACAATACTCCGGCCTGTTAGACGGCACCAAATACCTTTGACCAAGAATCTAAACTAATAGAAATGGGGATCTCATCGAGAGGAACAACATTCATGAAGGCTTCATCAGCCAAAAACAATGATTTGTTGTGGAAATCGGCTTTGGAACTTGAGAACTTTCACTATTCGCACACGTTTTCTCTTCTTTCTATTTTCTCTTTATTTTCTCCATATTTTTTCTACCCTTGGCTAAAATATTAAAGAAAAATGGAGGGTTGGGATTAAATCACATATATGATCTCCTCAAAGCTTGCCATGTGTCAAAGTAAGAGAGCTCAAGATTTGCCAAGTGTCATCCTAAGAACTTGTCTTCTTTTTCTTTCTTTTAGGTGGTGTCACTTTAGTCAGTGAAAGGAGAGGACTTACAATTTCCCCGGACTCCCTTGCTCGGTGTTTAGGAAGTCAAGTACATGACTAGGGCAGGCACTAATGGATTCCCTGAACTCAAGTGCTAGGTGGCCAGTCCCAGCAATGCTAACACAAAAGACAAAAATAAGGGTCATCATGAGGGACGCTTGTCATCTTCTCATTCATCCAACACAAAAGTGCTCTTGTACTTTGTCATGATGAGGGGACCCTTTTCAATTTCTTATGGTGCAAAAAGAAAAGTTTTGTCATCATTAACTATCATGACTTACTTTATTAAATCTACTTTAATAAAGCTATTTTATCAACGTCTACTTGGGTTTCACTCGAGACTTACACTAGATTGCGTCATGTGTATCGGAACCCACAAAGTGATGCTAGGTTAGAGTATGTATGTAGGCCTTACATGGTGCAACATATCAGTGTCTTTTCTAAAAATGTAGGGTATACATGTATGCCTTAAAAATGCCATGTGTATACCTACACCAGCATATTTCGCTTGACCAATCAATCCTATACCTATGACATATAGTTCTAAAATAAACTAAGTGGAAACTTAATGAGAGCCTATAACTAGATTCACCTTTTACAACTTCCCTACATCCCTATTCAGATCTTACCTCAAACTATATATATATATATTTCAACCATGAGATCCAAATATCTCAGTAACCATTGGTTATTCAGAACCATACAAGCAAACTAAGATCGAGAACATATAGTTCTAAAATCATGTTCAACTCACAATAATTTATATGTACTTTTCCTTTATATTAAGCCTTTCAAAAAGGTTCCAAAACAATTGAACATCATAATTCATTTTCCAAATACCATTCACAAGAAATTTCACAAAAGCATGTCTCAACCTTTTTACAAAAATAATTATCCAAATTTTTATCATATTCAAATCATAAATCACATATATAACATGCCAAGAAAATAATTGTTGCACAAATCATCCATTTTACCCTTGACCACCCTTATAACCCCTGACTAGAGCCATAGCTAACAAATTATTTAGCCATTTAATTTGATTACACATGATTCCAAACCATAAAGGGTCACCCGGCCAAAGTCCCTACCTTGTCATGATTAGACTATGGCTCCCCTCTTTTTGATGAAACCAAGGAGATGTCACTGTCCACTGAACCTGCTATAATTTTCGGTAAAAGTAAAAACATTGGAGATGGGGCCCTGAGAATCGCAACTTACTATGGACGAAGTAAAGCACACCACGTTGTATTTACTTACACAAAAATCTCCCAACACAACTCCACAACCATCCACTTGCATTAAAGACAATCAATCAAAATAATTGCATGTATATTCAAGCTCCAAATCATGAGTATGGTTCTAAACAATATTTATCAAGAAAATACATCATCTCAATAATCATTAAAATAAAAATACTATTTTTACTCAAGGAACCATAACAAACATATTCATCTTCCAAAACATATAACATTATTTCTAAATCAATTATTACAAATGATACTTCTATTGTAACACACAATGCATGTTTAAACAATTTCCAAAGTACATATCCTTGAGTTTTAATACACACAAGCATGCTTCAATAGTTTTCAAGTATAATATAGTTTCTATCAAATATACAATTCCAAATCAAGCCCTCTATAGACATAACAAATCCTAAAACTGTTTAATATATATATAGTTGACAAGAATATAAAAGAATAACCAATGTTACCTCTACTCCAAGCTTATTTTTACCAATAGTTGAACGCTTCCAATTTGCCAACACCAAATAATATAACTGCAATCTAGACTATTATTATACAATTCCTCATCAATCAAATTGCCAAAACAAATAATCAATTTAATTATATAGACTTAAAGTCTCTAACTCTACCTTTAATTTCCAAATATAGCTTTTAATGGCTAAATCTCCAATCCAATATCAAATCATATGTTTTCCAAATCCTAATATCTCATTTGAACTAATAATTTAACCCATAATTACTCAAGTAGAACAAAATCCTCAATTTCGCCAAGTTAGGGTCCCAACCAAAATGCCCATTTTTATTTTACTAGCTTTAACAACATTCTAAATTGATTAAACATCAATTTGAACTCGAATAAAAATAACTGAACCATCAAACTCAAGTTTAATCAGTAAAATTACCATATAAGCTCTTACTCTAATATTCAAATCCTAACTCTAAACCTCTCAAATAATACAATATAAACATTCTAAGCTAATTAAATGTAAATATTTACTCACCTATATATTTCTATGGTCCCAATTTGTCTAAACTCAACACTTGCTTCAAAGCTTAACCTTCAAACATGTCCTGCTTCCTTTGAAATTTATATTTTTAGATAGCTCTAGATGGATAGAAATATATTAATGAAAAAAGTGTTGAGGTTGGAAGAATTTTTAAGGACAAAATAGAGCTCAAAACTATCTAAAAGCTCCGTTAATGAAGATGCGGCTCCTGAACGCCCAAGTAGACGAAGAAGGCTTACCGAGGAATTAAAGATGTGTGGGTATGGGTATAAATTAAAGGGTGTAGGCCCCACATCTTTATTTTATTATTATATTCCTTTTGTATTCTTTTTCCTTAATTGTATTATATAAATATATATATAATATTTTCTTATATTTTTTTTCTTTTCAGATATCTTGTAATACCCCTAATTTTGATATTTGAGGCTAGAGAATAAGCTTGAATAAGTGGACTGCTAAGCCCCAGTTTGGCAGAAGCCCAAATTATTCCCTAATGGTTCTTATATCTTTAGGGTATTAAAGAAAGTAAAATGGTAAATTTTAGAGAAAGTAATTATGTTTTTGGTGAAATCGCTTATGAGGTAGTGACATTATCATATGATTTTGTATGAACAAATTATGATATTTTATAGGATGAAAGTAGACATCCTGAGCTTTAATATGATAGGTCATATGACTCAATTAGACCTATATATAAAAAGTTATGAATTTTTGAAATCAGCACCGAAAGCCTGTGAAATTTCTGAAATAGTATGCAAAGTTTGAAATTCTGGGAATTTTGTGATCCCATCTCGCAAAATTCTATATTTTTTCTTGAAACTAGACTCAATAAGGGTTCTATAGGCTTTGGAATCACTCTAATTAGATTTTTCTAGAGTTAGTTATGATTTTATAAAATTTGGGCAAAAATCTGTTAGAATTTCTGAAAAATCCAAAAATGGGAATTATGATATAAGCAATTAAGAAGATGACATCAGCATGGACTATTAAACATTTCATCTTCTTCAGCCTCATTTGGATGTCCAGCAGGTCTAAAAATGGAGAGAGAACATGTGGTTTCTTAGAGAGAGAAAGGAGAAGAAATCTCACGAGGTAAGCCGATTTCCCCGTCGATTTAGCTCCTAATCAATATAACTCTACTCCTAAGCTCCTCTTCAATGTTATTTAAGGTGTTAAAAGCTTGAATTTCAGTGGTAAGAAGGGTTAGGGTTCAGCTATAAAAGGAAAAAGCCAAAAGGAGCTTGAAGTAATTTCCAAACCTTTGTATCTTGACTATTCTAGCTGATATGGACAATTTGATCGGTGAAAGTTTGCCGGATTGTCCTTGGTTTTAAATTTTGGAAATGTATATGCCTAGGTGTTATGCTGCCCAAATTGGGTCTTAATGGCAGTTGTAACCTAATGGAATGGATAATAAAGTGATTAAGAGTATAAAGAAACGCGTTTACGGAGTCGAAATTGAAAAACCCCAATTTTTCTTGGAGAACCTGAGGACTTTGGCCAGGGCTGTTAGTGGGCCTTAGAGTTTAATTTTCAATAATTTGATGGTTCCATTGAGTTCAGGAACAAAAATTAGGGGGGGTTACAGTTGGTCATTATTTCAAAAAAGGTGAAAAAGCATAATTACAAAAATGCCCCTAAAACCCTTAAAGTGGGGCTGCTAAGGGTAATGTTGTAATTTGACATTGAATTTGATAATTTTGAGTTTGAAAATGGATTCCTTAGGCGAAAATATGTTAGAATATCCTATGTCAAAATTTCAAAAAAAACACAGTCGAACCGGGTACAATTGGGCCGTGCCGGGCCGGGTCCCGAGGGCATTTTAGTAAATTTTCATAATAGGCTCATATAAACCCCAGAAACACTATGGAAGTGTCTAAATTGTATATTTGGAATTATAGGACCAAGTTGTGAGCCTAGTCGTTGGCACATTTTACGAGGCACACTAACAGGTGGTCTTTAAGATAGTACTCTCCAACCTTTGAAGCATGTGTCTAGGCTTCTAATAGCCATCTAAAGAGTCTAAGTGATAACCAACTTTAAGTGTTCTAAAGGTGATAATTTGGAATAGATAATAACCTATCATCCTTAACTTTGGTTTATAAGGTTCGACATTTGTCCTAATCGCAAGCATCCTATGTCGGCGCACGTCACGAAAGAACAAGGTAGTGACTCTTCCCTTATACTATGTGTAAATGTGTAATATGTATGTATGTCATTATTTTGTTATGGCGGATGGAGCAATGTGGAAGCCGAAAGGCTATATGTAAGCCATAAGGCAATATGGAAGCCAAAAGGCTAATTGTGAGCTACAAGGCTATGTGTATGCACCACCACGCCAATAGTCCTTGAGTCACTAACAATGATTCAAGTAAGGACTGTGAGCCTTCCCAGCGGTAAAAGGGGATAAGGGTGGGGTGTAATTTATATTTGTGCTGCTATGTGATAATTTACTTACATGCTATGTGATTACATATTGTTTGAGTAATTTGTTACTAGTGGGATTCTTTTGAATCTCATTCTTTCCATTAATTAACATTCCAGACAGGGCAAATGGCTCCAAGGAGAAGAAAACGACTAAGAGCGGTTAGGACTTTGTAGGGATGTTATTTTGGATTGTTGGTTATCTCTTTTGGAAGGGATTACACTAAATTGTTTTTGGGATGTAAAATTATGTTTGATTTTTATCATGTAATCCCCTAGTTGGAACTTATAACCCTTAGTTTATACATGTATGAAACCTGGGAGTTGCCGAGAATTTGGCTATGCACTCTGATACGCATAAATGTGATTTAACTGTACATGTAATTATATTCGATATTTGAACTTGAGACAAGGATAGGGATGAAGTTTTGAAAATATTTGTGAAAACCCTACCATAGGGTAAGAGTTTAAAATGAGTTTTAAATTATCCGACGGTCTCCAAACCATTTAATTACACACTCTCGAATTATAATTACTATTTTAAGCCAGGGGGTTACATATCTTATCTTTTCTTTTCTTTTATCTTTTATAAAATAGATAAAATTTTTAATATCCTCAAACTCAGTTTGACATCACTAAATCTCTAAATCCTCCTCTTAGACAAACCATCAGTTACCAAGATTCTCCAAAAATCCATAATTAAGCTCTATTTGTGTATTTCATTCTAAAAACATTTTTTATTATATATCTAAATAGTAATTATAATTTTGTTAAATTCAACTCATGCTTAACAAATATATACTACTTCAATTTTCAATCACATTCAATTGTTCCACTATTCTCTTAAATTTATACTTCTAAATCTTCTTTAAACCTCCAATTACTTAATAAATCACATCATAATAGTACTTAATTATTATAAAAATATTGGGTTGTTATAGAATGTGACCTAGCTAGGGCTCTAAAATCAAAAAGTGAGTTAGAGTAAGAGAAATAACTCATACAATTGTCCTCAGATGTCCAACGAAAGCTTTGGAGGTTGTGGTTCGACTAAAAATGACTGTCAATGACCAAAGAAAGTCAATCAAAGTTGTGGGGTTTTGATGTTAGTAGCAAATTATAGGGTCTGATTGATATTGAAAATTTGAGGTTTCTAGTTAATGATTTTGCTATTTATTAGACGAGTAGGGTTTGCCACTACTAGAAAAGTTGGCTTTAAGACTGCCATATCTAGGCCTCTATTGGCGGAGACAGTTAAAAATCTATAACTGGTGGCATTTTTGTAAATATCGTTTCAACTTTAGACCGTTCGCACATTAGTGCAATCTAAATAGTATTTTGTACACCAATTATAATTATGTACAACATCGATATTAAAATAATTAGGCCGATATTCTTGAACTTGGTGTAAAAAGTAATTTCTAAACCGATTGTATTTTCATTCGCTCTAATTAATTATGATTTAGAATGGCTTATACATTTAACTGGTGTAAAAATATCTGCATACTAATATTTACTTTTGTGCTTGAGACTTGAAAAATTACCAGTTCATTGCATTTCTCTGTATGGCCTTCCTAGCCTTCAATATTACTTATCATTGAGTGCCATTTCAATTAATTGCACTCCCATTCAAAATCTAAACTTCTACTTTAATCCCTAAACTTTCTCCTTCATTTTCTATTTCATGACCTACATATTTTCTCAATTTCATTTTAACATAAGCTCGAGAAGAGCAACCCCTTTCCAATTTCATTTTCACAATTTCCTAACATAAATATCTTCGGTGTAGTCTTATTCATGTTTCCATGTATTTTGCTACAGTTTTTTAGGGTTAACTTCTCTGTGTGTGAATCATTTTTTAGATTTATACAAACTCACATTTTGTTTAAACCTAATCATATGATGTCAAATATAGACCGTAGTTAGATAAACTATAAACAAACAAGTCTTGAGTATTATAACGGGATTAGGGAATTTTTTGGAATTTACTAAAAGAAATCTTCGCATGTTGATGTTCAGGAGGTTTTTTTGCCCTTGTTCTAAATGTTTGAATGACATGCGATTGATTCCCATAGAAATATATGGCTACTTAATTTGAGAGGGTTTTATGAACAGTTTTACAATATAGGTAAGGCATAGTGAAGAAGTGGAAAGAACTACTGAATCTTACCTATGGGAAGAGGCATTGCATCATGACTATGGTTCTATGGATAGTAGTGATAGGATGGCGGACATGATCCATCATGTTAAAGTAGGTGCCTTCAAGCAGGCAAGTACGTATGGTGATTTATGCAGTAATGCTCAGAAGCCCTTATGCCCAGGCTATGAAAAATAGTAATTGTTTAAGACTTTGGTGATATTGGTGGCTTGAAGGCACGACACAAGTGGAGCAATGTCAGAGTTTTAAAGCAACTTGTGGCTTTAGAGGACATATTCCCTAATGGAAATTCTCTACTAGAGTACTATTATGATGCAAAGAAAATTTTATGTCCCCTTGGCATTAAGTATGAAAAGATTCATGCATGCCCTAATGAATGCATAATGTATAGAAAAGATTATGAAGGGCTTGTAAAGTTTCCAAAGTGTCATATGGTAAGGTAAAAATCAAAGAAATCTCCAACGAAGGTGTTGTGGTACCTACCGGTTGTACCAATATTGAATCCAATTTTTGCTAATGAAGAAGATGGAAAGAGTTTGTTATGGCATGCAAATGAGAGGATTTTAGATGGAAAAATTAGACACTCAGTAGATGACATGTGTTAGATCCCAAGTTTTGATGATAACAAAAGTCAATTGTGTACAAATCATGTTTTTATAAGTTTAAGAAATGCTTACAAAGTTACCAAATGCATATAACAATGTTCTATGGTGCTTGCTATCAAAATAAACTGGTGTACTCGAGCATAAGTCTAGCACTCGAGCATGGAACCATTCTATGCTCGAGCAGGTGCGAGTGATAGCCAGAAAATGTTTGCTCGAGAAGCATGCTACTGTCATTTTTACTGATTCACTCGAGCACTGGAGACAGCACTCAAGCAGAGGAGCCTTTCTCACTCGAGCACATGAGAGTAAGAGTCTGCGAGTGCTTGGCTGAGAGCAAGTTTTGACATTCTCCCTTGATGCACTCGAGCAGAGAAATCAATGCTCGAGCATGAGTGTCTTGTACTCGAGCACTAGCGAGTGAAGGTATGCGAGTGCTTGGCCGAGAGTCATGAAGATCATAAAAGCACAAGTATGCTCGAGCATAGCTTCATATGCTCAAGTGACACATCAGTACTTACGAGTGAAAAATCTATCCCTCTCAAATACTGATACGAGTATTGATATTAAGGGAATCTTACTTGAGAATATTCTTCTCACTCGAGTAGGAGTATGTGTGCTCGAGTGAGGGCCCACTTCATCTGCGAGGGCAAAATCTCACTCTTGCTAAAATGATATGTGAGTGTTGGCCAGAGAAGAAACTCCCTGTGGAAAATGCAAGGCCACTCGAGCAGAAGGAGTTATGCTCGAGTGAGGCCCCACATTACTCACAAGTGAGAATTTTGCCTCTCTGAAATCCTATACAAGCACACACTGAAAACTGAAGATCAAGGAGTAAAATTGTGATATCACTCGAGTGAGCCCATCCATGCTCGAGTGATGCTCTGCCAGATCACCAAATACACCAAGTCTCACAACGTTCAATCTGAATATGGTTTAATGTTATTTATTCATCTCATCATTACTTATTATCATTGTTTAACATTATTTTGAATGTATTATAAGTGTGATACAGGAGGATAAATGTTTGAAATATACTGAGACGAAGAAAGTCAAACAATGGCAGACAACATCATTACAAGCACGCATGTACCTACCACATTCAGAATATTCAAACATGTGCGTGTCATTCCACAGTTGCAAGCTCCGCTCCTCAACGATGATTACTCAAACGAGCAAAAACTGAACATCTATAAATACAAAGATTCAGAGATCGTCAAGATTAACGAAGCACAAGAATTCACAAGCATATACACGAGTCTCTACTATTCATAATTTTCTCTGTATACACTTTGATCTTCAGTGTTCATTTATTTGCTCTGTAAGAGAGTTTTCATACAATTCAAATTCTATTTGATCTCAAGGTATTGGGACCTTGAGAGGGTAGATTTCCTTACGAAAGAAGCAGTTAAGAGAATTCCTTGTTAAACCTTCCACTCATAAGAATTATAAGATACAAGAAGAAGAGAACGTTGCTGCTTGTAAGACTTATAGTGGTGTAAGTAGGAGAGAACGTTGCTGCTCATAAGTTTTGTATACATAAGCAAGTGGGAAAGGTCATTGGTTATTTTTCTGCATGTAAGACTTGTCGTAAGGGGGAGAGAAATTTCTTAGTGAGAAAATATTTCTTCTCGTAGTCCTTTCAAGGACAATTGTTGTTTTGTGACGTTCTGAGAGCCCATTGAATCTTGGAGGTATAGTGAAAATCTCAGTAGGTCTTGATCTCTGAGGACTGGACGTAGGCCTGGTTGTTAGGCCGAACCAGTATAACTATCTGTGTTCTAATCTTCTTAACTCTACTCTATCTACTCTATTTTTCATATCTCCACATCAAGCGAAAAATTTATAACATCACCTAATTCACCCCCCTCTTGGGTGAAGCTTGCCTCTTTCAACATGCAGTAGAAGAAAATTGAAAAACTATTTCCTCAGTTTTCCCAAGAGCTAAGGAATATAGGCTTGCACTTAATACGGATGGCATGAAACTTTACAAGAGGCTAAGATGCGTACATAGTTTATAGCCTATTTTGTTGATGATTTACAACCTTTTTTCCTTGCCATGCATGAACGCAAGTGCATACTATTGTCTATATTGATTTTAGACTGAAACAACTAGGGAATGACAGTGATGTCTACCTAAGGCCTTTGATTGAAGACTTGAAAGAACTGTGGGAGGAATATGTAGATGTTTATGACACTAATCGAAATAAGGTTTTCAAGCTTAAATCTTTGATATTTGGCACTATTAATGACTTCCCTACATACAAAACCTGCTAGGCTATAGCTTTAACGACCATAAAGCATGCCTATTTTGTGAGGAAGGGACATGCTATCATAAGCTTCACCATAGTAGGATGTTGGTGTACCTTGGGCATAAGAGATTCCTTAGCTCAGGCTACTCATATCGCACATTGAAGAAAAATTCCTTTGGATGCCAAGAACTTGCTAATGCCCTAGTACCATTGACTATAGATGAGGTGTATGAAAATGTGAAAAAAATCAACACGTTCTCTAGTAAAAATACAAAAAAGTAAGGGTACTGTGAAGATAATATGGAAAAAGAGGTTTATCTTTTTTAACCTCCCATATTGGTGCAAGCTTGATGTAAGGCATTATATTGATGTCCTGCATGTGGAGAAATGTGTGTAACAATATTATTAGAACACTTTTGAATATACAGGGTAGTGCTAAGGACGGGGTAAAGACAAGACTAAATTTACAAGATATGGGAATATGGCAGAATCTCTACCCTGTAGTAGATTCTAAACGAACTTATTTCTAAACGAACTTATTGTTCTATAGCTCCTCATACTTTATCAAAGGAAGAGAAGATAAGCATATGCTAGTGTTTGTATGGCATTAAAGTACCCTATGGTTATTGCACGAATATTAAGAAGCTTGTTTCATTGAAAGACTTGAAGCTAGTATGACTAAAGTCTCATAACTACCATGTTCTAATGCAACAAATTCTCCCAGTAGCCATTTGAGGCATTCATGAGGATGAGTTGAGACATATAGTGACTAGACTTTGCTTCTTTTCCAATGTTGTATGCAGCAAGGTCCTTAAGCCTTAAAAATTGGATCAAATGAAACTTGAGGGATATATGATCTTATACAAAATTGTGAAGCTATTTCTTCTTACATTTTTTGATATCATAGTTTAATTGATTGTTTATCTAGTAAGAGAGATAAAGTTTTATAGTCCCCTTTTATTTACATTGGAGGTACCCAATTAAAAGAACAACGAAAATCATAAAAGGGTATGTGAAGATCGCCAAACTCATTAGAAGCATCTTTAGTTCAGAAATATGTTTGAGAAGAAGCTATAGAATTCAGTCTGCAGTATAATTTTCAAAATTTTGGGGCTAGAAGTTTGAGAATAAGCCTAAATCAAGTAGGCTACTAAGCTCAATTTGGCAAGAGTCCCAAGAATGTTTGAAGAAAGAATGATTTTCAGGGGACTATGTGATTCAGCCTTCTGGATAGAAAATGTTTCTTTGGATTATATAAGGGCTCAGTACGTGAAAGTAATTGGATAAAATATACTGGTGTAAGTGTATTCTAGCACACTTGGTGCCATTTGGTTGCAACATAAGTGCATGTATGACGCCATATGTGTCCCATATGTATAAAGAAGCTTTAATTTGGTGTAATGATAAGTTGCCTTACATGTAGTAGTCAGATGAAATTTATTGGTGCCTGTGTACACTTGGCAACATCTTAAGGCCTGTACAGACAATTGGCATGTCTTGGTAGTTCCATGAGCTATGTGGCACCATTGAGACACCCATAAGTATAAGTGGCTCATATTAAGCTACATGTTCATAAAGTAGCTTTAATAAAGTACCTTTTTGTAAAGTAACTTTACTTAAAGTAGCTTTTTGATAAAGTAGCTTTTGAATTGGATGACCCATAGGATGCTGCCTAACAATTCTTTTAGGTTGGTTTAATGACAAGGCACCAGCTAGCTCTCTTATGAAACATATGACCAATTAGTCGGATGAAATATTCTGGTATAGGTATGCACATAGCACTTTTATGGTAGGCATAGACACCCTACATTTTTTGAAGGGACACAGGCATACATGATGCCATTTCATGCCATACGTAAACACATGGCATGTTACTGAGAAACATAGGGTTGGGTGTCATATTCAGGGGTACACTAATATATAGGGATACACCGGCGTACATATGGTGCAATATGTAATATCCCAAAATGTACTCAAGGGCTAAATATACAGAATAGATGGTGGGATTAATGACAGAATTACCTCTAGAAATTTTGTTACGACTTTAGTCAATTTTCACATGCAAACAATTGGCAATTGAATATTATATTGCAAGTGGATATTTTATAAGATCATCATCTCCTTCAAAGGGCCATGACTTACGTAAGATATAAGGAGACAATATTGGTTATTAATATATGACATGTGAAGGCAATTTGACCAAGTTGTAAAAGGTGGTGACTAAGTCAACAATTTCAACTAAAGAAGTAATATTTGAAGAGTTGGAATTATGATTGATTCAAGAAGCTCTTTTGGCTATTCCAAGGGCTACAATTTGTATGGCATGAGGAGGAAAAGAAAATATGTTGAATTGGTCAAATATTGCAACTAAAGTAATGTATTTGAAGAGGCAAAAGTTATGATAAATAAAGGAGTATTTGTTTTTGCTCTTTAAGAGCTATTTTCGGTGACAATAAAGAGAGAAAGAGAAGCACATGAAAGACCAATTAAGGAGATGAAAACTTGGTCAACAATTGTAGGCCAAGCATAAGATGATATCTTGTATACAAAGGGGAAAACATTTCGGTCAAAAAGGGAGGAGGAAGGAAAGAGAAAACTTAAAGTAATTTTCACCACATCTTTTATCTACTTTTGCACCATATTTTCGTTTGGACTTTGAGAGATAAGAGGGGCCAAAAATCTGATCATTAAGTCACATATTTCCTCCCTCCTCAAGTCGGTTACAGCAGCAAAAAACGTGGAGGAAGAAAAGCAAGGTTTTAAGGTGAACTTAATCTTGATTTTTCACCTTCTTAACCTCATCTATGGCTCAAGTGACCTTCATGAAACTTGTTCCTCTCTTCCTTAGCTTCATTTCTATGGTTTTTGTTTTTGAAGAGGAGGAGTTTTCAGCCACCTTGCAAGAACAAAAGTTGAGGAATCAAGAAAAGAACACAAGAAGAAGCAAGAGGTGAGTAAGAGCATTATGTTGATGTATATGATGCTTTAATTGGCTGAGTTGTGGTGGGCTATTGTGACAGCCCTAATTTCGTTTTTTTAGGGTATATTAGGGATCATGAAGCTTTCATCCTATATATGTGCTTATATGTTGGTTTGGAGGCAAATGAGCTAAGCTTAGTGATTAGATAGTGAAGTGGTTGTTTGTTGTGAAATACCCTAAAATTCTGCCAAAACAGGACGTGGGGAATGAGTGTGAATTTGTTCATTTTGATGTTACCATTATGTTCTACACGAAAAATTATGTGGGAATAGGTTTGGTTGTTGATTTTGAAGCCATTGGACACATTGGTTGAAAATTGGAAAAAACTGTCAAGTGTAACTTTGTGCAGGGCAGTCAGTTTGTAGGGACATTTTGAATGGGCAATTGTTGTCTAAAAATTCTGAAACTTTCCAGTCTTAAATTTCACATTTCAAGCTTCAAAATGGACATATGATTTGTGTCATTTCGGTTTTTGAGCTGGGAGTCCTAGTTACCCAAAGTTTGATGTCGAAACTGGACCTAATTCTGGAGCAGTGTGGAATGCTGTGTAATTCTGGAATTGTGTGGTGATTTCTGGTAGTGATTCATATTTTTCCTATGAAGAGTACTTCAAGAGCTTTCAATAGGCTTTGGGATCACCTCATTTTGATTTTTCTAGAATTAGTTATGATTTTTCAAAGATGTTGGAAAATTCTGGCAGATTGGTCACCAATGCGAAAATTGAAGATTTTATGGCATAATGTAATATTGTGGAACCTTGAGGTTAGAAATTAGCCTTTTAGGTTAATTGACCACTTTAGCTCCTTAGTTGACTTGATTAATTGACCATAGTGATAATCAACTTAAGTATTATAGAGATAAAATTTGGGAAAGAGATTGACGGGTTGTCCCTAACTTGGTTTACAGGATTTGATATTTGCCGTCCTCGTGAGCCCGCTGTGCCAAGAAATGTCAGGAAAGGATCAGGTAGTGACTCTCTCTCTTATACTATGTGTAATGCTCTGTATGTGTGTGTTATCACTGTTCTGTGATGAATCTTTGATGCCGCTGCGGTTATAGCTGGTGATAGCTGTCGTTTACAGCGCAAGCTGTCGTTATTGTGATTACAGCGTAAGCTGTAGTGATGTTGATTACAGCAGGAGCTTCCGTATTGTGTATACAGCCGTGAGTGCTGTCGTTTGTGGTAAAAACCATGTATCTTTGAGATTGTTGCTGTTTGTGATTTATGTACATGCTTTGTGTTTATGCATTGTGTGAGTGGTTTGTTACTACTGAGATTCTCTCAAATCTCATTCTTTCCTATGACTAACATTTCAGACAGGGCGTATGGCTCAAAGGAGAAGCGGCCAACCCGTAGCAATTAGGACCCTTGGGGGTATATAGTTGAATTGGAAACGTTGGTTATGTATTTTGAACTCGGGATTACTGTATATTTTGAATCAGGAACACTACATTCGATTTTGGTTGTGTAATCCCCTAGTGTAAACTTATAAACCTTCAGGTTTTTATGTATAGAACCTGGGAGTTGCTGGGGATGTGGATATACACTCTGATATGATTGAATGTATATTAACTGCACAGGTAATTATATTCGAATATTGAAATTGAGACCAAGATGGGAAAAAGAGTTCTGAAAGTTTTGTAAAAAATTTTACAGTGAGATAGAAAGTTTAAAATGAGGTTAAAGAATCCAATGGTCTCTAATCCGATTTAAATATGTGTTATCGAATTATAATTACGTGTTTAAAGTCAGGGGGTTACACAATACAAAAACCAAGACAGATGTGGCACCATCTAAGCCCTATAGAGATACTTGGTGTGATCTTCGACCTATCAGGACACATAGAACTAAACTGAGTAGACTCTGTATATACATGGCGTCAAACCAGGCAGACTCCATATAAAGTAACTTCAATAAAGTTAAACAGCTTTATAAAGTATCTTTATTAAAACACTTTTTAACTTTCTTCCTTGATTGAGGAATTATTAAGCACCACTCAACCCTACTTAGTTCCTTTGACACCACATGTCCCAAAGAGCCCAAACAACGCACTAGTCGCCAGTTCGTTCGACCACATGTCCAACTTCCCTGAACACCGATCATGAAATCTAGGGAAATCATTAGGCCCTTTCTTCCCCTAACCCTTGAGGACACCTGGATATGTGAAAGAGGGAGGAGGCTGGGCTTTAAAAGGAGCATTGGACACCTCAGGAAAACAGGAACATCTGGCACCCTAGGGAAATAGGATTGCCTAGCATACTGAAAATTAACACCTCCTCGCACTTATTAATTTTATCTAAGACAAGGAAAAGGGAGGAAAAATAGAGAAAAATGAAAAGAGAAGGAAAAAGGAGAGAAGGAAGGAAGTTCTTGAAGAACTTAAGTGTTCTTGAGTGATTTTCACCCCTGAAATCAAGTGTCTGGCTGATCAAGCCTTCACAAATCTTGTTCTATTCATCAAGGGCTACATTTTTATGGTTTAAAATTCTTTAACAGAGGAGTTTAATTGCTTCCTTTATGGAGTAGATACTACTAGAATCAAGAATGGGCTATAGCCTCTTATAGAGGTAAGCGTATTCTCTGATTTGAGTATAATATCCTGAGGTTTTAAGATGTATTCATGAGGATATCTTGTGCCCTTACTTTAATCTAAAGAGGGGTAATAGGGTTTTGATGTTCTTGAGATTATGAATATAATGATTAATAAGGGTTAAGTATGGTAGAAATAATGTAGAGTAAGTTTGTGATTGAATTTGCAAGAAACCATTTTTTAGCAACTTGGGGTTCTATTCAGCTAGACCTAAACCTTAGGAAGGATTGTGATTTTGATAATTTTGATGCTTCTAATGAGTTTAGAATGAAAAATTATGTAGGATAAAGGTGAAAACCCAATTTCAGAAGAATCGAATTTGAAAAAAGAATTTGGCCCGAATGACCCTCAATTTTGGCCTTGAATGGTTTATGGGGAAAGAATTGGATTTTGTTAAATCTAAGATTGGAAATAGATTCTATGGGTGAAAATGTGTAGCATTATCTTGACGGAATATTTTAGAAATATTGGATTGAAAATCCGATCATAGGAATAAAACATTGTGCAAGAGAACAAGTTATGTGTGATGACTTTCTTTCATGGCTCTAATGATTTGAACACATAATGTGATTATATATCTAGGGCCATGAGAGATCAAGGAAGAGGAAAAGGAAGGAGTTCCAAGCAACTTCAATGGTTGGAAGAATAGGGAACAAGAGCATGAATAGAAAGATATAAGATAGTGAACTTACCTAACTTGCATGTATTTGACATTAATTCTTGTGTATTAATGTATGTAATTGCTTTCCTCAATTGTGTGGAGCATATATGCATTATTGAAGCTCTATTTCTGTTCATGCCGTGGCCATAGATGTAATGTATGAAACATTGAGCATGCAAATATGTTATTATATTAGCATGAATTTATGTAAGGCAAGCATGTCATGCACGAAGCATCTATCTTGCGTGCATTTTAGTAATGTTTGCTACTGAGATTCTCCCAAATATCTCCCTCCCTTACCCAACCATTTAGGTGTGTTGTGCATAAAAAAGGAATACACGAAGAAGTGTAGGAGGCATATGTGATGGAGAAATGAAGATCAATATGTGATAGTCTGTTGTGTATAAATTATCGCATTTTTGGATTAATTCTATAACATGCCAAATTAAATGATGTCATTTGATATGTTAGCTGTGACATGTATGTATGTATGTATGTATGTATGTATGTATGTATACAAGAAGGAATAATTACGGATTTGAATGTTTGGTTAGTTAAGAATGGGAGTAATTCGGGAGCTATCAAACTGTAACTTGAATTTGAGAAGCTAAGTTAATAAGTTAGCTCCTAATACTTGGTAAACTTTAAGTACAATTTTACCAAATGAATAGTAACCCATCAAGATAAATACGTAATTTTTGGTTTGGGGGCCTAAAAGATATTGTTTCCCAAGAGCCGTAGTGCTTCTGAATGCATAATAATAGAGTATAAATATCAAGTGTTTCATTATCAATTTTCAGCTCCTGACAATGTATGCTATTTGTTTCTCTTTATATTGTTTTCTAAATTAATTAAGTTCTAATAGTTAATATTTATTCTTATAATATTTTTTATCAATTATTATGCAGTATTATGCTTACGCATATTGTCCAAGATGCACCAACAACCAAGTGAATGAAGTCATCGAGGAGCGGTGTAAGCATGTGTACGAAGCTGTTAATTAAGTACGTTATTTATTACCTTAGTGAATCTTGTCTATCATATGTTTATTTTATAGTTATTTGAATAGAAGTATATTGATTTCATTGAGAAGTAGTGATATAAGTTTTTTAAGTTGATATTCATATGGAAAGTTAATTGTATTGCAAATTTGGTATAGATTGTTTGATATAATTGTTAGATATAGTAGCTGAAGAAATCTATATATAAAGCAATTTTCAATTTAATTTTGGAAATATTTTAAAAAAATAATAGCTTTTTTAGCTCTATTTTGAGAAAGCGCTACAATAGGGGAATAATGTTTTTAAAAATATTTATGCTAGAATGGTCATCTATTATAGTACTACTCCAAGGAAGCACTACAAGAGAGTAACAATTTTTTTAAAAAATTACCCCTAGCGATTATATTTTGTTATAGATCTAGCCCTTTTATATATGGCGATTTGGTGAAGCTATATGCACCCAGTTTGTATGCTTCTATAAATAAACTAATTGTTGCTTGAAAAGTTGTTTTGTTATATGCCTAATTGAACCTCAATGTTTGAGTGCCATGTTGGTTGGTTGAGAGAAATAGATTCCTCCCCATATGGTCATAGATTCAAACAACATCAAAAAATAAGTAAACCTTCAAAAGGTAATCATTGAAACCAACAACCAAGATTTACACCCCTATCTTACTTCAATGTCCTTCTCTTAGTGTAATATCCCAAAATATATTCAAGGGCTAAATGTACCAAATAGAACGTGTAAATAATGTTATGAACTACTTTGGAAGTTTACAAGGAACTTACTTCTAATTGACTAAAGGAAAGCACCTAATTCCTTTACCGTAAGTTAGAAATGATATAGAGCCTAACTTGGACTTAAAAGGATGAGGAAATGGCAACTAGAGAGAGACTAAAGAGAAATAAAAGAAATAATGGCAATTCAATTAATATTGCCATGATCAAAGGCAAAAGAGACAATACCCATTTAATCTTGAGGGTTAAAATTGGAAATCAAAATGAATGGCTAGATTTTGCTCTTGAAAAGCATGAGTAATCAAGAAGGTTAAAAAACAATCACCTCTCTCCTCTTACATAGTTAAAGATGGTTAAATGGGTAAAAGAGGAAGAAAAGAGGAGTTGGTCAAAGGATCAACCTTTTTGCAAGAAGATTTTGATCAAATTGGAGCACATACACATAAGGTCAATTGGTCATCATTCTCTCTAACTTTTTAATAAAGTAATTCGGTCAACCCTGGGGGGGGAGAGAATTAAATCAAAGCAATTCTATGACTCAACTTGGAAGTTGACCAAAAAGCGAAGCTTCAAGAGGGAATTGGTCAACAAATTTCCTTCCTCTTGCATTAAAAAGGGACATCCAAGACAAGCCAAAAAGGGAAAGAGAAATATCAACTAAATCAACCAAACAACTCTTAGTTAGTTAACCAAGCCACTTTTTCAAGAGCCATTAAAAAGTTGACATATCATCTATCTCTCCTAATTCTCTTCAAAATTCAGCCAAGTGTGTCAAGAGGAAGGATAAATATTCAATTAAACATTTCCTTATCCTCAAACACTCAAAGTGCTGGTCAAAAAGAAAGAAAAAGAAGAGAAAAATAAAAAGGAACTAGTGAAGAACAAAAAGCAAAGTAAGTGATCTTACTCAATTTGCACTTGTTAAATCACCTTTCTAGCTCTTGAAGTCTTCATAAACATTAATCTCCTTGGTATGAGCTATAATCCTATGGTTTTTTCCCTCAAGGGCAGGTGTTTTACGCTACCAAAGAAGTACCAAAGTTGGAGAAACAAACAACAGGCCTTAGAAAGTGAAAAATGTGAGCTTAGGCTTTAATTTGAACTATATATTGTGTTGTTTGGTTGAGTTTTATAAATTCCTTGGTGCTGCCCTAGTTTCATTTAAAGCATGATATTAAGGTTTAGTGTTGTCTTAAGTATGATCATGGTGATTTGTGAAGTTTAAATAGGTTACTAGACTAAATATAGAATGAGTTTTATAGAACTATATGATTTAACCCTTTTGGTTGAGAACGAATCTCCAAATTATTTGAGGCTCAGTGTGTATAAGTAGTCAGATAAAGGATTCCAGTGTATAGTCACTTTGGCATACTTGGTGCCATTCTAGTAGCACCCAGAGGCATGTGTGGCGCCATTTGGGTCCTATATGTTTGAAGAAGCTTTTGAGTTGGCATAATGAGAAGTGGCCATGTGTGTGTGTAGTCAGATAAAAGTATCGATGTCTATATACACTCAATGAGCCATAAGACACATAGGCTCACACGTGGTAGTTTTTGAGGTATGTGATTTCATCTTATGTCACACAGGCACATATGTAGCATATTCTTAAAGACATAGACATATATGACTAATTAGTTGAATAAAATATGTCGGAATGGGTGCGCATATGGCCTTTCCATGGCAAGTGTATGTACCCTACATTTTTTAAGAGACACTTTCTTGGTGTCAAATGTTTGGGACACCCAGGTAGGCAAAAGTGGTGCCATGACCTAGTATGGGTCTCACAAGGATAGCTGGAGTTCATCGAGGCATATTGGCACACAAACTAGATAGTCCTCAGAGAAATAGGGATAGGTGGTGAAATCTCATGGTCTCTGGACATATGGTACTCTATGGGCAATCTCTAAGACATGTGGTAGTAATCAAGGAAAAGGATGACACATGTCGTAAGACCAGCAACATTGTATAAAAAAGTAGCTTTGTTAAAGTATCTTTTGACTTTCTCCCTTGATTAGCCAATCATATGCCAACATCTATTGTTGGGCATCTAATATAGGCTCAAAAGCTAATGCAACTCACCGGTATCCAGTTTGACTACATATCCGATTTTCCTGACACTGAGCTAGAAGCTGGATGAATTCATCAAATTCTCTTTCCCTTGACAATTGACTTTTCCTAACTATGTTAGAGGGGAAATGAAGAAAGATTTTAAGAGGTACATTGGGTACCCTGTAGTGTAAAGAAAGACAATTTGATACACAGGATCGCTAGTTACCCGGTAATTTCCAAAAAAGATCACCTAGCACCCTAAACTTTTAAGACATGTGACACAAATTATTAAAACAAGTTTAGAACCTCCAAGAAGCCTCAAAATTCACCCAAGACCTAACAATATCAAGGTAAAATCAAAAAATTCAAAGAAAAAGAAAGAAGAGAGAAGTTTTTTTGTTCTTGAGTTCAACAGCCGATTTGAAGCATGAGATCTCGCTTTCAACCTCCAAAGCCTATATAAATCTTCTTCTACTCATCAAAAGCTACATTTTTAAGATTTTGGATTTTTGATCTAAGGTGTTTGGTGACAACTTGTCATGGAAGCACTACTAGAATTAAGAACCGATCGGAGAAATGAGTAAAGGTATTCGTAAGCTTCAATTTGAGTATAATGTCTTTCTATTTTGATGAGTATTTTTATAGTTATAAGACCCCTAGGGTTTTGGTCAAGAAGGGTATTTTGAGCTTTAATAGGTGTTTGATAATGAACATGATATTAATTAAGGGTTTATGATGGTAAAAACATGTTTGGAGGTTGAAATTTGCAAGAACACAACTTGTGTTTCTTAGGTAAGACTCGAACAACTTGTGTTCTTGAAATTAGAGGTAGATTTTGATCAATTTGATGTTAGAAATGGATTCTTAGGCCAAAATTGTGTAGGGATAGCATGTGGTTATGTTTTTTGGACGATTGGTTAGAAAACCCTAATTTTGGAATTTAAAGTGTTGTTGTAGAATCTACCAGATTCATAGCAGTCTGCTTTTGAGATGTTTTTGAGTGGTCAAACCTTGTCCAATAAACATGAAATTTTTAGGTGGAAAGTGGACATCTTAAGCTTTAAAATGATATATAATATGTGTCATTTGGGTTTGTAAAGTGTAAGTTATAATCTGCCAAAGTTTAGGAATCAAATCTGGAATGAATCCTAAGGCAGTGTTGATGTTCGAGGATTTTTGAACTTTTGGGCCTATAACTAGTAGTGTATAAAATGTTTCATGTAAATAAGACTTAAATAGCTTTTCATAGGATTTGGAACAACCACAATTGGATTTTTCTAGATTAAGTTATGAAGTTTGCAAGTTGAGTGGCAAATCAGTCAGATTAGGATTGACCTAGGAATTTGTAGCATTTAAGGTAAATTGTGACAAGTATGGGTCTAAAGAGTAGAGACATTGTTAGATATGATTAGTTTTTATGATGTCAAATATAGATACTAAATATTAAGAGCAAAAAGTTTACATAATGTATTTATTTTATACTTTGACTAACTACAATGTTTAATGTGAAATATATTAAAGATTAGTCGATGGAAGAAGATGTCAAGTTAATTTGATAAGAATGACTAAGAGGAAGAAGAAGAAAAAAATTGAATGAGAAAGTCAAGTAAAGGAAGAAGACATCTAATTGAGTTATGGAGAATGATCATCAAGAGGAAAATTAAGAAGTAATAGATTAAAGAAAGGAGAACTTGCAATATCTAATGGGAATATCAAGATTCAAACTCTTAGATTTGATATAGGAAGTGTCCATGATTAAATGGAAGTTGGATTATTCAATTCAAAGTTAAAATACCCAATCTGGAAGCTTTTCCATGTTCACTTGCAGATCACTTGGAGTGATCCTCAAACTCACTTGGAGTGAATATTAAAATTATCAGTTTACTTCCAGTGAATTCTCAATATACTCAAGTGATGCAGGAAGTTGACAGATCACTTCTAGTAAAATCCCATTGCATTTGGAGTGATATCAAAAGTGACAGCACACTATTTTCGTTCAGTATGAGTGAGGTTCAATAATTTGATCATATCTCCTAAACCACAACTCGAAATGAGGTGAAACTAGTGGCATATGAAACTAGACTCCCAATGTGTGATTTTGACACCAAGATCAAGTCAAAAGGAGCTTAGACCAAAGAGATATAAATTTTACAGTATGATAGTGAAATTACCATCATATTCTAGAACATGTTTGGTGTTTTAGACAAAACTCTCAAAATACATGTCGGATTGAGATGAAACTAGTGGCATATGAAACTAAACTTAAATAAATTTTGTTTGATAGGTCATGGATCAAATTTAGTGTTATATTCAAAGAGTTATGAGTACTAGAATTGGACCTCTATGCAGAAGTTTTAGAAGGTTTCCTCAATGGGATTGAGAGTGAAATTGAGTTGCAGTGATCTGATAGATCAGTGGAGTGATCTGATAGATCACTGGAGTGATTCAAAAATTCACTTAAGTGATATATGACTAGAAGTAGATCACTCGAGTAATCAAATAAAATTCACTTTAGTGATACATAATAAAAGCCAGGTTGCTGGAGTGAAAGGCTGAACTACTTGAGTGATGTGTAATTCCAGAAAATAGAGTACACATTGTAACTTCTAAAACTCATTACAATAATTGTATAACTCTTTCTTCTTATTTCTAATCACTCTAACAATTTATTGTATTTGTGTTTATAGTATTTCTATATGAAAACAATGAGAGATCATACAAAGAGAAGAAAAGCTACCTTACGGGAACGAAAAGTCCTTCGAACTTAACAGCTAGTTTTTCAAATACAAAGAGCGGTCAAACGAAGCAATAGGACTCTAACAAAGGAATGCTTAAAATGGTCATCTACTACAATTTAACTATAAATATGGAAGCATTCAAAAGAAGACACACACACACAACAACGATGCAAACATGCTTATATCATGAGTCATCCACTCTAACCCAACCACTCTCAGTTCTTATCTATTTTCTATATCATGTGTATTTGAGAGTGTAATCATTTATATTGTACTTGAATATTTATCTTATTCACTTTTGAGAGAGAAGATTGATTGTAATCCTTCATCATTAAGGTTGGATCCTTACGGTGTGTAAGCAGGAGTAACTCAGTGAGAGATTTGTAAAAGGATTTATAGGTGCTGGCTAAACTTGTGGGATTTTAAAGGCTTTTCTTGTGCCTAAATTAAACAAGAGGATAGTGAATTGAAAATCTTAGGAGGAGCCTGGGGACTAGATATAGGTCATCGTGGATTGGACCAAACTAGGATAAATCACAGTTTGTATATTCTCTTCCCTAAGCTTTTATATTTTTAGCATATATTATTTAAATATCTTACTGTTGATTTATGAGTCATTACTTTCATAGTTACTGCTTTTACTAATATGTGAAAAGATTTTCAAATTTCGTAAGTTTTTAAATTACATGCAATTAACCCACCTCTTGGATGTTAGCCGGTTCTAACATTTGGTATCAAAGCCAGGCTCTTGTTAAAAGGACTTAACCGTCTCAAGAGTTATCAATGACTGATTATGGGTGTTATTCACTTTTAGAAGGTTTTGACTGTACAATTCTACCTCATTTAAAAGATATTGATTTTTGGTTTTGGAAAGCTAGAATGACTAGTTTTATAAAAGCATCTGATTTTGATATGTGGAATGATTTTATAAATTCTTTTGATTTGAAACCAAGAAAGGATTGGACAAAAAAATAAAAGAAAATGTTTTCATTAACAATAGAGCAATGAATATTATGTATAGTGCTTTAACCAAAAATGATTTTGGGAAAATTAGATTTTGCTCTACTGCTATAGATATTTAGAATACTCTTAATTCTATGTATACTTCTAACAAGTGTGTTGAAGTTGAAAGTGTTGACAGTTCATGTGAAACTTTGGTGCATGAACAATTAGAAGTTGACGATGAAAAAGGAGAAATCATAGAACACTTTCATACAGTCAACATGGATAGACAAGAAGAAGAGGATTTTCGAAAGAGCTCATTATAAATAGATATGAAAAATCTCTCTCTAGAGCTCAAGATGAACTTAAGGTAAAATGTTCCAATTCTCCTCGTGATTTTCTAAACTGATTTTCAGAGTCTACATAAGATTGTTTTTCAACCAATTGTTGATTCTATTGAGAAAAGCAATAATGTTTTCAAATATGCTGGAAAATTTGATGGGAAGAAAGAATGTTCAAATAAAATCCATTCAAGTTTCTACTCTCATGACAGACATAATGCTTGCATGATATCCCATTATGCATATCTTCATACAAGTTGCAATTATTGTGGTAAATCCGGTCATATTTCTCACACATGTTATATTAGAAGAAGTTTTAATGAGAGAAATAAATATGTTTGGGTTCCAAAAAGATAAGTAAAGTCGAATGCTAACAATCAAAGACCCAAGTATATTGAGAAGAATAACATTTGAAAATTTTATTCTTTATAGTTCAAACTTTTTGCTGATGTCAAATAAGGGGAGAGAATTGCAAGAAAAATATGTTGCATTCAATTTGTTGCCATAGTCACACATATTTCTCTTAAAGGATTTGCCATCATCAAAAAGGGGGAGAATGTTAGATATGATTATTTTTTATGATGTCAAATATAGATGCTAAATATTAAGAGCAAAAAGTTTACATAATGTATTTATTTTATAATTTTACTAACTACAATGTTTAATCTGAAATATATTGCACATTAGTTAATGGAAGAATATATCAAGTTAATTTGATGAGAACGATTAAGAGGAGGAAGAAGAAAGAAAGTGAATTAGAAAGTCAAGAAAAGGAAGAAGATATCTAATTGGGTTATGGAGAATGATCATGAAGGGAAAATTAAGAAGTAGAGGATTGAAGAAAGGAGAACTTGTAAGATCTAATGGGAATATCAAGATTCAAGCTCTTAGATTTAATATTGGAAGTCTCCATGATCAAATTGAAGTTGGGAGATTTAATTTGAAGTTAAAATACCCAATCTGGAAGCTTTTCCAAGTTCACTTATGAATCACTTGGAATGATTACGAATCACTTGGAGTGATTGCAGATCCTTAGAGTGATCCTTAGAATCACTTGAAGTGAATGTTAAAATTATTAGTTCATTTCCAATGAAGTCCCGCTGCACTTGAAGTGAATTCTCAGTGCACTTGAGCGAATACCAGAATCACTTGAAGTGAACTATCAGTACACTCAAGTGAACACCTGAATCACTTGTAGTGATATCAAAAAATGTTAGATCACTTCCAATAAATACACATTGTACTCCAGTGAATATCATAATCACTTGAAGTGGATTCCAAAAATGTCAAATCACATCCAGTGAATACATAATCACTTAAAGTGATTTCCAAAACAGCAGATCACTTCCAGTGAATATCAGAATCACTTAAACTGATTACCAAAATTGACAGATCACTTCTAGTGAATTATCAACCTACTCGAGTGATGCAGGAAGTTGACAAATCACTTCTAGTAAAATCCCATTGCACTTGGCGTGGTACTCAAAAGTGACAACACTCTGTTTTTGTTCAGCATAAGTGAGGTTCAAAATGAGGTAAAACCAGTGGCATATAAAACTGGACTCCCAATACATGATTTTGACACCAAGATCAAATCAAAAGGAGCTCAGATGAAAGAGATATGAATTTTAAAACATGACAATCAAATTACCGTCATATTCCAGAACATGCTTTGTATTTTGGACATAACTCTCAAAATATATGCCAGATTGAGATGAAACTTTGTGGCATATGAAAGTACACTTAAATACCTTTCATTTTATAGTTCATGGATCAAATTTAGTGTTATATTCAAAGAGTTATGAGCACTGGAATTTGACCTTTGTGTATAAGTTTGAGAAGGTTTGCTCAACAGGAGTGAGAGTGAAATTGAGTTGCAGTGATCTGTTAGATCACTTGAGTGATTCAGAAATTCACTTAAGTGATAGATGACTAGAAGTAGATCACTTGAGTGATCAAATAAAATTCACTCAAGTGATATGCAATAAAATCCAGACCACTGTAGTGAAAGGCTAAACTACTCAAGTGATGTATAATTCCAAAACACAAAGCACGCATCGTAACTTCTAAAAATCATTGGAATATTGTATAATTCATTCTTCTTGTTTCTAATCACTCTAACACTTTATTGTATTAGTGTTTAAAGTATTTCTCAGGAAAATAATGGGAAGATTATACGAAGAGAAAAAATCTACCTTACGGGAAAGGAAAGTTCACCGAACGTAACGGCTAGTTTTCAAATACAAAGAGCGATTAAATGAAGCAATGGAACTCTAACAGATGAATGGTTACAATGGTCATCTACTACAATTCAACTATAAATATGGAAGCATTCAAAAGAAGACACACACACACACAACAATGATGCAAACATGCTTATATCATGAGTCATCTACTCCGACCCAACCACTCTTTGTTCTTAACTATTTTCTATATCATATGTATTTGAGAGTATAATCATTTATATTGTTCTTTAGTATTCATCTTATTCACTTCTAAGAGAGAAGATTGATTATAATCCTTTATCATCAAGGTTATATCCTTACGGTATGTAAGCGGGGGGTAAATTAGTGAGAGATTTGTAAAAGGCTCCACAAGTACTAGCTAAACTTATGAGATTGTAGAGGCTTCTCTTATGCCCAGATTAAACAAGAGGATGATGAATTGAAAATCTCAAGAGGAGCCTGGGGACTGGATGTAGGTCATTGTGGATTGGACCAAACCAGGATAAATCACAGTTTGCATATTCTCTTCCTTAAGCTTTTATATTTCAACCATATATTATTTAAATATCTAACTTTTGATTTATGATTCATTGCTTTCATAGTTACTACGTTTACTAGGATGTGAAAAGATTTTCAAATTTCATACTTTTCTATCTCACACCCAATTCACCCCCTCTTGGGTGTCAGCCGATTCTAGTAAACATGTCTTAGAACCTAATTTGACCATAATAGAGACCCAACCCATAAAGGACTAAAGCACATAATGTGTTGGACATAAAGTGTCGACTTATAAAAATTATGTGAGAGAGACAAGTCATGTGTAATGACTTGTTGTCATAGCTCTAATGATATGATTATGTATCTAGGGCCATGAAATGACAAGGAAGAGGAAATAGAAGATTCTTCAAGCAACTTCAAGGGTTGGAAGAAAGGGGAACAAGAAGAGGACATAAGTCCAAAAGGTAGTAAACTTACCTAAATTGTGTGCACTTGATATGTATACTTGTGTATTGATGTGTATGATTGCTTTGCTTGACTATGTGAAGCCTATATGAATGATTGAAGCGCTGTTTGTGTTTCTACTATGGCCATAGGTGTGTTGCATGAAAAATTGAGTATGCAGATATATCATTATGTTAGCATGAGCCTATATAAGCAAGCATGTCATACACTAGCATTATATTGCACGCATTGTTGGTATTGTTTTCTACTGAGATTCTGCCGAATCTCACCCTCCTTCACCCAACCATATAGGTATATTGATTACAAGTGAAAAGCTTGAAGAAGTGCCAGAACAAAATATGATGGAGAACTGAAGATTGAAATATGGTAATATGCTATGTATAAATTATTGCATGTTTTGATTAAGAGTATAACATACCATGATTGATGTACGTATGTATACAAGGATAAATGAGTGCAAGTTTGCACATTGAAAAGTTGAGAATAGAAAAAGAAAATATGTAAGTTTTGATTTGGTGGCATAATTATTGTTTCACCTATGTTATAATAATAATGATAGTGCTTCCAAATATGTAACAAGGGGATATAAATTAAGGTGTAACAGTAAGTGCGTAATGGTATATACGACAACGAGCAGATGAAGGATATACTGACACTAGGAAGAGTATCCAGGCCCCTGTGAGGGTGATTTAGGAACCACCTTTAGTAGTGACTCTTCCAATGGTGACAATGATAAATTAGAAGTAAAAGAAGTAGGACAGTACCCAGACTTTGATGCTAACTCCAAGACTTCAATTATTGAGTTGGCAAATTATCCATATCCTAACCACAAATTATAGGAGTATATGGAGTTATACATGAAAGCATATAATGACTATGATTCCTCAACAGCACAGTACTCAGCATTCCTAGACAAGGTAGATAAGATATATAGGAAGTAGGATATGTATGATCTATGGATGAGCAACAAGATATGGTTTAAGACTACACTAGCCTACTTCTCTAATATAAATTTCTAGACATGCAAGAAAAATGAGATCATAGAGTGTAGTCCTTTTAGGGTTTCTTTATTTTGTTAAGCAAATGTATGAATATGTATTAGACTATATGTGAGTAATGTCGTACTAATATGAGCCTGGCTTGTAATAATATTGTAGTAAAGGTTGCTTTTGATGTAAATTTGACTGTTGGAATAATATATGTATATTCATATTCTGGTTAATGTTTAAGCATAAGGAATATTTGCATACATTAAATATGATATTGATAGTGCAAATCTTTTCTTTACTAGTGAAAAGAAACAATAGTTTTACTAATAAACAGACAACTAAAGCCGGAGGTTGACGAAGAAAGAAACCAAAACCCACCCGATCCTATACAGTAGATACTTGGAATGCTGACCGATCAGTAGGCCATGATTCATGAACTCAAAGAGGAACTCAGGGAAGTACAAGAAAAACAAAATGAGGATAGGGAGTATCTAGTAAATGATGAAGAGGACCAAGAGAAAGGGCAAACTCAGCCTAAGGGATAGAGCCACCAAATAGAACTAAATCAGGGGTTTTATGGTAGACTAATCCATGAAGGAGGAAACTTATAGTACTAGGTTTTAAAGTTTTGCAAATACCAGCCCCTGGTATTCTGAGGACGATTTGACCCCCTAAGTAATTGAGGATTGTTGGATAGACTGGCAAAGATCTTTGAAGTATTAGATTGTCCTCTTGACGTTAAACTATAGTTGGCAATATACAAGTTAGAAGGAGACACATATAAATTATAGCGGAATTAATACAGTAATGATTCTGCAAGCCCAAAACATTCATATGACTTAGGAATTGTTTCAAGAGAAGTTCAATGAGAAATATTGCCCAAGGTTCGTTAGAATTGAAAATAAGGTAGAGTTCTTGGCATTATAGAATATTAGCTAGGAAATCGTTAATAAGTATCTGGCTCAGTTCATCCGCCTTTCATGCTATTCCTTTTATCTGTGGTATAGGGATGACAAATAGCGGAGCTCAAATATGCTTATAGGGGACTAAAATTAGAACTAAGATAAAAATTAGTCTCCAAGTAGTTCAATGAGTTGAATAAAGCTGTGGAAGGGTGCCAAATCATAGAAACCAATCTACTAAATTTGAATTCAGGTAAGAATGCTACTACCCACAGTGATCTTAGTCGTGGAAACTCCTCCTAGAAATAGAAAGGCTAAGGATTCTCACTTAAAGAAAACAATAAAAAGCCATCTCATCCTGAGAATCGTGGCTACCAAGGAGCTTCAACACCTCGACTATGTCCTCGATGTGGTAGATCACATCCTGGTTGATCTTGTAATAGGCAACTGATTTGTCATCCCTGCTAGAGGTTGGGCCATTTCATCAAGGATTGCCCGCAATAAGTAGCCTAGCCCAAGCCCTAGAGCTAAAGCAGAGTCTTCACCATGGTCCATGAGGAGCCATGAAAGTCCCCAGAAATTATTGAAGGTACTATTCTCGTCCATGATAATATGCTACAAGCATTGTTTGATTCGAGTGCCAGTCATTCTTTCATTGCATATGACTATGCAAGACACCTAGGACTGAGTACCCATAAATTGCCATTTGATTTGGTCATGTCGACGCCGATGGGTGTCAAGACTATCACCACAGATGTTTGTTTGAATTGTGAGATAAATATTGAGGGGCATAAGTCTACCATAGATTTAGTTGGTTTGCCACTCCATAAGCTTGAACTCATATTAGGCTTAAACTAGCTGGCGGTAAACCATATATTGCTAGACTGAGGAAATAAGAAGATTGGTACCCTAATCCACGGGAAATGATTGTTGATGATGCTAGTTTATGTTTTCTCTCAGTCACTGAAGCTGAGAAATTTTGCAAATGGGATGCCAGAGGTATCTTGTATTCTTCCAGTTCAAGCAAAGTAGAAACAACACTCAAGAATACACCTGTAGTGAATGAATTCCCTAAAATGTTTCCAGAAGATATTAGGGGATTACCCCCAGAAAGGGAAGTGGAGTTTGCTATCGAGATTATGCCTATAGCTGGATCTATATCCAAAGCCCCATATAGAATGGCTCTGAATGAAATAGCACAATTGGAGAAGCAGATAGAAGAAATACTTGAGAAAGGATTCATATGGCACAGCGTCTCACCGTGGGGAGCTCCAATATTATTTGTTAAGAAGAAGGATAGAGCCTAAGGCTATGTATTGATTACAGAGAGATGACAAGGTGACCATCAAGAACAAGTATCTACTGCCTAAAATTGATGACCTTTTAGATCACTGATCTAGTTCTTGTGTATTCTCGAAGATTGATCTAAGGTTGGGTTATCATCAGCTGAGTGTGAAAGCAGAAGATATACCAAAAACTACAATCAAAACCATATATAGGCACTATCAGTTCTTGGTAATGCCCTTTGGATTGACCAATACACCTGCCATATTTATGGACTACATGAATCGGATCTTTCGGCAATACCTAGATCACTTTCTAGTGTCTTCATTGGCGACATTCTAATATACTCTAAGAGTATAGAAGAACTTGAAGAGCACTTAAGGATAGTGTTGGGCATTCTAAAGGAAATGTAACTCTTTGCCAAGCTAAGTAAATATCAATTATGGCTTACCGAAGTCAAATTTCTAGGTCATGTAATCTCTTGAGAAGGGGTTTTGGTGAATCACAGTAAAATAGAAGTAGTACTGAATTGGAAGAAGCTAGAAATTATTGTAGAAATATGCAGCTTCTTGGATCTTGCTTGTTATTACTGAAGATTTATACAGAACTTCTCCCAAATGACCTTTCCTTTGATAAAGCTCATAAGAAAGAATCAATCATTTGTGTGGGATAACCATTATGAGAATGGCTTCACAGAGCTAAAGGAGAGGTTGACATCTACACTAGTATTGATTATCCCATATCCTAGAATAACCTATGCAGTTTACAGCGATATTAGTAAATAGGGATTGGGATATGTCCTTATGCAGCAAGGAAAAGTTGTGGCATCTGCCTCTTGACAGTTGAAGCCTCATGAAATAATCTATCTTCTCATGATTTAAGCTTATGGCCATTATGTTTGCTTTGAAAATATGGCGACACTACTTATATGGTGTGACTGTAAAGTTATACTACGACCACAAGAGTCTCAAGCATTTACATGATCATAAAGATTTGAATATGACATAACAAATGTGGATGGAGTTGTTGAAAGATTATAACCTAGAGATCAAATATCATCCAAGGAAAGCAAATGGTGTCGTTGTTAATGCCTTGAGTAGAAAGGCGGTGTAATTGTCAGCCATGATGATCCTATAACAGAAGCTAATAGAGAGCTTATGAGACCTAAACCAGTCCAACTAGGCGTTCTTTAACCAGGACATATCTAATCATGTCCTACTTTTAACTTTAGTGTTAGTTAAGAAGAAAATGGTTTGAGAACTAAAATTAAAGAAGCTTAGATGCAAGATGGGTGAGCACAGTCAATCAGAAGTATGCTAGAATTAGGAGAAACTTAAAACTATGATCTTTCACCAAACGGATTAGTCAGGTACAAGAAAAAAATATATGTTCCACCAAAGGTTGATCAGAGGCAAAGAATCCTAGATGAAGCACAAAAGATTCAATACACCTTTCACCCAGGAATGATTAAGATATACCACAATCTAAAGTTTATGTATTAGTGGCCAAGGCTAAAAAGTGATGTAACCAAGTATATAGAACAATGTCGTACCTATCAAAAGGTAAAAATTAAACACCAAAGGCCGCCCAGACTCCTGCAAAGCCTTAAGATTCCCAAATAGAAGTGAAAAAGTGTTACTTTGAATCCTGTGGTAGGAATATCCTGAATAAGGAACTATGATCCGATGTAGGTAATTTTTGACCACTTTACAAAGTTGACTCACTTCATACCCATAAATGCCAATTATTCTCTGAAGAAATTAGTAGAGATATACATAAGGGCGATAATCAGACTCCATGGTATACCGAACAACATTATCTCTAATAGAGTTCCTCACTTTACATCAAGATTTTGGAAAGCTTAACATGAGACTCTGGGTATAAAGTTGAAATTCAATATAGCATATCATCCACAGACAAATAGACAGTAAAAAAGAACCATATAGACGTTAGAAGATATATTAAGCATGGGTGTAATGGATTCCAAGGGAAGTTGAGATTATATCCTTCTACTTACTGAATTCACTTATAACAACAGTTATCATATGAGCATCAAAATGGCTCCGTATGAAGCACTATAAAGAAAGAGTGCTAATCACCTCTCTGCTAGACAGAACTATATGAACAAAGACTATATAGGCCAAATCTAGTTGATTAGACCTTAGAGCAAATAAAGATCATTAAGAAGAGACTTCTGGTAGTACAGAGTAGATAAAAGAGTTATGTCGACAAGAGAAGAAGAGATACCTCCATGTATTTTTGGAGGTATCTCTGGTTACCGGATTTAGTATAGGAATAAAAAGGAAGAAGCAAAGCCCTCGGTACATTGGTCCTTTTGAGACACTAACAATGATTAGGCCAGTAGCCTACCAAATAGCCTTAAGCCCAAACCTAAGTAGACTCCATGACATTTTTCATGTCTCACTTTGAAGAAGTACTAACCAGACCCTAGCATGCTATCGAGTATGAAGAAATCGACGTGCAGGATAACTTCATATATGAGTTTAAGCCAAAATAAATCAATGATTGGCAAGAAAGACAACTCATACACCGAAGCATACCATTTGTGAAAGTGGTCAGTCTAGAAGGGACTGTCTCTAAGGGAAGCAACCTAGGAAGCTAAAGAAGACATAAAGAGATATTATCGGAGTTTATACCCCAAGACATGTAGCAAATTTTGGAGACAAATTAATTTTACGGGGGGATAATTGTAATATCCCAAAATGTATTTAAGGGCTCAATGTACCAAATAGAAAGTGTAAATAATGTTAGAAACTACTTTGGGAATTTTACAAGGAACTTAGTTCCAATTGACTGAAGGAAAGTACATAATTCCTTTACCGAAAGCTATAAATGATATAGACTTAACTTGGACTTAAAACAAGAGGAAATGACATCTTGCAAGAGAGACTAAAGAGAAGTAAAAGAACTAATGGTAGTTCAATTAATATTGCCATGATTAAAGGAAAAAGAGATAATTGACATTTAATCTTGAGGTTAAAATTAGAAAACAAAATGAAGGGCAAGGATTTGCTCCTGAAAAACAAGAGTAATCATGAAGGTTAAAAAACAAATCACCTACCTCTTCTTACAAAGTTAAAGTCAGCAAAAGGGCTAAAAGAGGAAGAAAAGAGGAGTTGGTCAAAGTGTCAACCCTTTTACAGGAAGATTTTGGTCAAATTGGAGCACATACACAAATTTGACACATCACTTAGCTCTCCTAATTCTCTTTATAATTCAGCCAAGTACGTTAAGAGGGAGGATACATATTCAATTAAACATTTCCTCATCCTCACACACTAAAATCGATGGCCAAAAAGAAAGAAAAAGAAGAGAAAATAAAAAAAGAAAGAGAAAAGAAACAAGTGAAGAACAAGAAGCAAGGTTAGTGATCTTGCTCAATTTTCACTTGCAAAATCACCTTTCTAGCCCTGAGGTCTTCATAAACATTGTTCTCCTTGCTAAGAGCTATAATTCTATGGACTTTGTTTCTTAAGGGGAGGTGTTTTGAGTAGCCAAAGAAGTATCAAAGTTGTAGACACAAGAACAAGCCCTAGAAAGTGAAAGAGGTGAGCTCAGCCTTTAATTTGAACTATATATTATGTTGTTTGGTTGAGTTTTATAAATTCCTTAGTACTGCCTTACTTTCGGTCAAAGTGTAAGATTAGGGTTTGGCATTGTCTTAAGTATGATCATGATGATTTAACAAGTTTAAAGAGATTACTAGACTAGTTTAGTGGTGAAATTTGCAAACTTGTTGATTGTTCTCTTAGATATAAGTTTCAGCTAGAACAGGGCATAAAGAGGGAAGGTGATTTTGATAAAATTGATGTCACCAATCGGTTTTACATGAAAAATTGACTGGAGTTAGCCTAAGGTTATGCTTTTAGATGAATTGGATAGGAAATTTCAAATTTTGAATTTGATATTGCTTAGGTTTAATGTTGCCAGATTCAGGCAGGATATTTGTGGCTTGTTTTTAATTGACCAAATGTTAGCCAATGGCCATAAAACTTTCCAAAATAAAGTACACATGATAAGCATTAATTTGATAATAATATGTGGCATTTGGATTAGTATATTGGATGATATGACCTATTGAAGATAGACATTATTAAATCTGGAGTGATATTTATGGCAGTGAAGATTGATTGGGGTTTCTGGAATAGTGTGGAGGTAATTGGCAGTAAAGGAAATTTTTCCCCTAAAATAAACTTAAAGAGGGTCACACAGGACTTTGAACAACCTTAATTGGAGATGTGTATATTAAGTTATGATTTTTCAAAACTAGGTGAAAATTCTAACAACATAGGGTTAACATGCAAAAATGAGAATGTAGGAATAAATTGTGATAAGCTTGAAATCCAAGGGTAGAAATAAATGCTAATACTTAGAATGGATTGTAATAAGCTTGAAATCCAAGGGTAGAGATATGTACTAGTACTTGGGTGAATTGTAAAAAGATGGATATCCAAAGATAGAATGTAGTTGGGGTAAATTGTAATAAAGTTGAACTCTAAGGGTAAAATTTATCACTTAGGGGCTAGTGTAGGCAGATTAACTACACAATGGGCATAAAGCATTGATCTTAAAGATAACCAACTAAAGTATCTTGAGGTATCAAAGAACTTGGATAAGTAATAATGTGCCCATTCATGAATTCTAACTCATAGGATTTGATACCTGCCTAAGATGCCCAAGTGACTGAGAACAAGAACAAGACTTAGAAAGGCTACTAGATAGTAACTTTCCCCCCACATATTATGTATTCTTTTATATGTATGTTTATCATTGTGAATCCTTGTATTATGAACATGAAATAGGCAATAAAGCCTATTAAGCATTTAGATTAAGAAAGGCAGAGGCCCAGTAGAATATCAAGCGCTGTGGAAAGGGAAAAGTGTGTCCCAAGAATGTGAACTATGTTGAATAATGTGAATATCTCTCAATGTTGAATGTGTGCTATATTATGATATGATAGTTTATCTACTCCCTCCAGTCCTAATTATAAGGCAAAGTTGACTTTTTTAGAGAAATTAAGGAAGCTAATTAAATTATGTTAGAGTATTTATATTTTTATATTTTTCTTCAAACTAATTAGTTTGACTAATAAATTAATATATAATCAAAGGATACACAACATATGATATGATTAAGTAACTTTATTAGCTTCCTTAATTTCTCCAAAAGAAGTCAACTTTGTCTTATAATTAGGACCAGAGGTAGTAGCATGTTTTATGTATGCATTTTATGTGGGTGATATATATTACTATTAAGATTCTTTTAAATATCACCCCCTTCCAAATACCAATTTACAACATAAGCAAGTAGCTCTAAAGGAAAGAAGATAATCGCAGACGAGTAGATAACAAAGCTCAGAGATTTACATTCCATTGGTTGTCTAATTTTTGAATTGTATATGATGTAATAAATATATAGTAAGAGAAGTACTAACATAGCTTTTGAAAGTTTCATAACTTCTATATAAATTATCTTAGCTTCGAATTGACTTATTCCAACCTCTATTTGATTATGGAAGCCTCCAATATCATATCGAAGAGCTTGAATCTTGATATTCCCTTTAGATCTTGCAAGTTCCTCCTCCTTCACTATCTTCAATCTTCCTCTTTCTTTGCTTGACTAATCTACAAGATATTTCACTTTAAATATAGTAGTTAGTCAATGTAAGAGATAAGTACATAGTGTAAACTTATTGCTCTTAATATTTGGCATCTATATTTGATATCATCAAAACTAATCATATCTAACATTCTTCCCCTTTTTGATGATGGCAAATCTTTTAAGAAAAATATGTGTGAATATGGCAATAAATTGAATGCAATATATTATTTTTCTTGCCTTTTTCCCCCTATTTGACATTAGCAAAAATTTTGAAGAATATGAAAACAAGAAATCAGTGCCTTTCTCTTCCTCAATCAAAAGGAATGTATCATGCAAATTTTGAAATATTTTGGAGAGGTTTTTAAGAAAACTTTCATAAATAAAGGATATTGAAATCAAAGATGTGCAAAATATTCTCAAAATAAAAAGAGGAAGGGTTAAGAACTGCTTATATAGATTTAGAAAAATGATGATGTACTTTATGAAGTCTATTGCTTTATTCTTTGGCAATGACAGTTCATGATGCTGTGTTATCCATACTTCTAGTATGCAACTCTGATGTATATTCATGTTGTTTCTAGGATTTCTCTATTGAGTTGAGCTTCTATTCAGCATGCTTAATGCTCATTTGTATTGGCATATGTATTTATTGCTTTGAATATTGCATCTAATATATTTCCCTTGATTTACCGTTAAAGCATATATCCTCAAAGTTGATATATTCTCTTTTTATTGTGTTGAGGAATGATCTTGCATAGAGAAAATTCTCCTTGTATAAGTTAAAGACATTCTTGCAAGCAAAATGGTTAGTGCAATCAAGTATCAAATATTCCTTTCTATTAGGTATATGCAAATTAAGATCATGAAAAGAAAATATATGAGTAACTCATCATCAAAACTAATCAAATGAGAGTATGTTATAATGATTTTCTTCAAATAAAGGAGATGAGCTTTTAAGACATACACTTATGATTATGAAGCTCCCTCTTAATGAATGTACAATACCCTAAATCTTTTGGGAATAGAGACTTAAGAATAAGCTTGAATTAAGTGGATTGCTAAGCCCCAGTTTAGCAAGAGTCCCAATAAAGAAGATTTGCTGCTAGTGCATTTTTTCTATGTGGCCATCTAGCTGCGTGACATTTTTTAATAGGCAAATAACACCCAATAGCTATGATATTTTTCAGTTGGAAACTACACTTATCAAGATTTAGTTTGATAGGCCATCTAGGTCATTTGGTGTTGTACATAAAGAGTTATGAATTTTTGAAGTTAGCCTAGTGGAACTAGCTAGCTTATGTGACAACGTCCAAAAATAGAAATTCTATGAATTATGAGCTTCCAGTAGGCTAAAGGCTATATTTTTCCTAAACATAGACTTAATAAGGGTCACATACCTTTAGAACCATACCAATTGAACATTTGTACAATTAGATATGAATTCTCAAAGTATGATGAAAATTCTGTCAGATTTTCAGCAAAATGTGAAAATGGAAAAATGTAAGGGCCTCTTACATGCAAATTGTAATGGAATGAATGGAGTTATTGTAAGAGCTTTCCTTTTTCCATTTCAAGATGTCATTTACAGTCAAAAAGTCATAAGGAAAGAGAACAGATGATAACAAGAAATTACCATGTGATAAATACAATAGAACCTAATATTTTAAGAGGAAATAGAGAGAGATATATATATTTTAAATGCTTCTTATCCATTTACAAGAAGCAATTTTCGGTCAAGTTAATTAAGAGAGAGGGTAAGTTAGAAGAAAGGAGTAAAGGAAGTAAGAGAAGAGGAGTTTGCTTTGTTTATATTTAATTCAAGAAGGAGAATTAATTATGGCTAAGTAAAAAGAAACAAGCACATGTGAAATTGCATTAAACAATAATATACCTAAAAGTTTCTTATCTCTCTTGTCTGCGGCGAAAGGAATTTTTAGCCGGGGCCAAGACCCCTATTTTAGCATTTCACATTTTTTTATTGGGTTAGCTTTCCTAACCCTATAAGCACTTATTTGGACTTCCAATAGTTACCTAACTGGCTTAAATGATAACCAACATGATGTGTTTAGCCTCCCTAACATCTTGGACACAAATATACACATCTAATGACTATCTATCATGTCTCTAATGATGTGATTGGTATCTAGGGTCATGAAGTGACAAGGAATAAGCATATTCAATGGTTGGAGTAGAGGTATAAGAGGAGAACTCAAGATAAGAGGTAGGGAACTTACCTTATTTACATATAGTTGATATTTCTACTTGTGTGGTGATGTATATGATTGCTTTGCTTGATTGTGTAGAGCATAATTCAATAATGAAGCTCTGTTTCTTTTATACTGTGGCCATATTTTTTGTTGCATGAAACATTGAGCATGTAGAAATTTCGTTATGGGGCATGCATCTAGTTAAAGCTAACATGTCATACACATAGCATCTATCATGAATGCATTACGGTAACTATTTCCTATTGAGATTCTCTCAAATCTTACTCTTTCCAACCAACCATATAGGTGTGATAAAGTACAGAAGAGTACTGCAGGGAGCTGTATAAGAGGGATCTATGGCAGAGAAGTGAAGATTGATCTGTTGTTTGTTATATTAGACACTATGGTAGCCCTGTGTAGCTACACTGTTTGCATAAATATATAAATGAATTAACTAAGAATGAGCGAAGGAATAATATGACTAGATAAATGAGCAGTGAAACATTCTAATTGTATGAAATAAAGATAAGAATTGATGAGTAGTAATGAAGTTGTGAACCACTGAATGACGCTTCCGAAAGATTTTGAAAATTATTTTGAAAAATCTACTCAATTACCTGTTCGAGTCCTGTCTTAAGGCTGGGATTTGAAAGAGTTTTTATAAATGAATAGTGATGAGTAGTTCAAATGCACTACATAAAACTCATCAAATGACTATAAAGGTAAGGGAGTTAAAGTTTGGTATCAGAAAAGTGATTTTGGCAATAGAATTGTCTGCTCGGAGATACAGGTCCAGTCAGAGCAAAGGGTTGTGACTATAGGTTGTATTCTCTGCTCATGTGAATAGTATAATTATTCCCTATTAGTGCTACTGTAACTGGGAGTTTCAGATAGCTAGGGAACCTAAGGAATTAGACCACCCCTATCTATTAATCAATTTTTTGAAGGGAGGGGTAATGGTCTATATAGAAAAAGTGGCTTCACTTGACAGGGATGTTAGTGGTGCCTAGTCCCAGTAAGGATTCCTCTACTAGAGACAATGATAATAAGACCCTAAGGATAGAAGCAGAAGAGCAGGATTCAGATTCTGTTGCTAATTCTAGGACTCCTGATATTAAATTAAAGTATGACCCATATCTTTCCTTGTGTTATGAGAACACTTACAGGGTCTATATCAAGAAGCTGGTACTATTTATGTTTCCCTGAGGGGACAATATCTAGCATTTTTGGGTAGGATAACATGGTATATTGGGATCGAGGTATATATGGGATACCGATGCCTAGAGAGATACGAGCCGATACAAGCACTAATGCCTTGGATACCACTAGAAATCTTTGATTAAGCATACTTAGGCGAGAGAAATCCCAAGATAGTTAACCCTTGGGAAGTACCTTAGGAATTTGAAGCCTTTTGATTAAAGGTATGAAGTTATGATTAGATGTTTTAAAATCCTAAAAAAATGATTAGAGGCATGGAAATGATGAGGTAAGTATTGATCTTTAATCGGAACCATTTATGTTACAGTAAGTATTGCCCAGAAAAGTTCATTTGATGAGGATATGGAAACTCGAGGCATAGTCACTGTTTTTAGGTTTCTACGTGCTAGGTAATGACTCTTAGTAATACTGTGGTATTAAAGGTATGAAGGTATGATATACGATGATGCATGATGAGTAATCATTTTACCGTATATCGATCCTAGAGGATCCGATCTTATGATACTGAAGGTTAAGATAGTTTTGAATCAGATATAAGCCGAAATAATGCTTAGGTCGAAATATGAGTCAGGTTGCACTATGGTTATATTTCATGATGAAATTTAAACCTTGTGATCTTATGGATAATTTTGAACCTTCAATAATGTTTTGAAGATATTACCCGAATACCATGAAGGTTAGACCAGGCACTATTGATCCTAATCTTGGCATGCCTAATGGGAATAATTTAGGACAAAAATTTCTGATATGTGTATGTTGCAATTTAAGATTCAGTTAAGAATTTAGAAGATTAGGTGAATATTTAGAGAGTTATTACCTAATTAATTATAACCTAAGAATCAAACAATAGTTGAATTGATTCTTTAGGCATTTGAATTTACCTGGGTGTTTTGAGGTACTAGAATCTGGGAAAAATGTGTATGAGGTTTAATTAAGGTTGCTAGTTGCTAATCTAGCATAAGGAAAGATCTTGATTATAGAATCTTCCCATAGAAGAATGATTAAGAGTTTGTTCCCTAATAGAACAAAGTAATAGAAAGATTGAGCAAAGTCTCAAGTTATGGTCTCAGATAATAGAAGTTATGCTAGTGACTTAAAAATTTCCTGCATAATCTGGGAAGATTACTCCAATAAGGGAAGTGGAATTATGCCTGGAACCGGACTGATATCGAAAGTCTATGAAGAATGACCTCAGATGAGATGGCGAAATTAAGGAAAATAGAGTATAGAATTGTTGGAAAAGAAGGACCTTATAAGATCTGGGTTTCCTGTTACAATGGTACTTCCATTTAGAGATGCCCAACCAAAAAGGGCTACCTATGGAGGATTAAGAATGGAGGGGCTGACCGGTCAGAGTGGACTAAGTAATACGCCATGTAAAGTATCTAGAGTAGAGTCGTTGTGACATCGAACCGTAAAGTAGGGCTGCTAGGATATTGACTCTCAAAGGTGGTGTATTGTAATGAGTCCCACATCTGATGGGTTTCTTAGTATAAGGGTTTATTTGACCCAGTGTATCACTATGGGTTGTTCTAGCACTATGTGTTGAAGGAAAGATAGAAGAAAGGAATTAAGAAAGAACAGGCTCAACGGTATAAAGGAAAGCAACTCTTGCTCTCATATCTTTTGTAATGGTTATGCCTATATGTATTTACCATCACGTGTATTTGTTTTATGAATATACAAAATTTTTTTATCAATAATTGTTATGTTATGCAATGCCCTAAGACCTAGTGGGTAGTATGTCATTAGGCTAGCAGATGCAATTGAATTGTTATGTTACGCAATGCCCTAAGACCTAGTGAGCAGTATGCCCTTAGGCTGGCAGATGCAATCGAATTGCTATGTTATGAAATGCCCTAAGACCTAGTGGGAAGTATGTCCTTAGGTTGGTAGATGCATTTGAATTGTTAATTTATATTGTACGAGATAGTGTGTCCTATGATGTCCGAATACTTGTTATGTGATGGTTTGTTTAACATGCTTCATGAATATTACATAAGTATATGAAGGGTTTGAGTAGCAAGAGCAAAGCCTGGAATGAATTCAAAATACTTTATAGGCTGTGCACCCTGAGGTCGTTAGTCTGGATATGTATTCAACAAAGATGATAAACTGAATGTTTTGAGGCCATCAGACCTGAGGGACATGTATGTCCTTGGGCCTTCAGAATGTTATTTATTTAAGAATGGAAACAAGGTAAGGCTCGAGGCAGTAAGTCCTAAAGTTCTTGTAAGCATAGGGGGATTCCCTGGGAAGTATGACCCAGTATACAAGATTGCACGGGGCAGAGTCCCTAAGCTATAAGATCTTATATGCCCATTATGTTGTAATGGACCTGTATGTCCAGAGGCTCTGAGACCTAGTGGACTAGTGTATCCTTCGGCTAGCAGATGTATTAAGAATTGTTTCAGGCAGTGACCTAAGGAATAGGGGTAGAGGCCCTAAACTGTACGATGTTATATGCTAGTTGTTATGTTGAACACTGATTGTTGAATGTATTATGATGAATATGAATGTTGAATACTATATGAGATTTGTGTTAAGAATATAATGATGGTTGTGTTGCATGGTTTATGACCTTACACATGCAAGAGATAGATTGAGTAATAAAAGTGTTTCCCTAACGTGTAGATGATTCTATACGATCTCCAAATTTTGAGGATAAAATTTATTGAACTGGGGGAGAATTGTAATATCCCGAATTTTGGGACTATAGGCTCAAGAAAAAGCCTAAATCAAGTGGACTGCTAAGCCCTGGTATAGCAATAGTCTTAAGAATGAGGATTTGCTGCCAGTACATTTTTTCTGGGGTGAAGGTACAAAAATACCCATCTACATATCCCGCATGTGCGTCTGGCACCATATACAATCCTTTGGTGCAAAAATACCCATGATCTTTACAAAAAGGGACAAAAATACTAGCTCTGTCAATTAAAGCAAACGACCATTAAGTTTTTTTTGTGAGCCCAACTTTAATATTTTTTAAATAATTATTTTAAGGGATAAGGTGCAAAATTACCTATCTACATATCCTTCGGGTGCAAAAATACCTATGATCATTAAAAAGTGGACAAAAATGCCAACTTCATTAATGAAGACAAAGGTCCGTTCATTTCTAGTTTTGTGTGCCCACTTTAATCATTTTTAAATAATTATTTAAAAAACTATCACCCTCTCTCTCTTCCCGCACCCCTTTCCCTCTCACCCTCCTTTCTCTCCCCCTACAAACTAGAGCCCTACCTTCATACCGGTAATAACTCTATTCGGCTACTTACTTGGTCACCGCCTTTATACTACTCGCTCCCTTCAAATGTCGTTCTGTAGTTCATCATCAAAAATTTTTCCTTTATTAATAGAGCCAAAAATTAATGAACATTTGTCTTCATTAATGGAGATGGCATTTTGTCTATTTTTTTAATGATCATAGGTATTAATTAAAAGCTATGATCATTAAAAAAGTAGACAAAATGATAATAGGTATTATCTAAAAGCAGTATTTGTCCCCTTTTTAATGATCATAGATATTAATTAAAAGCTTAAAATACCTCTATACATTAAGCTTTTAATTATTACCTATAATCATTAAAAAGGGGGAAAAATTCCAGCTCCATTAATGAAGGCAAACATTCGTTAATTCCTGGCTTCTTTAAAGAGGGGAAAAGTTTTGATAATAAACTATGGAAGGGCATTTGGAGGAAGCGGATAGTATAAAGGCAATAACCATATGGGTGCCCGAAAAGAGTTATTGCTAGTGTGAGGTGAGGCTCTAGTTTGGAAGGGCAGAGAGAAAAGAGAGTGAGAGGGAAAGGGGTGCAGGAAGAGAGAAAGGGTGAGAGTTTTTAAAATAATTATTTAAAAATGATTAAAGTGGGGCTCACAAAATCAGAAATTAACTGGTGTTTGCCTTCATTAACAAAGCTGGCATTTTTGTCCACATTTTTAATGATCATAGGAATTTTTGCACCTGAAGGATATATAGATAGGTAATTTTGCACCATAGCCCTTAAAATAATTATTTAAAAAATATTAAAGTGGGGCCCACAAAAAAACTTAATGATCGTTTGCCTTAATTAATGGAGCTAGTATTTTTGCTCCTTTTTGTAAAGATCATGGGTATTTTTGCACCGAAGGATTGTATATGGTGCCAGACACACATGCAAGATATATATATATGGGTATTTTTGCACCTATGCCCTTTTTTCTGCATGGCAATAAAGTTTTATGACAATTGCTATCATATTTTCCAGTATGAAAGTGAACTTATCAAGCTTTAATTTAATAGTTCATATAGGTCATTTGGAGTTGTAGACAAAGAGTTATGAATTTTTGAAGTTAGCCCAGTGAAACTGGCCAGCTGTTGTGACAATATCCAAAAATGGAAATTCTGATAATTATAAGCTTCCAGTTGGCTAAAGGCTATTTTTTACCCAAACATAGACTTCATAAGGGTCACATAGCCTTTAGGAAAGTGCGATGAAAATTCTGCCAGACTTTCAGGAAAGTGCAAAAATAGAAAAATGTAAGGGCCTCTTACATGCAAATTGTAATGGAATGAATGGAGTTAATATAAGAGCTTTCCTCTTTCCATTTCAAGTTGTCATTTAATGTCAAAAAGTCATAAGGAAAGAGAAAAGATGATGCTAAGAAATTGCCATGTGGTAAGTACAATAAAACTTAACATTTTAAGAGGGGGAGATATATATATATATATATTTTAAATGATTCTTATCCCTTTTCAAGAAGCAATTTTCGGTCAAGTTAATTAAGAGAGCGGGAGAGTTGGAAGAAAGGAGTAAAGGAAGCAAGAGAAGAGGAGTTTGCTTGGTCCATATTTAATTCAAGAAGGACAATTAATTGTGGTCAAGTAAAGAGAAACAAGCATAAGTGAAATTGCATTAAACAATAATCTACCTAACATTTTTGTATCTCTCTTGGCCACGACTAAGACACTTATTTCAGTATTTCACATTTTTTATTGGTTTAGCTTTACTAACCCTATAAGCACTTCTTTATATTAGAGCAAGTGTTTCACCCAAGAGGGAGGGTGAATTGGTTGATACTAAAAATTTCGTTGCAAATATAAAACTTGACGGTGAATATAAAGCAGTAAAGAGTAAGGAGAAATATCACCGAAGTGTACACCGGGAGTTATACTAGTTCGGCCACAACCACTTTGACCTACGTCCAGTCCTCAGAGCTTCTCTGAGAGTTTCACTATAACTTCCAAGATTCAGTGGGTTCTTGGCACCTCAGTACAAGCAAGTTCCTTCGCCTGGACACTCGCTCCCCCTTACAAGTTGTAATCCAATCCCAACTCAAGGTTCCACAACCTTAAGTTACCTCAATAATAAATATTGAGTTTGAATGAAATATCTCTCACAGAATGAATAAGAATCACTGAAGTACAGAATTACAGATATGTAAAATAGAGTAGTGAACTTGATAATACGTTCGTGTGTGTGTTCTTGTTGTTCTTCTCTGTTTGGATGTTCCCATATATATAGATGTGTTGGTAGTAATCGTTGGAACATTTTCTTCTTATCCGTTAGAGTGTACGCAGCCACTGTTGACTTTTCCAGTATTTGAAAAATATCCGTTTGCAGTAGGTGGCGGTAGGTAACGTTTGAACAATGCATTTGACTTTCCTTATTTGGTAAGATCTCTTCATTGTTTATCTGTGGATATGCTAAGAATACTAATACAATGAAAGGTTAATCATATAGGAATCAAATCAATGAACGTTGGAATGATTTCTCAAATTCTGAACTTGCATACTCGAGTAGCTACTCGAGTATTCATTAAGTTTACTCGAGTACTTACTCGAGTATCATCATGAAAGTAATGATAAACTGCAAGTTAATAAATGAACATTACATTACTCGGGTAATGCATGGAGTAAACCATTTTCCAAACCTTGGAAATACCTGTTTACTCGGGTATGGCACACTTTTCTTCATAGGTTACTTGAGTAGCAACTCGAATAAATTCTCAAGTAAACTTTAGGTTACTCGATGCTTCACTCCAGTAATGTTGGCAGAATTTCAAGGCCGAGAGCACTTCAAGTTTGATTACCTTGTTACTCGAGTACTTACTCGAGGAAACATAAATTTTTTGCATAGCTTACTCGGGTAGCGACTTGAAGTTCACTTCTAAATAACTCTGCATACTTGAGAAGTGCCTCGAATGAAGTATGATAAAAGCATTTCATGTTATTCAAGTATTACCTTCAGGTTTTGCTTACCAATGTGAGTTACTCGAGTAGCTCTTCAAGTAACATTGGCAGGATAGAAAATGCCGAGAGCAACATATTTCTTGAAGTAGGGGACTCGAGTACATACTCCAGTATCATTGTCAGGCCGAGAGGAACCGGAAGTGATTTACCTGGTTACTCGAGTAACTACTCGAGTAACATTGGTAGGCTGAGAGCAACTCCAAGTGATTTACCTGGTTACTCGAGTAGCTACTCGAGTAACATTGGCAGGCCGAGAGCAACTGGAAGTCATTTACCTTATTACTCGAGTGCTTACTCGATTAACGTTGGCAGGTTACTTGAAGGTTGACTCTGTTTACTTCAAGTTTTTGTCCATTACTCGAGTACTTACTCGAGTAACCCTTTAGAAAACTTGCCAGTAATGAAGTTTCTCATCTTTTTCTCTTGGCCTTTCTTCATTACTCCAATGCTTACTTCAAGTGATGATTTGCCCTGTTATTACTTTGTTCAAACTTATTTGTTTATCCAATCTTTTTCATACCATCCTTTGTTATCATCAAAACATGAGAGATCTAACATTCTCCCCCTTTTTGATGATGACAAAACTTGATGATTTTGAACAAAGTTTTTGAAATTAAGTTCTCAAATAAACACTTCTTGAATTCAATGATAATTTTGAAAACCTTGTTAAGTGTAAATTCAAAGTGTTTTGAAAAATGTTGAAATTATAACATATTCACCTTGCATACATAATAAACTCATTAGTCCCACAATGTATTATAACTTAAAAGCTTAAATGGACTTAAAATAAAATTATAACTTAAAGAAGCTTGCATTAAACTTAAAATTACATTACAAGATGAAAACATTATAAGTTGAAAAGCTCCCTAAATCCCATGTACACCCATATACCCAAAATGAATGAAAAACTTAAAACAAGCTTAGAAACTCCACAAAATCACACTCAAGCTCTTCTCCCCCTTTTTGTCTTCATCTATCAAGAGGAGGATCAGAAGGCTTGACTATAGAAATAGGCTTCACAGGTAGAACCAAAGGACCATCTGAACTTAGAGAATCAAAAGAAGAAGAACTGGAAGATTCTGGTTTAGGAAGATTTAGTGGAGGGATATGAAAATCTTCTCTTGGAGGAACAGGAGAGGGCTGATAGACAATCATAGTAGTGGTCTCAACCTCTTCAGTAGCACCTGGAGTATAATGATCAGAGGATGAGGGAGAGATTTCCTCTGTATGGGTAGGAGATGGAATAGGTGTAGGAGAGGGTTCAGGCTGAGGTTTGGGTGGTGAATCTTCAATGATGATGTTAATAGTCTCATTTGTTTTAGGATTGTCTACTGAGCATAGGATATCTTTGGGTGTTGGTTCAAGTGGACTAGAGACTGGAGGTTCAGAAATAGTTGGCTCAACCTCAGTATGATGAAGGTCAGATGGGATGTTCTCCGGAGGTGGTGGTATATTCTCTGGAGAGGAGAATGCCTCAGGTACAGATGATGGACCAGCAGAAGGTCCAAGACCTAAAGCGTCCAATCTTGCTAAGATCAACCTCAAAATCTTACCCTGGGCACGTTACTCAGCTAACAACTCCTGGTGCCTTTTGTCCATCCGCTTAACCATCTCAGCCATCTTGTTATTCATGTGAGTTATCAACTCAGCATTAGTGTTGGTTATGTCTACATGAAATCCCTTGAGCATATTTTCCATGAAGTGTTGGAGTGTGGCATTGAGGAAAGAGGGTGAAGAGGTAGTGGCAACTGGTGCAGAAGACTGAGTGTCATCCATTTTACTCGTCTCAGTCTCAGTCTTCTTCTTCTTCTTAGACCCAAACTCCAGAGGACCCTTGAGAGGAATTTCAATGTTGAGCTTCCCAATTTGATTTCTCCCAATCGGAGTAACTCTCTCAATGTGCTCTTTACTCTCTAAGTACCATATCTTATTTTTCTTCAGAATAAGTGAAACAATTTGAGGATATGGCATAAGGGTTGTGGCTTTTCCATCTACTCTGTACCTCTTCATCTCAGAAAATATGTATTCCCCCAAATCCTTTTATTCTTTCAGGAGTAAGGAAGCAAACCATCTATAGTCCCGATCAAAAAAGTGGGTATAGTTGTTGGCCTTGTTCACAAGGGATCTAGAGTAGATATACCATAGAACCCTTTAATGATCACACATGTCACTAGGATTGAAGTTCAGAGGGCCCACAAGCCCACCAAGTCTAAGAACAGAGAAAATTTAGTTTGGTTCAAGTTTAGAGTAAATGTCATCTGGAGAGTTCTCTATTCCTAACCAAACATTGATCCTAGAAGGTGATATAAGAATTTTCTAGCCTCTAACAGTAGTAGTCATCTCTTCCTCTGCAGAATTTCTATTGGGTTCATCTAGAATCTCAAGATTGCAGTAAAAGTGTGTGACTACTTTTGTGCGAAAAGCAAGTCTAATAGATAGCCAAGGCATAAAAGGTTCTAGAAAGGGACTATGATCATACTTCAATACCTCTTGAAGTACTTTGAGATCTACACAGTGTGTCTTGCAGACTTTTCTCCTTGAGAATTAAGTGAGGTACTTCTGAGAATCTTCCAACTTGTTGACATTAAACCCCTTCGGAGGTTTAGTGATCTCCTTTTCTGGAAATTTTGACTTCTTTGAAGATTGCCCCTTCTCAAGTTGGTCAAGTATGCCAGCCATTGCTTTAGCCACATTCACATCATATTTGGGCTTTTTGGAGGGTTTTGGTGTGAAAGAGGGAGTGGAGGAATCAGAAAGTGGAGGAGAAGGAGATTTGGTACTTTTGCCTCTCCCAGTAGAGGCGCTCTTCTTGGATTGAGCCCTTATGACTACTGGCTCTTTGATAACAACTCCTTTCTCTTTTGCTTTCGGTTGAGGTTTGGGTTGAGTTTTTGCTTTTGACCTAGGTGTGAGTTTTCGTATCTTTCTGGGAGGAGAAGAAAGAGAGTAAGAGAGTTGTGGGGATCCAGAAGAATCTGTGGGAGTAAGGTTTTTGGTTATAACCATTTTGATTCAGTGAAAACCTTGAAATCTCAGAAAACAGAGTGAGAAGTCGCGATATAGGGCAAGAAGAATCTGAAAAAAATAGGAGGTTTTTGGGGCTAAGAATTGATGGGTTTTGAAGGAAATCAAGTAAGAAAGTGATTGTGAAAAGTTTTTGTGAGAGGACTGGGTGATTTACTCGAGGAGATTTTGTGGAAATGACCGAGTTTGCGATAGATAAAGACCTAGAATCTAACGTTACTCAAGGTCTTACTTGAGTAAATATCATGTTTACTCGAGTCCCTACTTGAGTGATCATACAGAAAATTTCTAAAATAATTCATTTAAACTGCGTACCTAGCATGAATAATATTGTAATTATCCATATATGTTCCCCCGATCATTTAATAGCTATTTTAGAGCAGATTTGAGTCGATTCTCATCAAGTTTGTGATCTGGTCTTGTAGTTACTCGAGTCCTTACTCGAGTAAACTTCAAGTTTACTCGAGGGTTTCCTCGGGTAACCTATCATTTCTAGTTTGGACTGTTCATTTCTCACCAATGAACCGTTTGATTCAAATTCCAAGTAACTTGATACGTTACTTCCAGTTTTGGAAGACCATTACTCGAGTGGTTACTCGAGTAAAGTGCTCTTTTACTTCAAGTTGTTCCTCGGGTAATGCTTCACTGTCAGTCATTACTTGAAGTTGGTACTCCAGTAATGGTGTCCTCTGATAACCTCTATTTTTATTTCTAAGAACAGAGTTTCAATCTTCCTGCAAAACAAGTTTCTACATACTCCGATGCTTAAATTAGTAATCATCAAAACATTATCAAATAACTTTATCTAACATTATGAGAAACTGAAATAACTTACAATTCATTGGGATTTACCATTCCCAATTCTCTTCTAATGTATAGAAATTAATCTTTTGCAAGAGGTTTGGTGAAGATATCAGCTATTTGAAGATGAGTTGGAATGAATATCACTTTCACATCTTTCTTCTGGACATGATCTCTGATAAAGTGATGTCTGACATCAATATGCTTGGTTCTAGAATGTTGAACTGGATTCTTTGCCAAGCTTATCGTACTAGTATTGTCACAATAGATTGGTATGTCTTTGAGATAAATACCAAGATCTTATAGTTGTTGTTTTAACCATACCTCACATCCCCAGATCTTAAGAAAAGATAAACTTGGTTTCTTTTCGGTCCATATCTCATATAGTGTCTTTTCAATTGCCTTAGATGGAACACGATTTAATGTGAACGCAGCTATCTCTAGGGCATGTCCCCAAAAGGGTGGTGGAAGATCTGTTTGACTCATCATAGATCAAACCATATCTAATAGTGTTCAATTCCTCCATTCAGAAATGCCATTCCATTATGGTGTTCTTGGAGGAGTTAATTGTGAGATTATCCCACAATTTATAAGATGGTCAATGAACTCTTGGCTCAAATATTTACTACCTCAATCAGATCAAAGTGCTTTAATTATTTTGTCAAGTTGATTTTGTACTTCATTTTGGAATATTTTGAACATTTTAAAAGATTCGGATTTATGTTTCATTAGATAGATATAGCCATATCTACTAAAGTCACCTATAAATGTAATGAAATAGACATAACCTCCTTTGGCAGCTGTATTTAATGGTCCACATACATGTATGTATGAGGCCCAATAATTCAGTGGCCCTCTCACTGTGCCCAGTAAAAGGGGCCTTTGTCATCTTTCCTAATAAACAAGATTTGCATGTATCATATGATTCAAAATCAAATGAGTTAAGAAATCTATCTTGATGGAGTTTGGATGCTTTTCTCATTTATATGGCCGAGATGACAATGCCATAGGTAGGTTGGATTCAAATCATTTGATTTTATCATTTTAATAGTTACTTTATAGATATTCCCATTATTAGGATATTCCAAATTTAATATATAATGACCAACATACAAATCACCATCAACATAGAAAATGTCATTACGATAAATAGAACATTTACCATTCCTAGTAATGGAAGTATAACCTTCCTTATCCAAATAAGAAAGAGAAACAATGTTACTACTCAAAGCAGGAACATAATAGCAATTGTTCAAAACTAACAAAAGCCCATTGGGCAGAACTAATTCATAAGTGCCTACGGCTAAAGCAGCAACTCTTGCTCTGTTTCTAACTCACCCTTCTTAAGCTTTCTACTGTCCTTTAGACCCTGTACATTTGTACAAATGTGAGAACCACATGTAGTATCTAATACTCATGTAGTGGAAGTAGAAAAATGAATGTCTATAACATAAATACCTGAAGCGATAGCCCTGGTATCCTTCTTGTTCTTTTTTAGATCTTCTAGGTAGAGTTTGTAATTCCTCTTCCAATGACGGGTTCATTGCAGAAGTAGCAGACTCCTTGCTTTGGAGGCTTTGCCTTCTTAGGTGCAGGCTTGGTTTCGGGCTTGTCTGACTCTTTGGTCTTACCACCTGAGCCATTACCCTTCCATTTGCCCTTCATTTTCTTTTTAATACCCTTTCCTTTTGAACCATCAAAACTGTACTGGGCTTTTTCTTAATACTTTGCTCAGCAGTTTTGAGCATCCCATGCAGCTCAGAAATTGATTTCTCCATGTTGTAGTTTATGACAAATTAGTCATAACTCTCCAAGAGTGAGTTTAGGATCAAATCCATAGCTAACTCCTGGCTCATTGGAAATCCAAGCCTCTCAAGGTGATCAATATAGCCTTTCATCTTTAACACATTAGTACTAACTAATGTACCTTCAGCCATCTTGCAGGAATGTAAGGCCTTTGTGGTCTCATACCTTTCTTGCCTTGGTTGTTGCTAGAACATTTCCTTGAGATGGATAATCATCTCATGAGCCTCCATTAGTTCCAGATCTCTTTAGAGCTCTGGAACCATAGTGGCAAGTATCAGGAAACCTACATCCACAGAGTCATCCTTATGCTTTATGTAAGCATCTCTCTAAGCTCTTGGAGCATTGGATGCAGGCTCCTTAGGAATGGGTTGATCTAGGACATAAGCCTTTCTTTCCTGCTTGAGAACGATTCTCAACTTCTTGAACCAGTCAAGAAAGTTTGTCCTATTGAGTTTGTCCTTCTTAAGGACCAATCGCAATGATAGTCTAGCAGTATTACTAGTTGACATGATTCTACAATTAAAATATGAAAAGTTAGTTAGTAATCTCCCACTAAATTAACAACCCTCAAAATAATTAGTGGGCTAAGATCCATATTTGGCTTAAACTTAAGTCTGCTTTAGCAAGACGGTTAAATTCAAGTTATTTAGGTAGGTAACCTTTTTACCAATTACATCACATATAACTCTTAGATGTTTATGGGATTTGATCATCATATGATCCAGCATGTTTAATCCTATCTAACGCCTTGAGATTCAAAACCATTTTGTTAATCTCAATTAAGTCAAAACAATAATGAATATTATGAGCAGTACCATTACTCATGCTTGTCTCATCAAGATAACTCAAGTGCATCCACTTTGGTTGTTTCTGCAATTGAGCGATATAGGTTTTGACAGGTATTCATTAATTGACGGCATTATAACTTAAGATTTGATTCAGAGGGCTCAATTAATTAGTCTTGTTTATTTGAATGCAATTGTGGTCATATCTCATACATATAAACACAAAAGTATCCATGCAATGATCTAATCAAAAGCATAATTTAAAAGTGACACAATATGGCTTACCTTACCTAAAATCCTCCTAAGCCAATAAGAGGACTTCTCTAACTAAGATAAGAAATACATTGAGAGAAACCTCGTTTAAACATTTGAGGGGAGTGAGATGAGAAGAGAATGTACATCGAGAGTATTTAGAGAAAGGCACGGCACGCAGGCCGTATTTAAATATTACAACCCTTTGTAAAATTCTAAATGAAAAAGGCAAGTTTCACCCAAGAGGGGGTAAATTGGGTGATGTGATAAATTTTTCAGTTGATGCGGTGATATAGCAATTGCTGTAGATAGAGTAAAGTTGAGAAGATAAGCACATAGAGAGTTATACTGGTTTGGCCCAAAACCCAGGCCCACGTCCAGTCCTCAGAAATCAAGACCTACTAAGATTTTCACTATTCTTCCAAGATTCAGTGGGCTCTCGAAATGCCGCAAGACAACAACTGTCATTGGAAGGACTACAAGTAGAAACACTAGAAATTTTCATCCCCCTTATGACAAGTCTTATGTGCAGAAAAACAAACCTATGACCTTTCTCTCTTGCTTACGTATACAAGTCTTATGAGCAGCAACGTTCTCTCTTGCTTACACCACTATAAGTCCTACGAGCAGCAACGTTCTCTACTGTTTGTAGCTTGTAAGTCTTATGAGCAGAAAGTCCTACTAGGAATTCTCTCACTGCTTCTCTCATAAGGAAATCTCCCCTCTCAAGGTCCCAGTACCTTGAGATCAAATAAAAATAGAATTTGAAGTGTGTACAGACTCTCTTACAGTGTAAATATGATAAACACTGAAGAACAATATGAATATAGAGAAAATATGAATAACAGAAACTCGTGAATTTTCTTGTGTGAATTCTTGCACTTTGTTGTTTTTGATAGTCTCTAGAGCTCTGTATTTATAGACAGTTGTTTTTTCCTATTTAAATAATAATCATTGTGGAGTGGAGCATTTTACTGTGGAATGGCATGCGTACGTTTGACATCTTTGAATGCGGTAGGTATGTGCTTGGATGGTCGTAATGATGTTGTTTGCCATTGTTTGACTCTCGGGCAAACACTCATAGTCTCTCACTCGCTTGGACTCAGGTGTAGATAAGGCCATCACTCAAGTACAGAGACCGTGCTCGAGTAAAGTGTTGATATCTTGTTTTTAACTTTGCTCTCTGTCAAACACTTTCTGTCCAACACTTTTATATGCTCGAGTGCAAAACAGCTTGATGCGCAAGTGTTAGTTCTATTGCTCGAGTGCATCTGTAAAACTGACAGCAAATGCTCTCTGTCAAACACTTTTTGTCAGACACTTATATATGCTCGAGTGTAAAAGAGCTTGATGCTCGAGTGTTAACTCTGTTGCTCGAGTGCATCAGTAAAACTGACAACAAACACTTCTAAACTTTACCATATGCATTTGGTGACTTTGTAACCATTGTCTAGACTTGTAAAAACATAATTTGAACACAATAACCTTTTGTTATCATCAAAACTTGGAATCTAACACTAAAGCCATGTTGTTCACCATACCCAAACAAGTATAAATAATAAACCACAACAAGAATTCATACAATATGAAAAGCAATAAATGTCATGATCAGATTATATTGCACTATGCAGAGGTAGCCACAGCGGTCCCACTAACCTAGTGGGGTTAATGGGCAGTGCCCGTGTGGGGTTTCAAGGGGTAGCGCCCTTGGAGCTTTTGAAAAAAGGCTCATTTCTTTTAAAAGAAATATTTTAAAAAATTTAAATTTTAAAAATTTCTAACCCAATTTTAAAAATATATGTTTCAGTCCAGTTCTAAAGGGATTTCGGCCCATTTTCAAAATACAACAATAGCCCAAAAAGCTTCTAATCCGCATTGTCTGCCCCATAGTTTTGGATCCCTATTACCCAAATAGATATCTGAACTTAGACCCGATTGGATTGCCGCCAACTACAATCTAAGGTACCCTACCCGACTTCATACAAGCCTAGGGTTTCAAACAAGCAAGATCCTTTTCAATTCAAAACAAAACTACAAATTCCGACTTCAGATTTTTTTCCAGAATTGAAATTGCGTAACTAGTAGCTCATGTAACTGAAACAAGTTTTTTGGCAGACCATATATATGCAGTTAAATCCAAAAATGAAATCACATATATGTTCAAACTTTTCTTATAAGCATCATGCATACCCCATATATCACATGTATAAGAATCATAAACTCAATTTAAATGCACAATTGACCTGGCTCTGATACCACTGTTACGATCGGCAGGCACAGCGGAAGAATTTTGAAAATTTTACCGATTCTAATTGAGGATCTATCAACGGAATTTAAATCGGGTTAGAAAGAACTCATACCTTTTTAAACTTAGGGTTTTTACGATCTCTAAGAGCCAACACGTTAGGTCCGCTCCCTCTACCAATATCCACAAGAATGCTCTCCAATAGAGATTGCGTGCTAGCGCCTCTAAATGTCTCCTAGGGTTTTCCTTACGGCTTTAAATTCTCATGTACGTATGAGTATATCTGCTCTATCAAGTTTATAACCTATGAGGGCTATATTCAATTTTCAAAATTAATCATCATTAATTTCGAAATTAATCAACAATTAATTATCCTGATGAGCTAATTAAATAAATTCAGTTTAAATTAAATATGTCCAACAATTTTAATTTAACATATTTATTTAATCCAAATAAATAGCATTAGATTTAATTTATCTTAATAAATTAAATCTGAGACACTATATCTCTATCATGTTAGTTATTAAATTTAATATATCTTAATAAATTAAATTTAAAACTAACACAATATAATAATATCATATAATATATATAGACATATATATATATAATATATGAAAGATATGTATTTCAAAAATATATATCTATATAATATTATTAATGAATTTTATATTATATATATATATAAATATAAAATTCGTCCACACTAAATTAAACATTATCTCGTGTTGGGTCATTCTTGTGTGTGACCCTATAGGCCCATATGAAGTTGGCAGTGGGCCAATAACTGTACTAACCCGAAAGTCACAAGTGGCCTCTAGCAAGACATTATGACTACCCAATTCATATGAGGATCATTATCACAATGCAACCTGTCATATAACCATGTCATGTCCCTTTTGTCACATGATATATCGATCAAGGATAAGGCATGGATAATGTCTTCCTCTTGTTCTTGACCATTACTTTCTCGATTCGTGAGTAGCTTGACAATAGAGGTGGAAACTCCTTTCCATTGTATTATGGCCATACATTTCTCATACTCACTCATCGAGGGGCCCAATAATATCTCTCTACTAATGTGAGGGACAAATTCCATCTTGATAATTCATATTCCTCTACATGAAAAATCACCAAGCCTGATCATAGCCTTTATCAACACCCAGTCAAAAGTGACTTTTGACTCGTTCAAAGCTTAGCAACTCTCACGTAGGAATCCATAATGACCTCAGGTCTAAGGGCATTGTGACGTGGTTATAAATTAGAAAAGCTTATGACTTGATCCATGTAGCTTTCTTATAGTGGTTATCTATGTAGCTTACCTGAGTGATCCCTTTGAGTAATCCCATGTAATCCTTGACTGAGAGCTTATTGGAACAATTTCTCACACATTACTCAAGTGGTCCCTCGAGTAATGTTTCAAATAACTTTGCATATTACTCGAGTAAGCACTTCAAATGATCTCTTCATTTTGATTCAAAACATTACAAATTATATATCATCGAAAAACTCTCATCGTCTACACTCCAATACAATAAGAATCAGCTCCAAATGTGTTGTATATAGAAAGTTATGATCCAAAGAGTATCTACTATTCTTAGACAATCTCTGAAATCTCTAGCAGCAACTTCCAGAAGGCATAGCTCTTAGAATATAGCTTCAAATGTTACAAATTATATATCCATTCAAAGCTCTTCAATTTTGCTTTCATATGGAACCAGTTTCATCTCAATCTAATGTGTAGTTTCAAAGTTAGGTCCAAAATACCAAAATTGTTATGGTAAAAGATCCTGATTAATGTTTCAAATTCAACAGATCATATCTCCCTCATCTAAACTCCTTTGAATGTGATCTTGGTGTGTATGTTTTGTGTTAGGAGTATATGTTCATATCCCACTAGTTTCAGTTCAATCCGATGTGTGGTTGGAGAGATATCATCAAAATACCAAGCCTTTGTCCTGTGGCATAAAAATAGAGCACATCAGAATGCTCATCACTAAAGTGGTCACTAGAGTTATTCTAGGTCATCACTCGAGTGACTACTAAAGTGATCACCTCCTAAATGAGGCAGTGGCATATCACTTAAGTGATTACTTGAGTAATCACCTCTAGAGGTAGTATAAATTCCGTATACGTCATTTTAGCATCATATTGACCCATTCCAACTTCCATATGATCACAGAAACTTCTAATATCACTTCTAAGAGCTTGAATCTTGATATTCTCATTAGATCTTGCAAGTTATTCTTTCCTCAATCTCTTTCTTCATGATCTTCAACATCTTCTTTCTTTTCTTGGCTAATGTATAAGATATCTTCTTTTTTTCCTCTTGAGGATCATTCTCCATTTATGAAGCATTATAAGCAAAAAACACCAACCCACTATCAGGTTTATGACTAATCTATAAGATATACAATATTAAATGTAGTAGTTAGTTAATATAAAAGATAAGTATATTGTACAAACTTTTTGCTCTTAACACTTGGCATTTATATTTGACATCATTAAAACTAATCATATATAACATAGGTGCATTGAGGTATAAAATATGGTGATCCTCAGGGATGCCATGATAATGTTAAAATGAATACTGTGAAGTTTGAGGATAGGCTTGAATCCAATTTAAGCTGAAATAATGTTTAGGTTAAAATGTGACTCAAGTTACACTATGGTTTTAATACATAAAAGTATGAACCTTTTGAACCTTATGATTAATGCTGAGCTATCAGCAATGTTTAGGGTTATTCAAGGATATTATTTGAATAACATGAAGGTTAAAATAGAAGTTATGAATCATGATGATTTAAGCATGCCCATTGGGTATATCTAAGGGTATAAGGAAAACAATTTTGCCAATCTACTGGATGTTGAGGATTCTAGATTTAGGTTAATGAACATAAAGTTGGGGTTAGAGACAGAGTACTCCCTAATAATTGTTAGTTCCTATATTTTGATGATAACAAAAGTTATTATAGATTATTTGATCGAATTGAAGTTTTTGAATGATGAAACAGAGTGTTTTGAGGCATGCAGAGCCATCACTCCACTGACCACTCGAGTAATGAACTAAGAAATGAAGTCTCTGTGTAAAGCAATAGTCTCTGACTAATTTTGAAAGAGATCACTCAAATGGTCACTCGAGTGATTGCCCTGAATCATTCGAGTGATTACTTGAGTGATGTAATTGAAAAAGTCTTAATAACCCTCTACAAAATTTTGAGAGGTATCACTCGAGTGGCCACTTGAGTGATGAACCAGGATCATTCAAGTGACCACTCAAGTAATGGTATAAGATAAGAAGCCATCAACTCTTTGCCAGAATTTACAAGGGATCACTCGAGTGACCACTCAAGTGATGATGCCAGTAAAGTTCCTTAAACTCTGCCAAGTTTTAGAAAAGATCACTCTAGTGATCACTCGAGTAATGACCCTGGATCACTCGAGTGATGAATCCCGTAATGCATGATAATCATTTGTTAATCATTGATTTAATGTATTTATGTCTAACACTTTATTGTATTAGTGTTTGAAGTATTTTTACAGGAAAAGAATGTAACGTCCATCGACCATAACTGCTATTTTTAAAATATGGAGAATGGTCAAAAGAAGCTACGTGACTCTAATAGATAAGTTTAATTGCTGACAATAGTTATAACAATTCAACTATAAATATATAAGAATTTAAAGCAAGAAGAACAACAATAATAGACAGCAATCAATCTAAAAGAGATATGCATATTTGCTCAGTTTTCTATTCCTTATACATTATGTATTTCAGTGATTCTATATTCACTCTGTGGGAGAGTTTTTTGTTACAAACTTAATATTCATTATTGAGATTACTTAAGGTTGTGGAACCTTAAGTTGGGAATTGTATTATGTCGTGTAAGGGAAAGCGAGTGTTCGGTTAAGGAACTTACAATGTACTCATGTGCTAAGAACCCACTAAATCTTAAAGATATAGTAAAAATCTCAGAGGAACTCTGAGGATTAGATGAAGGTTAAAGTCATATGGTTGAACTAGTATAACTCTTGGTGTACACTTCAGTGATATCTTTCATAGCTCTTAACTTCATTTTAAATTCCATCAATTAATATTTATGGTTCAATGATTTTGTGATCACCCAATTCACCCCTTCTTAGATGAACCGCTTGCACTAACATGATATACTGAATGGGATTTGGGGCTAGTTAAAGTATATAGGATATCCTTGAGGTGCCTGATCAGAGTACTCAGGCTAGTGATGATGATCCGTTGAATCTAGGAACAAGATTTCAACAGATAAGAATCTTTGTAGAAAGGAACTTTAAAAGGTTGCTAACTATTAAGTCTAGCATAGGGAAAGATTTTGATTATAGAATATTCCCTTAAAGGATTGATTAGGGTGATAACTCTCTGATAAAATGAGAGAAAGAATTCAAATTATTTGGAGGGATAGGATTCCCCAGTCAATTTGATCTTCTTATCATTCTACAAAATTAAGGTTATACTAGGATTTGATTGGTAATGACATATAATGTGTTCGTTTGGATTAGCGATTGGAATGCTTAAAAACAGCTTTTCAATCGTGATTTACGGTATACGAGGTAAGTATGTGATAGGAGTTGTGTCTCAATTTACATGAAAAGCAACTTATAAGCAATCGGATCGCTAAAACAAACATACCCAATGTGTTGAAAGATATAAGTAGGATACTCCTAGTAAGGGAAGTAAAGTTTGTGACTATGTCTGGAGCTAGACCGATATCAAAATTCCATAGAAAATGACCCCATATGAGATGGCAGAATTAAGGAAGTAGATTGCAAAACTATTGGAGGAAGAAGGCCTTAGGTTCTCAAACTCCATTGCGTAATTTTGGGGTGTGGTTCCCCAAGGACAAGTTTTTGTTACAATAGTACCTTTATTAAGAGACGGCTAACCAAAGAGGGCTACCTACGGAGGGATGACCAAAACAAGGTTAGGTGAAGCACCGTAGTATAGAGCCAATAAGATATTGTATAGATCAGCCAACCAAAGAGGGCTACCTATAAAGGGTTCTGATTAGAAAGGGTCACCTATGGAGGGTTCTAACTAGAGGGGCTGACCAGTTAGAGTGGACTGAGTAAAGTACAGAGTGAAGTACCATATAGTGTAGAATAGAGCCACCGGGATGTCGACTTTCAAGAATGGTGCATTGTTATGAGGGCCGATATGGGAGAGTTTGTTATTAGCAGGCATAGCAGAATAATTTTAAGAATTTTGCCAATTCCAATCGAGGATCTATCAATGGTGTTTAAATAGAGTTAGGAAGAATCTTACCATTTCAAATTTAGGGTTTTCGATCTCTAGAAACCAACAGCTCTAATCAGCTCCCTCTACCGGTATCCACATGAATGTTACTCCGACATGGACTGCATATTAGCACCTCCAACATATGCTAGGGTTTTCCATGGCTCTGAATTCTCATCCATGTATGAGTTTTTCTGCTCTATCATTTTTTATAATCCATGAGGGCTATATTCGAATTTTAAATTTAATCTTGATTAATTTCAAAATTAATTAACCCTTTAATTATCTTGATGAGCTAATTAAGCAAATTTGGTTTAATTAAATCTGTCATACAATTTTAATTTAAGCTATTTATTTAATCCGAATATGAAGGCAATAGATTTAAATTATCCTTATAAATTAAGTTTGAGATATTATATCTCTATCATATTAGTTATTAAATTTAATTTATCTAATAAAATTAAATTTAAAGCTAACATAATAAAATAATATTATCATACATATATGTATATAAATATGTATTTCCAAAATACATATATATATATATAATATTATTAATTTTCTTTTCATGAATTTCATATTACATATTTAAATATAAAATTCGTCCACCCTAGATTAAACATTGTCTCACGTTGGGCCATTCTTGTGTGCAACCCTATAGGCCTATACAAAGTTGGCAGTGGGCCAATAACTGTACTAACCCACAATTTGCAAGCGGCCTCTAACAAGACATTAAGATTACCTAATTCATATGAGGATTGTTAACATTATGCAACTTGTCATACAACCATGTTATGTCCCTATTATCACACGATATTTTGGTCAAGGATAAGGCATGGATGATGTTATCCTCCTATTCCCGACCATTACTTTCTCGATTCCTAAGTAGTATAACAATATAAATAGAAACTCCTTTCCATCATAGTATTGCCATATATTTCTTAGACTCACTCATCGAAGGGCCCAATAATATCTCTCTACTAATGTAAGGGACAAATTCCATCTTGACCGTTCAAATTCCTCTGCATGAAAAACAACCTAGCCTGATCATAGCCTTTATCATCACCCGATCAAAGGTGACTTTTGACTAGTTCAAAGCTTATTAACTCTTATGTAGGAATCCATGATGACCTCAGGTTAAAGGGCATTGTAACGTGGTTATACATGAGATAAGCTTATGACTTGATCCATACAGCTTTCTCATAGCGGGTCGGTCCAGCACCTTATACTCTTACAAGTGCCTAAGACTTTGATTCGCATCTTCATATCTTATTAAAATCATACTGATCTTATTTCAACTCTACTCCCTCATAGATGACCGACCAAGGACATTCAGGATAATCGTTATGATTTATCCAAGGATACAGTCATCATAGTGAACATGCGAATAATATGATAACATAATGGAGAAAATTCAAAGTATAATGATTGTCCTCTAGAGCATAATTTCCAATAGAGTTTCCTTGAGAAAGAAGGGTTTATATGACCCAATGTATCACCATAGGGTGTTCTAGTACTGTTTGGTGACAGCAAGATAGAAGAGAGACTAAGGAAAAATAGGCTCAATAAGATAGAGAAAGTTAAGCAACTCTCGCTCTTGTATGTTATGTAATGTATGTGCTTACTATCGAGTATATTCGTGTTATAAATATACAGTAGGTAGTAAGACCTATTAGGCCATTATGTCCTTTGGCCATAAGACTTTATGTGCATTCAGAGTAGGGTCATAAGACCTGATGTGCAATCTGAATTTAAGATTCGGGATAGTGACTTGATGAATGAGATTCTGAGCAGTGACTTTATGCATGAGATTCTGAGCAGTGTCTTGAAGAGGTTGTAAAGACTGAGATGATGGGACAGTTAGTAGTGAGGTAATAAGACCTATAAGTTCAAGTTGTACAAGGAGTTACCCTAGGCTGCAGCATAGGGAGTTACCTTAACTGCATGACTTGAGCTAGGTAGGCTTGAGGTATAAGGCCCTAGAGTGCACCTTGTATGGGGAGTTACCCTAGGTTATAAGACTCTAGTGGCAGATGGGCAGGGCAAAGATTCGAGGCCATAAGTCCCGATATGCCTATGGTATAAGGGTAATTCCCTAGGTTATAAGACCTTATAGGCTACATAGATAGTAGATGATGGATAGTGTGTCCTATGATTTCCTATTGGACTATGTGTCTTCTGATTGTTGAATGTTGATTGATTGATTGTTACTAGTTGGTTTGTTTTGCATGCTTTTATAACAATACATAAGGGTATAAACGGCTTGAGCACCAAGGGTTGGAGCCTAGAATGTGTTCATTATAACTATAAGTGGTGATTTGAGGTTATAAGTTTTGATATGCATTCAGCATGAAAAATGGTCTACGTGTCTTGAGGCCATAAGACCTATTGGACTGGTGTGTCCTTAGGCTATAGATTGACTAGTAAAGGCTCGAGACAGTAAGACCCAGTATGCAGGTTTACATAGGGCGGAGGCCCTAGGTTACCAGATGGCAGTAAGACTCGATGTATATCTTGTACGGGGCAGAAGCCCTAGGCCATAAGACTTGTGCCCTAGCACAATAGTATTGGACTAGTGAGTCCAAAGAATGTGTTCTAATGATTGTTGAATGCTATATGGGATCTTTGCTGATGATATGATGAATTGTATTGAACACTCAATGAGCTACACGTGAAAGGGATAGATTGAGTAACAGGAAGTAATCCACGAAGTATAGTTGCGACTATACCATATTCAAAATTTCAAGGACAAACTTTATTGAACAGGGGGAGAATTGTAATATCCCAAATTTTGAGACTAGAAGATTGGAAATAAGCCTGAATTGAGCAACTGCTAAGCCCCAATTAGTAGGAGTTCCAAGAATGTCCAAGAACTATAATGACTTTTAGAAACTAATTTGGAATTAAACTATGGGATTCAGTTCCAATTTGTTAAAGTAAAATATCTAATTCCTTTATCTAAAGTCAAATAGGATCTAAAACCTAACTTGGATCAACAAAGAAAGGGAATAGCCTCTTGGGAGAGGAAGAAGAAAACAAAAGAAAGAATTAATGACAAAATAATTAATATTGCCATGATCAAGGGTAAAAGAGACAATTGCCACTTGAACTTGAGGTTAAAATTGGAATATAAAATGAAGGGTCAAGATTTGATATCCAAAAAGAAGAGTAATCATGAGTTCAAAAAGAAAATTAACCCTCCTTTAGCAAGGGTTAAATTCGGCCAAGAAGGGATAAGAAAGAAGGAAGAAAGTTTGGTCGAGAAGTCAAACTACTTGGGAAACTAAAGTCAAAACTTGAACCTAGGTATATAAGATCAATTAGTCAATAAATTTCTTCTTCCATTGGACTCTGAAATTTGGGTCAAGACCAAGAAAAGAGAAAGAGAATGTGCAATCCTAAATTCATTGACAAAGTCAAAAGGAAAGAAAGAAAAGTGAAAGTGTCTTTACATTTCAACAACTTTAAAAGTTTGACCTAAAAAGCTAGATATTAAGAGCAAAGTAGTCAACATTTCTCCTTTCCCTTTTGAATGTAATTGATCTCCAAGTAGAGAGAGGCAAGGAAAGAGAGAACTTCACAAATAACCAAACACATCTTGATTAATTAACCAAACGCCTTTTCAAGAAGCCACCATGTTGTGACACATGGACTCTTCTTGCTTTCTTAGACTAAATTGTGGCCAAGTGATTTCAAGAAGGAAAGATGGATATTTAAACCGTGCATTCTCTCTCTCACACACCTAAAAGTCATCCAAAGCGAGAAAATAGAGAGAAAAAGAGAAAAAAAAAAAAGAAAAAGGAAAGAGAAAGAGCACTCTTGCAGTTCAAGAACAAATATGAGATTTCTACCTTGATTTTCACCATGATAATCACTTTTCTTGCTCAAATTCTCTCTTTAACATTGTTCTCCTCCCTAAGCGCTTTGATTATATTTCTTTCTTTTTTTGAAGAGGAGGTGTTTTGTGTTGTCAAAGAAGAGCCAAGGTTGGAGAACCAAAGAACTGGCTTGGGAAAGTGATAGAGGTGAGTTTGAGCTTAACTTTGAGCTATATATTGTGTTGATTGGTTGATAAGTTTAAAACTTGTATTGCTACCCTAATATCGGTTATATTAAGGTTCTGGGGTTCCATGTTGCTTTGATCACACACATGATGTCTTGTGATGTTTAAAGAGCATACAAAACTTGTTGATGATTAATGTAATACCCCGAATTTTGAGACTCAAGGCTAGAGAATAAGCCTGAGATTAGTGGATTGCTAAGCCTTGGTTTAGCAAGATCCCAAATTGTGATTAAGGGTTAATGACTCCAAAAGTGGGTGTGGTTAGTGATAAATAACCCTTTTGGAGAATATGATGTGATTTGGCATTCGAATATGATTCGTGTGCGTTGTAAGCAGTGCTGAAACCCTGTATTTGAGTTCAATTGTGGATTAACATCCAAATTGACTTAGAATAGAGGGAAGAATTGAATGGGGTATTGTGTTGGAAATGGTGTCATAGTGTGTTTTGATGTCATTGAAATTGGTTTGGAACTTTGGAATGGAAATGTTGCAATGTTAGGTTTTGAAATGTGAATTGTGTTGACATGTTGAGATTGTTGTGAACACATGTCAATGAGATGTGAATTTGATTGATTTGGTTTTTCCAAAGGATTCCTTGTGAAAACTTGTGTGAGAATGATGTTTGATATGAAAATGGAACCATTGGAAGCCAATTTGCAAAAACTGGAATTCTGTCTTTTGAAGTTCTGTTCTGGGCAGTCAGTTTGTGTGAGCGTTTTGAATGGGCAAATGGTCTCTAAAAATTCTGAAACGTTCCAGTCTTGAAGTTCACATCTTAATCTTCAGAATGGACATATAATATATGTCATTTCATTTTGTGAACTGGGATTTATATTTGTCCAAAGTTTGAGGTCGAAAATGGACTCTGTTTTGGGGCGGTGATGCAATTTGTGTAATTCTGGAATTTTTTGGTGATTTCTGTTAATGGATCATATTTTTCCAATGAATAGGACTTAAATACCTTTCATTTGGCTTTAGAATCACCTCATTTTGATTTTTCTAGAATTAGTTATGATTTTTCAAAGTTTGGGCAGAAAATCTGCCAGAAAATCCGAAAATGGGAATTATGACATCATCTCAATAAAAGATTACATCAGCATGGGATATGTTATTAAACGGTTTTTTCCTTCTTCCTCCTCATTTCTGACGCTGAGAACAGCTGAAATAGAGAGAGAGCATATGGGATCTTTAGAGAGAGAAAGAGGAAAAAATCTCGTAAGGTAAGCCGATTTCTCAGACGATCTAACTCCTAACGCGTATAACTCTGATCCTAAGCTACTCCTTTATGTTCTTTAAGGTTTGGAAGCTCTTCCTTTGGTGTTAAAACAGCTAGGGTTTCAGCCAAGACAAGGAAAAGCTAGTGGGAGCTTGAGGTAACTTCCAAACTCTTGTGTATTGACTATTCTGGCTGCTGTGGACAATTTAATCGGTGAAATGTCGCCAGATTGTCATTGGTTTCAAAAATTGAAAATGGGTGTGTGGGGCTGTTATGCTGCCCAAATTGGTACTAAATGGTAGTTGTAACCTAATGGAATAGTCAATAAAGTGGTTAGGAGTAGAAAGGAACGCATTTACGGAGCCGAAACCGAAAAACCCCAATTTTTCCCGGAGTATATGTATATTTCAGCCAAGGCTATAAATGGGTCTTAGAGTTGGATTTTCAATGATTTGATGATTCCATTGAGTTCAGGATCAAAAATTAGGTGGGGTTATAGTTGGGCACTTTTTCAGAAAAGGCCAAAAAAGCATAATTACGAAAACGCCCCTGAAACCCTTAAAGTAGGGCTGCCAAGGGTAAATTGGTAAATTGACATTCAATTTGTTAATTCCAAGTTGGGAAATGGATTCCTTGGGCGAAAATATGTAAGAATAGCCTATGTCAAAGCTTCAAGAAAAGTACAACCGGACTGGAATAAAACACTGAAAACTATGTAGAAAAACTATGTAGGCATAGCCTCTAGCTATAAATTCAAGATCACTGGAATAAAACACTGAAAACTGCAATTGAACATTATGCTTCCATTGTAGGTTCCGCGTGAGCCAGTGAGAATTTGGTGTGTTTTTGGATTAACAAATGATTTCTAATAAACGTAAATTTTTTTATAATAAATGTAGACATGTCAAGCTTTAATATGATATGTTATTTTCATAATTTGGATCTATAAACAAAGCGTTATGAGTTTTTAAATCTAGACATTTAAAACTGGAATGTTTCTGTGATAGTGCGAATTGAATTGTGATTCTGGAATCTTGTATGTGTAACTGGCAAAGAGAGATATTTTTCCCTAAAAATATACTTGATAAGTATCACATTGAACTTTGAACCACATGAACTGGATATTCCTAGAAAAATATTTGAATTTTCAAAGTTTATTGAAAATTCTGGTAGCTTTGAGCTAACATGCTAATTTAAGATATTAAGGGCCAAGTGTAATAAAATTGAATTCCAAGGCTAGAGATAAGCACTTGAGGCTAGTGTAGCCACCTTGGATATTCATTTGTCATGGCTTTAATGATGTGGATATATCTTGGGCCATAAGATGACAAGGAAGAGGAAATGGAAGGCTTTGCAATATGCTACAATGGTGGAGGAAAAGGGAACAAGAGGAAGACCTAAAGACAAAAGGAAGTAAACTTTCCTGACTTGCATGTATTTTATATATATATATGCTTGTGTGTTGTTGTGTTTTATTACTTTGATGAATTGTATGGAACATATGTGAATAACTAAAGCTCTGTTTCTATTTATACTGTGCATAGGAATACTGTATGAAACATTGAGTGTGCAAATGTCAATATGTTGGCATGAATTTATGTAAGCAAGCATATCATGCACTAAGCATTATATTGTATGCATAGTTAGCATTGTTTGCTACTAATATTCCCTCAAATCTCACTCTCCCACCCCGACCATATAGGTGCAGTGAGCATTGAAGAGGAATACATGGAGATATGTAAGAGGAAAATGCGATGGTGAATTGAAGATCAATATGTGATAATTGGTTATGTGTAAATTATCACTTTATGTGAATACTTGTATAAGCATGTTGAGTTGAATAGTGTTGTGGAATATGTATACAATAATGAAAAAGAAATATGAGAATTGTTAGATTACGCCTAAAATTTGATAGGCTAAATAAATGAGCAGAGAATCACTCGGATTGAATTAAAAGAAAATATAAGAAACAATGAGTAATAAGAAAGTTGCGAACCACTAGAATACGCTTCCGCAAGATTTTGAAATTTTCAGAAAAATCATCTCAACTATAGGTTTGAATCATGTCTTGAGGTTGGGAATAGAAAGAGTTTTGTAAAAAAATACTGCTTAGTGGTTCGAATTCACTGCATAAAACTCATCAGATTAATTATGGAAATAAGGTGTTACACTATCCGTGACAATCCTTAATTTTTTTATTTTTTAAAGATAATAACCTAAATTTGATGATAGTGTAATCCCCGAAATTTCAAGTGAAGTGAAAGTACAACTTTTGTCATGTTATATTGTAATATTAATTCAATTATGAAAAATAATGGATAGAGTTATATATGTAACATTAATTTATATCACTTGCTTTTGAAAAATAGAAATATTACTATATATATTGAAATTTAAAATTTATATCAATAAAAATAAATATAATTTAAAATAATAATGTAGACCACATTGAGTTGCTTAGCTTATTTAGAATCGAAATACCCTTAATTAACCTCAATCCCCTCCCTTCATTGAACCAAATAAAGCCTTAGGGATGATTAAAATAAAATAATAGACAATAGTGTAAAGGACATTGAAGAATTACTTGACATAGTTTTATTATCATCAAAATAAAAAGACAAAATTCAGTCATAATAAACAAAGGACAAGAAGCATTATGTGGGAATTATTCCTGTTTCAATTGTTCAATTGGGTCTACTTTTGTTGTCCTGCTCACTCCTCCAAGTTTTATTAAATTATAGGAAATATTATTCTCGAGGACTAATTGAATAAATCGTTTATTCTTGACAACGTTAATTATGATAAATTATTATGAAGGTTTATTGTACTTTTCTATAAAAACAAATAATGCATGAACACCAAATTATTCCTTGCTTCATCAAAATGTAACGCACAACTTGCTGTTATAAAAAACTTATTCCAACTAACCATGAAATTTCTATGAAATTTAAGCATATCATTGAACACTAACTTCTTTAGTACACTAATAGAAAATTGACTTTTTAGACCGGTTAAAAAAAGACTTTTTAGATCGGTTGTAAAATAGGTCCTGTTACAGCAGGTCTAAAAAGTCTGTTATTTTTTAGACCGATTGTTATAACCGGTCTTAAAAGTCATACTTTTAAGACCGGTTGTTCTTAAAACCGGTCTTAAAGGTCACCTTTAAGACTTTTTCTGCCCATAACAGGTCTTAGAGGTCAAACCTTTTAAGACTGGTTGTGCTTACAACCGGTCTTAAAAATCCACCTTGAAGACCGGTTGTGGGCACAACCGTCTTAAAGGTGGATTTTTAAGGCCGGTTATAAGCACAATTAAGACCGGTTATGACTACAACCAGTCTTAAAGCTTCTATTTCTTTTAAAAATGTCCCTTTTATATATACACGCACTGGATGCTCCAATTTTAGCAGCAATATAGAACAATCACATATTTCAATTTCAATATTCAAAAGCAGCAGTCTATAGCAGCAACAAATTTTCATACAAGCCAGTAACACATTGATGATTCATTTGTAGCACTTTAATTATAGTATACAAAATATGGCAGCATTTAATGTAAACTCCATTGGCTCAATTGCAGCCTAAATGCACTTGTAGTTTTAGTCCTTAAGTCACAAGTAGAGTGCAAGCAAATTTGTCAAGAATTTAGCCAAAGGTAATGACCAACCTTACTTTAGCACTAAATAACACCAACAGTGCAATTCGATAGTAAGGAGGACCAAATGACAGCAGTAATGAATCTTGAAGCAACAGAGAACAATGCAAAATGCAACGGATGAAATGGAGTGCATGTATTTGTCTATCTATATGCAACTCCCTAAGTATGAAGTAAGTAACAGATTGCACAGAAGCAACATAACAAATTTCATAAAAGCAATGACAGCAGCAAGATCAATAACAAGCACAAATAAAGGTGTAAGCCAGGTGACTTTAAATAAACTTCCAACAAATGGTAATTAGTGTAGAACAAGGTTCAAGATCAAATGTCACAATTTAAGCAACAAGTTAAAATCAGATTCTAGGAACTCCAAACTCACTCCGTTTCTTGCAATTTCAATGTGCAACATGAAGGAATGTCCAAATAGAAGAATTTGCTTAGAAATGGATGCGCAACTTTGAAATGACAACGGCAGCAATAAAATTCAAGTGTTGATACAAGCAATAGCAGAAATTCCTCAACTTTACATAATACAAAGGGAAGAAAAATTACAAAGGTCAGTCCCTTAAATCCCATTCCTCCTGTATCACCCATATCACAGAAATTGTCTTACACAGATACATAAACCTTGTTAGCAATACATATTAGAACAATAATGTACAATGTAACGTTGTATTCAAAAACTCACTATTTTTGTAATAGTTCATAGATGAATTCAGCACAATATGTGCGAATGAAATCAATATCTTCTTCAGGAAAGGGATCAGCAAGATCAAACATCTGTAACACCAAAACCAAACGAAACATTGACTTGGTAACTTAAAAACAATAAAGTAATACAAAAGTTCTAAAATATAAATTTACCTCTTGAGTAAAATCAGTCGTGCCTAGAGTGATAATATTGTAAATGTGTCTCAACACATAAAAACCACATAAGTTGGACCCCTGTGGTTGCCTACGGCTCTAAGAAAAAACATGATATCATTAAAACAAATATAAAGTCTTGGCTTTACATTCTAAAAACAAATCAATATGTACTAACCTTTGGCATGATCCATGCAGGGTCCTTTAAGTCACGAACATGCTTACCACAAGCAGTGTATAGGAATGTCCGTATAGCCCTATGATCATCACAATGACAAAGGTTATTGGTTTTACATAAATTCCATAAACTTTGCATACAAAAGGTAATAATGCAAGAAAACTAACAAGTTTATGGTCTTTTTCAAATCATTCCCTGGTTTGAAGTTGAGGGAACATAAGAGGATGATAGTGTAACTTCTCTTGCATAGAAGAAGCAACTGCCAATGATCACTGAAAAAAAAGGAAGAATATTAAGCAAAAATAAAACATTATATAAATTATAAAATATCAGTTTTCTTCTTACCCATACACATATAGAGCCAAGAAACACTCAGTTCCAATTTCACTAAGCCTCTCTAATAAGTATCTATGTCTGATAGCAGCAGTGGTCCCTTTCTCTTGGATGTGATGGGGGCATAAAAATCCAAATTTTTCACTTTTGCCAGAGTAGACCAACCTATGATGCATGTACCTATAATAATGCAAGCACATAAATAAAAGGTAAATGGTGAAACTTTTAAAATATTTACTTTGAAGTGCAGAAGCTACTTACATTAAGAACAGTTGGACAATCCCAATCATAAGATTTTGTCTAGGAGCTACCAGGAACATCAAATCATCCCTCTCAAGATAGCATGTCACCCCTGACTGTCCAACAACTGAATCCGTAGGCTAATCTCTTGTTTTAAAGGATGTATCATATGCCATCAGAATCACTTGTTGCATGATATTCAGTGGAGGCTATGAAACTTCTTGCTGAGTTAAGGGAGCTGGACTTGGTAGGGCTTTGATTGGACTTTCGTCGACTCAAACAGAAACAAGGTTTGTTGGCCACCAGATGAATATACCCAGGACATCACTTACAATCTTAAATTCATTAGAAGGGATAAGGACAGGTGTATCTGCAATGATCACCTCATCAACTGACACTCAAACTTGATCAGCTACCATTTGTCGGTGGTGGACAATTGATCCCAGGTTATGCACACTACCCCGTACAACTAATCGTCTCAGAGATTCCTCGACAAAAATATCACAAGGCTCAATAATTTCTCTTGTAGGACCCTCTAATGACTGCCCAATATTGCAACAACTCCCTTTAGTGCTCTGCTTATTAGGATCAATCGATTATGGCTAGGGAGCACTGGTATCTTGTCTTGAGCTCATAAACACTATCATTTCCTCTTTCATCTTGCTCAACCGGGTCTCTAATAGTTCATCAAATGATGCTTCAGCCTCGGCCTTTTCTTCTGCTCTTGTAGTGGCCAACATAGTCTCTAATTCCTCCTTAGTCACGATATTTGAGGAATGGCGTACGAGGGCTCCAAAGTAATCTCGTATCCCTACCCCTCCTCCAACTCCCCTGACACGGCCTGGATACTCATGTTTGCCAGTAGCAACTGTTAAAATATCATTCCTGCCCTCCGACTTAAAAGATCCCTCAACTTGTGTTTTTCTAAGTTCCTCCTGTAAGATAATACAAAATAACAAACATAAGTAATGATGTACGTTTCTTATGTAATTAATAACAACAACGATATATACTTACAATTCTTTCACCTACTATACGAGATTGTTCACTCTTATAAGACTCACTCCTCTTTTGGTGGGCAAATTGCCATTTTTCTTTGTGACGAATCAGAGATGGTGGAGAAAGAAGAACAGAAGGATCAGATTGATATGCTTCTTCCAATCTCTTCCGTTTGGCCGCGAACAAGTCTCTTTCAACCTTTGCATAACCCCCACGAGACATTGTATGAGGGTAATCATTCATTCTACCACTCTTTTGTGCTTTCTACCTTTTTGCTTGTGAATAAAAAATGATACAAAAGGAAAGTGTTATAATCAATTAAGATAATTACTAAGTAAATAAAATGAAAAATAAGTCAACTAACCAAAGATTCTGGAGTAGTCCGAAGCCTAACATATGCTTGCCAAGTCGCTTGACCAAGAAATGTATACTGGTTGCATGGATTAGGATAAGGCTGACCATCTTTCACCTCGATATGAATATAATTGTTGGTCAGATTTGTCTTAAACTTGCTCCAGCGCTCATAACATTACGTCATTGTCTTGTTGTACAAGATCTCACTATGAGGAACATCGTACGTGAGCTGGAATGCATGCATTGAAGGAGTAAGTGACAAATTTGTGACATATTTGATAATAATTAATTACATACATAAGAGCATTGTATAGCAGATAGTGTCCTGAATATGTTTCTTCACCTTTTCATCGACATTTATCCACTCCTCTATCAAGATGCTCGGCTTGTTGCAGGCAAAGAGGCCGACAAAACTCATATACCATTGGGCATTAGGACCGATTGGTTTCCAATATCTATCAAACTCAATCAATATCTTTTGGCTTGCACTCCGACTGAGGGAAACGTCTGTCAATCGTGTGCCACGTCTACCCTTCCATACAGACTGGCTACTGCACTCACTATGACCCTGGCTACAAGCATTGCTAGGCTCGCCCTGATTAACACTAACTGGTTGACTCTGCTGAGCACTAGCTGGCTGACTCTCTTGAGCACTAAGTGGCTGACTCATAGGTGCAGTAGGTGCCTGATCCTCTGCATTAGGACGCTGGGGATTCATCATTTTCCTGTAATGACAACAAAGAAAGATAAATCCTAAGCTATGACATGTGAAGACTATCGATAAAATAACTAAACATATTCTTCAGATATAAATCATAATCATAATTACTTTGGTTAGCTAAGTTCAAAGTAGTATCATAAAGAGGTATCCTCCCATATTCCCTCGTGATGATCATTTCTTGTGCCGTGTCTATTATCTGCTTCATATTCTTCGTTCAATTCTGGTAGACCCCTGGAAAAAGAAGGAGTCTCAAGAAGATAATAATTTGAGCGACTTTTCTCATCAATATCAACGACCCTTTTTGGGTTCATCTATGTCATTTCTGGGTTGCTTTGGTCATTTCTGGGTTGCTTTGGTCCCGAAATCAACATAGACAACATGATATACTTTTGTTTCATACATAACAAATGAGATAAATTGTAAATTACCAACAGAACAGGCCATGAACTATGTATACTGCTTAGGCTACCATAAGGATTCATACCATCTGCGCTAAGCCCAAGCTTGAGATTCCTAGGTTCTTCACCAAAGCTATGAAATAATTGATCGATTTTCTGCCATTGAGAAAAATCAGCTAGATGTCGAAGCTTTCCATCAGAAATCCTCTCAACTACATGCTATCTAAAAATTTTTGGCATCAACTTCATTGGCAAACAGGGGCTTGAACCTTGGAATGATTGGAAGATACCACAACACTTTTGCAGGGCCCTTATTTGATTTATACCTCGGAGTTTCACATATCAGACATTGCTCCTTCTCTTCATGATCTTTTCTATACAATATGCTATCATTAGGGCAAGCATGGATCTTTTTATACTTCATCCCTAATGGACACAGTATTTTCTTAGCATCATAGTATCGACAAGGCAACACATTATCATCAGGAAGATTGTCTTTAAAGGCCTCAAGCGTTTTTGAAAAACTCTTGTCGCTCCATCTATGTCGTGCTCTCAAGCTTACCAATTTTAATACAGCATTTAGCAATTGGTATCTTTTACACCCTAGGTACAGTGGCATCTCAACATCACTACACATATTACCATATGCATGTGATTGTTCAAAAGCCTCTTCTCCTACATCATGAATAATATCCTCTATCCAATCATCTATATCCGTGTCATTATCATCACAAGTCACTTCCCCCTGTTGAGATGCATTTGGCATTTCTAATTGTTCACCATGCCATACCCATACTATATACGTCTTACAAAACCCTTCACAAATTAAATGTGTATATATATCTGCAGGACTTAATCGCTTCTCATTCAAACATTTTACACAAGGGCAATAAAACATTCCACTATCATCATCAGCATTTCTTTTTGCAAAGTCTAAAAAACCCCTCACCCCAACATCATATTCAACACTCGTCCGTTTAGCTTGTATCCAACTACGATCCATATATTCCAACACCTTTTTTTTGTTTTCTACTTTTTCCCCTGGAAAAGGCAAGATTGAAAAGGTTCACTAGTTGTGATCCATTAACACAGAATTCAGCTTAAAATAGAATTCACAATCATTATTATATAGCTTTGCTTGTAAGTCAGGATGAAAGCAAGAAATGGAATAAACAAGAGTGTTGACTTTTTTATCTCTTTGAAATATAAGAAAGATTTTGGCCACAAATTTATATGAATAAGGTTGAAGAAGTTAGATCTCAACCCCATTCAGGCATATTGAATGTGTAATGACAAGAGCTGGCAACATTGCTCTTATAATCATTTTCTATCACACTCACACTTCAAGGCCAAAAAACAATCAAACTAACTACAAATGTTAAATTTAAGGTAAGGCACTGACATTGGCATTCAATATATGTCAATCAGATTTATTCGGTCACCATCAATACAGGATTCAAAGTTTTAATTAAATTGAATCCCTTTTACCCAATTCAGGGGTTTCTAATAATACTTTGATTAAATCTTCATGAACCTATTTGATATAATAATCAATACAGTACAACTAAAAAAATAACAGTTAACTTATCAAATGTCTTAAAAAGAAAATTATATACTAAATGTCTTAAAACTAACGCATTGTATTTAAAAAAAACAAATAAACCTGCAATTGGAGGGAGGCTAATGGTGTAAAGGGAGAGGGATATATAATAAACCAAATCCGGCCTGAACAACCTAAAATTGCTCATCCTCTGCAAAATAAAAAGCATTAAAACCTCTCAGACCAAGGCCAAAATAAATATTTCACCTTTAAAACATCTCAGACCAAGACCAACGGAGTAAATATTTCATACTATTCGGCCTCCCATCATCATTATCCTGAGATATCACCTAAGAAAGGTACTATAGTTTCTTAACATGCACATATATATTACTCCCTCCTTTACTTAATAAAAATACCCATATTAATAAATTGTCACTTGTCAAGCACAGAAAACACATGCACAAAAGAGAGCTCTACATACCTTTCTCAATACTTTCTAATAACTGTAAAAGCTTGGTCTTGTTGGTAACAAGTATGGTGACAATCTCAAGAGGCTTGTTTTGGTTTGCAACAAATAACTGTCATTACCAAAATCAAAATAAGTATTCAATCCAAATGGCAATTTGAAATGCAGAATCAGATCATATTAGCTTCTCATATTCAACCAAAGAACGTTCTTCCAGCAGAAAATTGTTAAGAACCAATGACAGTCACTCAGGCACTCACCTTGACAGCAATTTTCTCCACAACGTAACAATCAGATTCACAAAATATCCAGTGAAAATTCACTGAAGAAACTTGATTTCATAACAGCTCAACTTAAGAAATTTAGAGTTGATTTCTACAATATCAAAAGCTTAATCACAGCAATATCAATCTGGAACGAGTTAAGTGTAACAACAATAGCATTCAGCAATAACCAAAATAATACTTAGCAAGGCCAAAAATTCCGATGTGGGTCAGCTTTGAAGTTATAAAATCTATGCAATATCTTAATATATACATATAGGGCACTTATCAGGGATCAGCTTTGAGAGGGTTTTAAACACCAAACACACCAGAAAATTAATATTAAGCTACTGTTTTGTTTAGTTCATCCCCTTCGCCAGCCTAGACCGATGACCAAATCTGGTGGTAACCGCTTCTAAATAGTAATTGTAGAGGGGGAATGTAGAGGATGATAAAGCATGACTCAAAAAAGAGATTGAAGATGAAGATGTCCCAGAAATGCAGTGAATAAGGGACGACAGCACCCACGACGACAAACATGAGTAGCTGAAGCAATGTATGACAGTGACCGAAGAGCGATGATGAACTCGATTCAGAATAGGATCAGGTAAGGGACAAGGAGTCGAAGGCTAAGGAGAGAAAAGATTGGGATCAATTTGCTTAGGTGATCAGAATGGAAGAGGGCGGGAGTGAGAGGCGCGGAGCGAAAATAAATTAGGGAAGAGTTTTTAGACCGGTTATCCTATTAACCAGTCTAAAATAAATATATTTTAGACTGATTCTCTCAGTAACCAATCTTAAAACTAAAATCCTTAACTTTTTTAGACCGGTTAGTATAGAACCGGTCTAAATAATCTTTTTTAGACCGGTTATTATAATAACGGGTCTCCCAACTTGTTTATAATTATGAAAATGCCACCACGCATTTCTTTTAGACCTAATCCACTACAATCGGTCTAAATGGGCCGGTCTAAAACGCATTTTTTCTACTAGTGACAATATCTATGTATTAAAATTTATGATATATAAGCTATGTTTTGATAGAAAAGCTTTGTTATACTAAAATATTATAAATTTCATGTTAAAACATTATTCCTTTCTAAATTAATGAAAACCAATATGTTCAATTGACTCAACCAATTTTAATATTTTTTAACAAAATAATGAACTTTTCAAACGATGAGTTATGTGAACTTTTCAACAAAATTAGTACTAAGGTACATAATCTCATGTGCTTTTTATAAGATTAAAATTTTTAATTGGTTAAGCCCTTTTTATAAGATTTTGAGTTCAGTTGTTTGAATATTAAATATAATTTTACTAATTTTATACCTTATTATTTCATACTATCATTTTCTCATACATCACTACCACAGAAAAGGCATTTTATGATGGTTATTATCGACCATATATGACGATTCCAAACTGTCATATATGAGGGCACTATATATGCTCCGTGTATATAAATAAAAGTTTTGAACCGTAATATACCAAGGGCATATATAATGGTACTTTGTTAATAACCATAACATCTTGACTTTATTTCTATATTATATATAGTTTTTTTTATTAGTTTACTATTAATATTTATTATATAAGATACAATATAATCATTGACAATAACAAGATAATAATATTAAATAAAAAGCGTATATTTATAGGATTCACAATTCAATACATTATAGATAAACTCATGCAATTTAAAAGAAATTAATAATTTAAACACCCTAACAATAAAAAATTATCTTATAATGTTTTGAAATCTAAAAGAAAATCAATTAATAAAAAATTCTGCAATATTCTCTACTGTCTTTGTTGTAGATTGTCTAAAGATCATATATCAACACGCCAAAGTAGTTTCCCTCACATAAGCTTTAACTACAAAAGGATAATATAAAAATAAAAACAAGAATATATATACTAAAAATAAGAAAACATAAAAACTTAAAAAGAAAGAAAGCTTACATGAGGAAGAATAACAAAAGGAAAGAGCTGTAGAGTGAAGACCCTTAGTAGTGGTGTAGGACAAGACCTACAATGTTAGAACAAAACTTATGGAATAAAGAGTATGAGACCCACTAGGGAAGCTCAAAAAACATTTGAGAAGGATTTAAAGAGCTTTGTAAAATAAAATTTTTTCAAAATCCCCCCTCCTTATATTTGATATTTTTTAGAATCTCACCTTTTTTTAAAGAATAATTAACAATTTTTAGGAAAGAACCATAACTTATTGTCAAATAATGTTTTTTAGAATCTAGCCTTCTTATGTTTGATATCTTTCAAAATCCCTCCTTTAGTTATATTAAGGAATACTTAATGTTTCTTAATGAAGAACCACAATGTATTGTTAAGTAAATTATTTTCTAATATCATCTTATATTTGATATCTTTTAGAACCCCACTTTTATTTATATTAAAGAATACTTAACAACTCTTTGTAAAGAATTGTAATGTATGTTAGATTCCATATTTTGATGATAACAAAGCTTAGAAAGGTTTTTCTAAAGATTTGAAAGATGAACAATGTATTTTGAAAAAAAAGGATCAATGTTCTTCAAAAAGTGTTGGATCAGTCGAGTAACTAATTGAGTGATATGAATTCATCGCTCCAAGTGATCACTAGCAGTAGTAAAATAGATCACTCGCATGATGAGATAAATCCTAGTTAAATCATCATGATGATGTTTTTGGTGAAATAGTCTTACAAAACAATATCACTCGAGTGATGTATTTAAAAATCTATCACTACCAAGTTGCCATAGTGATTCATCCAGTGATCAATGCTACAAAAATTCAAAGGGAAAATCATTTGAGTAACTACCTGAGTGATGTGTTAAAATTCATCACTAGCACACCACTCAAGTGATTTATTCCAATGATGCTAATTGTCACTCGAGTAACCACTTGAGTGATGTCTTAAGATCACTTGAGTGATGAGACAAAGGTTATCACTAGCACAACACTGTAGTGATCATGGAAGTGTTCTGAAATTGAGAAATTTTCTAAGATCACTCAAGTGACCACTTGAGTGATGTGTTGAAACAACATCACTAACAGAACACTCTAAAGATGTGATCAAGTGATATACTTTTTTGAAAAATCAAAAGAAACAAGATCACTCGAGTGACCCTTTAATTCTTCATTACTAGTTGATCGCTCAAGTGATGAATCAAGTGATCTAAAAAAGATCACTTGAGTGACATATTTTGACAAGAACGAAGGATGAAACAAAGTTGACTTAATAATTCAAGCCACTTGAGTGAGGATTTTATGTACTTGAGTGATGTAAGTGTTTATTGAAAACTTCAATCAGCAAGTCACTTGAGTGATAATTTCCTACTCAAATGATTTGAAAAAAGAAAAGTGGAACTCTGTGGGGATCTTCTCTGCCTTGGAAGAATCACTCTAGTGATGGTCTTAACACTTGAGTGATAGCCAAGAAGAATCAAGATTAACCAAAGAGGATCAATCGAGTGATAGTGAATGCACTCAAGTAATGAATCTTTACCTTTAAAATTCCATCAAGTCACTCGATGATTATCAGATCAAGTAAAGAGTTTAGAGATAAAATCACTCAAGTAAAATGTATGCACTCGAGTGATGGGCCTCACTTATAGGTCACTCACAAGTGATCAGAAAGTTTGTCATTTAATGGAAGTAGATCCCTCGAGTGACAAGTTAAGCACTTAAGTGATTAGCATTACTGTAATACCCCAAATTTTGAGACTCGAGGTTAGAGAATAAGCCTGAGAGAAGTGGACTGCTAAGCCCCATTTTAGCAAGATCCCAAATTGTGATTAAGGGTTAATAACTTCAAAAGTGGATGTGGTTAGTGATAAATAACCCTTTTGGAGAATATGATGTGATTTGGCATTCGAATGTGATTCGTATGTGTTGTGAGCAGTGTCAAAACCCTGTATTTGAGTTCAATTGTGGATTAACATCCAAATTGACTTAGAATAGAGGAAAGAATTGAATGTGAATTGTGTTGACATGTTGAGATTGTTGTGAAAACATGTCAATGTGATGTGAATTTGATTGATTTGGTGTTTCCAATGGATTCCTTGTGAAAATTTATGTGGGAATGATGTTTGGTATGAAAATGAAACCAATAAAAGCAAAGATGCAAAATCTGAAATTCTGTCCAGTGAAACTCTATTCTGGGCAGTCATTTTGTGTGAACGTTTTGAATGGCCAAATGGTATCTAAAAATTCTGAAACTTTCCAGTCTTATAGTTCACATCTCAAGCTTCAAAATGGACACATAATTTGTGCCATTTCATTTTGTGAACTAGCAGATATGACTGTCCAAAGTTTGGGATGGAAACTGAACTCTGTTTTGGGGCAGTTATGAGTTTTATGTAATTCTGGAATTGTGTGGGGATTTTTAGTAATGGCCAATATTTTTCCTATGAATAGGACTTAAATATCTTTCATTTGGCTTTGGAATTACCTCATTTTGAGTTTTCTAGAATTAGTTATGCTTTTTCAAAGTTTTGGCAGAAAATCTGCCAGAAAATCCGAAAATGGGAATTATGACATCATCAAAATAAAAGATGACATCAGCATGGAAATTAAAACATTTTCTCATCATCTTCAGCTCTCATTTTCGTGCTTAACCAGAAGCCAAGAGAGAGAGAAAGTTTGAGAGCTTTTAGAGAGAGAGAGAAAGGAGAAATCTCACAAGGTAGGTCGATTTCTTCGGTGAATTCGTATCTAACGTGCATAATCCTTCTCCTAAGTTATTCCTCTATGTGAATTAAGGTCTTGAAGTAAGAAATTTCATTGTTTAAAGAGGCTAGGGTTCAGCCATAAGAAGGATAAGCCAGAAGAAGCTTAAGGTAACCTCCGAAACTTCAATCTTTGATTGTTATGGCTGCTGTGGTTGATTTAATCGGTGAAATTTCACTGGATTGTCTTTGTTTGTAAATTTGGAAAATGGGTTCGCCTTGGTGTTATGCTGCCCAAATTGATACTAAATGGTAGTTCTAACCCAATGTAATGGTTAATAAGTGGTTAAGAGTGAAAGAAACACGTTTACGGAGCCGAAACCGAAAAACCCCAATTTTCCCCGGACTACTTGTATATTTCGGTTATGGCTATAAATGGGTCTTAGAGTTGGATTTTCAATGATTTTATGGTTCCATTGAGTTCAGGAGCAAAAATTAGGTGGGGTTACAGTTGGTCAATTTTTCGGAAAAGGCCGAAAAAGCATAATTATGAAAACGCCCCTGAAACCCTGAAAGTGGGGCAGCTAAGGGTAAATTTGTAAATTGACATTGATTTTGATAATTCCAATTCTGGAAATGGATTCCTTAGGCGAAAATATGTTAGAATAACACATGTCACAATTTCAAGAAAAGTACAACCGGACCGGGTATGGCGGGGCCGGGCCGGGTCCCCGGGGGTATTTTAGTAATTTTTCCATATAGCTTCATATAACCCCAGAAACATTATGGAAGTATCTAAATAGTACATTTGACATTGTAGGATCGAATGTGAAGCCTCGAGTTGTTGGCACGTAAATCGAGGAGAAAAGACTGGAGGTAGGGAACTTATCTCTCCTGCATGCTCTGATAACTGTATTAATGTGTAGATGCATGTTATTGCTTTGCTTGATTATGTGGAACATGTATGAATGATTTGAAGCTATGTTTCAATATATGCTTTGGCCATATGTGTATCGTTCGAAGCATTGAGCTTATAGATTTGTCATTGTATGTGTGCATGAGTTATGTGATGCAAGCATGTCATGCATTAAACACTTATCTTGCCTGCATATTGATAATGTTTCCCTACTGAGATTCTCTTGAATCTCACCCTCCCCTACCAACAATTTAGACAGGGCAAGTGGCTCGTGTAGGGAACGGCTAGGACTCCTTCGAGATGAGAGTTGGTAGTTGGTTACCAATGAGTTGTGAAGACTGTATATAACTCAGTTGAATATATGGTTATGAATTTGAGATGAGATTATGTAATCCCCATTTGAAGAATTGTAATGGGCAATTGTGCCCTGTGTATCTTTAGCAAAGGTATGTACTCGGGATTGCCGGGATGATTATGTTGTGCACTCCGATATTTATATGAATGTGATTTATCTTCGCGTAGTAATTGTATTCGAAATATGAATATGAGACCAAGTTAATTAGATTTTAAAAGGTATTTTTGAAAACCCTATCTCAAGGATAGGATTTTAAATGATTTTTTATTATTATTGGTCTCTATTTCATTTTAATCGCGTATTTCGGATATAATTACGGAGGGGGTTACAATTACTTGTAGGTCACTCGCAAGTAATCAAGAGGTTTGCGATATGGTAAGAGTAGATTACTTGAGTGATAATTTGAGCACTAAAGTGATCCATACCTTCTCACTCGAGTGATAGAAGGATCACTCAAGTAATGAGCACTTGTAAATGATTTTGAGGTGTTGTGATCTTCAATATAAAGATCACTCAAGTGAATGGTAAATCACTCGAGTGATTTAAGATCACTTGCAAGTCAACTACAAGTAATCAGAAAGTACTGAAATGTCTAAGGAAATATCACTTGAGTTATGGTTTGAGCACTCGAGTGAGATGAATTACTTCCAAGTCACTTAGGAGTGATAAAAATCATTTTCAAAACACAAAACTACCAAGTCACTCGCTAGTGATTATCAGTATGCTTTAACTAAGAACACTTGAGCACTCGAGTCAAAAGAGATCACTCGAGTGATTTTGAGTCATACTTGAGTGATTGTTCTTCATAAATTAGAATCAACGTCTCAATAATTTTGATACCTACTGTATACTTGTGGATTAACATCATAACCTCTTATATCACTCTTAAATGTTACATATCAAACTTATGGATGAGTTTTAGGTACTTAATCTCTAGATTAACTTCAAAATTTTAAAATGCAAAATGTTGTCAGAATCATTAAATACGATGTAGCCTCAACCAACCCAAACTCTCTTTTTAATCAATGGCTACATTTATTCTTTAACAGATAGATTTGAATGCTCTCAACGGTTATTAAAGCCATTCTACCTATAAATACAAAATCATTCAAGAAGGCAACTAACCAATGATAAAATAACTATATTGCAATAAGTACTCCATTTTTCTAATATTCTCTGATAACTCTAATATTCTTTTGTTCTTCAGTGTTCATCTATCAACTCTTTGAGAGAGAGATTGTAAACACATTTATTACTCTTGTAAAAAGAATCTCAATTTAGTAGGACCTTGAGTAAGGGTATTTGCTTACAAAGTGTAAAGGGGAGTGAGTGTCCTATTGATGAGCTTGCTTGTACTATGATACCAAGAACCCATCAAATCTTAGAACTTTAGTAGAAATTTTAGAGGTATTCTAAGGACTGGACATAGGTCAAGTAGATAGAACTAGTATAAATATCTTATGTATACTTCGATGAAATTTCTCCAACTCTCACCTCTTGGAAAGCACCTTTAGAGAGTAAGAACACTACAGTGTCCTGTATCTCCATTGCTCAATCACATTCTTAAGCTCCTCTAAAGGTTGAATAATAGTTAGAAGAAGAGCTAACTACTCCAAAGAACTTTAATTCATAAGCTCTTGAGGCCAATGATCAAGTAAGCTATGATAAAGAGTTTGCTCATAGGTCATTTTTCCCTATTGCCTATATGGATTTATGAGATCTTAAAAACACTTACAATTTAGACCTGTATCCTTATTTTAAGCAATATGAGCCTTAGTTGAGTATTAGGACCTTGTACAGTCTCTCTGTAGTGAAACACTTCTAATGCAACATGACACAGGTTGATGTTTGTGATGATTTGGGTGAACTAGTAGATGAGAGGCTAGAAACTACTATCAAGGGCTAGAAGATCAAATTTCTACTAATTGAATCAATAGTTATATGGGTTATAAGAATCCTCCTAGTGGATGCTTTTGAGAATTTGCAACTCCTAAGATCTATCAATTCTTGAAACCAGATGAGCTTTCTAGTATTCTAAACCTCAACCCTGGCTCTCTAAGTAATCAATATTGGATAATCTTTTATATCTACTCCAAAGCTATGGTGAACAAGGTCAAGAACTTCATTTATCTCATTAATAAGGATTTCCATATGATGGCTTCTCTTATCTCTCAAGAACAGAGAAATGTTAGTAAGATCATCTTTAAATAAATGAAGAGGTACAAATTCTTATCCACCAAACTCACTCTCATTCCTTATCCATAGTTTCTCTCTCACATTCTCAAGTTGCATAATGTCTGGTATTTGGAGCTCAATGAATCAGATCATTAGGATTCCTATGTTTGACAAGTATAAGTTGAGAAGAATGCACATTAAAGTCCTTTTGGGTGGTAGTGGCTAGTCTCAACCCAAGAGGAAGAAGCAGATATTGGAGCCTACTAGCTCTAAAGCTTATGAAGTTCAATCCTCTATTAGTATGGGCTTTCTTGGACCATCTTTCCTTAGTTCAACCATTTAGAATTATATCTAGGATGCTCTCAAGTTGCTATAGATCATATTAAGGCCTACAACACCTATTTGGTTGAAATGGCATATTAGAGAGCTTAAGTATTGGTTGGTGTAGGTCTTCACAACCTCAAGTAACTCTTTGACTTGCAAGCTTCTTACACTCAACAGTTGAGGTCACTTGATGCTTTACTTAGGACACACCTTGGGATTCTAGCTTATAAGCCTCACACTTCAAGCCCTTCTATATCTGAGCTTGCTTTATCTATCCATGTCACTGAGCTTACCCCAACTGAGCATACTCTCTCTAAGCCTACTACAGAGCACACTCGACTAAATCCTCACACCTTAAAGCCTTCTCTTAAACCATTATTGCTGCTTTTTTATCTCAGTCTAAGCTAATCCATGATCCACACTCCTCTGAACCTTTACTTTCCCATAATATCTTATTCTCGATGACTGATTCTACCTCTTCTTCTCATGTTCATATCACTCTTGATTTACAGCCTACCCCTACCACTTCTGTACCTTTGACCTTAAACACATTAATTCCCAGGACCTTCCTTATAAAGAACCCATTCTACATACCCCATCTTCATCCTCCGCTAAACATTCCTCTCATCACTTTGATTTTGAGTTCCCTATTGACCAAGAAATTGAGATTTTTAAGCCTATCTAAAACCAAACTTATGCCACTACTACTGCGACAAAGTATATCCTTCCTTCTTCTCCTACATGTACACTATATTCCCCTCAACACATCTTTTCTCCTAATCATACCTCCACTTCTAATGACTCTCTTACTACCATTTTCCCCATACGTCCTCACACTCATTATATTATATGAAACCAGGAAGAAATTATGAGTAACTTACATTTTTTGAGCATTTTCCTTAAGTTACTACAATATCATTAATAGGAAATATGTATTAATGTAATTTATACTTAATCAATTAGGATCCCTGTCAATCGGGGATTACAATTAGGGAATTATTCTCATTAATGAGCCATTAATATTAAGAATCCCCTCTCATATATATATACACCTCTTCTGTACATGAATAAACAAGTCATTCGGAGTATCTTTTCTCTTTAACTTTACATGGAAATAAAGCCTAGGCCTTTCTAAAATATTTTTATGTTTAAATATTTCATAGTTGGTTTGTTTCTATCAAATTTACTTACAAGGTTTTAGGGCATTAATGGCTGGTAGAGTTTATGCGAATATGCCCTACCCTTGGATTCACCATCGTTTGATCAAACCATCCTGAGAGATTTGCCGCCTTCCAATTAGCACGTGACCTTCACTTACTACCATTAGACTTATCAGAGATTTATATGTAGCGTATGAGGGTGCGTGCACAACCTTTTCTGTTGGTGACCATCATTGTTTGACTAGTCTTGCTAAACCCAGTCCATTTTAGGTGTTCTCATGTACTGATTTTGAGTTTTTTGTTGTAGGGTCACAATTTCTTCACATCAAGTTTGTTATTTTCTTCAATTTTAGGCTATCTTGTTGAAATATCTTTGCATGATTTTTTTGCGGTTCTGGTTGTGACCATTATTAATGTGTTTATATTATTTCTCTATTTAGATTTCTTCTAGCAGGTTTCAAGGTGTACATTGGCTCTTTATGAGAAATTTCTAGTAGTTCCAAGGTTTGATCTCGTTGTTTGAACACTGGGCTCTTTCTTTCCATAGTGAGGTTTTCTAGTCACTATTTGAGAAGCGTTCTTTGCTGATTGTATGGTTGGTCATTGGTCTTTTTAGTGGCTAGTTATTTTTTCGTGGTTCTCCTGTTACTTCTCAGATAGTTTATTATGGCTGCACCCTTAGTTACTTACTATGTGATTATGTTATTGATCGCTATTTGTGAAGTATCTTGTTGTTTAGTTCTTTAAGAGACATATTCTACCATTCATTGTGGAATTCAACTTACTTCTTGTCAGTTTCAATGGCTGAATCTAAGTCTAGTCCTTCAAGTGCTCTTGCTACTGGTAACATTGCATCTCATCTTGCCACTTCTTTAAAGTAAATAATCAATTTTGGTGCCACTAATCATATGACCATTATTTGTTTTCTATGTATGTGCCTTATGCCAATCCCTCATCTATAATAATTGCCAATGGTTTATCTTATCATGTGCTTGGATTTGGCACTATTAAACCTACTCTATCCATTCCCTTATCTTCTATCCTTAATGTTCCTGAACTTGCATTTAACCTTATGTCCCCTAGTACACTTACTCGACAATTAAACTATGCTACCTCACTATTTCCTAATCATTGTTTGATTTAGGATCTTATGATGTTGTAAATCTAGTGGCCATTACTTTCTTAATAATTAGGTGCCGCGTTGGTTGCTTGCATTGGTGGTTTATGTCTTTGTCTTCTTTGAAGAGGATGTATCCTCAGTTCTATCATTTGTCATCTTTAAAGTGTGAATCATGTTAGTTTTACCCTATCTCGAGTCAATAAACGAGCTACATCCCTCTCTACTTTAGTTCAATTTGATGTTTGGTGACCGTGTCATGTTGAGTCCAAGTCTAGTTTTAAGTTCTTTATTACCTTTATCAATGATTTTTCTCATAACATATGGCTTTATTTGATGAAGTGTCGCTCTAAGTTATTCTCTCATTTTCACAACTTTGTACTGAAGTTAAAACTCATTTTTGATGCATCAATGAAAATATTAAGGGGTGACAATGGCCAAGAATATTTCTTTGCCCCATTCCAAAATTATATGATACAGCATGGTATGATTCATCAGCCTTCTTATGCAAATATACCAGCTCAAAATGGTATGGCATAAAGTAAAAATTGGCACTTATTAGAAAGCTCAACCTCTTATGTTTCAAATGCAAGTTCCCAAACCTTTTCGGGCTAATGATGTGTCTACTGCATGTTTTCTAATCAATTATATGCCCTCCTCTATTCTTAATGGTGACACTCCATACACAACTTTGTTTCTTTCCAAGCCCTTTTTTCCTATTGATCCAAAAATCTTTGGGTGTGTCTGTTTTGTTTAAGACGTTTGTCTTACTATTACAAAATTTGATCCCAAGTTTCTAAAGTTTGTTTTTCTTTGGTATTCTAAGGTTCAAAAGGGTTATCGATGTTTCTCTCCTACTTTTCATCGGTGTCTTGTGTCTACAGATCTCACCTTCCATAAGTCAACTCCTTTCTTCTTCTTCTTTTGTACCTCAATCCTTTAACAAAGAAAATGATCTGGATGATATCTTGGTGAATAAGGTTTACTTGCCTCCTATGCAAGTGCAACCCTCTATTCTTGTGCTTACACTATGTTTATTGTAATACCCACTAATATGATAAGTTTTACCTAGTAAATTCAAACTACTAAATGGTAGTCCTTTGTAAGGCTCTTTCAATTCTCAACCTCAAGATAGGACTCGAGCCTATAGTTGATGTGTTTTTCAGAATAATTTAAAACTTTTCAAAAACTATCATAAAGTGATTTGTAACTTCTTTATAACTCATCGTTTCTTAATTCCTTTTATTATTATCGAAGTATTTCTTTTTGTATTAATCATTATGTTTACTTAACTAATGGGCTCGTACCATGTGATTACCCATTTCTAATTCAATTACCATGCTTAGGAAATTCAATCCATCCATCATGTAGTAATGTACAATTAATCACTTAAACGTCAATTACACAATAGTATAACATGTAAATAATTCTTATCTTCTTCATTGCAACTTTTTCTTCTTGCACTCCCTTTCAGTGATCAACTGCCTATATGGTTAGTTAAGGGATGGTGAGATTCAGGAGAATCTCAATAGCAAACAATACCACTATGCATGCAAGATGTATACTTAATGCATGACATGCTTCCTTACATAATTACATGCCAACATATTGACATATTTGCATGCTCAATGTTACAACATATTCATGGTAATAGCATAAATGTAAACAGAGCTTCAATCATTCAATCATGCTCAACACAATTAGGATAAGCAATAGCATAGATCAATGCACAAACATATATATCAAGTATATATAGATTAGGTAAGTTATACTACCTTTTATCTTTGAATCCTTCTCTTGTTCTGTTTTCTTCTGACCATTGTAGTAGCTTGAAAATCCTTTCATTTCTCTTCCTTGACATCTCATGGCCCTAGATAGATATCCACATCATTTGAGCCATGAAAAATGAATATCCTATATGGCTACATTAGCCTATAGAACATGTTTCTTGTCTTTGGACCTATACTTGTCTCAAATTACCTTAATTACCATAAATTCGTAGGTCCATCTAAACTGCCAGATTTACCAATCATATTTACAAATTTATATCATAATCTAGGGAACTTCAATTAAGTTGGTTCCAGCTCCTAATTAAAGCTCTTTAAGTCTACTTTAAGATAAAAATAATTCCTACTGCCAGTTCCACGTACACATTTCCAGAAACTGCAATCAATCCTTACTGCTATAGAATTCCTCCATAAGAATGCACATATTCAAAGATTCATATCTTACAACCTACTAACTCAAATGATAAGTGCTATATATCAAATTAAAGCTTAGGACATCTACTAAGAATCTGGAAAATATCATTACAATTGGACAAGATTTGGCCATTAAAAAATATGTCACAACTAGACTATTCCCCATAAAACGCAAACTCATAACACCTAACTTTAAATTCCAAAATGTGTTTTCTATCCAATTACTCTAAGATCATATTCATAGTTTATCCCTACATAAATTTTCATTTAGAAACCATTAGCAAGCTCAAATTACTCAAAATCATTCTCTTTCTTCATGTTCTGCCCCTGACCGAAAACCTACACTTAAGCCAACAACAATCAATTTGCAAATTTAACCACTAAACAACTCTAATATCATCATTAAACTTCATACATCACTATATTCATCATCATAACATCATGAACTCTCATTTTATCAAGTTGGTTGAAACCCTAGCAGCCAAAGAAGTTCAAGAAAACTCAATGAAACATCAAGATATTCAGTTCAAATTGAAGCCTAAGCTTACCTCTTCGCGATTCTACAACCGGTTCAGAATTCTGATAACACCGACCCTAGGTAGATGGCACTAAATATCACAAATTGAAAATCTAAAACAAAAGAAAGAATGCCTACATCGAGTAAAAGAAGATTAGTGAAGGCTCCATTGGCAGAAACATTGATTCAGGCTTGAATCGGGGCAAGAAAACTTTGTATTCTTACTATTCATCTTCCTTCTCTCCTCTTTCATTTTCTCTTTATTTTCCCTATATTTTTCTGCCTTTTGTTGCCTTTGGATGAAATCATAAAGTGTGAGAGTGTTAGGATATTTAATCACATCTGTTTAAATCTTATGGTTCTATGTGTCCTAGGATTAAATCTTGGAGTGACATGTGTCCTTTAAGCATCATCCTTTCTCTTTCTCTCTCTCCTCTTAGGCGTCCTTTTGTGCTTAGGCAAGAAAAGTCCAATGAATTCCCTTGACTCCCGAGTTCATTGTTCGGGAAAGTTAAGTACATGTTCAAACCAGAGACTGGTGGATTTCCCGGACTCAAAGGCTAGAAGGCATATTTTCAGAGTGCCAACTCAAAAGTCAAAAAGTGACCCTCATCATTAACAAACACATGGTGCATCCTGAGTGAACCAACACAAAAGTAGAAAAAGTAGTCAGGGGAAATTCAATTTCTCTGGGTCTTTATATCACTCATATCTCTTAATCCTAGTATCACACAGGATTGTCCAAGAATCAACACGAATACTATTCACATCAGAAGAGCATACTAGCCCAATGCCAGGATCACTACTCTAATACCAATAAATGCAACACCATTCAATTACGATGAGGTTTACGCAGAGAATTCGAACCACTAAATGATATTCCTTTATAAGGCTCTTTCAATTCCCAACCTCAAGACAAGACTCGAACTTGTAGTTGAGTAGGATTTTCCTAATAATTTACAACTTTTCAAAAAACCATATAGTGGTTCATAACTTTTTTGTAACTCATTGTTTTTTGATTCCTTTTATTGATATCGGAGTATTTCTTTTCATATTAATCATTTTGCTTACTTAACTAATGGACTCGTATCATGCGATTACCCATTTCTAACTCAAGACTGGACTCGAACCTATTATTGAGTAGGATTTTCTTAATAATTTAAAAATTTTCAAAAACTATCATAAAGTGGTTCATAACTTCTTCATAACTCATTATTTTTTAATTCCTTTTATTATTATAAGAGTATCTCTTTTTGTATTAATTATTTTGCTTACTTAACTAATGGGTCGTACCATGCGATTACCCATTTCTAATTCAATTACCTTGCTTAGGAAATTTAATTCATCTGTCATGCAATGATATACAATTAATCACTCAAATGTCAATTACATAATGGTTCAGTGTGTAAATAATTCTTCTCTTCTTCATTGCAACTTCTTCTGGCACAACGTACTATACTCCCCTTCTATGCTCAACTACCGATATGGTTGGTTGAAGGACGGTGAGATTTGGGGGAATCTCAGTATCAAAGAATACCACTATGCATGCAAGATATATACTGAATGCATGACATGCTTGCCTTACATAATTACATGCCAACATATTCACATATTTGCATTCTCAATGTTACAACATACTCATGGCCCTAGCATAAATGTAAACAGAGCTTCAATCATTCAATCATGCTCAACACAATTAGGCAAAAAAATAAAATAGATAATTGCACAAGCATATATATCAAGTATATGGAGATTAGTTAAGTTATACTACTTTTTATCTTTAGTTCTTCTCTTGTTCCCTTTTCTTTCAACCATGATAGTTGCTTGGAAATCGTTTCATTTCTCTTATTTGACATCTCATGGCTCTAGATAGCTGCCTACATCATTAAAGCCATGAAAAATGAATATCCTATATGGCTACATTAGCCTCTAGAACATGTTTCTTATCTTTGGGCCCATACTTGTGTCAAATTACCTCAATTACCACAAATTTGTGGGTCTACCTAAACTGCCAGATTTTTCAACCATCTTTGCAAATCCATATCTTAATCTAGGGAACTCCAATTGAGGTGGTTTAGCTCCTACTTAAAGCTATTTAAGTCAACTTTAAGTGAAAAATATTTCCTGCTGCCAATTCCATGAACACATTTCCAAAAACTCTAATCAATCCTTACTGCCACAGAATTCCTTCTAGATTCAATGCACAACTTTAAAGATTCATATCTTACAACCTACTTACTCAAATGACACATATTATATATCAAATTAAAGTTTAGGAAGTCTACTATGAATCTAGAAAATATCATGACCATCTGACAAGATTTATCCATTAAAAAATATGTCACAACCTGACTGTTCCCCAGAAACACAGACTGGCAACACCTAAGTTTAAATTCCAAAATTTGTGTTTTTTATTCAATCACTCTAAAACATAATTATAGGTATTCCTACACAAATTTTCACGTAGAAGCCATTAGTAAACTCAAATTACCCTAAATCATTCTCTTTCTACTTGTTATACCCCTGACCAAAAACCCACTCTTAAGCCAACAATAATCAATTTGCAAATTTAACCACTAATCCACTCTAATATCATCGTTGAACTTCATATATCACTATATTCATCATCATAACATCATAAACTCTCAATTTCTCAAGTTGGCCGAAACCTTAACAGCCAAAGAAGTTCAAGAAAACTCAATGAAACCTCAAGATATTCATTTCAAATTGAAGCTTAGGCTTTCCTCTTCGCTATTCTACAACTAGTTCAAGACTCTAGCAGCACTGACCCTAGGTAGATTGCACCAAACACCTCAGATTGAAAATCTAAAATCCTAGAAAGGAAGCACACATCGAGTAGATGAAGGTTAGTGAAGGCTCTATCGCCCAGAAATGCTGATTCAAGCTTGAATCGAGGCAAGAATACTTTGTGTACTTACAATTCATCTTTCTTCTCTCCTCTTTCATTTTCTCTTGATTTTCCCTCTATTTTTCTTACCTTTTTGCTGCCTTTGGATGAAATTATAGAGTGTCAGAGAGTGTTAGGATATTTAATCACATGTGTTTAAGTCTTATGGTTCCATGTGTCTAAGGATTAAATCTTGGAGTGACATGTGTCCTTTACGCATCATCTTTTCTCTTTTTCTCTATCCTCTTAGGCATCCTTTTGTGCCTTCTCTATCCTCTTAGGCATCCTTTTGTGCCTGGGGAAGAAAAGTTTGATGAATTCCCCTAACTCTCGGGTTCAATACTTGGGAAAGTCAAGACTTGTTCAGACTGGAGAGCAATGGATTTCCTAAACTCAGAGGCTAGGTGGCACCCTTTTAAAGTACCAACTCATTAGTCAAAAAGTGACACTCATCATTAACGAACATATGGCACATCCTGAGTGAGCCAACACAAAACTAGAAAAAGTAAGTGTCATGATTAGGGACACATGTCACCTTCCTATGGTGCCAACCAAAAAGTAGTATCATCATTAGTCATCATTACTTGCTTTATTAAAACAACATTAATAAAGTTAATTTAATAAAGCTACTTTATCGGTGTTTACTCAGGATCTTACTTGGCTTTTCCCTGAAATGCTACTCGAAATTTACTCAGGACTGCATCATATATACCAAGGCTTGCTAAATGAGGCTAAAAGCACCTATGTCCTAAAGATAGTGTAACCCCCTTCACGCTTAAGGTCGAGATTAGTTCGTAAAAACGTAATTAATGTGGAATTAGAGACCGTAATAGATTTTGGGACTTAAACAAAGTCAATCTTCCCAAATCAGGGTTCACACAAATCTTTACAAAACCTGTTAGATAATGGTCTCACGTTCACATTTCAATACAAAATGGCCTCTACCGGTTGGTTTCATTCATACATATCAGAGTACAACATAAATTCCCGACACACTTGAGTTCCATTAATTAATAAAAAGGGATTTACACAAGGCACAAAGCCTACAATTCATACCCTTTTTCTTGGGGATTACACAAAATCTACTATATACAATCGTTTCTACCAAAAATATCCAAAAGTTATACAATGATAACCATTAACCCAAAATATACTCCTAAACTGGAGTTCTAACTGCTCTTCGTCACACGTTTTCCTTTCGATCCTTCAGCCCTGTCTAAAATGTTTAAGTTTGGGAGAGTGAGATTCTAAAGAATCCCCGTAGTAACAAATCAATCATATAATGTACAATAATAATGCATGTAAGCAAATCATTAACCACAACAAGCAACTACAACGGCAGTTACAACGGCAATGTTTAGTATGACACATGTCATCCCTTATGATTGCTCACGCTGAATTGCTCACATTGCATTGCATCACAACAATCCACACAATACATTTCACCATAGCTGGAATTTATATAATACATTTCATATACAAGCCATACAGGCAAGATACACACAGCCCATGGCTGAATTCACAAACGCCGCCCCATGGGTCAAATTCACAATATTCATGTCGATTACGACGGCAGTTCAACGGCCGACCTAGAGATGACCACCGTCAATCCCTACACGGCTCACGCTGACCTGCTCACGCCATAATGGACCATGGCACACATTTCACAAATCCAACGATAAGTTATGCATGCCAAAACATCATACATAATATGAGAGAAGAGTCACTACCTGGTTCGTTCCGTGCGTGCTTTATCGCAGGTCTCTCCTGAGGAGGGCAAATATCGTATCCTATAATTATAATTAGGGATGAAGAGTTATTCTCTATTCCAATACTCAATTGACTTTACCATACTTAGATTTGGTTATCATTTATGTCCTTTAAGTAGTTAAAATTGGCTCCAATAAAAGTCCTAAAGGATTGGGAAACATCGGGTTGGAAACCACTTTTCAAAATCACAAGGTGCTGAAAATAGGGGCTGGCTGTAGCCAAAAAAACCTCTGGCTGTGGCCAGAAACAGCGCAGAAAGTTTCTAGCTGCAGCCAAGAATTTTCTGGCTGCGGCCAAAACGTTCACAGAAGCTTTTGCGCTGCAGCCAAGAATTTTCTGCTGCAGCTAGGGCAACTTCAAAAATTTATAACTAATTCTAGAAAAATTGAAATAAGGTGATCCCAAAGCCAAATGAAAGGTATTTAAGTCCTATTTCAAGGAAAAATATGGCTCATCACTGGAAATCACTACAAAAATACAGATTTCAAGAAAAGTCCACACTATTCCAGAATTGTTCCCAGATTTAACATCAAACTTTGGACAGTCATAACTCCTAGCCCAAAAATCGAAATGACACAAAAAGTATGTCCATTTTGAAGATTGAGATGTGAAATTTAAGACTGGAAAGTTTCATAATTTTCAAACACCATTTACTATTTTAAAACGTCCATGCAAGATCACTGCAAAAACAGAGTTTCTTACTAACCAAAACTTGCCACTTTTAACACTAAGTTCCCAATGGTTCAAAATTCATATTCAACACTTCTCCCACACAAACTCACTCAAGGAACACAATGGTGACTTCAAAATGACCAAAATCACAACCCAATTACATGCCCTGTTTTTGCCCAATGCACAAAACCAACATAAAGTTCCCAAACTTCACCTTTAAGCTTCAGTTCAATACCATTCATTCAAAACACTTAACAAAGCACTAATTCCATGACAACAACAATTCAAACACCACAAGACCCTAATTTTCAAAATTTCAAGCCAAATTTCCAAAATTTCCAGAATTTCCAAGCTAAATCATTTGGCACAAAACTTATATAGAAAGGTTTCTTAAACTCACCTTAACAACTTTCTCAAAGTAGCTTCTTGATTCTCCAACCTCCACAATTTCTTGAAGTCTCAAACCAACACCAAATGGCAAACTATAACCATAGAAATGTAGCTCTTAACTCAAGGATCAACTTTAATGAAGGGAGTTTGAGCATTTGAGATCATTTTCCCTTACCTTTTTAGACTTTTCTTCCTTCCCTTTCACCTTCCATGGCTGACGAGAGAGAGAGAGCAAGAATGAGAGAGATGAGAGGGAAGAGTGATGAAGAAGGGAAATAATCACACTCCCTTCCCATTTCAGATTTTTCCAGCGCAAACGAGGGGAAGAGAGGAGAGAGAAATGCTAAAAAAACCCTTTGACTTTTCTCTCTCTCACACACACAAGCCAACTTGCCACATGTCTGAATTTGGTTTGTTCTCATAAAGTAATCATCCAATTAATCACTTTAATCCCTCCATTAGCCATTCTAATTACGCATCTCATTTTCTCTTAGTTAGTAATTAATTTCTCCCTTAATTACCAACTCATGGCCAATAATTCCATTCTTCCAATTTTTCAATAATTATGACGTATTAATTAAAATAGCCATAAAACACATAATAATTCCCTTTTAAATTCATAAATATCCACACTAATAATGATTAGCCCTTAGTCAAAAATTAGGATATTACAGATAGTGCCAAGTGCCCTTTTGCCCCCTAAGGTAGCCACATATACTCAAGTACATACGCCTGTCTATTTCTCCAACTAAATAAAACCTCAGAGCTATCATATAATTGAGAAAATCATTGTCTACCCGAATATAGTCCCAAAAAATCATTCTACTTCCTGAATATTCTTGAGACTCTTACTAAACTCAGACATAGTATTCTTCCTTATTCATGCTTATTCTAAAGTTTCTAATCCTAAAATTCAGGATATTACATTTATCAAAAACACCCTAAGGAAAGTAATGTAGTCAATCATGTTCATTGTAATATCCCAAATTTTATGACTAGAAGCTTGGGAATAAGTCCAAATCAAGAAGATTGTTAAGCCCCAGTTTAGTAAGAGAGAATAAAGAGAAATAAAAGAACTAATGGTAAAACAATTAATATTGCATGATTAAGGGCAAAAGAGACAATTGCCACTTGATCATCAGGTTAAAATTAAAAGACAAAAAGAAGGGTTAGGATTTGTTCATGAAAAGCAAGAGTAATAATGAGTTCAAAAAGCAAAGTAGCTCTCCTTTTATAAGGGTTAAAATTCGGTCAAAGAGGGGCAAAGAAGAGAGAAAGGTTTGGTCAAAGTGTTAACCGATTTGTGACAAAGAAGTTGGTCAAACTTAGACCTATACATATAGGATCAATTGGTCAACAAATTTTATCTTACATTAGGCTCTTAAATTTTGGATTAGACCAAGTAAAAGAGGAAGAGAATATGAAATTAAAGTCATTCCCAAGCCTATTGAATAAGTCAAAAAGAAAGAAAAGAAGAGAAGAAGGAAGTCAAATGGTCTTTACTTTTGATAAAGTTAAAATGTTGACCAAAAAGGCAAGCTTCAAGAGAGACAAATCCCTACCCATTTTGGATGATGATTTTGATCAAGTAAGAGGAGACAGGGAAGGCATGAGACTACAATTAACCAAACCTACTTAGGTTAGTTAATTTGGTAGCTTTTCAATAAGCCACCATATGATTGACACATCACATTTTCCTCTCTTTCTTGGATCATTTTTGGCTAAGCAATTAAAAGGGTTGAAGATAAATGAATTAAACCATATTTCACTCCCTCTCACACTCAAAAAGTCAACCAAGTTGAGAAAAAGAAGGGAGAAAAGGCTTGGAAAAAGAAAAGGAAAAGAGAAAGAGCAAATTGAAGAACAAGAAGCAAGGTAAGACTTCGAACATTATTGTCACTTGCTAAATCACCCCTTAAGCTTCAAACCTCTTCATAAATATTGTTCTTCTTGCTAAGAGCTTCCTTTCTATGGTTTTTGTTTCTTAAGAGAAGGTGTCTTGTGTTGTCTACAAAGTGTGAAAGTTGGAGAAACAAAGAACAAGCTCAAGAAAGGGCAAGAGGTGAGTATAAGCTTTGATTTGAACCAAGTATCTTGTTGATTGGTTGATTGTGGTGAATTTTAGTGGTGGCCCTAATTTTGATTGTCCTAAGGTTTTAGGTTTTTTCATGTTGATTTTGTAATACCCCGAATTTTGATACTCGAGGCTAGAGAATAAGCCTGAGATTAGTGGATTGCTAAGCCCCAGTTTAGCAAGATCCCAAATTATGATTAAGGGTTAATGACTCCAAAAGTGGATGTGGTTAGTGATAAATAACCCTTTTGGAGAATATGAAGTGATTTGACACTCGAATGTGATTCGTGTGTGGTTTGAGCAACGCCGAAACCCTGTATTTGAGTTCAATTGTGGATTAACATCCAAATTGACTTATAATAGAGGGAAGAATTGAATGGGGTATTGTGTTGGAAATGGTGTCATAGTGTGTTTTGATGTCATTGAAATTGGTTTGGAACTTTGGAATGGAAATGTTGCAATGTTAGGTTTTGAAATGTGAATTGTGTTGACATGTTGAGATTGTTGTGAAAACATGTTAATGAGATGTGAATTTGATTGATTTGGTATTTCCAATGGATTCCTTGTGAAAATTTATGTGGGAATGATGTTTGGTATGAAAATGGAACCATTGGAAGGAAAGATGCAAAATCTGAAATTCTTTCCAGTGAAACTCTATTCTGGGCAGTCTTCTCGTGTGGATGTTTTTACTAGGAAAATGATGTCATAAAATTATGAAACTTTCCAGTATTAAATTTCACATCCCAAGCTTCAAAATGGACATATAATTTGTGTCATTTCGTTTTGGGAACTGGGAGATATGACTATCTAAAGTTTGAGGTGGAAAATGGACTCTGTTTTGGGATAGTGATGACATTTGTGCAATTCTGGAATTGTGTGGTGATTTCTAGTAATGGAAAATATTTTTCTAGTAAATAGGACTTAAATACATTTCATTTGGCTTTGGAATCACCTCATTTAAATGTTTCTAGAATTAGTTATGATTTTTCAAAGTTTGGGCAGAAAATCTGCCAGAAAATCCGAAAATGGGAATTATGACATCATCTCAATAAAAGATTACATCAGCATAGGATATGTTATTAAAAGGTTTTTTCCTTCTTCCTCCTCATTTCTGACGCTGAGAACAGCTGAAATAGAGAGAGAGCATATGGGATCTTTAGAGAGAGAAAGAGGAAGAAATCACGTAAGGTAAGCCGATTTCTCCGACGATCTAGCTCCTAACGCGTATAACTCCGATCCTAAGCTACTCCTTTATGTTCTTTAAGGTTTGGAAGCTCTTCCTTTGGTGTTAAAACAGCTAGGGTTTCAGCCAAGACAAGGAAAAGCTAGTGGGAGCTTGAGGTAACTTCCAAACTCTTGTGTATTAACTATTCTGGCTGTTGTGGACAATTTAATCGGTGAAATTTTGCCGAATTGTCTTTGGTTGTAAAAATGGAAAATGGGTTTTCCTAGGGGTTATTCTACCCAAATTGATACTAAATGGTAGTGCTAACCTAATGGAATAGTCAATAAAGTGGTTAGGAGTATAAAGGAACGCGTTTACGGAGCCGAAACCGAAAAACCCCAATTTTCCCCGGAGTACTCGTATATTTCGGTTATGGCTATAAATGGGTCTTAGAGTTGGATTTTCAATGATTTGATGGTTCCATTGAGTTCAGGAATGAAAATTAGGTGGGGTTACAGTTGGTCACTTTTTCGGAACAGGCCGAAAAAGCATAATTACGAAAACGCCCCTGAAACCCTTAAAGTGGGGTTGTCAAAGGTAATTTTGTAATTGACATTGAATTTGATAATTCCGAGTCCAAAAATGGATTCCTTGGGCGAAAATATGTTAGAATAGCCCATGTCAAAATTTCGGGAAAAGTACAACCAGACCGGGTACGGTGGGGCCGGACCGGGTCCCCCGGGGCATTTTAGCAAATTTTCAATATAGCTTCATATGACCCTCAGAAACACTATGGATGTATATAAAAAGTACATTTGACATTGTAGGATCGAATGTGAAGCCCCGAGTTGTTGGCACGTAAATCGAGGAGAAAAGACTGGAGGTAGGGAACTTATCTCTCCTGCATGCTCTGATAACTGTATTAATGTGTAGATGCATGTTATTGCTTTGCTTGATTATGTGGAATATGTATGAATGATTTGAAGCTATGTTTCAATATATGCTATGGCCATATGTGTATGGTTCGAAGCATTGAGCTTATAGATTTGTCATTGTATGTGTGCATGAGTTATGTGATGCAAGCATGTCATGCATTAAACACTTATCTTGCCTGCATATTGATAATGTTTCCCTACTGAGATTCTCTCAAATCTCACCCTCCCTTACCAACAATTTAGACAGGGCAAGTGGCTCGTGGAGGGAGTGGCAGGACTCATTCGAGATGAGATTGTGTAATCCCCATTTGAAGAATTGTAATGGGCAATTGTGCCCTGTATATCTTTAGCGAAGGTATGTACCCGATATTGCCGGGATGATTAAGTTGTGCACTCTGATATTTATATGAATGTGATTTATCTTCGCGTAGTAATTGTATTCAAAATGTGAATATGAGACCAAGTTTATAAATGATTTCAAAAAGTATTTGTGAAAACCCCGTCATGTGATGGGTTAGTAAATGTTATTTGATTATTATTGGCCTCTATTTCATTTTAATCACGTACTTCGGATATAATTACGGAGGGGGTTATAGATTTGGTCTTCGAAATGGTAATATATGATATTAAATGATGATTCTAGCATAGTTTTGAAGTGAAATTTGCAAACTTGTGAATTTTGGATTAGGACCATATTTTTTGTCAGATGCAAGACATGTAGAAGGATTGTGATTTTGGTGAATTTGATGTCACCAATGGATTCTACATGAAAAATTGAGCAGGGATAGCTTGTGGTTGTGATTTTAGATAAGTAGGATAGAAAATATAAAAATTGGAACTCAATGTGGCCTATGTTTAGCACTGCCAAATTCGTGGTAGGTTGATTGTAGCATGTTTTTAATGATCAAATGTAATTCAATGAATTTTTCAAAATAAAAGTAGACATGTCAAGCTTTAAATTCATAAATAATTTGTTCCATTTAGATCAGTACACTAAGAGTTATGAATTATTAAAGTTAGACATTTAAAACTGGAATGCTTCTATGGCAATGTGAATTAATTGGTGGTTCTGGAATTATGTGCATGGAATTAGCTGAAGGAGATATTTTTACATCAAAATAGACTTAATAAGTGACACATAGAACTTTGAACCACCTGAATTAGATTTCTAGAAAAAGATATGAATTTTCAAAATTTATTGAAAATTCTGGCAGCTTTTAGCTAACATGCGAATTTATGAAATCCAAGGGTATAACTAAGCATTTTGGACTAGTGTGAACACATTGACTTTTCATTTGCTTTAGTGCACTAACCCTATGGATAACTAGCTAAAGTGTCTTAAGTTATCAAAGAATTGGAATAAGTAATAACTCATTTGCCCCTGAATTTCAATTTATAAGATATGACATTTGCGCAGGACGCCCAAGAAATTGGGAACAAGAACAAAATTTAGAAAGGCTGCCAGGTAGTAACTCTTTCTCTTATATGATATGTATTGCTTTGCATGTATAATTTAATCATTGGCAATGTGGGGACAGGTAGGTCTTATACATGTGGCTAGGTAGGTCCTATGTATGATGTAATGGCTGCATATTGATGAATATGTTGATGTGGTGATTGATTATGCTTATATGATTATTGTTTAATATGATCTGTGTATTTACATATCATATGAGTTATTGATGTTACTACTAAGATTCTTTTGAATCTTACTCCTTTCCAATAACTAACCTACAGCTGAAACAAGTGGCTCATGGGGCAAGAGGTAATCACGGATGAATAGAAGATGCTGATAAATAATCAAGAGTTTTGGTTGGTTATCTGTTTTTGGTTCTACATATATATTGTATGTAACACAAATACTAAAATTATAGTACTAGCAGTAGAAACAGTGATAATAGCTGTGTGATCGCATAGTAAACCAGTATGTTTGCTATTTGTAATAAAGAAACTAGGATAGGACAACCACAAGTTAAAAGCTCATTGGCTAATAAACAGAATGTGAATACCAGTAGAGAACGTACTGGTAATATTGAAAGGAATTAAGAACTGAGGAACCATAATGAATTTTGTGAATCTTGATGAAACAATTTTGGAAGTTCAAACTCTTCAGAAAATTACAGGTTTGAACTCTATGTTATAGTTGGAACTTAATATGTTTTTGAAGCTATGTTAGGCTTGGGATTAAACTCGGCTTAATGGTTCGAATTCATTAGTTGTTCTAGCTCCTCTAATATGTACAGTAAGAAGGGCATTACATCTATGGCCTGTCAGTGTTAACTTTATCGTTTGATCCAAAACTAGTCCTCATTGCTCTTACTACTGAGTATGTCCCTGTGCCAACAATAATGCCTATGCCTGCTCTTGACTCTAATAGTGTCCTTGAGCCTAATCCTTTGACTGATTTACCCATTGCCCTTCTGAAAGGTAAATATAATTGCACTTCTCCCATCTATTCCTTTGTCTCTTATAACCACTTGTCTCCTACGTCATGTTCCTTGATAGCTTCCTTAGATTCTATCACTATTCCCACCACTTTCCACTAAGCCTTAGCTTAGCTCAGTTGGCATGCTGTGATGGTAGAAGAGACGATGGCCTTTGATTTGGTAGGTACTTGGACTCTTATTGATTTATCTCCAAGAAAGAAGGCTATTGGGTATAAGTGGGTGTTTACAGTTAAAACAAAAGTTGATGGCAACCTAGAATGTCTGAAACCTCAACTGGTTGCCAAGGGATACACCCAGACCATAATATTGACTATTTTGAGAACTTCTCATTTGTCAATAAACATTCCTCTATTCGTCTCTACATCTTTATGGCAGTCACTTACTATTGGAATCTCCTTTAGTTAGATGTTAAGAATGATTTCTTGAATAGTGATCTTCTTGATGAAGTTTACATGGAGCAACCACCTAGTTTTGTTTCTTAGGGAGAGCGTGGGAAGGTATACCATCTTCAAAAGTCTTTATATGATTTAAAGTAAATCCCTTATACTTGGTTTGACAGGTTTAGCTTTAAATTAATCTCATGCCTTTTGGTAGCTAAACAAAATAACGAACTATTGATGAAAAATCAAGAAAATCATCCCACTAGATCTACTCCATTCTCTAAAGTGAATGTAAGTGTACGCATAATAATTACCATACTCATGGTCGCAGTTGTGGCCATGGCCGTGGACGTAGTTGTGGTAAAGGATGTGGTAATTACCATTATCATGGTGGTGGAACTAATAATTATAACCCTAACACCCATAAGAAGAAGAAATATAATGAAGGGCCAAAAATGACAAGAGTGGTCTGTAATTATAATTCGAAATTCATAATTAAAATGAAATAGAGACCAATAATCAATCCCTTCCTTACGGGAGGGTTTTCACAAATTCTTTCAAAACTTTTCACCTTATCCTGGTCTCAAATTCACTTTTCGAATATAATTACCTTGTGCAGTTATATCACATTTATACATATCAGAATGTACAGCAAAATGCCAGGCAACCTCCGGGTTTTGTTTATATACTAAAGGATTTAAAGCTTCATAAATAGGGGACTACACAACTATATTCACAATATTATTTACATCTCAAAAAGAATATACAGTAATCCCATCAAACAGTGATAACCAACGGTTCAAACTATACATCCCTACAACTCCTAGCCGCTCCTGGTGGTTCATTTCTCCTTGGAGCCACTTGCCCTGTCTGAAATGTTAGTCAATGGAAAGAATGAGATTCAAGAGAATCCCAGTAGTAATAAATCACTTATACAATGTATAAACACATACAATATATGATCAAGTTTAGCAGCATCACAATCATATATGGCTCGCGCCATATATGACAGCATTCATGGCTGTAAACACTATGCATCAGCTTTCGCTGCGATCTCAATGCAACAGCTTATGTTGTAATCACTATGCTAGCTTTCGCTGTAATCTCAACGCATCATAAAGTATCACGATGCATGATAAAAACACATCCAATACTTTACATATAGCATAAGAGAAAAAGTCACTACCTTGTTCTTTCCTAACGTTCCTTTGTACAATGGGCTCACTAGTCCGGCAAATGTCAAATCCTATAACCAATGCCAAGAATGGTGGATTAAAACTCTATTCCAACTACTTATTTTCAAAATACTTAGAGTTGGTTATCATTAGAACTCTGTAGGTGGCTCTTAAAAGCCTAGACATATGCCTAAAGGGGTTGGGGAAAACTACCCTGAAGATCCCTTTTTGGAAGCTAACGAACTGGTTTTTGGCTGAGTCACTTGAGTGAAGATGGCCTCACTTGAGTGATGCCCCCAATCGCACTCGAGTCCCAGCAAGTGAGATGCAGCAAGTGTGTACCCAAGAGTACCAACATACCCTAGAGTGACCAGTTCACCTGAGAACCATTTTTGGCACTTGAGTGAGGACACAAATCCACCCGAGTCCCATCGAGTGAAGTGCAGGAAGTGACAACCCGAAAGCAACTAAAATCCCAAAGTGACAAGTGCACTCAAGTGACCACACCAATACCCGCGAGTGTCCCCACGCACTCTTGACAATTTGCTTGCGAGTGTTAACCTGAGACGCACATCCATAGTACTACATATACATGCACTCGAGTGATACCCTACGCACTCAAGTAGAAACCCTTATCACTCATAAGCGAAGAAATGCACTCTTGGTTTCTACCTGAGAACTCCACTAATACGTTGAAGAGAGAGGGAAATATCATGCGGCACTCAAGTGAGACCATACCTTACTCGAGTGAGGCTTATCAGAAGCCAAATCGCAGCAACTGATATAACTTTCGAGACTCGCCTAAACTCATCCCAATGGTTCGAAGACTCATACCAAAGCTCATTCCCACACAAAATTCCATAAGGAACCTATTGGTAACCTAAAAACAACCAAAATCACATCATATCCATATACATTCAATTTTGGCTCAAATTGCTTCACAACTACCAAGATTACCAAATTACCTAATTCAATTCCTACATAACTCTAATGGCACAAGGGCATAATCTTAAACCATTTCGCACCTAACACAACACCTAATTCATTCATTCCAAATTGATACCATATTCAGGGTAAAATTCTAGAATTTACAAACTTAACCAAAGATCATAACAAATAGACCAAAATACATCAAATGCTTACCTCTTTCTTTTCTCAGAGTAGTTTCCTTGATTCTCCAACTTCCAAATTTGTTCAAACACCAAAAAACAACTTTTAAAATCTTGAAACCATCAAGATGAAGCTCTCATCAAGGTGGTTGACGTTTATAAAGAGACCTAGAGCATTAGAGGCCAACAAAGATGTCAAAATCTCACCTTCGATTTTTTTTCTTTCTTCCTACTATTGTGCGAAAATAGAGGATAAGAAGAGAGAAATGAAGAACTAATAATGATGATCTGAATTTTCCCCTTTTCCCATGCTTAAACTGACTTTGGAGGGAAAGGGAAGAGAAAATATGTTGAAAATTTGACTTTTGATCCAATGGTCTATATCTTGCCACGTGTCTCCATCTCATTCTCCCTACCATGGGTTCGCATAAACTCACAAACGTAGGATTCTGCCCCTTGCTCTTTCAATCCTAACCATTGATTTCAAGTTACCTATGAGTTTCCTCTTCGGTAACTGACTAATTGGTTGGTAATTTACTATTTTTCCCCTGATTATCACAACGTTCATTAAACCATCTTCAAACATATTCATATCACAATGCACATCATATCCTTTAAAAGTGTTTATTCATTAATAATTACATCACTTTTGAAGTCATTAGCCCTTAATTATAGTTCAGGATATTACAATTCTCCCCCCATAAAATAAATTTTATCCTCAAAATTTGTTACACAACTTGAGCCATAACTTCGGATATCGTCTTCGCATATCCTCCTCTGCTTCCCAAGTTGCTTCTCTCTGAGTCAATCCCCTCCAGATCACCTTCACATATGGAATGCTTTAGTATCTGAGTCGTCATTCCTCTTGATCAATGATTTTCTCTGGCTCTATAGTATACATGAAGTTATCTTATAACTCGACATCTTCATACTCAATTATTTGAGATGGATCTAATTGGTACTTATTCAGTTGGGAAACGTGAAATACATCATAGAGTCTACTCAAGTTTGGGGGTAGGGCTACTCAATATGTCACAAGCCTAATCCACTCAAGGATTTCAAAGGGACCTATATACCTCAGGCTCAGCTTCTTTCACTTGATAGCTCTCCCGATACCAGTGACCAGTGATACTCTCAAAAATATATGATCACCAACCTCAAATTCTAAAGGCCATCTCCTCTTGTCAGCGTAGCTTTTCTATTGACTCTGAGCTGCAAGAAGCCTTTTACGAATGGTACAAATCTGCGTTAAGGTTTGATCAACTAGCTCCAGCCCATAAAGCTTCCTCTCAGATAACTCATTCTAGTACAAGGGTGATTGGCACTTTCTCCCATACAATGCTTCATATGGTGCCATATGAATGCTCGCATGATAACTATTGTTGTAGACAAACTCGACAAGTGGAAGAAAGCGATCCCAATTCCCTTTGAAGTCGAGGACACAAGCTCATAACATATCCTCTAGCATATGAAAAGTCCTCTCTAACTGTCCATCTGTCTGAGGATGATAAACCGTACTGAATCTCAATTGAGTTCCTAAGGCTTCATGTAATGCCCTCTAAAATGTAGAAGTGAATTGGGGATCTCGGCCATAAATGATATTCTTAGGCACCCCATGGAGCTTCACAACTCACAAATGTAAATCTCTGCTAGCTTGTCCAGAGAGTAACTAGTATTGATCGGTATGAAGTATGCCGACTTCATTAACTGGTCTACTATTACCCAGATCGCATCACAGTTCCTAATTCTGGGCAATCCCACAACAAGTCCATGCTCGCACTTTCCCATTTCTATTCCGGAATCTAAGGACTCTATAGTATACCCGATGGTCTCTTATGCTCGATCTTTACCCTCTGGCATGTAAGACACCGTGCTACATATTTCGTCACATTTCTCTTCAATCCTGACCACCAATACATGATTTCAAATTATGATACATTTTGGTCATACCAGGATGAAGGTTGAACCGACTCTTATGTGCCTCATCCATAATCTTCTATCTCAACTCTACCTTAAGTATAGCACAAATTCTCTTTTGATAATGAATCAATCCACTAGGTAACAGATCATAGCCCTAAGCTTATCCCCCTTCAATTCTAGCTAGATTACAATGTATCCAACTATCTTGCCTTTGAGCTTCTTCAATCTCAGCTCTCAAGTCAATTTCCCTTTGGGAAACCATATAGTTGGCATACATGATCTGATTTGACAGATTCAAATCATGAAAATCTTCAATCAATTTCCCCTCTTGCATCATCATTGTTGCTACTAGCACTGTCTTTCGACTAAAAGCATTCGTGACTACATTTTCTTTACCTGGATGATATTTGATTTCTAGGTTGTAGTCCTTAAGCAATTACATCCAACGATGCTATCTCATATTTAACTCTTTCTAGTCATACAAATACTTGAGACTCTTGTGGTCACAAAATAGTTCTACCGTCATACCATACAAATAATGTTGCCAAATCTTCAAAGCAAACACAATAGCCGTAAGCTCCAGATCATGAGTGAGATAGTTCATTTCATGAGGTTTGAGCTGTCGAGAGGCATAGGCCCAAAAAACTGTGTATCTCAGCAACACTTTCTGGCCTCTTCCAGTCCAGTACTGCTTCCACTTTACTGGGATCCACAGAGACCCCTTCATATGAGATAACATGGCCTAGGAATTTTACTTCTGAAAGCCAAAACTTGCACTTACTTAGTTTGGCATATAGTTGCTTCTCATGCAATGCATTTAACATAATTCTCAAATGATGCTCATGCTCCTCCATACTCTTTGAGTATATCAGAATATAATCGATAAACACAACAATAAATTGATCCAAATATTGTCGAAAGACACGATTCATATAGTCCATAAATACAGCAGGTGCAATGGTTAGTCCAAATGGCATCACTAAGAACTCATAATGACCATATTCGGTCCGGAAAGAAGTCTTCGGAACATCTTCTTCTTTCACTTGCAGCTGATGATACCCTGACCTTAGATCAATCTTCAAAAACACACACGAACCATATAGTTAATTTAAAAGGTCATCAATTCTTGGGAGTAGGTACTTTTTCTTGACGGTAATCTTATTCAATTCTCTATAGTCAATACACAAACGAAGACTCCCATCTTTCTTTTTAACAAACAAAACTAGAGCTCCCCAAGGCGACACATTAGGTCTAATAAACCCTTTGTCTAGCAACTCTTCAATCTGCATCTTCAATTCCGCCATTTCATTTGGGGCCCTGCAATATGGGGCTTTTGATATAGAACCAGCTCTAAGCACAATGTCAATTGGGAACTAAACTTCCCTTTCAGGAGGTAATCCGCTAAGATTATCTGGAAATACCTCAGGGAACTTATTTACTATGGGTATATTTCTTAAGGTTTCACTGGTATCCCCTTGCATAGAGAAGAATACCATATACCCCTGGCAACCCTTCTTCAAACACTTCTTAGCTTCAGCTGTTGAAAGGAAGTTAAAACTAGCAGTTGGATTCTCAACATTTTGAGAAGTAGAATACACTATTCTCTTGTTCCCACAATCTAATAACACATATTTTTTGTCGTTAACTAATCAAAACCAAGAATGACTTCTAATTGATGGAGCAGCAAATAAATTAAATCAATAACAGATTTGTGTCCCTCCACAGTTAGCATACAGTTCAAACAAACTTCTGTGGTTAAAGCTTTAACACCCATCGGTGTTGACACAATCAGATCCAATGGTAACTTATGTACAGATAATCCCAGGCGCTTCACACAATCATAAGCAATGAAAGAGTGGCTTGCACCTGAGTCAAACAAAGCTTGCAATAAATAACCATTGAGAAGGACTTTACCTTGTATCAAATCAGGAGATTTTTGGGCCTCCTTATGGGTGATAGCAAATACTCAGCCCTGAGTCCTCGGCCTCTGGTCTTGCCGTGGCTGTTTGCATTCAATGGAAGTATGCCCCACTTGCTTACAGTTAAAACATATAATCCGACCCTTACAAGTCTTGCCATGATGTGGTTGGTTGCAACAAGGGCATATCTACATGGTAAGAGCTTTATGCTATTCACGATTCCCAGGCTGATAGGCCTTTTTACTGCTGTCCTTAGATGAGGAGAATCCCTGGCCTTTCTGTTTCTGGGAGGCATTACCCTTATTGGGTTCACTGTAACTATAAGCAGCTTTAGACAGATACAACGCCCTCAAATTATTTTCTGTAATTCTACACTCTTCAAGAGCCTTGTTGAACTTAGTGAACATATGAGTGACTAACGGCCCCCGTATAAGCATATTAGAACTCTACTCTTCATCATCCATATGCCGGAGGTAGGAAGACTATCGGGATAAATGGATGAAACAGGACAAGTAGTCATTAAAGGTCTCCGTGTCCCCTTGTTTGATGTTCAGGAATTATGTTTTCTTCTCTAGCCGCATCAATTTGGGAAAGTATTTCTCATTAAATTCTTGCTGAAATGATTCCCAAGTTAATGGCACATTTATGCTTTGTAGAGTGAGGGAGATATTCCTCCACCAACGGTCTGCATCGCCTTTTAGCTTGTAGACTGCTAGGCGTGCCTTTACCTTAGACGGGCATTCTAAGACCTCAAAGATTTTCACAAGGCGATTCATATAACCCCCTGCATTAATGAGCATAATTATAATTCAAAACGTATGGTTAAGATTGATTGGAGACCGACAGATAATTAAACTTAATTCAATCCCTTCCTTACGGTAGGGCTTTCACAAATTCTTTCAAAAATTTATCTTCCTATCCTAGTCTCAAATACAAGTTTCGAATATATTTACCCTGTGCAGTTAAATCACATTCATATATATATATCAGAGGATACAGCAAAAATCCCAACAACCCCCAAGTACATATATAAACTAAGGCTTTCAATTCCCATATAGGGGATTACATCACCAAATCCAAATCCAAACAATATTTACATACAGTACTCCCAATTCAAAATTGATAACCAACATCCATATTCTAATATATCCACAAAGACCTAACCGCTCTTGGTTGTCTGTTTCTCTTTGGAGCCACTTGCCCTATCTGTAAGGTTAGTCAATGGAAAGAATGAGATTCAAGAGAATCCCAGTAGTAACAGATCACTCAAACAGTATATAACACATAGCATGTAAGATCACGATTAGCAGCAACACAATGCTACATGGCTCACACCACATACGACAGCACTCACGGCTATATACACAATACGACAGCTTTTACTGTAATCTCTATGCTCAATGCGATAGCTTTCACTGTAATGGCAGCAGTATCTCAAAGCATCACAATGTATGACAACATACATACAACGCTGTACACACAGTATAAGAGAAAGAGTCACTGCCTTGTTCTTTTTGATTGTGCTTTGGCACAGGTGGATTACGAGCAGGGCAAATATCGAATCCTATAAACCAAAATTAAGGACGACAAAATTATTACCTATTCCAATTCTTTAATAACTCTTAATACTTGGGTTGATTATCACTATGGCCATTTAATCAAGTCAACTAAGGGGCTAAAGTGGTCAATTAACCTAAAAGGTCAATTTTTAACCTCAAAGTTCCATAATATTACATTATGCCATAAAATCTTCAATTTTCGCATAGGTAACCAATCTGCCAGAATTTTTCAGTATTTTTGAAAAATCATAACTAATTCTAGAAAAATCAAAATGAGGTGATCCCAAAGCCTATTGAAATCTCTTTAAGTCCTCTTCATAGAAAAAATATGAATCATTACTAGAAATCACCACACAATTCTAGAATTACACAAAATTCCACACTGCTCTAGAATTAAGTCCAATTTCGACATCAAACTTTGGGCAACCAAAACTCCTAGATCACAAAACGAAATGACACAAATTATATGTCTAGTTTGAAGATTGGAATTTGAAATTTAAAAATGGAAATTTTTATAATTTTTAGACACAAATTTCCCATTCAAAATGTTTCTACAAACTGACTACCCTGCACAGAGTTACACTTGACAGTTTTTCCAATTTTGAACCAATGTGTCCAGTGGCTCCAAAATCAACAACCAACACTATTTACACACAATTTTTCATGTAGAAAACAATGGTGACATCAAAATGAACAAATTCCCACTCATTCCCCATGTCCTTTTTTGACAGAATTTTAGGGTATTTCACAACAAACAACCAGTTCACTATCTAATCACTAAGCTTAGCTCATTTGCCTCCAAACCAATATATAAGCATATATATAGGATGAAAGCTTCATGATCCCTAATATACCCTAAAAAATGGAATTAGGGCTGTCACAATATCCCACCACAACTCAGCCAATTAAAGCATCATATACATCAACATAATGGTCTTACTCACCTCTTGCTTTTTCTTGTGTTCTTTTCTTGATTCCTCAACTTTTTTTCTTGCAAGGTGGCTGAAAACACCTCTTCTTCAAAAACAAAAACCATAGAAATGAAGCTAAGGAAGAGAGGAACAAGTTTCATGAAGGGTCTTTGAGCATAAAAGGTGATTTACCAAGTGAAATTGAAGCTAAAAGCTCACCTTATGTCTTTGTTCTTCAAACTTCACATTCTCTTTCCTTTCTTCCACCTTAGCCGACCTTCTTTGTGTGTGAGAGAGAGAGTATTATGTGTTTAGATCATCTAAGTTCAGCCACTTAATATGCTTGGCTGAATATCACCAAAGAATAAGAGAAAAACCATATGTCGCCTTCTTATGGCTCCTTGTTAAGTTGTCACCTTTCTTCTTTTTTTTTTTGTTCCCTCCCTTTTTCTATTCATGCCTATGCTTGGCCGACTTTTACTCCTCAAAAAGAAGATGATGCATATTAATTAATTATTCACTTCCTTTCGTGTGATATGCCTTTGTTTTGGCCAAAATGTTTGACTCAGATAAAGTGATTACATTGATCAAAAGCTCCATTTCTTTTGCCTCTTTGTCTTGGACGAAATCCTTAAGAAAAAGGGAGAAGTGATGTTGACCAAAATGCTCCCTTCTTTCTTCCTTCAAGTCAAGCCACAATTATTGACTTTTAAACTCTTTATTTTACTTGGCTAGAATTGCTTTCTCTTGGCTCTCTTTATTCATACAAAATAGCTTCTTGGAAGAGAATAATGATCTCTCAAAAATATTCTCTTACACCTCCTTAATTAATATAATTTAATTTCCAAAAATCACATGATTAGTTGACTTTTATGTCATCTTTTCCAAGGGTACTTCTGTCATTAATCCCACCATCTATTCTATACATTTAGCCCTTGAGTACATTTTGGGATATTACAATTCAACTAATCTTCTGCCACCTGAGGATCGAATCCCCCTCAAAACATCGGAGGTATATGTTTACAAAATCTCGAGACCCAAAACTGAAGATCCCTTTCCTCCCTAACAGGTACCCCATGTGATTCCTGATTCGGGGCAGTATGAGGTGGGGATTCTAACGGTCTTACTAACCCTTCAGCAGTTTCTTCATGGCGAGTTTCTTCCTCAGTCTCTTCTAGAATGGACTGAACTGGGTCTTCTCTGTTCTTTGTTTTCTCTACTCTAAGCTCTTCTCGAAGCTCAGCTATCATATCGTGTTGATCCTTCATCAGACCCATTAATTTGCACATAGGATCTGGTGGATTGTCATTGACTATCTCCACCTTTGGGTCCACTTGTTGTACTCTAGGAGGACCCTTTGTCTTTTTCATTCTATAAATCATTCACTACGTCATTTTCACAATTGATGTATACATATTATCCACAAATCTCATATATATCCACAATCACAAAGCATAGATGTGTATACCACAAGCGATCATAATTATTTCTTATCCCAAAGGCAAACTGTTAGATATGATTAGTTTTGATGATGTCAAATATAGATGTGAAATGATAAGAGCAAAAAGTTTATATAATGTATTTCTTTGACTAACTACCATATTTAATGTTACATATTTTGTATATTAGTCAAGCAAAGAATGAAGAAGATTGAATTAATGAAAATGAACAAGAGGAAGAAGAAGAAAGAAATTGAAGATAGTCAAGGAGATACTTACTTGGGTTATGGAGAATTATTATCAAGAGGAAAATCAAGAAGAAAAATATGGAAGAAATAAGAACTTGGAAGATCTATCAAGAATATCAAGATTCAAGTTATTAGACGTAATTTTGAAGATTTCAGAAATTTGAGGCACTGTTTGGCACTGTAGCTTCGGTACTATAGCAATCACTCGAGTGAGGAAATGTAGTGCTCGAGTGAGGCACTATAGCATACAGATACTGTAGCATGCAAAGCACTGTAGCACTGGAGCACAAGATGAACACTTGAGCACAGGATGAACACTATGTTCTACCCTGTTTTACGTTCAGCCTGACAAAGGTCCAGTATTTTGGCTATATCTCTCAAACCACACATCGGATTAACCCAAAATTAGTGACACATGAAAGAAGACTCACAACACGAAAAATGTACACCAAGATCACATTGAAAGAAGCTCAAATGAAGGAGATATGATTCGTGGAAGATGACAATGAAATCACCGTCACTTTTCAAGACCGGTTCGGTATTTTGCACATAACTCACAAACCACACATCGGATTGAGACGAGACCAGTGCCAAATGAAACTAGACTCAAAGGGCTTTCCATGGATAGGTAATCTGCCTAATTTGAAGTTATATTCTAGGAGCTATGCATTCTGGAAGTTGACGCTTGTGCAGTCTAGTGGGATAGACACTCTTTCTCTCATAACTTGCAGAATACAAGGAGTTTGGAGCTGATTCTTTTTGCATTGGAATGCATATGGCAAGAGCTTTCTTATGATACATCATTAGAATCAAATAAATAAATTTTTTCTAAAGTGGCCCCACATCACCCGCGAGTGCAAAAACGCACTCTTGAAAAATGTTGTGCGAGTGATGTCCAGAAGCAGCTAAATCGTGAAGAAACTTACAACACTCGAGCACTAGGATCCATACTCGAGCATTAGACTATTTCTCACTCGAGCACATGCAAGTTTTGACATGAAAGTGTTAACCTGAGAAGAAGCTTGTACGTGAAAACAAGAAGCGCACTCGAGCATGACTGGTTGTGCTCGAGTGATGTCTAGAATTCACTCGAGCATATGCGAGTGAAGAGCAGCGAGTGTTTGCCCGAGAGGAAGTTAGAACGTGAAAATATCAACTGCACTCGAGTGAGCCATACTACACTCGAGTGAGAACTTGGTAGATTCCAGAAACGAAACAGAGCCTCACAACAATCAATCCAAACGTGGTTAAATGTTATACATTCATTATGTTTTCACTTGTTATTGTTCCTAAACATTAACCAACATATATTTCAAGTGTGAAACAGGATATTGAACGTTCAGATTACAGATTCAAATAAAAGTCAATCACAGTGAACTTCATCATTACACACCGAATGGCAGCTACCTACCACGACAAGCAATTGACCCACCATGAATAAATGCCTGAAACACAAAACGCTCCACAACGTGACGTACAGCTCAAAATGAATCTTCCTGCTGTTCAATGAGACGCTCCACTCTGCAACGGACATTTCATAGTAGCTTGTTTTTCAAATATGCTCAACGGTCAAAATGACTCCAATGGACAAATGCTCACAACGGTCATCATCTTCATCAACTATAAATGAGAGAGCATTCAATGTCGATGGATAATAGAGACAGCGAGCAACTACATGAAAAATGACAGAAATATGAATCCTCTGCTTCTACCCATGAATCCTCTGCTTTTACCCAAACACTCTCAGTTTTCCAATTTCTATATTACTTATCGTTGAGAAAGTGATTATTTGTATCGTACTTCAGTGAGTATTATATCTACTCTGTGAGAGAGTTAGTAAACACTGTCAACTATATTTCTAAGTTGATCTCAAGGTAGAGGGACCTTGAGAGGGTTGATTTTATTACGGGGAAGCTGTAGAGAGAATTGCTAGTAAGACATTCTGCTCGTAAGACTTACAAGGTGCAAGCAGTAGAGAACGTTGCTGCTCATAAGACTTACAGGGGTGTAAACAGGAGAGAACGTTGCTGCTCGTAAGACTTGCATAAGTAAGCAGGAGAGGAAGATCTTCGGGATTGCTCTACTCGTAAGTCTTGCTGTAAGGGGGAGCATTTTTAGTAAGAGATTTGTAAAATGTTTCACAAGTACCGGCTAAACTTGTGGGATTGTAAAGGCTTTTCTTGTGCCCGGATTAAACAAGAAGATAGTGGATTTGAAAATCTCAGGAGGAGCCTGGGGACTGGACGTAGGCCATCACATATTGGACCGAACCAGGATAAATCACAGTTTGCATATTCTCTTCCCTAAACGCTTATATTTCCAGCATATATTATTTAATCTAATAGTTGATTTATAAACCTTCATAATTACCGCTTTCGTTAAGATACGAAAAGATTTCTAAAGTTCTTAATTTTTTATTATACACCCAATTCACCCCCCTCTTAGGTGATAGCCGGTTCTAACACAAACAACTAAGGGAGCTATCCTAGCAAACTTTACCCTTGCCAGGAACTACATCTCTGATACCAAAAGTTGTCACCCCCTACCTTAACTGTAATTATAATTTGAAATTCATAATTAAAATGAAATAGGGATCAATAATCATCAAAAGTCATTTACAATCCCTTCCTTACGAGAGGTTTTCACAAATTCTTACAAAACTTTCTACCTTATCCTAGTCTCAAATTCACATTTCGAATATAATTACCTTGTGCAGTTATATCACATTTATATATATCAGAGTGTACAGAAAAATCCCCGACAACCCCTGAGTTTTATTTATATACTAAAGGATTTAAAGCTTCCTAAATAGGGGACTACACAACCATATTCACAATGTTATTTACATCTCAAAAAGAATATACAGTAATCCTGTTTAACAGTGATAACCAACGGTTCAAACTATGCATACTTACTAAGTCCTAGCCACTTCTAGTGGTTCGTTTCTCCTTGGAGCCACTTGCCCTGTTTGAAATGTTAGTCAATAGAAAGAATGAGATTCAAGAGAATCCCAGTAGTAACAAATCACTCATACAATGTACAAACACTAGCATATATGATCATGTTTAGTAGCATCACAATGATATATGGCTCGTGCCACATACGACAGTACTCATGGCTGTAAACACTATGCGTCAGCTTTCACTGCGATCTCAATACAACAGCTTACATTATAATCACTATGCCAGCTTTCGCTATAATCTCAATGTATCATAAAGTATCACAATGTATCACAATTCATGACAAACATACATACTATGCTTTACATATAGCATAAGAGAAAAAGTCACTACCTTATTCTTTCCTGAAATTCCTTGGCACAGTGGGCTTACGAGTCCGGCAAATGTCAAATCATATGACCAATGCCAAGAACAGTAAATTAAAACGCTATTCCAACTGCTTATTTTCAAAACACTTAAAGTTAGTTATCATTAGAACTCTTTAGGCGGTTCTTAAAAGCCTAGACATATGGCTAGAAGGGTTGAGGAAACCTACCCTAAAGATCCCTTTTTAGAAGGTAACGCACTGGTTTTTGGTTGAGTCACTCGAGTGAAGAAGGCCTCACTCGAGTGATGCCCCTAATCGTACTCGAGTCCCAGCAAGTGAGATGCAAAAAGTGTGTACCCGAGAGTACCAACACACCTTAGAGTGGCCAGTTCACCCGAGCACCATCCTTGGCACTCGAGTAAGGACACATATTCACCTGAGTCCCATTGAGTGAAGTACAGGAAGTGACAACCCGAGAGCAACTAAAATCCCAAAGTAACAAGTGCACTCGAGCACTAGCCTTTGCACTCAAGTAACCACCCCAATACCCGCGAGTGCCCCCAAACACTCTTGACAATTTGCTTGCGAGTGTTAACTTGAGGCGCACATCCATAGTGCTACATGCACATACACTCGAGTGATACCCTACGCACTTGAGTGGAAATCCTTATCACTCGCAAGTGAAGAAGTGCACTCTTGGTTTCTACCTGAGAACTCCACTAATATAAGAAGCCAAATTACAGCAACTGATATAACTTTCCAGACTTGCCCAAACTGATCCCAATGGTTCAAAGACTCATTCCGAAGCTCATTCCCACACAAAATTCCATAAGGAACTTATTGGTAACCTTAAAACAACCAAAATCACATCTTATCCATATATACATTCAGATTAGTAATAGATATCCTAAGCTTTAATTTGATATACAATGTGTCATTTGGGTTAGTAGATTGTAAGCTATGAATTTTTGAAGTTAGGCATTAAATCTGGAATGATTTCTATGGTAGTGAGGATTGTTTAAGGTTTCTAGACTTTTGTGCCAATAATTGGTAGTGGTACTATTTTTTGTTTAAAAAGGACTTAAATAGCTTTACATAGAAATTAGAACCATTTTATTACGAATTCCCTAGAATAAGTTATGAATTTTTAAAGTTAGGTGAAAATTCTGACAACATAAGCTTGATATGCAAAAATGAGATATTGGAGTGAATTGTAAATAAGAGTGACTTTCAAAGGTAGAGTTATATCCTAGAGACTAATATAGCCACATTGGACATTCATTTGTCATAGCTCTAATATGTGGTTATTGTTGGAAATTGTGCCCTAAGGGCCAATCATTGTACTTTAAACATTATTATTTTAATGAAATTTCTCCATTCTGTTATCATATTATTTGCATGTTAACTGTGATAATTGTATCCTTGGATAATTCATAAAGATTGTCCTAAAATGTCCCTGGTCGGTCATCTATGCGGGAGCAGAGATGAAACAAGATCAGTATGACTTTGATAAGATATGGAGATACGAATCAAAGTCTTAGGCACTTGTAAGAGTACAAGGTGCTGGACCGACCAACTATGAGAAAGCTACATGGATCAAGTCATAAGCTTTTCTCATGTATAACCACGTCACAATGCCCTTAGACCTAATGTAACCCCCTGCCTTAATTAGCGTAATTATAATTCGATATCACTTAATTAAATTGGTTTAGAGGCTGTCGAATAGTTCAAAACTCATTTAAAATTCCCTTTAATAGTAGGGACTTTACAAAATTTTCAAAACTTCTTTCCTATTCCAGTCTCAAGTTCAATTATCGAATATAATCACCTATGCAGTTAATTTATATTCATTCATATCAGAATATCTAATAGCAATCCCGGCAACCCCCGGGTTCCATTCATTCACTAAAAGGTTTACAATTCCCATATAGGGGATTACACAACTATATTCAACTACCAATTACAACCCAAACATAATTTACAAATTCCCTGTCCAATAAGTTTAACCAACACATCCAAAAATAAATGTCCCTACAGGGTTCTAACCACTCCGGGTCGTACGCTTTTCCTTAGAGCCACTCGTCCTGTCTGAAAGGTTAGTTAAAGGAAAGAATGAGATTCAAGAGAATCCCAGTAGTAACAGAACATTTATACCACACATAAGCACACAGCATGTAAGCAAATCATCATATAGCAGTAGCAGCACAAATCACACTCCACCCTCATCTCCTTTCTCCGCCGGGAAGGCACACCGTCCTAACCCGAACCGTTGTTAGCTACTCAGGGACTATTGGCGTGGCAGTGCTTACACATAGCCTTATAGCTCATATAACTATCCGGCTTTCATAAATGGCCCGTCGACCTTCACAAATAGCCTTTCGGCCCACATAATCACATATATCACACCTCATCCTCATCCCCTTTCTCTGCCAGGAAGGCACATCGTCCTAACCCGATCTGTTGTTAGCTACTCAGGGACTATTGGTATGACGGTGTTTACGCATATACACAAATGTCGCAGCATACGTATTTAACATAAAGCAATGATATAACACACATACAATGCATCACATATGGTACAAAGGAAAAGTCACTACCTTGTTCCTTCCCGACGTTCGCTGGCACAGTGGGCTCACGAGGACGGCAGATGTCAAATCCTATAAACCAAAATAGGGACAATAAATCAATCTCTTTTCCAAGTTTCCTAATTTCATAATACTTTATGTTGGTATCATTTAGACTCTTTAGGTGGCCATTAGAGGCCTAGACCTATACTCAAAGGGTTAGGAAAGGCTATACCAAAACCACCTTTCAAAAGTGCAAAATACTGATTTTTGGGAGTTGGCCGCGGCCCACAAGTTCACTGGCCGCGGCCAAAAAGAGGTCAGAAACATTTGCGCCACGGCCCACAATCTTCTGGCCGCAGCCAAGAAAATTCTGTTTCTTGGCTGAACTTCCAAAAATCATAACTAATTCAAGAAAAATCGAAATGAGATGATTCCAAAGCCAAATGAAAGCTATTTAAGTACTCGTCCTAGGAAAAATATTAGCCATTACTGGAAATCACCACAAAAGTACAGAATTTCACAAAACTCACCACTGCCCCCACAACAGAGTTCAGTTTCCATCCCAAACTTTGGACAACCATAACTCACAGTGCACAAAACGAAATGGTGCAAATTATATGTCTATTTTGAAGCTTGGGATGTGAAATTTAAAATTGGAAAGTTTCATAATTTTATGACATCAATGGACTATTCAAAAATCCAACACAAAAAGACTGCCCAGCACAGACTTTCAATGGATAGATTTTCAGTTTTTCACAATTGCTTCCAATGGTTCCCATTTTCACATTAAACACTATTCCCACACCAATTTTGCCCAAGGAATCCATTGGAGCTATCAAAACAATCAAATTCCATCCACATAGACATGTTCCGCCGAAATCTTAACATGTCAACACAATATATACACAATCCACCACAATGCAATTCATTTCATTCCAAAAATTCCAAATCAACTCCCATGGCTCAAAGACACAATTTAACACCACATTCTATACAACAAAATAACCAATTCAAGCTCCAAATTAGACCAAAAATCAGGGCAAAAATTTGAAATTCTCAAAACCAAACCAATGACCACAACAATTATACCAAAAGGTATCAAATACTCACTTCAACTTCTTTCCAAAGCTATTTCTTTGATTCTTCTACTTTCAAATCCCCACAAGTTCTCAAACTCCACTAATTAAAAATATGAAACCATAGGAATAAAGTTCTCAACCCCTTGAACAATATTAATAAAGGTGAGTTGAGCATTTAGGGAGAAAACCTTACCTACAACTCAAGCTTCTTCTTTCTCTTTCTTGCTTGATCTTGGCGACAATGGAGGAGAGGAGAGAGGTGAGAAGATGATGAAGAAATCAGATTTTTGGAGTGCAATAAGGCCCTTGGCCGACTTGAAATGGAGGAGAGAAGAGAGAGTTGCAATTGTTGACTTTTTGACCTCAATCCATGGTTCTTGTGTTGACATGTGTCAACATCTTGCTCCTCCTTCTAAGCACTCACCTAAGCACATGCACACACAATCCCACTCCTTTGCTTATTCAATCTTGGCCATTGATATCAATTACCAATAAGTTTTCTCTTCAATAACTGTCCAATTGGTTGGTGAATTTACCATTTTGCCCCTGATTGTCACAATACGTACTAAACCATTACTAAGCACCTTTATATTACATTACACAACATTTACTTCAAAAGTGCTTAATTATCATTAATTACATCACTTTGAAGTTATTAATCCTTGATTACAATTTAGGATATTACACCTGAGGTCATCATGGATTCCTACATGAGAGTTGCTAAGATTTGAACTAGTCAAAAGTCACTTTTAACCGAGTGATGATAAAGGCTACTATCAAGGTTGGTGGTTTTTCATGCAGAGGAATATGAATGATCAAGATGGAATTTGTCCCTCACATTAATAGAGAGATATTACTGGGCCCCTCGATGAGTGAGTCTGAGAAATGTATGGCCATACTATGATGAAAGGAGTTTCTGTCTCTGTTATCAGGTTACTCAGGAATCGAGAAAGTAATGGTCAGAAATAAGAGGATGACATTATCCATGCCTTATCCTTGATCAACATATCATGTGACAAAAGGGATGAGACATAGTTGTATGACAGGTTGCATCGTGATAACGATCCTCATATGAATTGGGTAGTCATAATGTCTTGCTAGAAGCCGCTTGCGACTTTTGGGTTAGTATAGTTATTGGCTCACTGCCAACTTCATATGGGCCTACAGGGTCGCACATAAGAATGACCCAACACGAGATAATGTTTAATTTAGGGTGGACGAATTTTATATATATATATATAATATAAAATTCATTAATAATATTATATAGATATATATATTTTCGAGATATATATCTTATATATATATATATGTATATATATATATTATATGATATTATTATATTGTGTTAGTTTTAAATTTAACTTATTAAGATATATTAAATTTAATAACTAACATGGTAGAGATATAGTATCTCAAATTTAATTTATGAAGATAAATTAAATCTAATGGCTCTTTATTTGGATTAAATAAATAGGTTAATTAAAACTGTTGGATAGATTTAATTTAAACTGAATTTATTTAATTAGCTCATCAAGATAATTAATTTTTAATTAATTTTGAAATTAATAATGATTAATTTTAAAATTTGAAAATAGCCCTCGTAGGTTATAAACTCGATATAGCAGATATATTGATACACACATGAGAATTGAAAGCCGCAAGTGAAACCCTAGGAGACATTAGAGGCGCTAGCACGTAGTCTCGGTTGGACAACATTCGTGTGGATACCGGTAGAGGGAGCGGACCTGACGTGTTGGCTCCTAGAGATCGTGAAAACTCTGAATCATCAAAAGGTATGAATCCTTCCAACTTGGTTTAAACGCCGTTGATAGATCCTCGATTAGGATCGGTGAAAATTTTTAAAATTCTTCCGTTGTGCCTACCAATTCTAACAATTATATATTTAGGACCATGAGATGACAAAGAAGAGGAATGGAAGAAACTTCAAGCAACTTCAATGGTTGGAAGAAAAGGGGACAAGAAGAGGACCTAAGTCTAAAAGGGCAGTAAACTTACCTATCTTGCATGTATTTGATAAGTATGCTTGTGCATTGTTGTATGTAATTGCTTTGCTGGATTATGTGATACATATATAAATTATTTAAGCTCTATTTCTATATATGTTATGGCCATAAATATGATATATGAAACATTGAGCATGCAGATATGTCATTATGTTAGCATGAATTTTTGTAAGGCAAGTATATCATACATAAAGCATTTATCTTGCATACTAAGCAGTATTGTTTGCTACTAAGATTCCCCTAAATCTCACCCTTCCTCATCTAACCATATAGGCACGTGAGCTCTAAAGAGGAGTGTAGGACGATATGCAGGATAAAGAAGTTGCAGTGAAAAAATGAATATTAATACGTGCATTAATACATGCTAATCCGTTAGGTGTAAATTAATGTTTGAAGTGGTTAATAATATAACCTACATGACGGATGGATTAATATCCTAAGCATAATAATTCAACTAGGGATGGGTAATCGCATGGTACGAGCCCAGTAGTTAACAAACATCCCACAAATAAGAGTATATTAAGAATTCTGATAGAAATGAATAGAGCAAAGAATTGCTCTAATTGAATTGAAAGAAAATATCATAATCATTAAGTAATAACAAAGTTGCGAACCACTAAAAGACTCTTCCAAAAAATTTTGAAATTTTTAGAAAAACCCACTCAACTACAGGTTCGAATCCTATCTTGAAGTTGGGATTTGGAACTATTTTATAAAGGTGGTTCAAACTCATTGTGTAAAAGCTCATTTGATTGGGTTTGAGAATTAGATGTTACATTAAAGACATAAAGTGATGTTGTCATCAGGGAAAGTAAGCACTGTATTCTCTCTTTTTTTCACTATGGTTTTATCCCAATGGGTTTTTCCTGGTCGGGTTTTAATGAGAAATAACATTTGTTCATGGACATCCAAGGGGAGTGTTGTAAAAATACTAATTGAGGTGAATGTCCATAAACTCTCAACTCTTGCCCTTTCATTTTCCACTCTCCAATAAATAATTTTTAGGAGTCTTCATGCTCATAACTCAAAGGTTACAATTTATGCACTCATGAGGATTAAAGTTTGCCATTTACTTTATGCAATTCTTGGTTGTGGTTAAGGGCCTATAAATAGAGCACTATGTATTATACTTTGGTTGCATTCAAATAAATAAAATATTGTTCAATGTTTCTCTCTAATTTTCTCTTCATCTCTTGTATTCTCCCATTTTTATAACAACACAAGTGGAAAAAAATGCTTTTTAGACCAGCTAAAATTGACTTTTTAGACTGATTTTAGATCAGGTCTTGATACAGCCAATCTAAAAAGTTTGTTACTTTTTAGACCGGTTAAGAAACCAATCTCAAAATCACTTTTTTAGACCGGTTGCTGAAAGACCAAGTCTAAAAATTTCAGATTTTTTAGACCAGTTGTTTAAAAGCTGGTCTAAAAAATTTTTTTCCAAAACTTTTAACTTAAAAGTCATTCTTTTAAGACCGGTTTTCAGAATAACCGGTCTTAAAAGTGACATTTTTAAAATATATATATATAGGCCTTTTTTTATTGGAAGGATTTTAAAATCATCCCAATCCGAAAAAAAAAGTGCACCAATTTTTTACTATCATATAATTTTAAGTAAGCTATGATAACCGTAATTAAATGATGAAAAACAACAACTCATAAGATAAAAAATTGACAATAATAAATAAAAAATATCTCAATCTTGCAATAAAAGTGTGAACAAATTTAATAAAACAACTATTCATCATACAGAGGTTCATGAACCACATACATGAATTAACATGAGCCAAAATACATGTAAAAGAAAATGAGATAAATAGCATCATGTATCTTAAGGAGATAGTTTTAAGAAGATATGTGATGCACACTAATTTATAAGAAGTTGACAGAATGAAACAAATATGAGTACCTGCATGATAATCAAGATGTCCAAGGGATTGCTATCCTCACATATTGTGCGTGGGATAAATCCATAGTTGTGGGGGAACACAACTATTGAGTAAAGAATATGGTCAACCTGTACATAGATGCATGTTCAGCAATAAACCATGTAAATAAGTGGGAAAAATATAAGCTCAACTATTATCACCTTTATAAGTCCAATTTTTTGTCAAGCTCATACTTGACCTTTCTTCCTTCCCCAATTTCAACAACCTGCATGTTGCATAAGTCAGCAAATAACTGAATAAGATAACCACTTTAAGTCCAACAAGTTATTTGATCCCGTGTATATGCAGAGAGTTTGAAAATGATGTGCATTATACATGGCTTTTAAACAGAGTGACTTGCTATGAGTTTTATATCCTAACACAAATCTATGTATGTCATATAAGAACTGATAGTTGATTGCAACATTGGAATTCTGACTTTAGAATGCTTCAACAATCAATGACCAGTCTAGATTATTTCCAGATGAAAAAGGTTTAAAATTGAAAAGAAGGAAACTAAATATATGCATGTTATATTGGCATTTACCACATCCATCCCATAAAGTTACAAAGAAGAAGACAAGGCATGTCACCTGTAAAATTGAAGTCCTATGATTAAGCCACAAGCATCAATGTTTTTATATGTGATATGCTGCAGATCAAGGATCCCAATCAACTTTTCATTTCATGTTTCGCTTCCTTTGATAGCATTGAGGACCTAAGAAATTTAAAACAATGAATTCTTCAGTCATCTACGAGAATAAAATAGAAAGCACAGAGGTTCTGGAGTTTGAGCTGCTACAGATAAATGAGCCATTTGTTAGAAAAAAAATGTAGGAAAATAATAAGGAACCATCAACAAAAATAAGTAAATTCCTAATCAGTTGGACGCAAAGAACCCCTTCCCTGATGGCTCTCTTTTTCTTTAATAACAAACAAGATCGCATCTTTCTTAAGTTTACAATAATTCGCTCCGGTTTTGGCAGCAACGAAAGTAGATAAAAAGGAGAATTTTGCAAGAAAAGTTTCAAACGTTGACGGATCAGATGCAAAAATTCATATTTTCATATGGAGGAAATAGTGATATGCATAGAAAAGGTTCTGAATTCTATGATAAAATCGAAATAAGGAACACCAAAACGAAATAATTCAAAAAAGATAAGACTACACAAATCATAATTTGTCAATTTAACAAATTCGTACCTACAAATTTTAAAACACCGTCTCGTTGGCACAAAAACCCCCAAAACTCTTTTTTCTTCTGTTGGTTCACATAATTCAACAAACTTATCCTCTAAAGGGTTGAGAAGAAAGAGAAATAAAATAAATCTTGATGACGGTTTAGAGCACAACAAAATCATAAATAAGAGATCTAATCGAGAAAACATTGTGGAATTAGGGTTTGAATGAGAGAAGAAGAACACACCCCACGACTGGGCGACAACCCTTGTCGTATCGCTGCAAGTGCCAACCAATGTGAGAAACCAAGCACATCATGTTTTCTAACCGCCTGGGGAAGAAATCAACAGAGAATTTCTTAGAGGAAAGGAAGGGAAGCAAGAATCTAGCCACCAAACCCCGGGAAAGAGCAAGACCCATTGAAGAATCAAATTCTGAAGATTGAGTTATGCAGAAGAGAAGGAAGGGCAACGTGCATGTTTGGATATTTGGATTAATCTGATGATGATGGAGTTATGCGGTTTCGTGATGTTTTGTGGGGAGTGTGATGGTCCCTTTTAGACCGGTTGTGAATTAAAACCGGTCTTAAAATTGGAAAAAAATATTTTAGACTGGTTTAAAATATAACCGATCTAAAAGATTTCAAATTTAAGACCGGTTATTAGTGAAATCTGGTCTAAAGACTTTTAGATTTTTTTAAAAAAATTTTTTTAAATATTTTTAGATTTGTTGTTTGAATAACCGGTCTAAAAAATTATAAAATTTTTTTATTTTTAAAATTTTTTATTTTTTTAGACCTGTTATTAAAAATAACCGGTCTAAATTATTTATTTTATATCGTATATCTTAACAACCGGTCTTACAAGTTCTTTATAATTACAAAACTGCCATCGCTCATCTTTTTTATATCTTATCTGCTATAACCGGTCTAAATATAACAATCTAACAAGAAAATTTTGTACTAGTGCAATAAGTATTATGCGCGAATTATTCCTGTTTCAATTGTTTAATTGGGTCAACTTTCGCTGTCCTTCTCACGCTTCCAAGCTTCATTAAATTATTCAGGAAATATTATGCTCAATGACTAATTTAATGAATAATTTATTCTTGACAACCTTAAATATGAGAAATTATTACGAAGGCTTATATATGGTCCTTTTCTATAAAAACAAATAATGTGTGAAGACCAAATTATTCCTTGCTTCAGCAAAATGTGACGACGGATTTGATGTTATAAAAAAATTATTCTAACTAACATTGAAATTTCTCTGAAATTTAAGCATAGAAAACTAAGTTCTCTAGTACAACACTCAAATATCTTACATGTTAATTTATTTAAAATTATCACAAGCTGTTTTTGATATAAAAGCTTTGTTACACTAAAAAAATCATAAGTTTCATATTAAATATGGGTTTTTTCAAATTAATGAAAACAACAATGTTCAATTGATACATAATCAAGTTTAATAATTTTCATAAAATAATAGACTTTTCAGACGATGACTTATATATGTGAACTAAACAAATTATATTCTGTAATGCTACGATAGTGTCCAAATACTTAAGATTTGTTACCTCCGGTTTTTTTATAAGATTTAAATTTTTGAATTGCTCTGGTTTTTTTTTATATAAAATCAACTTTGGGCTATCTGAAGTTAAATTCATTTTTACCAATTTTATCCATAATTAAACATACTCTATCTATGATTATCTTTTTTATACATTCACTTTTTGTCCTACATTCTAGTAAATAAGGGAATATTAAAAAATTATTATTTTTTCCATAAAATTTTTATTAGTTAATGTTTGTTTTTGGTAAAATGATCAAATATGTACTATTATATTACAAGATTCATACATTTCTAACTTTAAGAGTGTGTTTGGTTTGAGGGGAGGGTAAGGGGGATGGGAGGGGAGAATTGGTAAATTACCATTTTAGATAAGAGAAATTCAAAATTTACTCTCTCATTATTTTAAATTTTGGGTTTCCACCCAAAATTTACCTTCTTATTCCTTTTAAATTTTGAGTTCCAGTCCAAAATTTAAATACATTCAATTCAAAAAGATAATTTAATCCCCTTCTCCTCCCCTCCCTTCTCTACTCTCCCCTCAAACCAAACACACCCTAAAGATTTTGTTTTATTACTGCTCTGTTTTTTTTTTATCGGCATTTATTACTGCTCTTTTCAAGGAAGGAAAATATTGGTCTAATCCTCAGGGTGGGTGGCTATCTTGTTCCGCCTTTTTTTTTGTGTGTTATAGATATTACGTTTCTTATTTTTAGTTTAATATTTATATTGTTATCATGTCATGTTATTGTATGATATGATAAAGCCACTTTAAAAAAAATGGAAATAGAGAAATGAAGAGAATATTCCATACTTTCTTTATTTTATCTGACAAAAGTAGTAATTCTTTAAAATTTTAATTATTATATGCAAAAAATTAAAATAATAATAAAAATTTCTGTTTTTCTTTATGGGATCAACCATCAATTAGGCAAAACATGATAAACATGATCGCCCAATGAGGACATGGTTCAAATTGATAAACATGATCTAATTAGAGCAATTATATGTGGATGTCACATGTTGCATGTGTGACACCCCAATTTTTGATTAAGGGCTAATGATAATTATTGTGAATGATTTTGTAAATCAAAATGGATTTGAGATCCGAATAATTATTGGAAAGGCCCAACACTCTATATTTTAGCATAATTATGTGACAAAGTAATTTAAAGGCTAAAATTAGAGGGAATGGCACATGGATGAAGAAGAAAGGAAATTAATTATGTGTTATGTGGTAATTTAAGCCAATGTGCCAAAATCAGAAAGAAATTGAAAGAATGTGAACTATTGGATAATTAGTTAGTGATTAATGGAGAAATTAATTATTAACTAAAGAGAAATGAGGAGTGTAACTAAATAGCTAATGAGCTAGTTAGTGTAACTATATGATTGCTTATTTGGTGAGAAATGAGGAAATTTGGACATGTGGCATTGAGTCATGCATGAAGAGAGTGGTTGGAGAAGAAAAATCAACAATAATTTTTTTAGCATTTTTCTCTCTCCCTCCCTCTCTCCTATGCGTATGGACAAGTGAATGGGGGCAGAAATTCTGCCTCCTCCTTCATCATCACACATTCTCTCTCTCCGAGCTCTCTCTTGTGCTCCATTTTTGAAGAAGAAAAAGAAAGGAAAAGCTTGAGATTAAGGTAAGATTTTGACTTCAAATGCCAAAATCTCCTTCTTTAAAGTTGTTCCTTGGGTTAAGAGCATCATTTTCATGGTTTTAGATTTACCATTGGTGGTGATTTGAACTCTCAAGGAGATATAGAGTTTGGAGAATCAAATAACTCCTTTGGAGAAAGTTGAAGAGGTGAGTGAGTTGAGCATTTTGATATAAGTTTTGTGGTCATTTGGTTAAGTTGGAATTTCTGGGAATTTAGCCCTATTTTTGAAAATTAGGGTCTTATGGTGTTTGAGTTGTTGTCGTCATGGATATGATGCTTTGAGATGTATCTTGGATAGATAGAACTTGATTGAAGTTTAAATGCCAAGTTTGACAATTTTGGGATTTTTGTTGAACATAGGCCAAAAATAGAACATATAGATGGAAAGAGAATTTGGTTATTTTGATGTTTCCATTGTGTTCCTTGTGGAAAATTGTATGGAAATAGTGTTGGATATGAATTTTGAACCATTGGGAACTTAGTTTTAAAGTGACAAGTCTTGGATAGTGAAAAACTCTGTTCTAGCAGTGGCTTTGCATGGACGTTTTAAAATAGCAACTGGTGTTGAAAAATTTTGAAACTTTCCAGTCTTAAAGTTGACTTTCCAAGCTTCAAAATGGACATATATTTTAAGTTATTTGAATTTGTGAGCTAGGAGTTATGACTGTCCAAAGTTTGATGTTAAATCTAGGAACAATTATAGAGCAGTGTGGACATTTCTTAAATTCTATATTTTTGTGGTGATTTCTGGTAATGGTTCATATTTTTCAAGTAAAGAGGACTTAAATAGCTTTCAATGGGCTTTAGGATCACCTCATTTCAATTTTTCTAGATATATTTATGTTTTTTCGAAGTTCAACCAAGAAACAGAATTTTCCTGGCCACAGCCAGAAAATTCTTGGCTGCAGCCAAAAACCTTCTGTTCTGTTTCTGGCCGCAGCCAAAAAATTCTTGGCTGCAGCTGTAATATCCCGATTTGTGATTAGGGCTAATGGCTCTGATAATTATTGTAATTAGTGTAATTAAATACTTTTGGAAATTTATGTAATATGAATTTAGTGTACATACATGTGGTATGTAAGATCAATGGTTGTGATTCCTTGACCATGGGTCGGTATCCTATGCTTTGCGGTTATATGAGCTTAAAGTGGAAGTGGATAGGATGATGACAAGTGGCAAAAGGGTAGCCATTGGATGTGGCACTAGAAGACAAAACATTACTTTTTCTCTTCTCTCCCTCTTGTGCGGTTGAGTGTGTGTGTAAGGAAGAGAATTTTCATCATCTTCACCATTTTCTCTCTCTCCTCTCCTTCCTCCATTTCTGGCGCTGGACAAGCAAGAAAGAGGAAAAGAAAAGCTTTGATTTTGGTGAGTTGTAATTCTCTAATGCTCTAATCCTCTTCTCTAATATTGTGTGTCTCATTGAGAGCTACATTGTGGTGGTTGTAGAGCCTTGAATGGTGTTGATTGGGACATTGATTCGAAATTGAGAGTTGAAGAATCAAGGTTCTAGATTGGGCAAAGAGAAGAGGTAGTAATTTAGAGCATTTTAATGTATTGTTTGTGATTTTTGGCTAAGTTTAGTCAAATATGGAATTTTTCCCTAATTTGCACCAAATGTGGATTTTAGGAGTTTCATTATGATTGATGATTGGAAATGATTTAGTTTGAAGATATATGAACATTTGATGCATTTTGGATAGATAGAAATTGATTGGGTTTGAAATTGTTAAGTTTGGAGATTTTGAGAGTTTGGTGTTTAATGTCACCCACAACCAAAGCATGATAATGGAATAGGATTTTGGTGATTTTGACATTTCCATTGGAGTCCCTGAGTGATTTTGTGTGGAAATAACCTTGGTTGTTGATTTTGGATTCATTTGGATCACTTGGGAAAAGTTGGAAAATCTGTTTTGTTTAAGCTCTGTTTTTCGCTGTCAGTTTGGATGAGCGTTTTGAGTGATCAAATGGTATTGAAAAATTGTGAAACTTTCCAGTATTAAATTTCACATCCCAAGCTTCAAAATGGACATATATTTTGTGTCAATTCGTTTAGAATTCTGTGAGATATGGTTGTCCAAAGTTTGGGATTGAAACAGAACTCTGTTTTGGAGTAGTGTTTAGTTTTTGGTGATTCTGTATTTGTGTAGTGATTTCTAGTGATGGGCTATATTTTTTCTTGAAAGAGGACTCATATACCTTTCATTTGGCTTTGGAATTACCTCGTTTCAATTTTTCTAGAATTAGTTATGGTTTTTTGAAGTCAGCCCAGAGTCAGGAAATTTCTGGGCCGCGGCCTAAGCCTTTCTGACCTGATTTGGGCCGCGGCCCATGAGTGGTGGGCCGCAGCCCAAGGCCTTCTGACCATATTTGGGCCACAGCCCAAGGAATGGTGGGCCGCGGCCTACCCCTATGTTCCAGCACTTGGTGTTTTCGAAAAGTGACATTCAACCTTTTGTTTCCCAACCTTTTAGGGCTTCCATTAGAGACATTTGTGGCCTCTTAAGAGTCCTAAATGATAACCAACTTAGTGTATTATGGGATTAAGTAATTGAAAAAGAGATTGATCATTTGTCCCTAATTTGATATATGATTTGATATCTGTCGTCCGCGTGAGACCACGGTAACGGAGCCAGTCAGGAAAGATACAGGTAGTGACTCTTTCTTTATACCTTATGTGATACATTGTATATGTGCTATGTCATTGTTTTGAAATGGATATCGTATGCTGCAAGTTTATGAAAAGTGTGGAAACACCACTATACCAATAGTCCCTGAGTCGCTAACAACGGTTCGGGTAAGGGCCGTATGCCTTCCCGGCGGTAAAAGGGGATGAGGTTAGGGTGTGATATATGTGTATATGTGGGCCGAAAGGCTAATTGTGAGCCGAAAGGATATTTGTGAAGGCCGACGGGCCATTTGTGAAAGCCGAAAGGCTATATGTGAGCCGTGTGGCTATTCGTATGCACTGCCACGCCAATAGTCCCTGAGTCGCTATCAACGGTTCGGGTTAGGACTGTGTGTCTTCCCGGCGGTAAAAGGGGATGAGGGTGGAGTGTGGTTGTGTTACTGTGATGTGAGATGATTTGTTTACATATTATGTGATTGCATGTGGTATGAAATAGTTGTTACTACTGGGATTCTTTAGAATCTCACTCTTTGCAAATGACTAACCTTTTCAGACAGGGCGAGTGGCTCGAAAGGGAAGCGGACAACCCAGAGTACTTAGGTTACTCCGAGATCTTAGTGGTAGTTGGTTATCCTTATTGTGGTTTTAAGATTCCCAAGCGTAGACAAAAAAAAATGTAAATGAATATTTTGGTCATGTAATCCCCATTATTGGGAACTTGTAAACCCAAGTTATGTATGTAAGTAACCCGGGGTTTGCCGGGATTTTGGTTTCCGCACTTTGATATTTATTATGTACTCTGATTTCTCAAGTAATTATATCCGCCTGTGAATGTGAGACCAGCAATAAGTATGTTTCGGAATTGATTTTCAAAATACCCCATCTCTTGGATGTGGGACAATAAATTGTTATTTCATCTTATTGGTCTCTATTTCACTTAAATTTCGTAATCTGGATGTAATTACGGTGAGGGGGTTACAGCAGCCAGAAACTTTCTATGGTGTTTCTGGCCACAGCCAGAGGTTTTTTGGCTGCAACCAACCCCCGGTTTTCAGCACTTTGTGATTTTGAAAAGTGGTTTCCAACCCGATGTTTTTCAATCCTTTAGGGCTTTTATTAGAGCCAATTGTAACTACTTAAAGGACATAAATGATGATAAAATCTAAGTATTGGAATAGAGAATAACTCGTCGTTCCTAATTATAATTATAGGATACGATATTTGCCCTCCTTGGGAGAGACCTGCGACAAAGCATGCACGGAACAAATCAGGTAGTGACTCTTCTCTCATGTTTTGTATGATGTTTTGGTATGCATGACTTGTCATTGTGTTTTGTGAAATGTGTATGCCATGGTCCATTACAACGTGAGCACTTTAGCGCGAGCTGTTTAGGGAGTGACAATGGTCATCTCTAGTTCGACCGTTGAACTGCCGTTGTAATCGACATGGATTTTTGTGAATCCGACCCGTGGGGCGGCGTTTGTGAATCCAGCCATGGGCTGTGTGTTGATCTTGCCAGTGTGGCTTGCGTATGAAATGCTTTATATGAATCCCAGCTGTGGTGAAATATATTGTGTGGATTGTGTTGTGCAATGCAGCGTGAACAAACATAAGGGTGACATGAGTCATACTTGCCTTTGCCGTTACAACTGCCGTTGTAGTTGCAATGTGTGTGTGATGATTTGCTTTCATGCCTTATTGTTGTACCTTGTAGAACCCTTATTTATTAAATGGAACCCGAGTGTGTGGGGAGTTTACATTACACTCTGTTATATATAAATGGAATCGAATTGTACAGGCCAATTGTGTGTTGATTGTTGATGTGAAACCATTGTTGAATATATTTTTGAAAAGTTTTTGCAAGCCCCTTTTTTGGAAAAATGAATACTTATTAAGTCTCAAACCGTATTATGGTCTCTAATTCAACCTAATTAAGTTTTTATGAACTAAACTCGACCTATGTCGTAAAGGGGGTTACAGCATGCATACCAATTTCGATGTTAATCACAAGATCAACGCCAAGTATAATTTTAATTATCTATATTCAAAATTTTCCTTGGAAGAATTTTAAATAAAAATTTATTTTTAACAAAACTAATAGTTAAATTTTTTATTTTAGATTTTACATAAATCAAAATATTTTTTGAAAATTATGTGAAAAAATAAATCCGGACCTGTCCAAATTTCGGTACTCTGACTCCCACCTTTATTTGCAGGGCATATTAGTTTTTATGCTAAAGAATAATAATTAAAAAAATTAAAAAATGATTAATGGTAAGATTTGTTTATAAAGAGAATTACATTCAGGTCCCGTAAAAAAATACAAAATAAAAAACTGGTCTCCTCAAGACCTCAATGATATCTTTAGACTTGTTAATTGAAAGGCTCCTGAAATTATCAATGATACTCCTAAATTTTGTAAATGAGATCATTCCTTTTTTGTTTTTTTATATATATATGTGGACCTGAACGTCATTGTCGTTTATTTTTATTATTCGAATCATTATTTTCCCTTGGTAATTTTCTCACTGGTTTCCGATCAGAGCATATTCCTGTAATTTCCTTTCTGTGTACGCCTCTGTCTCTTAACTCTGCGGTTATCCGCCACCTCAGTCCAAAGCATCTCATAGAAGATCCTTTGGCCCTTTTCTCTTTCTCTCTCAAACTATAAATAAAGCCACCTCAAGCGAGGCAGAGCGTATCAGGTAGATCTTCTTCGACCCTCCGGATTCTCTGAATCCTCCTTTAATACTTTTCTCTTTCTCTGCTTTTTCACTGTTCACGCCTTTCGGCGGCCAGAAAAATGAAGGTGGAGAACTCAAACGGAGAGATCTATGCCGAAAACAATGGCTTTGAATCCCTCGTCAGCTTCTCCGATGGTCTTCAGTCGCCAAATTCTGCTATGGCAAATGGGGCTGATGTCGATAAAGATGGGGACGAGATATTCGTCCCTCCACTGAACTTCGCAATGGTCGATAATGGCATTTTCAGGGCTGGGTTCCCTGATTCTGCCAATTTCGGATTCTTGAAATCTCTTCGCCTCCGCTCAGTTATGTGAGTTCAATTTCTGCGTTCGTTTTGTTTGGTAACCGAAATTGCTGTTGTTCTTCATTTTGTATTTTGGGTGTTTGATTTTGATTCGTTTCTGATGTTGTTCAGATGTTTGTGCCCTGAACCATATCCAGAAGCGACTTCCGAATTTTTGAAGGCTAATGGAATAAGACTTTATCAATTTGGGATCGATGCCTTCAAGGTTTATATTGTTTCTGGTCTTAATTACCACCACTGACCCCTTTTTTAATTATACTGTCTGATTGTTAGTAATTATCGAGATTTGGTTGTTCCAGCATGTTTGCATACTGCTTCTGAAACTATCTAACTGCGATAACATTAGTGTAGGCATGCATCAAAATGCTTTGCTCACAATTTGCTTTTTCACATGCATAAGTTCTATGACACTTTAAATGTGAGATTGATTCATTTGAAGGCCACTAATCAGTGTATTTGATAAGAATATTAGATGTAACAAGGGGAAAATTATTGGATTAGTACAGTTTAATTTGGGCATTAAGATTCATATGTTTATGTCAAAATTCAAACTTGATCAAGTCCATTAAAAATTCTTTGGAAGCTGGGCGGCTAACTAAACCAAATAACTTCTTCCAACTGAAGCGCAGTTTCTTTGTTTCTTTTTTTTGGTTGTAATTTTTTTTTTGGTTGACATTTTTAAGCTAACCATCTGTCTTTCATACGAAAGTTAGATATATCAATGGACAACAAACTAAATGACAGTAGTTCGATCTTAAAATTCATCATTTCACTTAAAGATTCTTGATTATTTACTTAGTTATATTAGTCACCAGGTGCCAAAGTAGAAACAAATGGAAAAATCAATCTTATAGGATTCTATTATATTAAATGATTTTGCAATCAGATATGGCTTTTATATTAAATGCATCTTAGATGATATCCTTGAACAAACGAATAAACCTAAGCAAATTAGTTCTCCTACAGCTTAGGATTATACTGATTGTAAGAGGTGTGAATTTACCTGTCCACTCATTCTTTTCTTTTCTTTTTTTCCTGGTCCAAGTGTTTTTTACTTTTACCAAACATGTTTTTCTTAATTCACTTTCGTCGGTTCCTTGATCTTCTCATCATTAGAAGAAATAAGGTAATAGGACCATCTTTATCACTATGATGAAACCTATCTTCAGTAACTGTGGCAGACTTTTGTGATTGGCTATGGTAATGGAGTACTCATCTATTTCCAGCACTCTGCCATCATTTTGTGATTTAACTTTCCTGCCCTAGAATCTTGGAATTAGTTTTACTTGACCTGTGCCCCCCACCCCCAGGAACTCTATAAGAGATGTGAATAGTTTCCTTTGATCTTGTTTGGTTTCCTGGATAACTGATATTTTCTGTTCTGCTGTCCTTCAATATAACTCTGGAAGTACTTCTTGACCTGCGTTCTGTCCTTCCTTATCATTTTCATTTTCTCCAAGATGTGAATTGTTTTTCTGGCCACTACTCCAATTTCATTTTTAAAATATAAATGAAGTTTACTTGAACATCCATGTCGCATGCCATAGCCACATATGGTAAAAGGGTTTGCTAGTCAATCGGTCATGTGTTGTGGTCAGATTTACATTTGTCAATTAAAAAAGAACCTTACAGGTGTTTATTACTTTCAAACAGGATGATTAGTTGTCCTTGGATATCTGTAGCCATAATGTGTAAGAGAATGTGATCACTAACTTACATACGATAGTTATTTTGAAAGCAGTTAATCTCAGTTTACAGGATTGTATTATTCAAAGTGGTCATCAATGAGTTAGTTGATGCACCTTCCAAGTTCTGCTATGATGTAGTTGTCTTCTTTACAGCTTCCCTTGCTCGGTCAACCCAGTTTCTCGTACTTTTCTTTACCTGAGATCAAAGCCTGTGTCAAGAATTTTAAAGCTGCCTCCTTTATTGGACTTGCACTCTCCCTCACTTGTTTTCCTCACAATCTTCTGTCAATGTATAGAAGCTTTATGCCCGTCCTGAGATCCTTCAGCTGTATTAATCTCATGTAAAATGTACTCTTCTAGATGTTTCCTTTTTTGATGGTATCATCTTGGTAACAAATGCCAGGGAAGGGCAAGGGGAATATTTGTTGTATATCTTCCTAAGAATTATGCTTTTTTATTTAACATTGTTTAGCCATAATTGGTACCAGAAAGCTCATGTGACTTGATGGATTGATGATATGTAAGAAAACATTGTATCCTTCACTTTGCTAACATGTGTTGTTGGCAGGAACCCTTTGTTAACATCCCAGAACATACAGTGCGTGAAGCATTGCAAGTAGTCCTTGGTATTACTTTCACTTTAACTTCATTTATTATATTCTACCTAAACTAAGAAAGCTTGTTCAGGGATTTATTAACTTTAATCATGGCTGTTTATCTTACCCTAGATGTTAGGAACCACCCTGTGCTAATTCATTGCAAGCGAGGAAAGGTAATGAATGGATCTTTACTTTTACACTTTTGTTATTTGGGCTTAATTAATCTTCAATGTTCTCTGCTTTTACCATGAGCAGCATCGCACTGGATGCATTGTGGGGTGCTTAAGGAGATTGCAGAGATGGTGTCTATCATCCGTATTTGATGAATACCAAAGGTTCGCTGCTGCAAAAGCTAGGGTGTCAGATCAGAGGTTTATAGAATTGTTTGACATTTCTATTTTGAAGAACAATCCAATGTCATTTTCATGCTCAAAGAAGTAGAAACATTGGCGTATCAGGTAAAGCTATGGCTTCCTCTATGAAAACTTTCCGTGAAGAAGAGAAGACTGAAAGTTACCTCTTTTTTTCTCGTCTCTTACTATTTTATCAGTGAACTTGAGAGTTAATTTACAGTTTTATGTTTTCCTTCTTAAGTTTCCCTGTTACTTTGGTCGTACATGTGTTATCCTGTAAACCTCAATGTACAATTTTTATGCGGAGATGAACCCATTGCTGCAATGATTTTAGGGTTAATACTTCGGTCCATATAGTTTGCCTTTATTTTGGTTTTGGTAACCTTAAAGGGTAAAATGGTTTAGGTTTTATTAAAATATAATGACAAATATTTTGGATGAAAAGAAACTTGAGGGACACCCAATGACCTTCTAGCCTAGTGGCATGAGAGCTCCTCTTTAAGTGGGAAGTAGTGGGTTCGATCCTGCTTGTGACCCCTTTAATTCAAAAAAGAAAAAAAAAAAGAAAAATTTGAGGGACAACAACTTAGGATTTGAATTGAAACTATATGGACTAAAATAAAAATGAGCACGAGTTATAAGCATCAAAATTAACCCATGATTTAAAAACCTTCAATATACATCAGCTTTTGATTAAGCTTTGTCTTTTGAAGACCTCAATTTTTGCATATTATCTATATCACCAATTCAACGTGTGGTTTATTCCCCGATGATTGGCAAGCTCTCTTTTTTCCTTTCTATATTCACAAATATAGTTTTAAAAATGCACCAAGTGTTTTCACATTTGGTGTGTTCATTTTGAATAGAGAAATTACAAAAATAATTGTAATTAAGTTCATAGTTTCTTGCAACATAATTTGTATTTGAACTCATAAAGATGTTATTTGGATCGCATTAAATGATTAGATAACAAATGATTTTTCTTTTTAACGTGGAGTTCAAATGTATAGTACATTGTTCAAGTGCATGCTATGTATATTATAAGAATGATGACTGAAAAAAGTTGATTCCATTAACAATCTCATTATTTCAATACATACGTGGCTCACTCACTAATTGCGTTTAGATATGACTCCTACAAGAGGACAAATCAAGTTGTGGTACACATTATTATTTTTAGATAGAGGTATCATCTTATTGAAGGAAATCCTTTTTGAGGCTTTATCTAGCACTAAATGTAGACACATCTTCTAATAAGGATTCAAACTTTAATTCGTTACCTTGTGAGATATTAGCTCCTTTAACTAGACTCAATCAGTGTTGGTTAGACTTTAATTATAAATTCATATATGGAACAAGAACATTCTATGCTCCAACTCGTGGAAGATAGATGAATCTCGAACCCCACTTATAGGCGTACATTGAAGATACAAAGCAAAGAAACTAACTTTTTATGAAGTCAATGGAACCACTGAGGGATTAGAGGATTTTAAATCTTGTTCAATGGGTAACTTTCTTTATGGCAAGTATTTTGATAACAAAAAGTGTCATCAAGATCTCATTTCAATATTTACTCTATGAATTATATTAAGGGAAAATTGCAAACAGGTCCCAATTAATAGAATTAATTACAATCAAGCCCCTTGAAATCATCAAATTGTAGTGAAGTCCCAAGGAATCTAGATGCTATTAATTCCAAACGTGAAAGTACAATTTTTCCCCAATGACAAGTTTAGAGCATCTAATGACAAGTTATAAGGAAACCAATGACAAGTTTAGTGCAATATCCCAAATTTTGGGCTTAGAAGTTTGAGAATAAGCCTAAATCAAGTAGGCTACTAAGCTTAGTTTGGCAAGAGTCCTAAGAATGTTCAAGAGATAGAATGATTTCCAGGGACTAGTGATTTAGCCCTCCGGGTAGAGAATAATTTCCCAAATTATATAAGTGCTTAGTTTGTGAAAGTAATTAGATAAAATATATCGGTTTCTATGTACACTTGGCACCATCTTAAGGCCTTTACAGACACTTGGCTTGTTTTGGCAGTCCCTGGGACAAGTGGTGTCATTTTAAACTACGTGTACATAAAGTAGCTTTTTGATAAAGTAGCTTTTGAGTTGAACCACTCGTGGGATGCCACCTAAGACTTTAGCCTTTCCTTTTGGGTTGGCTTAATGAGAAGACGTCACCCAACTATCTTATGAGACATATGACTAATTAGTCAGATAAAATGTGCCGGTGTAGGTGTGCACATTGCATTTTCAGGGTAGGCACATACACCATGCGTTTTCGAATGAGCACATGCTTGGTGCCATTTGGCTGGAAAATACAGGCATATATGCTGCCACTTCATGCATACGCAGACACTTGGCATGTTCTTGAGGAATATATGTTTGGATGTCATGTACAGGGGTACACCAGTGTACAGGGATACACTGGCGGGCGTACATATAGTGCAATATCAAGAAGCCAGGACAGATGTGGTACCATCTAGTGCCTTGTAAGGACACATGGCGCATTTCAGAGGTGTGTATGTATACATGGCACAATCTTGAACCCACAATGACATGTGACGTCAAACCGAGTAGATGCCACATACAGTAGCTTTAATGAACTAGCTTTATTAAAGCATCTTTATTAAAGTAACTTTTGAGTTTGACATATGACTAGACACCATACCCCTACTTTTGTCTCAGCATTAACTTTTTAGGTGGCTTAACAAGGTGGCGCCACCTAGCCACTTAAAAGCTCATAATTAGGGGCTTTCAAACTCAGCTTATTCAATCTCAAAATTCATCACAAATTGCAACAATCAGTTGCTTATTCATGCTATGAAATCTCTAAATTCAATTGATCCATACTTAAAACTTATATACCTCTTAAGATCATTACAAAGCACCTGAACAAGATGATTTTTTTTTTCTACTATTTTTTAACTCTTTGTTTTGTAGAAAAGAACAAAAACATGCAACTAATAAAATGCGTCTCAAGAGTTAAGAATAACTCCTTACTCTGTATTTTTTCACACCCCATGCATCTAATGATTTTTACTAATTAACTATTTTTTATAATTTTTTTACTACTCCTCCCCTAACCTAAATCAAACATTGTCCTCAATGTCTTCTAGAGCTTAGAGAAAGTTTTTTTAAAGCACAAACACAATAAACCAAAATGCTAAAAGTAAAAACAAAAGCTTAAGTGATTTACAATCGAAGAGTGGTATTTGGATTCTATTTCTGACTGTTGTCTAGAGATTACCCATCTATTTGCTTGACTAATAGATCTGGGTGAGGTTCATAGGTTTGCAGTTGATCAGTAGTTGGTACAAAAATTATGGAAAGGCGAGTCGCTTGGGATGTGAATATGTTTCCATCGCATGACCAAAAAAAGACAATAGATTATCATAAAAATCATTAACATTTAACGATATTAATGGCTTTTTGTGAAAGTTTAACTTAGCCTAATATGCAACACTAGAAATCCCATCTAATGTCTCCAAACCACCAGGTAGAGTAATAAAAGCTTTAGCATGGTAGGATATTTAGCCCATTCGTTTAGGAAAACTCGAAAACCTATAACTCTTGTCCTAAGGAAAATGTGTGATCTTCTAACTCCTTCACCCTTACACTTAAACCCGTGCTTCCATTCATGGATGCAGAAATGGCCACACTTCCCCTTAGGCCCTAGATGCCTCCCCTGTATACAAAGTTGATCTTTCTGGCAACTAATGCAATTCCAAGTTCTTTTGCTGTAGTGACAAACTATCCATCCTTGCCCAAATCAGTTTCACCAGAAATGTAGATAGATGTAAATCCACATTTTTGTGTGATACCCTTTTTCTTTTTTTTTCTCGAACCATTTGTGTTTATAAGTAGAAGAATGCATATTTACAAGTGAAGAGTGCATATTTACAAGTGGAAGAGTACAAATTTATACTACTAAAACAGCAACAACAAAATCATACCAATCACGCATTTTTCAAAGAAATTTGAAAATTTTCTAACACGAATGACAGGCATAATTTGTGTGATGAAATTAAACAAAAAGAGTAAAGAAAGTCAAAATTTATTGAAAAGATAAGATAGATTAGACAAAAGTTGCTAAAAAGATAAGACAGATTAGACAAAAGCATGATTATATACAGTAGTTGTGATTTGGCTTACATCTACCTCTAATTTTACGTCCATTAACGGCTTAAATGCTTTCTATGAATTGAGGATTTACTTCCCATCCAGTTTTCTTATAAACTAGCAAATAGGGTGTAATGCCCCAATTTTTGATTAAGGGCTAATGATAATTATTGAGAATAATTATTGAATTAAAGTTGAATAATTATGGGTTATGTGTCAATTTTTAACTAATATGCCATAATTAGTGAAAATTGAAAGAATGAAATTATTGGGCAAATAGTTAGTGATTAAGGGAGAAATTAATTACTAACTTGGAGAAAAATGAGAAGCGTGATTAAATGGCTAATAGAGGGATTAAAGTGATTAATTGGATAATTACTTTATGAGAACCAATGAAATGGTGACATGTGGCAAAAGGAGATGAAGCAAGAGAGTGAGAAAAGTCAAATGCAATATTTTAATATTTTCCCTTTCTCTCTTTCCCTCATTTTCGCTGAAGAAGCATGGGAGGGAGTATGATCATCATTTCACCTTCTTCCTTCACACTCTTCTCTCTCTCTTCTCTTCTCTATTTTTGGCGACCATTGTTAGGCAAGAGAGAGAAAGAAAAAGCTTGCATTTAAGGTGAGTAGATGACCTCTATTGCTTAAGCTCTGTTCTTTAATGTTGATCCTTGGATTGAGAGCTTTAATTCTATGTTTTTAGTTTGCCCATTGGTGTTGGTTTGAACTCCCAAGGAATTTTGGAGGTTAGAGAATCAAAGAACCTCTTTAGTAAAGTTGTAAAGGTAAGTGAAAGGAACTTTTTTATATAAGTTTTGTGACCTTTGAATTAGTTTAGGAATTTCTAGAATTATTGGCCTATTTTCGAGAATGAGAGTTATTGGGAGTTTGGTATATTATTGTTATGGAAATGAGTGTTTTGGCATGTGTTTTCGATAGATGGATCGATTTAAGATTGAAATGGTGTGTTTAGTGATTTTAGGAATTTAGTGATTAATGTTGCCCAAAACCAAAGCATGATAATGGAATAGGAAATTGGTAATTCTGATGGTTCTAGTGGATTCCTTGGATGTTTTTGTGTGGGAGTAGCCTTGGTTGAGAGTTTAGGACCATTGGAATTAATTGGGCAAAAGTGGGCAAGTATTGTCATACCTTCTGCATTTTCTGGTTTCTGATAGTATCACTCGAGTGATCTGGGTTCCATTCGAGTGCAATAGTGCATTTTCCCTTTCTGCTTTTAGTATTTCTAGCGCACTTCCACGTGAAAGGTAAGAATATTGTCTCACTTACAAGTGTCTCGAGTGCTCCTTTTCCCTAGAAGTTCATGTGCTCTCGAGTTCTCACTTTCTATGCTTCACTTCCTAATACTCGAGTGAGCATTTGTCTTTCACTCAAGTGTTGCTTTCTGTGCTCAAGTGCAGTGAGTATTTCTGGTTTCTATTTTGCTCTCTGCCAAGAACTTGCACGAGTGTGCTGTCATGCTCGGGTATACATTAGGGCATCACTCGAGTGAGGTCTTCTTCACTCGAGTGTTCGTACATTATTACTCGAGTGAGGCCATCTTCACTCGAGTGCCTCAATGAAAGATATCAGTTCTTGTGCTTCCAAAAAAGGGATCTTTGGGATAGCTCTTCCAACCCTTTAGGGCTTTAGTTAGAAGCAATTGTAGCTTCCTAAAGAGCAATAATAATAACCAATCTAAGTATTGTGAAGTAAATTAAGTATTGGAATAGACAATGACTCTTCGTCCCTAATTATGAATTATAGGATTTGACATTTGCCTTATTTGGGAGAGACCAGTACCAGAGCACACACGGAGGAACCAGGTAGTGACTTTTCTCTCATGTTGTGTATGATGTATGGCATGCTTGACTTGTTATTGGGATTTGTGAAATGTATGTGCCATGGTTTATTGCAGCATGAGCACTTCAGCCTGAACAGTCGTAGGGGGTGATGTCTATCACACCTACCCTACTGTTGAACTGTTATTGTAATCGACAAAGATCTTTGAGAATCTTGCCATGATGGCTTGCATTGTGAATCTTGCCAGTATGGCTTGCGTTGTCAATCTTGCCAGTATGGCTTGCGTTATAAAATGCTTTATATGAATCCTAGCTGTGGTGAAATATATTGTTCTGAACTGTGTTGTGTGTAATACAACGTGAGTAAATGTAAGGGTGACGCACGTCATACCTGCCTTTACCACTATAATTGCCTTTGTAGTTGCTATGTGTGGGTTATGATTTGCTTTCATACCTTGTTGTGCATACTATGAGTGATTTGTTACTACGAGGATTTCTTAGAATCTCACTCTCCTAAAAACGAATTTTTAGACAAGGCTGAAGGATCTAAAGGCAAGTGTGTGACAAAGAGTAGTTAGAGCTCCGGGCAAGGAGTTGTACTTTTTGAATATTTGGTTATCATGTATAAATCATTTGGATGTTTTGTTAGGAAACCATTGTGTATATGGATTAGTTTGTGTAATCCCATAGTAAAGGGAAAGAGATTTTGGGCATTTTTGCCTAGTAAAACCCTTATTCAATTAATGGAACCCGAGGGTGTCGGGAATTTACTGTGTACTCTGATATTTATAAATAGAATCGTACTGTACAGGCCATTTGTGATGTTTGAATTGTGGATATGAGACCATTGTGAAAAGGTTTAGGAAAGTTTTTGAAAACCCTGATTTTGGGTAATTTACTTTAATTAAGTCCCAAATCATTTTATGGTCTCTAATTCCACAAAATTAAGTATTTATGAACTTAATCTCAGCCTTGACTGTGAAGGGGGTTACACAGGGTCTTTTAATGTCAGATTCCTAAGACAGTAGCGCTCTTTTTCTTTGTTGAATATTTCCACTAAATCGAGAAGAATACGATGAACATCACCACTCTGATGTGTCTTAAGAGTTTGAATGATATCATCAAATGACTCCTTACTCAGTCCATCCTTTACGAATTTAATTTTATCTTCTTGATTTATAGAAACCATACCTTTGCTCCTATAACACTAATCACATGTCTACCTTGCACATTTATGGCAGACATTTATTCTTTTAGCTCTTTTCATTTTGGAGAAGAACTTCTTCTCATTCATGGCATAGGTTTAACAAATGATTTATGAATCTCACATGCTAAACGTACCTTAGCTTCAATGATCAAGCGTACATCCTCATGAAGGTTCAAACGCTTGAATATCTTCATCCTTTCAAGTCAACAACTACAGATCTTCCTAAGCACATCTTTGGGAAGAGTGAGGAACCTGTTCTTAAGCTTTAACAGAAGTGAGTAGAGTATCGTCCCCATGAAAATTGATCATTAAATATCAAAACGGGTAATTTTAATTCTATTTAGTAGATCGATTAGTTGGTGATTGAAAGTACAAAATAAATAAATGATTAAATATGAATGAAAATAATATTAAAACAACTATTAGAAAAAGCCCTAAGGGTCAGATTTTACTTCACAAATTTCGGATTGAATCACTTATCTATTCTAATCCAAATTATTCCGCATGATTGATAGTCGAGTTTTCTTAATTTAATTACTAGCCTCTTTCAAGGTCAAGCAATTCTATAATTAATTAGTAATCCAATATATTCCTATATAGATTTAAGCAATTAAT